>OY776120.1:21850655-22548684 GCA_963675135.1 Galeopsis tetrahit | reverse complement strand
TTTCTCCTTAATAAGAAGGAAACACAAGTCAAACTCCCTGAACTGTTAAAGAGACTGTCAAATGAGAAAAGCCTTAACATTATCAAAATAAGATCTGATAAAGGCACTGAGTTCATTAATTCATACATCAATGAGTATTGCACTAAAAATGGAATAGCCCATGAAACTTCAGCAACTAGAACCCCTCAACAGAATGGGGTTGCAGAAAGAAGAAATAGAACTTTGAAAGAGGCTGCTAGAACTTTAATTGCTGATTCAAATCTACCTAAGAGATTTTGGGCTGAGGCCATAAACACTGCATGCTATACTCAGAATAGATATTTGATCACTAAGGAACAAGGCAAAACCCCTTATGAACTCTGGAAAGGAAGATTGCCTAAAGTATCTTACTTTCACATATTTGGTTGCAAGTGTTTCATTCACAACAATGGGAAAGAGCAGTTGAAAGCCTTTGACAGCAAAGTTGATGAAGGAATATTTCTTGGATATTCCCAAATTAGTAGAGCTTTCAGGGTCTACAACTACAAAACCCTTATTGTGGAAGAAACACCCCATGTTGTGTTTGATGAATCTATCCTTGAGAGCAGGAATAAGAACTTGGATACTGATGAAATCACACAAATGACAACCAGACTAAGCTTAAAGGACAAAGATACTATGTTCATAGATGTTGTCCAGGCCAATCCTCCTGAAATCAATAGACTGGACAACACTCCTGAAGGCAATATCCCTGAGGCAAACCCCACTGAAGGAATTGATGAACTGATTGATCCAATCCCAGTTCATAATCAGGTAACAACAACCAATGAAGAAGCAGTCTCTGCTGAGGTAGTTAATGGATCCAATATTCAAGTGGGAAACAACAATGTTGAAAATGCCAATGTCCTTGACATTGAGGACAACACCCCTGAATATGATCCTGAACTAGATCCCGCATTAAACTTTCCTGAATTCTATGATGCTAGTGACTCAACCTTAGTAGAGGACAACTCTACTGAAGGGATAAGAAAAAGGAGGACATGGTTATCTGACCATCCTACTGATATGATACTTGGTGATCCAAGTGTAGGAGTCAAAACTAGAAGGTTTCATGGTGAAAGTGCTTTGTTTTGTTGTTTCCTATCAGAACAGGAACCTCAAGACATTGATGAAGCTCTTCAAGATGCCAACTGGATCACAACCATGCAAGAAGAGCTGAACCAGTTCACAAGGAATGATGTATGGGAGCTGGTTGACAGACCATCACATCAAGATGTTATTGGAACCAAATGGGTGTTCAAAAATAAGAAAAATGAGAATGATGTGATAGTCAGGAACAAGGCCAGATTGGTGGCCAAAGGTTATTGCCAATCAAAAGGCATTGACTATGATGAGACTTTTGCACCAGTGGCAAGGCTTGAAGCAATAAGGCTATTCCTAGCCTATGCTGCCCACAAGAGATTCAAAGTCTATCAAATGGATGTCAGAAGTGCTTTCTTGAATGGAGTGCTGAAGGAAGAAGTCTATGTTGAGCAACCACCTGGTTTTGAAATTGGAAACCAAGTCTACAGATTGAAGAAAGCTCTCTATGGACTCAAACAAGCTCCAAGAGCTTGGTATGACACACTGTCACAGTTCTTATTGGACCATGGATTTATCAAAGGAACTGTGGACAGAACACTCTTCAGAATCTCTGAAGGAGATGACATCTTGCTTGTCCAAATATATGTTGATGACATCATATTTGGATCCCCCAATGAAAGGCTTTGTGAAAAGTTCTCAAAGCTCGTGCAAAGCAAGTTTGAGATGTCAATGATGGGAATGATGAATTTCTTCTTGGGTCTTCAAGTCAAGCAATCAAAAGAAGGAATCTTCATCAACCAAGCTAAGTACACCAGAGAAATGATTAAAAAATTTGGGTGTACTGCTAGCAAGCCAGTAAGGATCCCTATGAACACTAATTAGAAAATGGATCCAGATGAGAGTGGTGTTCCAACCAACTCTACTGAGTATAGAGGAATCATTGGTTCTCTCCTCTATCTCACTACTAGAAGACCTGACATCACTTTTGCAGTAGGTGTTTGTGCAAGATTTCAAGTTAATCCTAAAAAGAGCCACCTAGAGGCTGCTAAGAGGATCTTGAGATATCTCAAAGGCACCGAAAACCTAGGCCTTTAGTACCCTGCTGATGACAACATTGAGTTAACTGGCTACTCAGATGCTGATTATGGAGGTTGCAGAATTGATAGGAAGTCCACTTCAGGAACATGTCAATTCTTGGGAAACAAACTCATTTCTTGGTTCTCAAAGAAACAAAACATTGTGGCCACCTCCACCACTGAAGCTGAGTATGTTGCAGCTGGAAGTTGCTGTGATCAAATCCTATGGTTGAGACAACAACTTAGAGATTACAATGTCAACTCTACTGAAGTGCCAATCTTCTGTGACAACAACAGTGCAATTACAATTTCTCAAAATCCAGTACTACGCACAAGATGCAAGCATGTGGATATCAAACATCACTTCATTAGAGACCATGTGGAGAAGAAGGACATCAAATTGGTGAAAATTCACACAGATCACCAAAAAGCTGATATTTTGACAAAGCCACTTGCTGAAGCAAGATTCTTGGAATTATCAGCAGAATTGGGACTTCTTGATCCAGGGAAGTTGGACAAGTAGGCCCAATGGAGTTAATCAATCAAGGGGGAACTGGAAGTGAACTTCAGCAGACTTGGTCAAGTCTACTGAAATTCAGAAGAGATGACCCTAATCTCTTCAGAAGAGTTGAGCAGGACACTTGTCCAGGGAAGTTCAGGACACTTGTCCATAACATTTCAGGACACTTGTCCATGTGGGGTCAGATAAGTTGTCTAGGCTATCAAACCAAATCTTGGTCTGATAAACACCTATTTTGGGTAATCATTGCCTATTTTGATGGCTGTCCTATTCCTCTTTAAGCCATCACCTTTTCAAAGATTTAATTTGTCCCCTACCCAAAAAGTCACTTTCAATGCATTAAATGCCAAGATTTAACTTTTGTTTGCATTAAACATTTCAAGCCACTATCTACCTTGAAACCCCCCCCCCCCAACCTTTAACAAATATTAACTTCCACCCACGTTTTGAATAAAACAGGTTTTTAAAACTGATCCATTAGTTTTAACCGTTGGATCAATTTTTGGACAAATCTCCTGAAATTGATCTTGGTCGTTCATTTATTGATTTCCTCATTTGCCAACCTTTGAATTGCCTTAAGACTTACCTACTCAATGACAAACATTCCTTTTGGAATATACTCTAAGTCTTAAGAAGCCCCCAAGTTTCCACTTCTTCCCCACGCATTCAAACACTCTTGAAACCTTAGTTTCTCAAAAACTCTCTCAAAGTTCTTACTGATTTTTCAATGGCACCCAAGGCTAGACCAGAGATGATGGTTGACTTCACCAACAAGAAACTGGATATTGATTTCAACTATCTCAGCCATAAAACCAACCTCATCTTTGAGCCCATAATTTCTTTTGAAAATGAAGACCCTAAAATTACTCCAACATTGAGATGGCTGAGGAGAGCAGGTCTTCAAAAGTTCATGGAAAGCAAGCCCAGTTCTTGCTTAGAACAATATATGGCAGAATTCTTTGCCTTCCTCAAGTGGAGAGGAAAGGCCAGTGAGGGTGATGTGTCAACTAGGTTGACATATGTGGCTGATGGAGAAGAGGAGGAAAGGTCCCATAGAGTCAAATTCACTGCAGAGGATCTGGAAGATGCTTTTGGATTGCCTTCAGAGGGAAGGAAATTGCTCAAGAATGGTTACTAGTTCCAGGCCCCATCTCCTCAACCCAACACAAAAGAACTCTCAAGTCTAAGTTTCTCAATCTATTTGAGGTGGTAACAAAAAGCTTGTTGAGTAATACTGGAAGTATAGAGCAAGTGAGTGCACCAAGAATAAGAGTTATGGCTGCAGTAATTGATGCTAGTTACAAGGGCATCAAATTCAATTGGAGGGAATTCATCATGGAGGAGATGATGAAGGAGAAAGCAAAATTCAAGGTGAAAGCCCACCATAAAGTGGTGATGGAAGGAAAGCTCAAATACTGCAAAAGAGCAAGTCTGCTGATAGAGAGATTTTCTCATTACTCAGAAATGCAGAGTTTTGCCAAGCCCTTACCAGCCCAGAAAATTATGTTCAGGAAACTCAGCAAGAAATCTGAACAAAGGAGACAACAGCTAGCTAAACCTGCTGAAGTACAGGTTGAAGAAAAGCCTAAGATGAAGAAAAGGACTAAGGCTAGAGCTGTAAAGACAAAGAAGTTGTCTCAAATATCTTCAGAAGAAAAGTCAGGTGCTTCAGCAGAGGTGGATGCAGTTGCTGAAGAAGGAGTAGAAGTGCCCTCAGATTCAGATGAAATTAGGGACAAGTTCCCCGTGGTGGTGGAAAAGAAGAAAGGTGAAAAGAGGATCAGGGAAAATGTCCCTGATGAGGACGGAAGTGGGAGCAGTAGAGCTAGCAAGAGACGGGCCAAGCCTACTGAAAAGATTCTAGAGCTTCAGGAGGAGAAGACTTTGCAAATTGCTCTCAGGGAGAGTAGAGCTGAAAGCAAAACTAAGTCAAAGTTTAAGTCTAGAACCAACTCTTCTGGTTCCGGTACTCCAGAATCCAAACTCCCTGAAACTCAACCCCAAAACCAAGAGCCCAAATCCCCTGAAACCCACATAACCCCTAGGACCAACCCATTATTCCTCTGAACCTCACAAAGAGATACTCCCCTGAAAGAACTGCTCAGAGAAGTCGAATAGATGTATTGGCAGATATTGCAGTTGATAAATCAAGGTTGCTATCCCCTCTTGATTCATCCATGCTTAACTTCTCCAAACTGCTTGAAGATGTATTGATTGACCCAACTCCCCTGAGCAAACCCACTTCAAAACCATTGCTCTCAAAAGCAACTGAAGAAACAATTGTTGAACCCAACCCTTCTGAAGCCAATCTCACTGAAGCCAGCATTCAAGCCAACCTTTCTGAACCCAGAGCCAACTCCCCTATAACCCAAAGTCCCCATTCAAGTGGAGATGAGGAGGAGTATACTTATGAAAGTATGCTCAGAGGTGGAGCAAGAGCTACTGTGGATAGTTTGTATCCTCAACTTGCTGAATTTCCAAGGTTACAGAAGCAATTCCATGATTTGAGAACTCTAGTGGATGTGAAGGATAAAACCATTATGGAGATTGCTCAAGTAATTCAGGACAAGGGTGCAAACTGGTGGCAGATTGAAGAGAGCACGTTGTTACATTTTGCTGGAGTGATGAAAAAAAGATTCCTTACTGATGAGGAAGTTTTTGCAAAATTAGTAGCAGTCAAGATTGCTGAAGAAAAAGAAAGACTTGCTAAAGGGATCAAACACCCTGAAAGCAGTTCCAATGATGATGATAGCAAGGATGATCCCTCAAATCCCTCAAATCCCAACCCTCTTGAATCCAACCAACCTTCAACCCATCTTTAACCTATCATAGGAAGGGTTCTGTTTCATCAGAAGTGTTGACCAAAGCTGGTGACACAGCCAAAGATGCATCTGCCAATGAAGGTTCTTCTGAACCCAAGGCACATCTTAACGATGTTGAGGCTCCCCACTTAGAAGCTGGTTTGGTTAAGGCCTCATCAGTGTTAGGAGAGTTGGACACTGACCAGCCCTTAATCATTCAGGATGACACGGTGGCTTTAGAACCAAGCACTGTGATCTCCCAACAACTGCCTTCCTTGAACCCTGTTGAGGGTGGAGAATGTGCAGGTTTAGGTGAAGGGGTTGAAAAAGATGCAATAGTGGAAAAACAAGAGGGAGTAGTAGATGAGAGAGATGTGGTGATTACTAGGATAGTGAGTGTACCACAAAATGAGGGTGGTATAAGTGAGGAGGGGCAGGTTATTCTTGAAGTCAAATCTGAACTTCAAGAAACCCTTGAGGAGAGGAGGCCTGACCCTGAGTGTGAGGAAATTTTGAATGAAGGAAGAAAAGAAAAAGTTGAAAATGAGAAGAAGACTGCTGATGTATCAGAGTCTTATGAAAAAGAAATTGAGGGTGCTGAGTGTTTATTTGCTGACAAATTTGATTTCTCTGACCTTGCAGGTGTAACACTTGATCAAATTTTTGCTGATGAGTTTCTTACAGATGCTCTTATCCATATTGATTCAAACTCAACTCAAGCCATCCTGGGTGAGCAATCAGCAAAATTGGACACATTGGTTCATCAAGTGGAAACAGCCCATGCTGAAACTTCAGGAGCCTTGGATGAGCAAAGTAGAACTTTGGCATCAGTAGAGATGAGATTGACAGGCTCTGAAGAGGTGGTACTGGCTACCATTGAGGCTAGAATTAGTGGAGTTGAATCTGGTCTGCAAACCATCTCCACTGAAGTGCAAAAAGACAAATCTAGCATGGAATCAATTTCAAAGGAAGTGAAAAAGGATCAAAAGCTGCTTAGAGACAACCACGACAAGAATGTACAAGCCCTGAAGTTGGTTGTCAAGCAAGCTATTGGCAAAAAGACTGCACTTCAAAAGAGAAGAGCAGAGGAAATGAGGCTGGCTATGGTGAAAGCAGCTTCAAAGAAGTTTACTCAGGAAGTGATGGCCAAGATTGTTGAATCTGCTATGGCCAACCTCACTGATTTCCTGAAGGCAAGCCTTGATGCATCCCTCAAAACAACCATGGAAGAGGTTGTAGAGCAGAAAATGAAACTTGTTCTTGTTTTCCTAAGCATGAGCAGTGACAGAATGTAGAACATTCATGATGAGAATGTGTATCTGCTTGAGGAGATGAAGTCATTGAACTATGAGTGAGCTCAAACCCCAGTGTTTTGATGCTGCAAAAAAGGGGGAAATGGAAAGAGCAAGGGCTAAAGGTGCCTTGACAATTGGAGAAGGCAAGGGCAAAGAGAAAGTACCAGAATCCAAAGGCAAAGAGAAAGCAGTCTTGAATCTGAAAGAGCTAGATGAAGAAGAGCAGTTGGCTATTGCTCTAAAGAACTCAATGACATCTGCTCAAGAGGAAAGAGTAAGAATTCAGCAAAGACCTGGAGGAGAGGTGTCAGGATTGGACAAAACTACTGGAGGAGTCCAAACTAGGGGAAAGATCAAGAAGACCAAGGACAACAAAAGGAAAGCTGAGACCTTCAATGAGTTTCCCAATAGCCTTGATCTACTTGCTGAATTCAGAATAGAGGAAGAAGTGTCTACTAAGAAGGCTAAAACTGCTGAAAAGGCCAAAAATGTTGAAAAGGACAAATCTGTTGAATTAGTCAAAATTGCTGAACCTGCCAAGACTACTGAAGTTCAAAAGATTGTAGAGATTCTGTTTGAAGAAGGTTTTTGAGAAGAACCAAGGAAAAAGACATTAGTATTGGATCCATCAAAACTATTTGAAGAGGGCTATGGCAAAGATGCTGAAACTCAGCAAAAGCTGGCTATGATGAGAGCCCAGGAGAAGATGGATCTAATGGAAGAAGCAAGCAGGGCTAGAGATAAGAGAAGAGCAGATTTTCAGAAGCCTAGGAGAAAGAGAGCCATATACAATAAGCTGAAGCCTCAGCTGCTGATCAAAATGGATACCAAATATCCTCACATGGATAAATGGGTTCCAATCCAGCTGAATGACATATGGGAAGAGGCTAAGAGGGAGTTTGTATATGATTTCTATGTCATAGGCAGATGGAATGAAGAAGATGTCAACTCCACCTTCACACAGTTCATGATTGACTATCTATGATTTCTATCAACAATTACTTGCAGCTGCAGACATTGCAAGAATTGAGCTTAATGTCCCTAAGCCAATCATCTACATGCCTCCCAAGAAATAAGGCTTCATAGACCAATCAAGGATCTTCCAAGAATTCTTTGAGATCCTAAAGCTGAACATGATGGTGCTTGGGCCAAAGGGAAAAAATCAAGAAGCCATGGAACTGAAGAAGAGGGTGTGGGCACAGTATGGGATGGTGCCACCTCCTGAAGATAACCTCTGAACTGGCTAAGTCTACTTGACCCTTGTTTTGCCATAAGTGTTGAAATGGATGACTACTTGATCTTGGTTGCTATCTGGTTAATATGGTCATCTCTGTTGATTATGCTCAAGACTGCTGAAATATGTCTCTCCTGCTCTGATGATTATCTATTTGTTCTGATCATGTGTTTTGTTAGTTTAGTAATGCTCTGATAAATTGATATGTAATTCTCCTGATTCATGCTCTGATATGTTTATTTGACTATCATCATGCCTGTAATGATCTATGAAATTATGAATGATAGTTGAATCTTTATGTGAATCAAGAAATAATATATCAATGTCTCAACATGCCTGACTCTAAACCTATATGCAATCAAAACAGTGATTACACTAACACATTCCTTTTCAGGAAATCTGACCTAAGTCACATCTACTGAAGATAAATGTAATAAGTGTAGTCAAGTCACCTTTGCATAAAATGTATAGGTTTTGGCATCATCAAAAAGGGGGAAATTGTTGGGAATAAAATGAGAAGTTTTGATTAAGATACCAAAACCCCTTGAGACATGTCAAATAGATAAGTCAGATTTGAATGAACATGTTTCAGGAATGTTGGAACATGTAACTTAAGGTTAGTTGAGAAGTTGAAATGTTAGGCAGCTCTTAGAATGATAGATGCACAAGTTGAGGGGGAACATATGCCTTAGAAGATCTCATGGATCAAGTCCCCTCAAGGCTCAGAATAAAATTGACCTTAAATCTGCTAATGGACAATTGTGTTGATCAAGTCTGCTCAGTTATAGAACAACCTGTCTGAAGCTCATATGAACTAAATGCATCATCAAGACCAAGGCTACTGAAGCAGACATCTAAGTTCAGAAGGTTTGTCCAGCAAGAACATCTCAGCACACTTGAACCAGAAGAGTGTTAAGATCAAGCCCAATTGTGCTGATAAGGTCAAGGCTACTGATCTAAGCCATATACATATAAAGATCAAGGCTACTGATCAATGTTCATCAAGAGATATACATATAAAGAGACAAGAGCCAAGTCATCTGAAGAGCTAAAGCCAACATTGCTAATAAGCAAACTCTGCTGATTCTGATAAGCAGAATTGTCCAAGTGATAAGGAATGTTGTCCTTATCAAATGATCAATCATCAGAAGTGATGTCCATGTTTGATCAAGTGAATCTTGAAGTCAGACATTGGGAAGAGAGCTTCAAAGTCAAGACAAAATGCTCACAGTCGTTTACTTCCCAAATTAAGGACATGTCACTATCAAGAAACTGTCTTCCAGTTGCAAAGTTCAAGGAAGACATTTATAGACAATTGAGGTTGTCTTTCCAACGGGCAAATCCTCAATTTTGTCTATAAATACAGAAGTGTGGAGACTATTAAAGGCATCCAACTAGATCCAACTATCCTGCATACAAGAGGAAACTACAAGCTTTCTTAGAACAATCACAGTTTCCAGAACACTTCTTCTAAGCTGAAATCATTGTATATCCATACAAAGCTTAGAGAGATATCCTATCCTTTTTACACTGTGCTCATTGTAAAGGGTATCTCAACCTAGTTGGAACCAACATCAACCCTTATACCTTTCCAAAAGAGAGATAAAAGGTTGTTGTAGTAGAAGTGGTAGGAATTGACTATTGAGAGAAGAACAATTCAATTCTGAGTTGAGAAGAGGGTATTAGGACTCTGATATCCTAGGGATCAAGGCACCAATGAGTGGTGTGGTTGATCAAGTTCACCTTGACACTATAAAACAAGTAATTCCAAGAGTGAAGGAATTATCCTATTAAATCAGGGAAAGTGGATGTAGGAGCTTGAGTCTCTGAACCACTATAAAATCTTGTGTTGATTTACTTTCAAGTACCTTCATTCATACAACACAGCACACAAACTGACCTTTCAAAGACATATCCTTCTAAACTGTGCAAAACAGATTTGGACAAGTTCCCTGATAAACTGTATAAGTGTTAAGAGATTTCAGAACATAAAAGGAGTTTAAACTAAAGGGCCAACCACTAATTCCGCACATATAACTCCATTAAATAGTTATTCAACTAAGTACTCAATAGTACTTAGTAGTTTGATTATCTTTAAAGAGTTAACCATATCAGCAGAGTTGTCCAAGACAACCTTGTTGAAGTCTGTTTTGGTTAAATTCAAAAAGATTTGCATACAAGTGTATTCTCCCCCCCCCATACGTATACTTGTTATATACTCCTTTCAGGACCAACAGGGTCTAATGTATTTTTTCCCGGGTATCGCGGATATATCGCTAAATATCGATGTTGATATCGATATCGTTCAACCGTAGTGTAAAATTGGACGAAATCGGAAAATATCGCGGATATATCGCAAAATCTGAAAAAATCGCAAACTTATTTAAAATTTTATTTTTATATGTATGAAATTATACTTTTTATTTTATTTTTAATAGTGCAAGAAAATATATTCTAATTTCACCTCATATATTTAATAAATTTTTTTTAAACATATGAATGATATGTGAATAATTATATCTTAAATTAATTACTATAATGTGATGAGTTAGTATCAATGTTGTTTGGACAAATATGTCATTTCACCTACTATATTTGAACCATATGGCTCATCATTTTGATATTATTTATATTGTATCATGTATATTTAATCATTTTGTATTGTAGTGTGTTGTCAATTAGTTTTCGTCAGCTAGTATTTAATTGTATTTAATCAATGTTGTTTGGACAAAGATGTCATTTCGCCTACTATATTTGAACCTCATAGGTCATGATTTTGATATTAATTGTATTTTATTTTATATATTTAATCATTTTGTATTTTACTATGTTGTCAATTAATTTTCGCCAATCAGTATTTATATGAGTTTTTATCTATGTGTTTGTTTTAAACATATAATTTTATTGGGTTTTTAATGGAATACATGCATAATAGTATGTTATAACAATCCCTAAAATTTCATGCTAAATTTTTAAGATTTTAATAAGATTTCCGTCATTTTTTCAATTTTTTTTGCGATATCGATATATCCAGCGATATATCCGTAAAATTAAATTTACGATATTTGTTGCGATATCGATATTTTCATCCTTGCATATAAAAGACGCCATAAGCAGACTAGAGATTAGGGAGTTGAATAGTTAGTTAGGCGGTTAAGTCTAAACCGCCTAAAGCACACTCTTGTATATATACTGCATTATTCATCCTAGTTTGGTTGTTGAATAATATTGAACTTTTCGGCTTAGGCTTGGGCGGAGAAATCCGATTATCTTGTTATCTTATAATTCTTGGAGTCTTCTTGCTAACAGAATGCAATCTTTGTTGTTTGAGAGTCTCCGTATTCTTTTTAATTCTATATATTCTTCCATTGGTTATACACAAATATAAACCTCTGATTGTTGATTTGGTTTGACAATAGGAAGCAAAGCTGAAATATCTAAAACAGAGGCTTTCAGTTCCTTTTGATGGCACTATGTCTGAGCATTAAGTATGTATTTCGATCACTCTATTTTCTTGAATC
Organism: Galeopsis tetrahit; assembly: GCA_963675135.1. Taxonomy (NCBI): domain Eukaryota; kingdom Viridiplantae; phylum Streptophyta; class Magnoliopsida; order Lamiales; family Lamiaceae; genus Galeopsis; species Galeopsis tetrahit. Next base: position 22,537,175 of record OY776120.1, on the reverse strand, counting down.
TGGTACGCTAAATTTTAAAAAAAATCTCCTGAAGAAAAAGTGGAAAAGGAGAATAAAAAAGGAAAGAAATTAAAATAGAACAACTTCGATCATACACTCTTGAAATCTCGGCTTCCGCCAGTGAATGTTTTTGCAGTGGAAGCTTCATATTTTTGAACTTGAGAAGAAAAGGAAGATTACTCCTAGCATTAAATATGTTACTTATCCGGTACTCCTTCATCCCTTTGCATTCTCGTTCTTTCTTGATGTGAACAAATGTGTGAAAACGGTTGATTTGCAAAGAACTCCATTGTTCCACATAATTTTAGTTAAAAAATTTATACCTATTATTAGTATGAGGTAATGAAGCTGACATCTATTTGATGTGGATAACTTTTAAACCATGAGCTACCACAATTTGTAACTTCTCATTTCTCCAAAGTCATTTAAATTACATTTTTGTTGCAGGAAGCTGATATTATGAGAAGCAGATTTTAGGAAGATAAACAGAGGAAGGTGATTCTTGCTGTTGAAGTTGGGTATACACTTTGAAGTTGAGTTTTGCTAATAACGCAGTCTGCAATTTTCGTTGCATATATAAACCAATTTATTGCATATATTTGTATGTATAATGCATATTCAATGTATTTTCGTATAATATAATTTTTAGATTCAATAGTTTATTACTTCACGAACTAGAAAAAGTCTTATATTATTATTATGCAATGCACATATTAGATATATGCATCCCCTATAAATATGCAATGCACATATTATATATATGCATCAAACTATAAAAAATATCCTACAAATATGCAATGCACATAAATTACGCTAATCATAAATTTCAATATATCAAAAATATCAAGAATATCAAATGCACAGCTTAAAAAACGAACGATTTCTTACATGCGAAAACTCTTTTGTACAATCAAACGAAGGATCAAACAATAACATGCAGTAGATGAAAAGACGAAACAAACATACCTTCAATCCTTTTCCTTCAGTGGAGAGTATAGTATGTGCATAGACAGAAGGAATGATCTCGAATTTTAGGAAAGTAATTTGAATTGGAAAGACAGAAGGAATGATCTCGAATTTTAGAAAAGTGATTTGAATTGAAAATTGCGCTATAATCTAGGGATAATGCTTTTTAAATTTTAATTCATTTGACTTTGCATATTTGACATTAATTAAATTAAATGATTCAAAAATTGAAATTAAATGTAAGATAAAAGTAAATTGGTACAATTATGTGGCATTTTGTCTTTAATTGAAACTTTAAAAAAATTTAGCTTGAATTTTAAAGACTAGGGGTGGTTTGTCCTATATTATTTTTCCCCTAGAAAAAAAACATGTTACCACATAAAAGAATCTGTATTATTATATAAAATAGTTTGCGTTATTACAACATAAAATAATGTGTTATTACATATTACAATTTGAATTGCTACATTTAATAGTATTTTGTTACTACATTAAAAAGAAAATGGTCACAACCACTGGAGGAAACCATTGGAAGAAGAAATCACCAACCGCTTGAGAGATATAAAATAAAAGACGAACTGAAAGAAAAGAATCTGAAAAGATAAAAATAAAACCTGCGTTCGGCAATAAAGTAAAAAAAAAAAATACAAAAATTCACCGAATTGGGTCAAGTATTACGATCAACATTAAAACACAAGCGAGTCAATTGATAAATAGATTAAAAATTACCCCAAATGAATTAATTGTGGCACAATAGCCTATATTTTTAATCCATTTACTTAATAAATTAATATTTTCAGTCCATTAACTTAATAAATCAATATTTTCGGTTCCATTGACTTAATAATACAAGTTTTTTTGGATTCCAAATCACTAAAAAGTTGATAAATTGAAATATATGACAAAATATTATAGAATTCACTTATAATTATAATTATTATAAATAAAGTGAATAACCTCATTTGAGTGTGATAATTACGAGAGAGATAAATCACGTTAACAAACTTTATATGATTAATGGCCGAAAATGTGTGTTCGAATTTTTTTTTTTAAAATGTAGACAAAAGTTTTAATCATGGAATTTACGTAATACACAAACACTATAAAAAAAAGAGTTGTTTTACCGATGGAAATAGAGACGAAAATTCGATCGGTAACAGTGTTTTCCGACGGAAATACCGACGAAAAAATTCTGTCGGTGCTAACCTCGTCGGTAAGTCTTACCGACGACGAAAAAATTCCGTCGGTGCTAACCTCGTCGGTGAGTCTTACCGACTTAATTTTATTATTTTTAATTTTTTTTAATTACCGACGAATTTTTTTTTTAATTTTTTAACGGGCTGGCCCAGCCCGGCCTAGACCTAGCAAGGCCCAGGAGGGCCCGAATTTAATTGCGGAATATAAGTGGCATACATGGGACTCAAACCCGGGTGTGTGGGCGCCTAGTGAGGAGCGCCCACCACTCGGACAAGTCTATTTTTCGTTGATAATTGTAATATTAATTGTATATGTACTCATTTTCGATCCAATTTTTTTAAACAATTCACAAAATTAATTTCTTTCTATATTACTATAACTAAATTTGTGATTTATAACTAATTTAAATTTAATTTTTTAAATTTATATATTGTAAATCTAATTTGTTTATTTTTTGTGTTTTGATTAAAATTCTAAAAAGTTCATATTATTATGGGTTGGTCTGCTATGCACTCGAGTGCATGTTATGCACCCTAGTCCATGTTGCATTTTTCAGTTTACTGACTTACACTTTTTGGTAAATGGTGTTGCACTTTTCAATTATTAAACTGTATAATAATATTTTTAGTAATAATTGAAAAGTGCAACACCATTTACCAAAAAGTGTAAGTCAGTAAAACTGAAAAGTGCAACATGACTAGGGTGCATAACATGCACTCGAGTGCATACTAAACTTTACCTATTATTATACATGTTTACTATTTTTTTAAACAAATTCATTTAATAATTGAACATTCTTTTACTTATATTAATCACTATATTGTGACTTATAACCATGGTATATGTGTGGATCTTATTTTCAAATAGTATATTAATAATTTATTCAATTGAGATTTTGTTGGATTTTTTTTTACTTTAAAAAGTCAGTGGATTTAGAAAATTCATAGACTCTATGCAGAGTTTGGCTGACTTTTTTATTGATTTATATGGTTTTTCATAGATTTGACAAGATTCTGAAATACACATTTTTTTATTGATTTACATGGATTTCCATAAACTACGCACCTAAAAATATTGATGCAAACGTGTATATCGAACACACTTGTATATAAAAAAAATTATCTAAATTATTTAGAAAAAAATACCAAAAATATATTAGTTCAAAAAAAAATTATTATTCATCATTATTATTCTCATCGGCCTCATTTCCCACAAAGCATTAGCATAGTTCTCTTCTTCATATTCGACTGGAAATTCATCAAAACGACATTCTTTCCGAAGAAAGTTTTGTGTTTGAAATGGAAACGGAAGTGGGTTTTGAAAATTGTGAATTGGGATTTGAAAATACCAAAAATTCTCTCAATCACATTTCTTAATAATGCATGGCGAAGATTGAATAACGCACTTGCATTTCTGGGGTGACGACCTTGACCACCAAAATCGTTTAGATGATATCGAACACCACGTGCTAACTTTAAGATCTCGAGAACATTGTGAATAAATGTTCTTGAGATCTTAAAGTTGACATTAATGCCATAAATTAGGTGGTCGATCGAGAATATATTATTGCCAACCTAACGGTGTCGGTGTCAACTGTGTCAATATACTATAATTTTTAAAGAGAGAACTAATTTTAAATACAGAGATGTAATCTTTTTCACGATAATAATGGTGGTGAAGAATCTGTGATGCTTATCGAAGAACATAGTTACATTTCTTGATTTTATTTTGTTTGAAGAAGAGCAGGAAGATGGGCACCTTTTCGATTTTGTAAACTGTGAGGCTGTGTAGGATTTTGTGGTTCGAAATACAGCAAAAATGTCTGTTTTTTCTCTACTTTTCTGAGCTGTGATAGCCATGAACTAGTTTTATAGTGTAAAATTCTAAAATAAAAAAAACTTTTTATAATGTTTTTGTGTTGTATATCTTTTTGTTTCAAATAATAAGTGCTCTCGAAGGAGATTAATGCAGTAGGTTAGTAGTTGAAATTTTGTTAGAAGAACAAAAAAAAAAAAAAAAAAAAACTTCTCTTTTAGAGTCTTTTGAGAGAATCTGTTGAAATCTCTAGTTTTTAGAAGAGATTTTGAATAATGAAATTTATTTATATTTTTTAAGGAGAATCCAACGAAATCCATAGAGCATTAAAATTCATAAATTTTTGAATACCTAAAGATTTCTAAAGACTTTTTAAAATCCGTATTGAATACCTCAAAATTTTGAAAGACTTTTAAAAATTCGGATTGAATACCCCCAAATTTTAAAAGTTAAACAGAATCTCAATTGAATACACCCCTCTTAATAATTAACATTATTATCACTTATATTAATCACTAAATTTGTGACTTATAATTATTGTAATATTAACTTTTTAATTTATAAATTGTAAATGTAATTTTTTTTGGTTTTAATTAAAATTCTAAAATTCACATGTATAATTTTTTTTTTTTGATTAAATATGATTCCACTTATATTAATTACTAAATTTGTGGCTTGTAATTATTGTAATTTTTTTTAAATTTTAAATTGTAAATGTAGTTTTATTTTTTATAATTATTTTATTTATTAATTCACACAAAGACTTAATTATCATATAAACTAAATGGATATAAACACTAAAGAAATTATGTCCAAACAATATAACATAAAATTTTCTAATTTAATCAATAATTTTCTAATTTAATATAAAATTTTCTAATTTAATCAATAATTTCCTAATTTAATATAGAATTTCCTAATTTAATCAATAATTTCCTAATTTAATATAAAATTTTATAATTTAATCAATAATTTCCTAATTAAATTAATCAAAAATTTTATAATTTAATCGACATGTTTCAAATTTAATCAACAAATTTTAAGCTCAAGTGGTTAGAGCACCACTACCTAGGCCTTAGGTCCTGGGTTCGAGTCATGGGGAGGGGGAAAAAAATGAATGGGTATTTAACTTCCATCAAAAAAAAATATATATATTTTAATCAATCATAATTTTCTAACTAACAGATTTTCTTCTTTCATTAATATTTTAATTTTTTTTAATTTTTAATTTTGTGATTAGCGACGGAAATTTCCTTCGGTAATCACAATTTTTTATAATTTTGTGGTTAGAGACGAAAATTTCCGTTGGTAATCTTTTTTTTTTTTTTTGTGATTGTCGACGGAAAACAAATTCCGTCGGTAAATCGATTGACTTTGGTAATCCGTCGGTAATCCCGACAGATTTCAATCCGTCGGTATTTCGCAGTTTTTTTGTAGTGAAACTCGAACATTTAAAATTAACTCACAATAAAAACTTGGGTATTGTTGGTGTGCACTCAAGGCAACTTGATTTTTTTTAAGCCATTTACCCTTTTCAATAATATTTTTAGCTATATTAAGTTACATTTATTTAGTAATTTTATATTGCACATTTTAGTTATATGGTGTTGCATTTTTTCAATTGTCAATATATTGATTTTTTTTTTTGTGTTGTACTTTTCAATAATATTTTTCAGTTATATTAACTTACATTTTTTTGTAATGTTATATTGCACATTTTAGTTATACGGTGTTGCACTTTTCAATTGTAGTTCTTACACTTTACAATAATATTTTCATTTATAGTGACTTACATATTTTAGTAATATTGTGTTGCACTTTTCAGTTATAATAACTTACACTTTTCATTAAAAAATTGTGATATTGACTTGCACTTTTCGGTAAAAATAATAACTTACACTTTTCAGTTATAATAACTTACACTTTTCATTAATATAACTTACATTTTTCAGTTATAATAACTTACATTTTTCATTAATATAACTTACACTTTTCAGTTATAACAACTTACAGTTTTCATTAATTTAACTTACACTTTTCATTAATATTGTGTTGCACTTTTCAGTTATACTGACTTGTACTCCCTCTGTCCCAGAGGAACTTACACCCCTAAGACTACACTCTTATTAAGTAAATGTACTTTTGTTGACTTTTCAAAGGGGCATTTATGTCCATCCATGAAGTGATTAAATAGAAAGATTAACAGCTGCAAAAGTTATTACTGTTCCAATGAACAGTAACAATACTGTTTGGATGAACATAAATCCCAAAATCAGAATTACACAAAACCCTAAATACACACAATCTCAGAACATAAATCCCACATGTAACATAACACAAAATCAGAATTACACAAAACCCTAAATACACACAATCTCAGAACATAAAATTAGTAAAAATAATTACATAAATTACCACAATCATCAATTATAGAGGCAACTCCTAGAACCCAAATTGTTAGAACTTTCAAGTACCATGCATATTTTTGGGGAGTATCGAACCAATCAGACATCGGCTGCACAAAAGGTGGATCGACACCCATCTCAGTCTCCTCCACACAAGAATCGAACAAATCTGGGGTGGCGCCGGCGCGATGCGATGCGATGGAAGAAGATGAGGCGTCGGCGCGCGATCGAGGAGGTGGAGAAGGCAGCAGCGCCGCGCGATGGAAGAAGAGGAGTAGGAGGCGACGTTGTTGTGCGAGGCGGCGATCTGGCGGTGCTAGACGAAGGCGACAGGCGGTGGGAGGCGGCGACGATATGTGGGTTGGAGAAGGGGTGGAGAAGAAGATGAATGGTGTGAGAGAATGGAGTGGGGAAGAAGAAATTGGAGAAAATTAGGGTTTAAGTGTGAAAATTAGGATTTTTGAGGAGTGTATTTATCCTATACATTTTAAAGAGATAAGGGTATAATAGGTAATTTAGGGGGAGTGCATCTATCTTACATGTGTTTTGAGGGGAGTACGTGTATCGGAGTAGTGCATTAAACAAAGCTGGAGGGCTATATACCCCAACCCAAAAATAATACTCCCTCCATCTATGAAATGTAGAGCTGGCAAATCAGACCTCCCGGCCTAGCACAACCAACAGGCTAAGCATGATTTAGTCGGGCCTATAAAATGTGAGCCCAACCTAGTCCGCAGAGCTAGCGGGCGGCCCAACCCATGAAATATATTTTTTTTAAATATCGCAAAAGATATATATATATATATATATATATATATATATAAACCTTGTTATGTATTGGTCAGACACTCATATATAAATTTTATTTATAAAAATAATTATAATTAAAAATATGCAATATTAATGTTTAACTATACATAATTCATAAATGGTCATAAACAATATAGCAATATACTATATAAAAACTTCAAAAAAAATTATAAATAATTCATAAGTTCAAATTTTAAAGTCAAAATAAAGCAAAAACGCAATAATATTTAAATATAAGGTACTTACTTATTTTAATTATCTATTGAGATAAAGAAAAAATATTGATCGGGCCAAATGGGTTGTCCATAGGCCGTGGGCCAAATTCAGCCTAGCCCATTAGGCTCGTCGGGTTGGGCCAAATAGGCCAGTTCTATATAGACCTCTAATTTTAGAGCCCAACCCATACTAGGTTTCGGGTTGGCCGGGTCGGCCCATCGGGTCGGCCCCAAATTGCCGGCTCTAATGAAATGTAGTCTCATTTGCTTTATATTCTCCGTCCACAAAATGTAGTTCTATACACTTTATTTCAATCATCACTTTATCATCACTTGGGGATGAGTAGGGATGGCAATTCGTGATATCGTGTCGTGTTTCGTGTCGACACGATAGTGACACGACACGATAAGGCCAAACACGAACACGACACAATAAGGATCTGTGTCGACACGACACGAACACGATAATTTTCGTGTCGACACGACACGATAATTTTCGTGTCGACATGACACGACACGATAACGACACGTAACACAATAACAACACGATAACGACACGATAAGAAAAAAATCAATTTAAAATTGTATTAAATATATAAAAATAATATATTTATATAAATATAAAAAATTATTGTGTCATTATCGTGTTATTATCAGATACGTGTCATTATCGTGTCGTGTCATATCAGGTAAATAACAGTTTAACGGGTTGTTAACAGGTTAATGGGTTACCTGTTAATTTTATCGTGCTTAACGGGTTGACACGAACCCGACACGAAATTTTCGTGTCGTTATCAGGTCGACCTGATAACGACACGAACCCGATAAGGCCAAACATTAACCCACAATTTTCGTGTTGAATTCGTATCGTGTCGTGTCGAAAATTGCCACCCCTAGGGATGAGGATTAGAAAAATATGGATAAGGGTAATCCATGAATAGTAATTGAATAATAATTGTGTTTGGATAGAGATTGAAAATTTATATCAAATCAATAGTGATGTTGTATTATTTTATTATTGTTAGTTAGTGGAGTAATTAGTGTAAAGAAGAAAAGTAGAAGAAAAAATAAATGTATGGAAGAAAAGTAGAAGATAGAATGAATAATTAAAAGAAAAAAAAAGAATAGATGAAATTATATAAAAATAAGTATTTAGGTGTATAAGTGTATTATATGGGTGGGTGCATATTGAAAGAAATATTTGAATAAAAATGGATAAGATGAGGATGACCTATCCAAATTCGGATGGATCAATCTCAAATAAGACCAAACACACCCTTAATTACTCAAATAAGAAAGAGAGTAGAATAAATAAATATATTAAATGTGATGTAATAAAAAAAAAAAAAAATTTAGTAAGTAATTATCCGAAAGGATTGTAATTATGACGAAATACTTTTTGACTGACAGCTCAACTTTATTTAATTACCCAAAAAGCCTATTTCTAATTTCGATGCCCCCACCAATATAATTGTGGTTCTCTTATCACGCCCTCTCACTATTTAGCAGCTCCACTGGGTCTCACTCTTCAACACTCATTCAGGTACTCTCTCTCTCTCTCACTTGTAATTTAGCTTTGTGAATAATTTTCTGCGTTTCATGGTGATTGTTTCGATGTTTAATTTGGAATAGTCTTCTGTCACATGGAAATGAATTGGTACTTGAATGTGAAAATGATTGTGACTGTTTTGGTTAATCTGTAGAAAACGACTACGGATTTGGTTTCGTTCTTCTGTTGCTAGTGCACCTTGGTCGTAGATCTGGTCGAATTTGGGTCTCTGCTCTTAATTTCTTTGATTTACTTCTACTTGCTGCTCCTCTTCTCTGTGTGAATTGTGTTCACCTTACTGTGTAGGGTTAAATTAACTCACTATTTTGCAGATCTCGATTCTTTCTAGTTAGTATGGTGTTGTACTTTCTGCTTCAGCAACTTCCTTTTAGATTACTCATTGCTGAATTATGAATTCTATATTTGCTGAAATAGCTAGAGCTTTCTCATTAAGTTTGACAAGTTCAAATTTATGTGATGGAGTTGTTATTTACAGTACAAATGTAGTTGCTTGTGAGTAATCAAATCTTGTGATGGTATAATTTCAAAGATTCAGAATTGGTAGTGTCTATCCTGTATGTTGTATTGGTTTACAAATTTACCCTCTTACTGAAGTGACAACCTCATTGATTGGATGTATATGCATAAAAATACATTGTATAAACAATGGGTGAAGATTTATATAATGATGCGATTAACAATGTTCTTCAACTGTGTGTTTTGAAGCATGTGTAGTAGTCGTGCCCCACTGGATCAGATCTATAGATCTGGTGGCCTGCAAGATGGTGGCAGAATTTCTAAATCTTATAATTTGGCCTCTCTGTTTCCTACTTTGCAACATAGCTAATAATAATAAATATATATTAAAATTTCATCCGGAAAATTTTCATTTTAACCTGTAAATAGTTCTTCACATTATGTGGATTAATAATGGGAGTATGTGCATGCCTATTTGTTTGGCCTCATTGTTTCGAGTGAAATATTGCTTGCTAATGTTTTTATCATAACTATCTGTTTCAATGGTTGTAGGCCTTGCCATTCTTGACAATGTCAGATCTTGAGGCCCCCCTACGCCCCAAGAGAAAGAAGATTTGGGTGGACTACTTTGTCCAGTTTCGATGGATACTTGTCATCTTTATTGTTCTTCCAATCTCATTCACACTGTACTTCCTCACATATCTGGGGGATGTGAGGTCTGAGTCCAAATCATTCAAGCAGCGTCAGAAGGAACATGACGAAAATGTTAAGAAAGTTGTGAAGCGCCTCAAGGAGAGGAACCCAAAGAAGGATGGTCTAGTCTGTACAGCCCGAAAGCCCTGGATTGCTGTTGGAATGCGTAATGTGGACTACAAGCGTGCTCGACATTTTGAGGTTGACCTTTCTGCCTTCAGAAACATTCTGGAAATTGACCAGGAGAGAATGATTGCCAGAGTTGAACCTTTGGTCAACATGGGCCAGATTTCCAGAGTCACTGTCCCATTGAATCTGTCTCTTGCAGTCGTTGCTGAGCTCGATGATCTTACTGTTGGTGGTCTGATCAATGGATACGGTATTGAAGGAAGCTCCCATCTTTATGGTCTCTTCTCAGACACTGTTGTAGCTTATGAAATTGTTTTGGCCGATGGAAGTGTGGTCAGGGCAACAAAGGACAATGAATACTCTGACCTTTTCTATGCTGTTCCATGGTCTCAAGGGACAATGGGACTCCTTGTTGCAGCTGAGATTAAGCTTATTCCAATAAAGGAATATATGAAGCTAACATACAAGCCTGTAATCGGTAACCTGAAGGAGCTTGCACAAGGTTACATCGATTCTTTTGCCCCAAGAGATCTAGATCAGGACAACCCTGACAAAGTACCCGACTTTGTTGAGACCATGATTTACACTCCTACAGAAGCTGTCTGCATGACGGGACGATATGCTTCTAAAGAAGAAGCCAAGAAGAAAGGTAATAAGATTAACAGTGTTGGCTGGTGGTTCAAACCCTGGTTTTACCAGCATGCACAAACAGCATTGAAGAAGGGAGAATTCGTGGAGTATATCCCCACTAGAGAATATTACCACAGGCATACGAGGTGCTTGTACTGGGAGGGGAAACTCATTCTTCCATTTGGTGATCAATGGTGGTTCAGGTATACCCTCGGTTGGTTGATGCCCCCCAAGGTTTCTCTTCTTAAGGCCACTCAAGGTGAAGCTATAAGGAACTATTACCATGAGATGCATGTCATTCAGGATATGCTTGTCCCGCTTTACAAGGTCGGAGATGCTTTGGAATGGGTCCACAGAGAGATGGAGGTAACTTGCTAATTCTCTCGCACTATTACTAGGGTTAATTGCAAAATAAATCTTGATTTTTCACATTTTATATTTTTTCAATTGCACCATATGTTTTTAATATTTGCAATTCGGTTTATTGCAATTCTATCACATGACTTGGTAGTGTATGAAATTGCAAGAAATTTAAAGGTTATGATTAAATTGAAACTATAACTAAAGGCCGGTCATTATTTTCAATTTTTTAAAAACAATTTACGCCTACCAAGTTGCTGGAAAATAGTCCTATTGTACAATTGCAAAATTCAATTATTCTGTGTATTGAATTGCAAATTTAAAAAAATATAAGTTGGAAGTAATTAATAAAACGTTAAAATGTTGTGATTTTCTATGAAACTAACTAACTCTTATTATTACACCTCTTGATCTAATTATATTAATGAGTCAATTTTCTTTAGGTGTATCCCATTTGGCTCTGCCCACACAAGCTGTATAAGCTCCCCTTGAAAACCATGGTGTACCCAGAACCAGGATTTGAGCAACAACGCAGACAGGGAGATACCCACTACGCTCAAATGTATACAGATGTGGGAGTGTATTATGCACCTGGCCCCGTCTTGAGAGGCGAGGTTTTTGATGGGTCTGAGGCTGTTCGTAGATTGGAGAGTTGGTTGATCGAAAACCACGGGTTCCAACCACAGTATGCTGTGTCTGAGCTCAATGAAAAGAACTTCTGGAGAATGTTCGATGCTGGTCTGTATGAGCATTGCAGAAGGAAGTATGGAGCTGTGGGCACCTTCATGAGCGTGTATTATAAGTCAAAGAAAGGCAGGAAGACTGAAAAGGAGGTTCAGGAAGCTGAGCAGGCTGTTGCCGAGACTCCTGATGTCGATGCTTGTTAATGATGAGCGTTCTCTCGATGACATTGGGTAGGATTCATTGTTTCCTGTTTTAACTTGTGAGTTCTATTTTTTCCTTGCATTTGCTTGTTCTGTATTGAGAGCTCTGTAGTGTATGCTCATTTGAACCATCGACTGTTACTTGGACCCCATAATTTTTCCCCATTCACATGTTGCGACGTCGAGTTTCTCTTAATTGCAACAGGAAACTGGGTTCATTTTCATTAACTTCATCTTAATTGCTCTTTCATTTAATTTGCCATGGATGCCTTAACTTCATGTGATGCTCGTTATCCAATTGGATTTATATGTTAAAAATAGTGTTTCGGTAGTTTTGTTGATGTTTGGTGGTGATGTGTGAATACCATTTGGAATCTTGTATCGTATGTTTGTTATTCCCTCAGTGTTAATATGATTTGCACCATTTAATTGGCACGATTTTTAAGAAATAAGAATTTAGTGGTCGGTGAGGTAAATGAGGTTTAAAGTAAAATGTAGGTAAAAAGAGGTGGAAATTTTGAAAACAAAGTGATGTTGTGACTTGTGTGAGGGTATTAAATTTGTGGGATATTTTCGCATTGAGAGTATACAAGTAATATTGGGACGTTCAAATAAAAAAAGTGTACAAGTTATCGGTGACGGAGTGAGTATAATGCATTGACGGGCATATTTAGGAATAAGTCGCATTGTGTTATCACCTCTTACATTGTAAAATATCAGTCGAGAAAAAAAAAATTGTTTAGGTAAGATGCAATAATTTTAATATGAAATAGGAAAATTGTATTACACTTATCTCCAAAATGTATTACACTTATCTCAAAAATGTATTACGTTGATTATTCACAATTTTCACTAGTGTTTACATACCCGTATGGTGAAAAATACGGTGTGTGTCCAACTTTCATTTGTACATATACACAAAAGAGAAGCCTGTTAAGCCATTGGATATAGTGTATGATTCTCTTCAACTGTCAAAAGAAAGAAACTATACAATGAACTGATGAAGCAATACATTTAAAATATCAACGTGTGAGGCGGACCAGCTACACACCGTTAACACGAAGCACACAAGTACATCAAAAAGAAAAAGTGTAAAATTGCACTATAAGGAGAGGGAATCCAAAAAAAAGGTCTGTTGTACTCTGCCTATATCGTATTGTATGCATGCCAAAAAAGTTGCCTCTATATAGACTATACGTCCTCAGAAGGCCAAACATATAAAGGATAAAAACTAATTTACACCTTTAACTTATGCACAGCTCCATCAATTTTTTCTCGACTGCCACCGCGAATATTGGGTGGGTGGGGAAGTGGTGGTTGTGGGCACATGCACACATGATTCCTGGGCTTTATATATGTCCATACACCACCTTCATTCACCAACAGAACTTGAGAAGGGACCGGATTCTACCTTGAGTTTGGATAGAAGGAAAGAGTATTACGTTACTCTCCTTGCTGGAAGAAACTATAATCTGAGCTGGATTCATTTTTCAGGACCTGCACGAACTTGTATCTTTAGTGGTCTAATACATTTTCTACACAAAATTTATACCGCTATTGACTTATCTATCTGATTTTCTTGATAACCCCCCCCCCCCCCCCCCCCAAGTTGATATACTTAAGTGAAATCATATTGTAGGAACTTTAGATATTCACAGTTTAGTATAACACTTACCAAATGAAGGTCTACAGGTGATTAAATTTATATAGCAATGAGAATAGAATATCCACAGCATCGTGCAGCAAGATTATCATCAAAATTATTCAACTTCTCCAGAAGCAAGTATATGGGAAAAGTAAAAAAAAAAAAAAAAAGCTGAGCGAGAGAAAAACAGACCTCATTCGTGCGTGATGAACCAGAAGGAGGAAGCACAGGAACAAGCGAACTCCAAAGCAGAGGGTGGTCAGTTAATGGGTCGATACTATTATAGTTGGTAAGAAGGGGAGCAGACAGAAGAGGAGCCAACTGATACATGTCCCTATGAATATTAGGTAATCCTCCACTAATCCCATATGGAATATCATGTCTCTCACTTCCCACTTCATGGCATGATTTTTCAACCGTTTTCCCCAGTTCAATTTTGTCGATATTGTTTTTATTTTCCTTCTCATCATTCTCGTCCTTCTCTTTCTTTTTTGATATTTTCTCCTCAAGGCTCTTGTAGGCTGCTGACTTCAACAAAATGCTCAGAGCAGATATCTTTTTGTGGTTCAGTCTTTCTGGAGCTACGCCTAGTCGGGGCATTTCATAGGGTTCAGTTGGCTTAATTGAACATTCCAAAGCTTTAAGTTCACTAGCAACGTCTTCGGGACACCCAGGATTTGTTTCATCAACTGCTTTTGACTGGAAATCAGTCAGACTAGATTTACTTGTACCCCACCATTTTATATAATTTGATAAATCAATCTTCCTGTCAGTGCTATAACACCCTGCATTTTCACTTCCTGTAGCCATCTCATCACCTGCACTTTTTAGAAGTAGCAAACTTAAGTGGTTATGGCACATGATTGATTAAACAAATCCAAAGGAAGGATAAAACACAAATAAATTGAATATTCTTCATTACAACAAATGTATCCTAGAACTCAAAGCCACTATTACCATATAGTGCACTGTTGATGTAGTCAGTTCCAGGCGTACGGCCAAATTGTGAATCCCATCGACTGCTTTGAGACAGGAAGATTCATTAAAAATAAACATTAAAAACGAAACTTCAGTTCTACAAACCTTTCTAGCACAAATAACTCAAGGATGACAGATGAACCTAAAGTTAGTGCAGTGACCAACTAATTGTAATGTGTAATTGTGTAAATGTTTCAATCAGTATACCTGGAAAGGGGACGATATTTGGAGATACCCCTAGAGAAACCACTACTCTTCCTGCGAAAGATGTGTCTAGTAAGAACTTAACTCTATCAATAATAGTAAGAATAACAAAATTATATATAAACCTCCTAAGTGATGCTAGATAATCCTCTCTTGACACGTTCTGCATTTCTTCAAGGTCCCTTGTATAATCTGTCACCTGCACATCCCCATTAGTTTGCAAGGTAAAATGCAATTTCTAGAAAGTACCATCCTCAAAAGTTGCATTCATGATACAAACTCAAAGACTTGTCATTAGAGGTAATTAGAAAAGAAAAAAAAATCAGTTTACCCAGTCGAATCTAAAACAACTCTTACCGGAAAATTAATGAGCGTTCCAGGGCCCCAGTATTTAAGAGCAGCTAGATCATAGGCTCTTGCAGCAGCTTCCTCATCGTCATAAGCACCTTCATCGATTATGGATTGAGAAGATCAATACAGTTTTTTTTTCTATTACTATTTGCGCTATAAACAAAAGATGAGCAGATCACTTACCCAAGTAAACTGTCCAAATCAACCAAACACCAGTATTCGATTTCTCAGCAATGAAGAGAGGAGCAGAGGCAAACAACAGATAGATAAGTTTTCAAAATTGAAAGATCAATCTGCATCCGTGCCAGAAGAAAATACACACGCACGCCAATATATATATACATAAATTCACCTTGTTTTCCTTTCTTGTTTTGGTTTTGATTCCAGGTAGTTTTATCCCAGAGATGAGCTTCATAACGTCCAGTCCACCGATGCCTACTCTTGACGGAACAAGAGCACTATTAAAAGATAATTAACCGGTAAAATCACATTGAAAAGGTGAAAATCATAACGGCTTCAAGCAAAATAGCAAGCTAGTAAACCTAGTACTTTATCAACTCTGATTAGTGATTACCATAATCTCAATCACTGTAAAATAACCAGCTCCAGTACTTGGAAGCACAAGATACAAGCAACAAAGCTAAGCGCACACCACATGTTTGACAATTGGAATACCTGGTTACACCTCGATATATGGAACTGCGTTTGCCGGCGGTGCACGGAGGCATTCTGCTGATGCGCTCTTTGGCCGTACATCCTCTCTCTTTCTTAGCTTTCTTCAAACCTCTGTAGAGTAAAAGCTGATCAGTCGCCAGCGACGAGGGCGGGCGGTGCGGTTCGGAGGTTTCTCCGGCACCGGTTTCCTCTGGCTTGGCGGCATGCTCCGATGAAGATGAAGCCATAATTGCAGCGGTTAGAGAGAGAAAAACGGAAGTAACCGTTAGAAAGAGGAAAAGGGAGTGTGGACCGAATGGAGAAATGTAGAGATGAAGGGGGAGGGAGATGAATTGACGGTTGTGACCTTGGGTAATGTGTGAATTTTGTTTGGATTGATAAGGTTGAAGGAGGGCAGGTTGGAAATATTCCAAGTTGTAACGGCTACGAGGAAACACCTGTCATGCTGGTCTACTAAAAAAATGATTGTGTTTGTGTTTGAATGAAATAGGCCTAATTAGCCCACATACGACGAACCAGGAGAATTTCGGCCCATTTGGGACCAATATATAGCCCACCCTTTTTTAACCAATCAAAGGAACTTCATAATAACAACAGCAAAAGAGGTAAAATTATTCCAAAAAATATACTTTCACTATTTTCACTCGGGTCTCACTATATGCACCTCCATTTCGGTTTGATGCACTCCCCCTTTCAGTTTTATTAATAAAATAATAGGTAAAAAACCTAAAATAACCTTCATTAAATATACACCATACTAGATGCACCCCACCTCATTTCTTTCACCTTCCCCTAACACACAACTTCCGGTCGCCGGCGACACCATTTCCGGCGACCATCAACTCAAAAAAAAAAAAAACAGAAATGGTCGACCATATACTCCAAAAAATCACAATTTTTTTCAACTTTCGACCAACCAGTGTCGACCATATACACTCTCGTCGACAAATCGTTGTCGACGGGAATGTATATGGTCGAAACGGTTGGTCGAAAATTTAAAAAAAAACAATTTTTTTTAAATTCGATTATGTAAGGTCGATCAAATACACTCTCGTCGACAACCATTTGTCGACGAAGGAGTATGTAATCGACCTTATACGGTCGAAAATTGAAAAAAAAAAAGAAGAAAAAAACTAGGGTTTTTTGCAAAAATGCAGAAAACCCTAACATTGGGAAAGGGGGAAAACCTGGTGGGGGTGGGGTGTGGCGGCGTCGGAGGGAGGAGGGGGCGGCCGCGATCTGCTTTTTTTTTTACAGTTGGGGGTAGGGGGCGACGGGCTCGACGAGGGAGAGAGGCGGAGGGGACGAGGGGGGAGGGAGGGGACGGCCGCGCGGCCAAGATCTGTTCGTTTTTTCTTTTTTTTTTACAGGCGGTGGGGGTTGGGGGGGGGGGGCGACGGGCTTGGCGAGCAAGGGAGGGAGGGGACGGCCGCGGCGGCCGCGTGCGGCCAAGATCTCTTTTTTTTTTTTTTTTTTACAGGCGGTGGGGGTTGGGGGGTCGACGGGCTTGGCGAGGGAGGGAGGGGGGGTGGGGGGGGCGACGGGCTCGACGAGGGAGGGAGGGGCTGGCGTCGCCGGCGACGGGTGGTGGAGGGGCAGGTCGCCGGCGGTGGTGGTGAGGGGTGGGGGAGAAGATGAAAGAAGAAATGGAGGAGGAAGAAAGATGGAGGATTTGGGGGTGTGGGTAGTAAAATGATTTTAATGAAGGAGGGGTATTTATGACATTTGAGGGGAGGTGTGACCTAAAATTCGGGGAGTGTATAAATCGGGGGAGTGATGGGGGAGTGCATCAAACTGAAATGGAGGTGCATATAGTCAGACCCTTTTCACTCCAAGACAAAATAATATTCGAAAAAATTCATGGGTTAAACTTATTTTAATTTCAAGTATTTTCTCCTTTAAAAAAAAAAAAAAATTCAAGTATTGTCTTATTACAAGTTCAAAATTATATTATTACAAAACTAAAACAATGTTACTACAAGATAAAAAAAATATTACTATAAGTTCAAAAATATTTTAAAAAATAACTATTGTGTTCATTTCACTTCTATTTTTTTCAAATAGAGTCAAACTTTTTTTTTTTTATTTCTAATAGACTAATCTGCCCTTTTAATTTAAAATTTTTCAAATTAATTAATATTACTTAAACATTTAAGATTTCAAATCCTTCCTAAAAAATAAGCCAATAAGGTATTCACGCAAAATTTCAAATCATTCCTAAAAAAATTCTTCACATTTAATTGGCCACATTTGTTAAGTGGAGAGATTTCACCTTCCAAACTTCATCCGCAATTCAACTACACCACCGATCTATTCAACCTAATTTGATAATTCAAAATAGTAATTAATAATAAAACATATAAAAGAGTAACACAAAAGCATACAGATGCAACAATAAGTGAATAGGATAATGCGTATTATAGTGCATATATACAACGTTTCATGCATTGCTGTATGAATATGTATATGCAAACTAAAGTGCATTCTGATAATATGTATATTGAAGTGCATATATTCCTGGGCAGCCGAAACAAACCAATCCTATCAGAATGATTTGGACTAATGGTGAATTGTAGTGGAGAATGGAGGGTTTTAAGGGAGTTTTCGGCGACCCTTTTTCGGTTTCTTCATCTAATTCGAAACCCATTTGAAAGATTGGATTTTGATCAAGAAATTGAGAAAAAGGAATGAGAATTTAAGCAGAATGACCTAACTAGCAGAATGAAATTCGGGTATAAGAGAAACAAAAAAAACGCAGCAATTCTCATATTAAAGCACCAAATTTTAGAAAATAAGTGAATTTTTAGGACTCGAATTATGCTCTATCTTCACCTCAACCACTCTCAACAATGGCGTCAATTCAAATATCTCAACGGAAATCGTCAAGGTCCCCTTCACACCATCCTTTAATCCTTCCAAACTCACTCTACAATCCTTTTTCCTCATTGTGAAACTCACAATTTTGGCAATTTCCTCCAATTTATATACTATAATATTTGAACCGGTGCCCCTGTCATAAACCTTTGCTTCTGCTCCTCTTTCTTCAAACAACCTGACAAATCAAAACCACGTGGAAAAGAGATGATATCAAATGCATTCGAAGTAGTAGGCCTTGTAAGATTAGCAATCCTCCTTTTGGTATCCATATTCGACTCCGATTCAGACAAGGATTGATCTGAAAGTGATAAAGATCATGCAAACAATCATCTGCATATGAAACTATCTCAGCCTAAGAAACATGAGCCTGCGAAGTAGAGGAGCACTTCTCTTTATATGATATCAGAAATAGTACAACTGGGTTTTGAAGAATTTGTTATTGCATTGTCTTGCAGCTACAACCAATAAAATTGCAACAACACTATAGGATCTAGACCTTTCCTTATTTTCAATATATGTAAACCAAAAGTTAGCTACTGTGTATCAAGAAATGAAAATGCTTTACAACAAAATTATGATGCTCTTTACTATTGCATTCTTTAGTTTGATTTGCTCATTTCCTAACATGGTATCAGAGCATCAGGAACGATCTTGATGAATCTGTGCCTTTCCTTCACTCTTTAATCCTTGCTATAATATAATTCAAATGTCTACAAATCATGAAAATTCAAACACCCCATTCCATCCATAATTCTTCTTCCCTTTGTATCAACTTGTATTGGTCAAGCTAAATGAAAGAAATTATTTAATATGGAAGCAGCAAATCTTAGCCTACATGAGAGGATATGGCTTAGATGGTTTTCTCACTGGAGAGAAGGAGTGCCCCTCGAAGTTTACTGATGAAGAAGGAACCATCAATGCAGAATACTTGAGTTGGATCAAACAAGATAACCTCATTGTTTCATGCCTTCTTTCTTCACTATCTGAAAGCTTTCTTATTGGCACTGTTGGATTGAACACGTCCAAGGAGATATGGAGTAGCCTGGAATCCAACTTCGTCAGTCAATCAAGGGTAAATGTGATGCAATATAAAGCTGAACTCCAAGGAATCAGAAAAGTCTCCATGGGCATGAGGGAGTATTTGAATAAAATCAAAGGATGTTGTGATATTTTAAATGCTTCAGGCCACTACATCAGCAATGAAGACCAAATATTATACATTCTATCTGGACTTGGACAAGAATATAATCCAGTAATGGTTATAGCCTCATCCAAGATTGACCCCATATCAGTTACTGATGTTAGTGCTTTATTGCTCACTTTTGAGGCAAGATTAAAGGGTGTTTCTGGCTCAAAACTCAGCAATGAAGGTTCAGCACCTAGTGTCAACATGACTCAGCAAGGAAATCCGAGCAAGAGCAATCAGCAGTATCAAATTAACAAAAGAAACAACAACAATCATTTTTGTCACAGAGGTGGATTTCAAAAGGGAAGGGGTCGACCCAATGGACTAGAATGCCAGATATGCTATAGAGACAATCATACAACGGATATATGTTTCTATAGGCAGGATCTTACCTATGTACCACCTCAACTAAGCCAACAGACGAGCATTGGAGGCTATACACCTACTACAAATGTTGCTACTAGCTGTGAAGGAGCTGAATCTATGACTAAATAAACAGCTTGGTATCCTGATTCAGGAGCCAACAATCATGTTACTTATGACCTTGGCAACATCAACATTGGATCAGAGTACAAGGGTTTTGAACGAGTGCATCTAGGAAATGGCACAGGTTTGAATATATCTCACTTAGGTAGTTCTATTGTTACTGCCTCTGATAATCATCCTTTTCTTCTCAAAAACCTTTTACATGTGCCCCATATTACAAAGAATCTTCTAAGTGTTTCAAAGTTTGCTCTTGATAATGGTGTTTATTTTGAGTTTCATCCTAAACTTTGTCTTGTGAAGGATCAATAAACACATAAAATTTTACTTCAAGGAGAACTTGACCATGGCCTCTACAAGTTCTCTCTTTCTACTGCAAAAAATAATTCTCATCCATACTTACAACCTACTGTGAACACTGTTTCTACTTCCAAGAAATTGCCACTTAGCCTTTAGCATAACAAATTAGGCCACCCTTCCTTTCCCATTACAAAGCTTGCACTTGACAAGAGTCATATTTCCTATCTCAATGATGCTATTGACATGCCTTGTACTGCTTGTATGATGGGCAAAAGTCACAAGTTGCCTTTCTCTCGGTCTGAATCTAAGGCCAGTGAGCCATTTTCTCTTATTCATTCTGATCTTTGGGGACCTTCACCCATTAAATCTTTCAATGGCTTTTGTTATTACGTCAACTTCATTGATGAATTCACTAAGTAACTTGGTTGTATTTGTTAAAATTCAAATCTGATGTTAAAGAAGCCTTTCTTCACTTTAAAAACTTGGTTGCCAATCAATACAATGCTAAGATAAAAATGTTTCAGAGTGATGGAGGCACTGAGTATAAACCCTTAATCCCTATCTTTGCTGAAAATGGCATAGCTCACAGAATATCCTGCCCATATACTCCTGAACAAAATGGGACAGCAGAGAGAAAGAACAGACACATTGTTGAAAAAGCCTTGACCCTTCTTGCTCAGTCTCATATCCCTTTAACGCACTAGGATGATGCTTTCATTTCAAGTGTCTTTCTCATAAATAGAACACCTGCAGTTGGCCTTAATCACAAAACACCTATTGAGCTTCTCACAGGAAAGACACCTGATTACACTCTCCTTAAAGTATTTGGTTGTCAATGTTTTCCCCATCTTCGTTCTTACACTAAACACAAGCTGGAGCCAAGATCTGAGGCAAGTGTATTTCTTGGCTATAACACACTTTACAAGGGTTATAAGGTGCTTCTGCCAAGTAATAAGGTGATAGTACGTAACTAGGAATGTGGTTTTCAATGAACACATATTCCCTTTTGCTCATCATTCCATTGACAAACCACCCAATGCTGATGTTCCACGTCATCTTTTCTTCACTCCACCTTCACTCAATCCCATACCTATTCCACCTCAAACTGATACACCTAATCCTTTCCAATCTTCACCTCAAGTTCCTGATTATTCTCCTATTGTTCAAAGTGAAAATCCTTCTTCTCCGTCCACCACACCATCTCGATCTTCTTTTACTTCTCTTCAGGGGCAGTTACACGTAGATCTTCCGAATGTGCAAGATAACAATGATGTTACTTTTCCTAGTGTTGCTCCTATGAATGCAGGTACCCAGGAACCAAATGATGCATGCAGCAATCATGGAAATCTTCATCCCATGACCACAAGATCTAAAGCAGGTGTCTTTAAGCCAAAGGTTTTCACAGCAGATTGTCATCTTTATGAACCAAAAGATCATATTGAAGCCTTTAAAAGTGATCATTGGAAGCGTGTTATGGAGACTGAATATGCAGCACTACTCAGAAATGGAACATGGGAGCTATGTGATCTGCCACCAAATCAAAGTGTAATAGGCTGCAAATGGGTGTATAAGCTAAAGAGCAATGCTGATGGGACCATCTTGAGGCACAAAGCCAGACTCGTTGCCAAGGGATATACACAAATACCTGGATTTGATTACACTGAAACTTTCAGCCCAGTGGTAAAGCCTGTCACCATCAGAATTGTGCTTTCTATTGCTCTTACTTATTCATGGCCTTTACATCAGCTTGATGTTGATAATGTGTTTCTTAATGGAGATGTTGACAAAGAATTATACATGGCTCAACCACCTGGTTTTGAGCTTGGTCATAACAAAGTTTGCAGGTCGAGAAGGTCTCTCTATGGATTGAAACAAGCTTCAAGGCAATGGACCTCTAAATTTACATCGGTGCTCAAGATACTTGGTTTCCAAACTTCTAAAGCCGATTCATCCCTCTACATCAAGCACTCCAAAAATTTCGCTGTTCTAGTTCTTGCCTACGTTGATGATATCATTATTACTGGTTCTAACAATGTACATGTCAATCAAACAATCAAAGCTTTGCACAAATTCTTTTCTCTAAAGGATCTTGGCGAACTCAATTTCTTTTTAGGAATTGAGATTCAAAGAACTTCTACTGGTTTGTTTTTAAATCAGAAGAAATATATAGCAGAGCTACTTCAACGTGCTGATATGATTGAGGCAAAGGGTCTATCTACTCCTATGACCTCAGGCAATCTCTTGTCCAGGTTCGAGGGGCAGCCAATTCCTAATGCTCAACAATATAGAAATATAGTTGGAGCACTACAATACGCAACCTTGACAAGGCCTGATGTCAATTTTTCTGTGAATACGTTTTGCCAGTATATGCAACAACCTCTAGACACTCATTGGAAAGCTGTGAAAAGAATTCTAAGATACTTGGCTGCTACCATAGACTTTGGAATCTCTTACACTACTCCAAAGTCTCTTGAAGTAATGGCTTTCGCAGATGCAGACTGGGGATCCAACCTTGATGACAGAAAATCCATCTCAGGCTACTGCATATTCTTAGGAGGTAACCTTGTTTCATGGAGTTCCAAGAAACAAGCTACTATTTCTAGATCAAACACAGAAGCCGAATACAGAAGCCTTGCATATGCAGCCTGTGAGGTTCTTTGGATTAAATCCCTTCTCAAAGAACTTAATATTGTAGAAAAGAAACCACCAATGATTTGGATTGAAAATCAAGGAGCAATATCGAGAAAATTATCGTTTTGGTCCCACCAACCATGCACCCTCAAATTTTTGGTCCCATGACTTTCACATTTAGTCCCAATATGTTAAATTTTATCACATTTGGTCCCAGTATTGTGCAAATTTTTTAATTTCGTCCCAACCCCGTTAAGTTTTAACGGACAGACTCACGTGCCCATCACGTGGCCGTCAATCGTTATTTTTCACTCCAAAATCAAAGTTCACCCTTAACAAAATTCCCAAATTGTTTCAGAACCCTAAGATTGTGGCCAAAATCCCCAAATTGTAGTCATCATCTTTCCCCCCCTCGCCGGACATTTTCGCTGTAGCTTGAATGCGATGATGGCCATTCGCCGTCGGTTCCCCCGGCCCCGTCCTAATGGTTATTTCCGGACTTAGCAACACCACAGATTCCTCTCATGCTTCGCAAGGAAGCACCCTTCTTCACCGCGACCTTCATCCCGCACAATCAAAGACGGCGACAGATCGTGCTCAGGCCCCATGGCCGACATCTAGCGCGCTGGCCATCATATCGTTGTTTGTTTCTACTCAGATCGACGCTGCAGTTGATTGGATTTTATCCATAGGGCCGCCTGCCTGACATTCCCGTCGGAACCTGTGCTTCAGGGACAACCACACATCGGCGAGTTTCAGGCTCAAGCGGCGCCACCTGCTACGACTTCGTCCCAGGCCGATGCGTTTATCCGGCGATTGTTCTCCACGCCGGCCGCGACGAGTTCGTCACCACGCCCCTAGCCCCAATCCCAAACACTAACACGAATATTAAAAAATCAGAAAAACTAAGTTAAGAAAATGGTCAAAAATTGCAGGAAAATGGCGATGAAAATTAAAAAATTGGAGATGAAGGAGATATCGAAATTTGAAATTGACAAGGGGCTTTGATTCCTAGCACTGACACAAGGCTATAGTGGGTAGTCTCCATGAATTTCATGATCGAATTTGAATTTTACAGTCGGATTCTTCAAAAGATTTTGAAAGAATACGGGGTTAACGGTGGTGGTGACGGGTGGCGGAAAGGTGATGACGAGAATGGAACTAAAGTGGCGACGTTAACAGCGATCAGAGTGGGGGGACGGACGTTCGCCGGCCAGAAGAGAAGGCGAGGGAGAGATATATGCATACTGTACGTATAATTGTTAATTTTTTTCTTTATTTTCCTTTTAAATAATTGTAATTAATAATTTTAAATTCTATTTTTTCTGAATTTTTCCTTTTTAAATAAGAATGGAAATATAATGAAAATAATTGTAATTAATATTTTTAAATTCTATTTGATGTATAGGGATTGAGAAGGAGATTTTATATTTTTAAATTCTATTTTTTTGTGGATTTTTCCTTTTTAAATAAGAATGGAAAAATAATGAAAAATAAATTAACGGAACCAAAAATGCTAACAGCTGACTGACGACTGACTTAACGGTGGGACCAAATGTGATAAAATTTAATCTATTGAGACTAAATGTGAAAGTCATGGGACCAAAAATTTGAGGGTGCGTGGTTGGTGGGACCAAAACTCCCATTTTCTCGAGCAATATCACTGTCCTCCAATCCAGTTTTTCACTCAAGGACTAAGCATCTAGAGCTTGATCTCCATTTTGTTCGAGAAAGAATCAGTAATAGAGAGCTACAAGTTCTACACGTCCCAAGTGTAGACCAAATAACTGATACATTCACCAAACCTCTCTCAGGTCAATTCTTCGTGAGGCTACGAAACAAGTTGAAGGTGATTCCGAAATCCTCCCTCGAATTGAGGGGGCGTGATAAAGATCATGCAAACAATCATCTGCATATGAAACCATCTCAGCCTAAGAAACATGAGCCTGCGAAGTAGAGGAGCACTTCTCTTTATATGATATCAGAAATAGTACAACTGGGTTTTGCAGAATTTTTTATTGCATTGTCTTGTAGGTACAACCAATAGAATTGCAACAACACTATAGGATCTAGACCTTTCCTTATTTGCAATATATGTAAACCAAAAGTTAGCTACTGTGTATCAAGAAATGAAAATGCTTTACAGCAAAATTATGATGCTCTTTACTATTGCATTCTTTAGTTTGATTTGCTCATTTCTTAACATAAAGACAACCAATATCGCCATTCACATCGTCATTAACATTACACACTTTATCATCCTCAATGTAGAATTTCACATCTTTAAACTCGCAAATCATGCCTATAATTAAGGGATTGAATAGCTGCACAAATTATGAAATTTAAAATTTAATTTTTTATCTTCAAAATATAATGGTTGATATGTATATTAAGGGTAGTTTAGATTTTTTTAACTCTAATTTAAATCTGATAGACAATTTTTAAATTTGTTGTCCCTATTTGTTGAATGTGCTATAGGAATGAATCTAGTAGTAAAAATTCTCAAAATATTTTAAACACTTAATTTTTTAGACGAATTCACCAGAATATTTTTGGATTTGTAGTAGTATACTTTTGGTCTCGAAATAACAATACTTTGGTCTTCTAATAGTAAAATATTTTTTATTTTGCAGTAACATATTTTGTCTTTTATAGTACTTCCTCTTATCCCAAATTTATTTGAATATTTACTGGGATCATTTTTTAAAAAAATATTTACTGTTTACACGAGTTTTTAATGCATGAGTTGTTTTATAATATTAAAAGTTCTAGAGTTACTTTTTGGAAAGGATAATTATTTCGACTTTGTTGGAGAGTGAATTTTATGTTAGTATAGAAAAAGTGATGGCATAGGGTGTAAGTGAAAGATATATGAGGCAGATATTTATAGAACGAGTTATTTTTTTCTAAATAAGAAAATGTTCAATTAAGTATGAGATAAATGTTTTTTTTTTACGAATGTTCTAATAAGTATGAAACGGAGGGAGTAACATATAATTTTGGCACTTAGTAACATTTTTTGTCTTGTAATAGTGACAATATGTTGGCCTTGCAGTAAAATACTTGCATGTGACCCACATTTTTTTGAGCAATTTGAATACCAGTTTATGATCTGTAAATTTTTTGAACGAACTGAATTCGAATTTATTACTCTTAAATTTTTAAAAATTATCTTAATTAAATATATTTTATGTGTAAAATATTTTTAAGGTTAACTCAAAAATATTATGAGTTGCCCTAGAAATGCAATTTGCCATTACAAACATTTCAATGAACTAGTCAAATGGAAAATATCTAATTAATTTACTGAAGTACCAAATTCAGAATTATCGCGTGAATCCATTATATTGAAGCTGAATTAAAAATTATCTCTCTAATTATTTCTCTCTCTCGGGAAAATGTAAAAATTCAAGTTGCTCCATTGCGTGAACAGTGCCCAAGAAATATTTGCACGCAAAATCCCTCGATAATCTCCCTAAATCTTCCCCCGTTCAATATTAATCCTTTGATCGTTGTTTCTCTGGGTAGGATTTGCTTAGGGCAATGATTACCTCGATTCAGGCTTGAGCTTAATCCAGCCGGATTGGTCAATTCCACCGCCCAGGATGGCTATTTTACCCAGCCCCTTGGGTTCTTCTTCCTCACTCCATCGAGCCTTCATCCCGAAGGTTCCATTATACACTTTCTCTCTTTCATCCTCGAATATCTCATCCCAATGGAAGATCAGTTAAGTCCCCTCATGCGAAAAGTTACTTTGGATGAAAAAGACAATCGAAAAGTCCCAATCCCGGAGGCGGCTCTTGTGCAGGCAAAATATTTGTTGTTGGGAAGATTCACTACCCCAAGGAGATTTTCTGCATCCGACATCTGCTCCACGATGAGAAGGGTATGGCGTACAGAGAAAGCTATGTCGGCATGTCAAGTGGGTGAAGGTCTGTTTGTCTTCGAGTTTGACGATGTGGTTGAATGTAACAAGGCTTATCACCGACAACCTTGGACGCTTAATCAATCATAGTTCATTCTGGTATCCCTGACTGGTGCTGAGACTCAAGATGAACTGGTCATCACCAAGGTCCCCATTTGGGTACAGATTCATGGGCTGCAACTCCAATCCATGACAGCGCCAGTGGGTTTCACTATGGGAGGTTTTCTGGGAGAAGTCTTGGAGGTCGATACGCCGGAAGGCGGGTGTGTGATCGGTCGATGTCTGAGGGTGAGGGTAATGTTGGATATCAATACCCCACTAATGTATGCAACCACGATGACGGTTCAAGGTAAAACTCTCATTATCATGTTTCGATACGAAAAACTAATGAATTTATGTTCCAAATGTGGAGTTTTGACCCATGTGGAGAAAGATTGCCCTCTAAAATTTGGGGGAACATTGCTTGCATCTACTACTCAATTTCCGAAATGGCTGAAAGCGGAAGGACAGAAGGCAGTTCCTAAGGAGGAATGACCATTCTTGAAGACATGCAAGTTAACATGCAGGCACCCCAGGCTGTACCTACAGCCCCCACTAACACTGAGGTGATTTCTGTGCCATTGCATCGCTCTAATCCGACACCGATTGCCCAGGGGCTAGCCAATCAGACCCTTCTTGTTGACTCACAACACAAACGGCCTGGTTCTACTTCAAACCAGACACCTCCAACAAAAAATCAAGTGGCTGAAAACCAACACCAACTTCTTGGCATTTGGAAAGATACACATGTAAGCCCGAATGTAACTAATCCGATTTTTCAAGAGGTACCCTATTTTGCAGATGAATCTATTTTCTCAGCAATGTTTGGGACAAAGATGGGAGGACCTCAAAATAAAATTCAGTTCTACCCAACTGAGGCGGTACATTCCGCAATGTTAGGGGATCTCCACAAGGTTACTCAGGGTCTTGCTGATAAAAAAGCCACTCAGGGTCTTGGTGAGATGGGGCAACCAACTAAAAAAGAAGAGGCAGCTTTTAATAGAGATGTTCGAAAGATGAAGAGGGTGATTACCCAGTCCATTGCGCTTGTACAAAGGTTTTACCCTCAGGCATTCATCCAGAACTCGCAGAAAAACTATTTGGAATTAAAGAAGAGGAGTAGACAGAGAAATGGTAAAGGAAAAATGACTGAACAAAGTGGTGTTATTAACCTAGAGGAAGCCCAGAACACGCCGGATAAGGAAAAGAAAAAATCCAAGAGTGAGCAGGTTGAGTCGGGGCCCAACATGATGGCGGAGGCTGAGGACAATCAACCCCGCCCGAACACATGATTTGTGTGGTATGGAACACACGTGGTTTGGGGAGTAAGCGTGTGTTTCATCGACTGAGGAGGCTTGTTGATGAACTCAAACCCCATCTTTTTTTTGTTTGTGAAAAAAAAATTCCTGTTAAGCTTGCTAGCGATAGGAAGTCTACTTTAAACTTTGATCTCTGTATTGGTGTTGACGCGGCCAGATCTAGGGGAGGCCTTTTGTTATTTGCTTCTAATGAAATGAAAGTAACTTTGTGTTCTTACTCTAAGTCTCACATAGATTGCATCATTTATTTTAAGCATAAGGAATGGAGGTTTACGGGTTTCTATGGTGAACCTATTACACATCATCGACATTTATCATGGAAGCTTTTGAAATCTATAAGAATGAGTCATAATTCGGAAAGTGATTACCCCTGACTGGTGGGGGGAGATTTTAATGAAATCTTAAACCAAAATGAGAAGAAAGGGGGTTTGGACAGTAGAGAGAGACCTTTTTCTCAGATTAGTGCCTTCAATAATGTCTTGGATGATTTATGCCTTCAGGATATTAAGACTAAAGGACCTATCTACACTTGGTGGAATAAAAGGAAGGGTATTGGCATGGTTAGAATTGTGGCCGGACTTTGAAGCTAGAAACAGAGGCTTCTATGACTCACACCATAGGGTTGTTGTTCTGAATCTTGAAAGACATGTTCCCCCCCAAATGGAGTATGGTCATAAACCAAAGTATTTTGAAAAGGCGTGAGTTATGGAAGATGATTACAATTTGGCTATGGAAGGGGCTTGGGGTGAGAATACGGGGGACAAAACTCTGATCCAAAAATTAAATTCGTGTACACTAGAGCTAAATCAATGGGCAAGGATGAAGGGGCAAGTGTATAGCAAAAAGATCTCAAATCTGGAGAAGAGAATGTCTGACCTTCTTGAATCGGCTGTGGAGGATATTAATGAAGGTGAATTTGATAAGTGTAATGGCCAACTACAGAAATTACAACAACAAGAAGAAATGAGATGGCACCAAAGGGCTAGGGTTACGTGGATGGAGTCAGGGGATCGCAATACAAACTATTTCCACAAGCAGGCTTCGGAACGGAGAAGAATTAACAACATCAAAAGAATTATGGATGACGAAGGAAGATGGCATTCTGGGGCCATGGAAGTGGCGGAGGTGGTGCAAAAGTCTTTCAAAACTCTATTCACATCAACCAATCCAAGCCAGGGAGAAATTTCAAAAATAACTGCGCACATTACTACATCTCTCACAAAAGCAATGCAAGAGAATCTGGAAATCCCCTTCTCGGAAAAGGTTATCAATCAAGCAATGGTGGATCTTAAGGGTGATAAAGCTCCAGGACCAGATGGTCTTCCAGCTTTTTTCTTCCACCAAAATTGGCAACGAAGTGACAAAAGGGGCATTAAAAATTCTCAATCAGCAACATAGCATTAGAGAATGGAATGATACCATGATTACCCTCATTCCGAAGTCGAGAGAGCCAGAGAAAGTTTCAGACTTTAGGCCAATTAGTCTGAGCAATGTTTGTTATAGATTGATAGCAAAAGCCATTTCCAATAGACTCGAGGGAGTCATGGGAACTCTGGTAGATGACACACAAAGTGTTTTTATCCTGGGAAGAATTATCTCAAATAATATACTCATCAACTATGAGTGTATGCATTGGATGAGGCATAACAAGACCAATACCGCATATGCAGTGCTTAAACTTGATATGAGCAAAGCGTATGACCGTATTGAATGGTCATACCTGAAGGAAGTACTGAAGAAGATGAGGTTCAGTCTGAAATGAATAAATTTGATAATGAACTATGTTAGAATAGTCAGGTATTCCATCAAAATTAATGGTAGGATTTTTGGAGAAGTGGTTCCTACAAGGGGACTGAGGCAAGGGGATCCTCTTTCACCTTTTCTTTTTGTACTATGTTCCCAAGGTTTATCTGCAATATTGAGCAATCTGGTACACAGAGGTGAAATTGAGGGGATGAAGATCGCTCGTGGAGCTCCATCGATTTTACACCTTCTCTTTGCGGATGACTGTTTGGTCTTCTTCAAAGCGAAACAACATGGATGTGAGAACTTAAAGGAAAACTTTCGAAACATATGAAAAGGCTTCAGGTCAAGTAATTAACTACCAAAAATCGGCTATTGTGTTTAGCCCTAACACAAATCGTAACACTCAGGGAATGATTAAGAATATATTGGGGGTCAAAATTGTTCAAAAACACAACGTGTATCTGGGGTTGCCAACTCTCTCGGCAAAATCGAAGAGGGTTCAATTTGGTTTTCTTCTTGATAAAGTACAAAAGTGGGTGCAAGGGTGGAAGAATATGGATTTTTCAATTGGGGGCCGTGAGGTTTGGATCAAAGAAATTCTTCTTTTACAAGCCATCCCAATGTATACGATGCAATGCTTTCGGATACCTACAACTTTGTGTGATGAACTGGAAAAATCTTTTTTGTCGATTTTGGTGGGGATCAAAAGAGGAAAAGAGAAGAATGCATTGGAGCTCATGGGATAGACTGTGTATGCCGAAAGTTGAAGGTGGAATGGGATTCAGAAAACTTACGACTTTCAATAAGGCACTGCTTCCGAAGAAAATTTGAAGAATGAGCGCTCAACCGGATTCACTAATCGCAAAAGTCTTCAAGGCAAGGTACTTTAAAAGTTCTGATATTTTGGAAGCAGGGGTGGGTTCGAACCCTTCATTCGTGTGGCGTTCTCTTTGTTGGAGCATGGACATAATTGAGAGTGGGGCAAGGTGGAGAATTGGAAGTGGCACTTCAGTCCATATATTCAAAGACGCCTGGGTTCAACACCTTGCAGACGGACGAATAGGGTCAAGAATAGCGTCGGGGTCCATGGTGAGTAGATATCTATGTGATGACGGGACGTGGAACGAAACATTGATCAGAGCAGCCTTCCTCCCCTTTGAAGCGGATGTTATTTTACGTACGCCAGCTTCGGGGGGAGGCAATAGAGATGTGAGGTATTGGAGCCAGAATTCCAAAGGGATTTACACGGTCAAATCTGGGTATATCCTAGCAAGAAGGAATCATTACAGAGAAAAGCAAAAGGCATCGACATCTGATTATGGGGAAATCAAAAAATTCTAGAAACAAATTTGGAGGCTTAATGTGCCACCTAAGGTGAAGGTGTTCTGTTGGAGATTAGCTCACGACTTCATACCAGTAGGTGAAATTTTGCAAAAAAGGAGGGATGATGAATTTATCACATTGTGTTCTCTATAAGGGTGTGGATACGTCCACTATCCACGCGTTACGGTTATGCAAACCAGTAAAAAAGATGTGGAATAAGATTGGTATTGGTACAAACATAGGAGCAAAACGTTTCAACAACTCCAGTGAATATTTGGGATTCCTCTGGAAGAACTATGATACACAAGAGGTAGAGAAAATCATTATGCTCCTTTGGGGAGCTTGGGGGGAGATCTGCAGGAGAACTCATACACCGAATGTCTGTAATATGGCACGAAGTCATTACTCAAACCATAAGAAGAAGTGGGAAATGGGCGGAAGTGGAGGTAGACGCAGCCTACCTCGATTCATCATGTTGTTATGGAGTGGGGGGGCTGCATAAAAAACGGGGAAGGTAATATAATTCGTGAATTTCGAAAGAGGATCACAACACCAGGCTCAGTTTTGGGAGCGGAACTGATCGCAATCCTACAAGGTATTGATGAGGCCATTGACCTCAAACTGGATAGAGTATGCATATGGTCTGATTGCCTTGAGGCTGTTGAGTTGTGTACTTTCAAGGGGAGGGTTTTGTCGCCGGAGGGAGTTTGGTTGGAAAAAATCAGGGAAATAAGAGAACGAGTCATTGTGTGCGATATTCGTCATCACCCTCGATTACAAAATTGGTAAGCCCATCAGCTGGCTAGGGAGGCAGTTTTAGCTCCACACTCTCATGATTGAGTTTGGATGCCATTAATCTTGGTAGAACAGTGAACAAGGAGCGGATGGTGAAAAGAAAAGATCTTTGTAATTTGTTTATTCGTCTGTGTTCTACCCTAAAAAAAAAATTAAAAAAAAAAATCAGAATTATCAGAATTTGATAATTACATGTGTTTTATGATAAGTCTGTATGCACATCTTGTTCAAAACTTTATACCACCACATCTTCGGTCTTCCAATATAAAACAATGGGTAAAAATGCAAATAAAATTCCTTTTATCATTGTGATTTAGAAATGCATCAAACTATATCATCTACATTATATATGACATTGTTAATTAATTCATTTTTGCCCTCTCTCAATTTGTAGTTGAAGCTCCCTAACACCTCATGTACCTCTTTCTCTCCTCTTCTAGCTCTCTCTCCATAGCTCTATCTTTATCATTCTCTTTCATTTTCTCTTACTTTCTTTTCTTCCATTCTCCATTTCAAATAGGAATATACATCTTAGTCCCTCTCTCTCTTTCAAAAAATAAGATGAATTTATCATTGATGCTGAAAACAATTTGTGAAATAGAGCAAATAGTGTTACAATTGAATTTCACTGTGAAAACAGTAACAAAATTCTAGAATTAATAAGAAGAAATTATCAATTAATGTTGAATGATCTTTAGTAATTGAGAAAATTTGTGTATTCGTCATTTTTTTCATATTAGTTGAAAAAATATATGAAAACATCTGCAATAAAAAAGTTACTCGATTGATAATTTTTTCCAATGAATTATTTTAATAATAGTCGCACAAATTAACAGATAGAACGAGAATCAAATATCCGACCATGACAAGAACAATTTCTAGCAATTATATTCACCCTCCATTAGCAAAAATGATAAAGTGCGAAAAAGAAAATGAAAGGAATTTAATTTTTTTTTCCATTATGTTGCCATGATTTTGAAACTAGTCAAGACTTTTTCAACTTTTTGATTTTGATTCAATAAATTTACAGAAATTTTGATTTTACTCCATGTGATATGAAGTAGCAGGTCATTGTCAAAATGTACTCCCTCTGTCCCAGAGAAAGCTCCCCATGAGCTTCAGACACTAATGTTAAAAAATACTAATATAATAAGAAATACTAATATAATAAGTAAATCTATTAGGTAACTATAATCTCAAACAACTCATTATAATATTTTCTTTCTCCATCACATCATCTCTAATACATTTACTTGTTATATTAGTATTTCTTAACATTCGTGTCTGTGGAGCTCATGGGGAGCTTTCCCTGGGACGGAGGGAGTATTTCTTTTTATTTTATGTATTATGTCATTATGTGACTTTAATTATATATTTTTTTTAATATTGAACCAATAAATAATTAAAATCTTGTAAAATAATTATAAAATCAGAATAAAGTAATTAAAAGTGTAATTAATTAATTTAAATAAAAAATTGGATTTTAAAAATGAGTTTTTTTTTTTTGTTTTCATGTGTTTATTTTATAATTTATAAGATTTAAATTATTTTTATTATTAATTTTTTTGTAATATTTTATTAGTTTAAGTTATATAAAAAACTTAATGGTTTAATTTTTTTATAACAAGATTTCAATTTTTATTATAATTTATTAAAATTAAAATATTTTGCATATTTAATTTATTTAGTTTTATGTTATACGTATAACAATTGAATGATTTTATAAAAATTTAAATTAAATATAATTTTAATTTATTTTAATGTTTGATAATTAATTATTTACTTAGTTTTATTTACATAAAACAATTTATTCTAAGAGTGTAACTAAATTTTAATTTTATAATTATTTGGCATTTTTAAAATTTAAAATTGTTTTGATTTAAATAATTTAATTACACTCTTAAATTTTTAAAATTTTATATTCTGATTTTATAATTATTTTACAAGATTTTATTTATTTACTGATAAAATATTAAAAAAAAAATTAAAACCACATAATACATAAAAGAAAAGAAAATAAAAATATATATGGACAATGACATGTTGGGTGATCTGCTACTCAAGATCATAGGACTAAAATCAAAATTTGTGTAAACGTTTTGGATCAAATTAAAAAGCTGAAAACATCTGGATCAATTTAAAAAACATGACAACATAATGGACTAAAAAAAAATTAGTCCCTGTGAGTGTTATCTCATAATCTCATAGTCAACACAGTAAGTAGTGAGCTGATAGGATCAGATAAGATGACTTAGGCCGAAATCAGATGAGTTGAAGGTTTTCAATCAACTGAGGAGGTGATGCTTAGAGTTCAGCACAATTGGTCAGATCAGCATAGTACTGGATCAACACAATACTTCAGCAGAGTATACCAAGCATAGTACTTCAGCAGAGTGGATCAGCACAATACTTAAACAGAGTGGATCAGCACAGTACTTCAGCAGAGTATATCAGCACAATACTATCAGCACAGTAAAAATCAACACAGTAGAAGTCTTTTAGCAGAGTCAGTTTTTGATCACAAGAACAGAAGAGTTGAGTATCAGAACACTAAGTAGTGTTCTGATCTTTATGGACAAGTCTTCTGATATGAAAGTTAGTTAGTTTAAATAGTTGTATTACAGTTACAACTACTTGAGGGCATAACTACCATTTCAGTTGGGCAATAACAGAGCACATGGGTTGTTACAAACGGTTGCTAACTACTCAAACAGTTCCTAACAGCAGCAACTACCTTTGGTCTTTATATACTCTTGTATGTGTACATTGTAAAGGTTAGAAAAATTAGAGACTTAGATTTTGGATGCAAGTACGATTGTAATCTTTGAGTTGTGTGAGATCACGAGTGAAGTGAGGAAATATACTATTATGAGTGAATGAGTGTATAAACATTATTGATCAATCAAAGAAGTACTCGTCTGGTCCAGTGGATGTAGATCACATTGATCGAACCACTTAAATTCTTTGTGTGCTGTTTGTTTTGTTGATTACTTTTTGAATTACTAACCTAGAGCAGTTATTTCTTCTATCTTCAAGCATTCTACTTGGTCGGAGACGTCTAATCGACTGGAATTACTTGACAATTGGCTCCGTCTGTGGAAAACTGAAGTAGTTGTAGATCTAAGATGGGGAATTCTACCAAGTACAACGTAGAGAAGTTTACAGGCACGAGAGATTTTGGGCTGTGGAAGGTCAAGATGCAGACCCTTCTTGAACATCAAGGATTATTCGAGGCTCTCGAAGAATCCGAAGAGACTGCAGCAGCTGCGGCTGAAAGGAGCAAGTTGCTCAGAAAAGCTCGAAGCACGATCCTACTCTGTCTTGGAGATAAGGTCTTGAGGGAGGTTGTTAAAGAGAAACCAGCGAAGGAGGTTTGGGATAAGCTTGAGAAGCTATATATGGTGAAAACTCTTGCTAACCGACTTTATTCAAAAGAGAAGATGTATGCCTTTAGAATGGGAGATACGGAGCAGCTAGATGAGTTCAACAAGATACTTGATGATCTGAAAAATTTGGATGTCAAGCTTGAAAAAGAGGATAAGGCTCTTATCTTGTTGAGTGCTCTTCCTAAGTCCTTTGAAATCCTAAAGGACACCATCTTGTATGGTAGAAAGGAGGCAATCACATTGGAGGGTGTGATCTTGGCTGTCAAATTTAAGCAACTGCATAATAAGACATCTCAAGGAGATAAAAGTAGCAGTGGAGAAGGATTGGCAATCAAGGGAGGACATAAGAAATCTGCCTCCAAGAAGGGGTCTAGTCAACCCAAGGGAGCTGATAAGGGAAAATCAGCAGTGTTAAATCAAGGGGAAGTAGTGTGCCACCATTGCAACAAACTTGGGCACTACAAGAGTACTTGTTTCAAGTACAAACAACTTATGAGAAAATCTGGTCCCAAGAACCCTGTTGATAAGAATCAAGCAAATCAAACCCAAAAGGATAAGGAGCAGAAGGGCTATGAGTCAGCTCGGTCCCTATCCATCACTTCCACTAAAGAACTTCAGGATTGGATTTTAGATTCAGGGTGTTCTTTCCACATGACTCCAAGAAGAGATTAGTTTCATGATTTTAAGCATCAGAATGGAGGTTCTGTGTTGTTAGGGAATGATCACACTTGCAAAGTCAAAGGTGAAGGTACAGTACACTTGAAGATGTATGATGGAGTAGTGAGGATTCTCGAGAGGGTTAGGTATGTTCCTGAACTCCAGAGAAATTTGATATCTCTTGGTATGCTGGATTCAATGGGCTACAAATTCCAGTCAGAAGATGGAGAGCTCAGAGTTTCAAAGGGGAAGCTTACTGTTCTTAAAGGTGAGAGAAGGAATGATCTCTACTTTCTTAAGGGAGGAACAGTAATTGGCAGATCAGATGTGGCAAGAGTGCAAGACAAC
Source organism: Galeopsis tetrahit (assembly GCA_963675135.1). NCBI lineage: Eukaryota > Viridiplantae > Streptophyta > Magnoliopsida > Lamiales > Lamiaceae > Galeopsis > Galeopsis tetrahit. The sequence continues at coordinate 22,500,177 of OY776120.1, read as the reverse complement.
TCAATGTTGTAGAACAGAAGATTAGGTCATGTAGGATAGAAGGGCCTACTTGAGCTAAATAAGCAAGGATTGCTAGGTGGTGACAAGATCACAAAGCTTGATTTGTGTGAGCACTGCATTCTTGGGAAATCCAAGAGGTTGAAGTTTTGAAAGAGTTCACACTCTACCAAAGGAGTTTTGGACTATGTCCATTCAGATTTATGGGGGTTAGCTAGGAATCAGACCAGAAGTGGTGGGAGATACTTCATGTCTATCATAGATGACTACTCAAGAAAGGTATGGATCACTATCCTGAAATCCAAGTCAGAAGCGCGCATTTGAAAAGTTCAAGGAATGGCTCACTGAGGTTGAGAATGTATCTGTAAAGAAGCTCAAGCATTTGAGAACTGATAATGGGCTGGAGTTCATATCAGAAGAGTTCAATATTTTCTGCAAGAAGAAGGGTATAGTGAGGCATAGAACAGTACCAGGTACACCTCAGCAGAATGGAGTAGCTGAGAGAATGAACCAGACTTTGCTTGAGAGGATCAGGTGCATGTTGAGCAGCTCTGGATTGCCTAAAGTATTTTGGGGAGAAGCAGTGTCAACAGCAGCCTATTTGATAAACAGAAGCCCTTCCTCAGCTGTGCAATTTAAAACCCCAGAAGAGTTATGGTCTGGCCATGCAGCTGAGTACAATAATTTGAAAGTTTATGGTTGTTTAGCATATGCCCATGTCAAGCAAGATAAGCTTGAGCCTCGAGCCTTGAAATGTGTGTTCATAGGGTATCCTTCGGGTGTGAAAGGGTATAGGTTGTGGTGCCTTGAAGCTGGAATGCAGAAGTGTATTATTAGCAGAGATGTAACTTTTGATGAAAGTAGAATGCCATTGAAAGAAGAGGCAAGTTCAGGTGCAGCACACAACAAACTAGATGAGACACAAGTTGAGGTGGAGCATGTTGACACCAGAACACTAACTGAAGATCAGATTGATCCAGATGAGGAGGAGACTACTCATAGTGATACTGAGCTTCATGACTATCAGCTGACTAGAGACAGAACCAGAAGAGAAGTCCACCCACCTCAGAGGTATGGTCAAGCTGACATTGTATCTTTTGCATTATGTGCAGCTCTTGAGGTGGAGTCTCTGGAGCATAAAACTTACACAGAAGCCATAAAATGCAATGACAAAGAGAAGTGGCTAGTTGTTATGGAGGAAGAATTGTTATCTCTTAATAAGAACTAGACTTGGGAGATTGTTGAGAGGCCTAAGAACAAGAAACTTGTTGGGTGTAAGTGGATCTACAAGAAGAAGGTGGAGGCTCCGAGAGGTGGCAAGATTAGGTACAAGGCAAGACTTGTAGCTAAAGGATTTACACAGAAAAAAGGTATTGACTTTAATGAAATCTTCTCACCTGTTGTAAAGCATTGTAGCATCAGAATCTTATTGGCTATGGTTGCTCAGTATGAACTGGAGTTGCGTCAAATGGATGTGACCACAACATTTCTTCATGGGACATTAGATGATAAGATCTACATAAAAATACCAGAAGGGTTGGACATAGAAGATGGAGAAGACAAAGAGTGTTTACTCAGAAAATCAATATATGACCTCAAACAAAGCCCTAGACAATGGTACTTAAGGTTTGATGAGTACATTTGCTCAGCTGGTTTTGCAAGAAGCTTGTATGACAGTTGTGTTTACTTCAGAAGAGTTTGGAGTTCAGTTACCTATCTTCTGCTGTATGTAGATGATATGTTAATAGCAGGAGAGTCTATTAACAATATCAATCAGGTTAAGGAGATTCTCAAAAGGGAGTTTGAGATGAAAGATCTTGGTGAAGCTAAAGTGATTCTTGGGATGGAGATCAGTAGAGTTGAGGGAGCAATTCAGCTTAGTCAGCCTACCTATCTGAAGAAGGTGTTAGAGAGATTCAGGATGAACCAAACTAAGTCAGTTTCTACACCAATTGGTCAGCATCAGAAGTTATCCAATCAGATGTGTCCCAAGAACAGCCAATAAAGAGCTCAGATGAGTAAGGTTCCTTATGCCAGTGCAGTAGGGAGTTTAATGTATGCTATGGTGTGTTGTAGACCAGATTTAACTCATGCAATGAGTGTAATCAGCAGATACATGAGTGATCCGGGATTAAGTCATTGGGAGACAGTTAAGTGGGTCATGAGATATGTTCTTGGATTAGCTGAGAAGGGTCTGAAATTTCAGAAGATATCAGATGAGGCAGAAGCACTTGTGGGATATGTTTATGTCGACTATGCAGCCAATGTAGACACAAGAAAGTCCTTGACAGGGTATGTATTCACCTTATTTGGTACAACTATATCATGGAGGTCAATACATCAGTCCGTAGTTGCATTATCTACTACAGAATCAGAATATGTAGCCTTGACTGAAGCAGTTAAGGAGAGCATGTGGCTTAGGGGGATCTTGAAGGAGTTTGGTATATCACAAAGAAGTGTGACTGTCTTCTGTGATAACCAAAGTGCAATACATCTTGCAAAGCATCAGGGGTATCATGAGAGAACTAAACATATAGATGTGAAGCTGTACTTTGTAAGAGATATTGTAGAGAAGTGGGTGGTCCAGGTAGTGAAGATTGCTACAGAGGAGAACCCTGCTGATGCGTTCACTAAGGCATTGCCAAAAGAGAAGTTTGGCTTGTGTCTTAGACTTATTGGACTGCATTAATTCCTCCGAGGAGAAGGTTGCTGATCATGTGGCAGAGGAGCTGTGGTGGAGACTATTCTTTGCGGAGAATAGTGGTTTTATGTTTTTTGTGGAGATTAGTTTGATTATGAGCTAAAGGTGGAGAATTGTGAGTGTTATCTCATAATCTCATAGTCAACATAGTAAGTAGTGAGCTGATAGGATCAGATAAGATGACTTAGGCCGAAATCAGATGAGTTGAAGGTTTTCAATCAGTTGAGGAGGTGATGCTTAGAGTTCAGCACAGTTGGTCAGATCAGCACAGTACTGGATCAGCACAGTACTTCAGCAGAGTATACCAAGCATAGTACTTCAGCATAGTGGATCAACACAGTACTTCAGCAGAGTATATCAGCACAATACTATCAGCACAGTAGAAGTCTTTTAGTAGAGTCAGCTTTTGATCACAAAAACAGAAGAGTTGAGTATCAGAACACTAAGCAGTGTTCTGATCTTTATGGACAAGTCTTCTGATATGAAAGTTAGTTAGTTTAACTAGCTGTATTACAGTTAAAACTACTTGAGGGCATAACTACCATTTCAGTTAGGCAATAAAAGAGCACATGAGTTGTTACAAGCGGTTGCAAACGGTTGCTAACTACTCAAACAGTTTCTAACAACAGCAACTACCTTTGGTCTTTATATACTCTTGAATGTGTACATTGTAAAGGTTAGAAAAATTAGAGAGTTAGATTTTGGATGCAAGTACGATTGTAATCTTTGAGTTGTGTGAGTTCACGAGTGAAGTGAGGAAATATCCTATTCCGAGTGAATGAGTGTGTAAACATTCTTGATCAATCAAAGAAGTACTCGTCTGGTCCAGTGGATGTAGATCACATTGATCGAACCACTTAAATTCTTTGTGTGCTGTTTGTTTTGTTGATTACTTTTTGAATTACTAACCTAAAGCAGTTATTTCTTCTATCTTCAAGTATTCTACTTGGTTGGAGACGTCTAATCGACTTGGGTCGCCCCGTTTTGCCCCGCCCCGTGACCCGATCGGGTCGGCCCGGGCCCGAATTGAAACGGGTCGGTCCGAGTATCTAGGTACCCGACCCATTGCCATCACTACTTCTAAGACTATTTTATTTATTTTTCAAAATAAATCTAAATTTTATGTTATATGTTTTTAAAAAAAAATATTGTTTTTCAACTTTTTTTTTAAAAAGAAATGTATAATGGGTCGCCCCGATTTGAACCGTGACCCGCCCCGTGACCCAATTGGATCGGCCCGAACCCGAATTGAAATGGGGCGGGTCCGGGTATTTAGGTACCCGACCCGGCCCATTGCCATCCCTATCCATTACCAAAAAAGAAAGACAAAACATGAGCTAACACTTATATACAATATTCTATACATAGAACATATCTAATTGAGACATTTTTTTAAAACATTTGTGGTACATAAGATAGAATTTAGATCATAAGAACTTGTGGATCACAAGAAGGTGATTTACAACATACAGTGACAGAGTCAGATTTTTTTGTAGGAGGACCGATTAATTTTACTATAAGTATAAGAATAAAAAAATATCAAAGTTATCATATTTTTTCATTATAGTATAGTTCAAACATAATTTTTATAAAATGTAGAAGCATTTTTATGTTTAAATGTGCAAAATTTTGAACGGTCCAAAATAACTCTAAACTATTTTAAAACTAAATATTTAATTCCCATCAAATTCAAAATGATATGAAAAAAATAATAATTATTTTGAAGGGTTGAAAATAAAACCCATAAATGTTTCCTTACATATTAAATATTTTTGTTTAATTAAAATTTAATAAATTATTAAATAGAGAGAAATTTAATAAAATAATAAATAATGAAATATGAATAAATTGTAGCAAAAACAAAAAAATAATAAAGGAATAAAAAGGAAAAGGGATTAAAAACAAGAATTGAAACTTGGCCCCAATAGACAGAGGGAAATGTTTCACCCTACCAGAAGTCTAGAACAACACAAACAATGAAAAAAAATAAAAAATGCATAAATATATAGTAAAAAATTTAAAAATTGGTGTAGTGGCCCCGCCTTTTACTACATGATTAATATATTGTGTTGGTCCCAAAGTTGAGTTAATAATATTGAGTAAGCTAGTGAAAATGTCTAGAGGGGAGGGGTGAATAGACTTTTCAAAAATCTTTCAATATATCAGAATACACAATGCGGAATAATCAGATTACTAATGAGCCCAATCAAATTTATACTCAACTTTTCTATAGATCTTTATCTTTGTTAATTCCTAATGTTCTTAGTTAAACAATTCAACAAATATCAAACAGTAAAGTAAAGAACGCAGAATTTTATAGTGGTTCGACAAATGTCTACATCCACTCTCACAACTCCAGTTGTGAAGTTTTATTACTCTTCTTGAGCTTCTTGTGGCTTAAAGTCCCAAGATTAAGACTTTGATCTTGTCGATTATACCTCCAGGTATATCTTCGATCTACTAGTAATTCTACAAGTAACTAGCACACTTGTTTTACAAAATACAAACTTAAACTTTAAAAAGTAAAACTTCTCTTTGAATAGCCTTTGATTCTTCTCTTCAATTCAGTGGCTTCTCTTGCTTTGATTTCCTTCAACTCTGTGAGTTCTTGCTTGTAGACTTGCTCTTGAATCCTTTAAGATCAGTAATTTCTCAGTAGTCTTTAGCAGTAGGAGATCATACAGTATTTATAGAACTTAGTATGACAGTTAGCAGTTTGTGAACTAACTTTCAACTAACTCTAAAACTGTTTTTGTAACTTCTTCTTGTAACCGACTTTGTAACTTCCTTCCAAGTTAGCATATCTTCAATAAATCTTCAGTTACACTTTAAATAAGCTTTCCAAACTTATTCTTCAATTTCACCAAATCAGCACAGTAACTTACTGTTCTGATTTTTACTCTTCGGATTTTACTCTGCTGATTTTTACTCTTCTGATTCAATCAGCACAGTAACTTAAAAACTGTTCAAAACTTCTCCAGATTTCTTCTAAGCTCTTCTTCAAATCCTCTTGAAGTCTTCTTAGTCTGAAGTAGTCCTCCGAGTCTTCATTAGTCTTCTGATCTTCTGATCTTCTTCTAATCTAGTTCTAATCTACTGTTCTGAACTTTACACTGCTGATTACAACAAAATACAACTTTACAATTATAAAACCTATCTATACACCAACTGAACTATATACAGATGAGTATATCTAAGTCCTACACTATAAGCTGTCTATACAATACAAAACATCAGCTTAGTTCCTAACAGTTCATATATCAGATCAGTAACCAATAAGATCAGTAACTCATAAGATCAGTAACTCTTGTAAGTTCAATAACTTCCATATAAGATCAGTAAATATCTAAGATCAGTAAACATTTAAGATCAGTAACTTACCTATAAGATCAGTAAGCATATCAGATCAGTAACTCAGATTTCAAATATCTCATATAAGATCACTAAAAATATTCTCAGTTTCCACACTAAGATCAGTAATCTTATTTCATATGACTCAGTTAAGATCAGTAATTTTACTCTTAATATTACTAGTTAAGATCAGTAAACTTATTTCAGATACCATTAAGATCAGTAATCTCAATTTAAGTTTCTCATCAGATTAGTAAGCTTATATTCAGATGACTTAGTTAAGATGACTTAGAACCACATATATCACTAACTTTAAGTTGTTTTTGGCCATCAAAACATACTTTCATCAACTAGAACATTGTTTATAGGATTCATATCCCAACAATTTCCCCCTTTTTGATGAAGCCAAAACTACTTAAATGTTAATAAATCAGTAGTTAAGTATGTAGTCAATCATAACAGTTCATCAATTCAAAATTCCAGATTCATATTCAAAATCAAATCAGATATTTCACATATTACACATACTCACAAAATATGAAATGATCACAAAAATATAGAAATAAAGATTAATGATAGAAATGTTATCTTCTGAGCTTGTCCTTCATCTTCATTCTGCATCTTCAGATTCTAAATGCCACATACATTCTTGCCTTGATATCCATCATGTGTTGATGATCAGTGATTCCTTCTTCCTTGATAATCTCAGCAATAATGTTGTTGATCTCTTTGTAATCAGGTTCTCCATTTTCCAGTCTTGGAGGTTCCCAATTAGGTTCTTCAGGGCACAAAATCTTTGTTCCAGCACGATTAGCAACCTGTGTTATGTCTTCCCAGAACTCTTGATCAATGTTCAGCATAAATTCTTCAAAATCAATAAATTCTGCTTCCTTGCTAGAATGATCACCAAACTTCTTCACAATGAAGTTTGCAATCTGCCACTTCTTCTTTAAATTCTTCCAGTATTCCATATGTTCTGTTAAAACAATGAAATCCACAAAGTTTTCATCTTGAAAATCTTTGTCAAACTGTCTTCCTTCAGCTTTCTTTTGAGCATTCATCTTTTTCTTCAAAGCTGTGACTCGATTATCAAATCTTGTCTTCAAGAACTTGACATCCTTTTCTTTCTTCTTTTTCAAGCTTTCTTCTTCACTTGTCATAACAGCTTTCATTTTGCTTTTTGATCTAGTCATTCTTCCAGCTTCTTCCTCTTGTTGTTCTTCATCAGATAGAACTAACTTCCTTTTCTTCTGACTTGAACTTCCAGCAATATCAGGTCTTTTCTCAACAATTTCTTGACCTAGTTGCTTCTGTTGCTTTCTTTGCTTCAGTTTTTCATTTAACATATGAATTTCAGCTCTTAATTCATCCTGACTCACAACCAGCTGAGCTTGTTGTGACTGTGTTTGTTCCATCACTTGTCTTGTCCTATCTTCCCCCTTTTTGGCTTCATCATGCCACTCCTTCAGGGAAGATATGTGTTGCTCCAGCTTCTTATGCAACACCTGAGACAAATTCTTCTCTTGTACTCTATGAAGGTCAAAAATTTTGGACATTGTATGCTCCATGACCTTCTCATAAGAGTGTTCAGAATGCATCTTGTTCATCCTTTCAGTAGTTTCTTGAAACATGTGGATAGCAGCTTCCAACTTTGCTTGAAGCTCTGCATTCTGCCTTTTCAACATCTCAAATTCAGATTGCTCAGAATCCTTCTCAACAGGACCTGTTCTGATCTCTTCTTGCACATCCTCAATAGGATCAGCAGAGTGAATTTGAATGCTTTCCAATTCTTCAGCATTAACATCCTGATTTTCAACAACTTCAGTTTCTTCAAGTACAACAGTGTTCTCAAACACTTCTGTTGCATTGACAATATCTTCATCAATATCCATAAAATCTGTCTCAGCAGCAGTTGCAGTTTCATCAAGACCTTTCTCTTCACTGAACAAATCCTCATCAGAGTTAGGAGTTGTAATCTTCTCAACAGTGTACTTGACTCCTGTTAATCTCTCAACAAGAAGTACAACAGATTCTGGAGTGACTAACTCAAGAAAAGAGTTAACACCAGCTGCTTGCATCTGCTCTGCTTCCCAATCATCAAAGATTGAAGCTCCTCCCATGCCTTCCATGATAGCTAAATTTTCCTTCAAAGTACTCCTCTTAAGATACACCCAAGTGCCTATCCTAAGGAGTTTCTCAAACTCAACAGAGCTTTCATCTAATCCAGGAAATTGTTTCAACAATGCTATCCTCAAATCTATCCTGATTCTATCTTCTTTATCACAGATAGTGTACTCCATCAAATCAGCAGGTTTAGGAGCAATAAATTCAGGTTCAGGAGAAGATGAAATATCAATTGGTTCAGTAGAAGGCTCAAATTCATGTTCAGTAGAGTGAGCATGAACCTGTATTGGGGAATGATGTGGTGAAGGTTGATATGAAGTTTGATGTTGAGGGGTAGGAATTGAAGTAGGCTCAAAGGTAGTGAGCTGAGGTGATGAATGGGGAGTGTTCTGAGTCTCTGAAAAGTAGTGATCTGATCCTCCAGAACATGAAGGTTGAGGATTTTGGGGTTCAGGTTGGCTTGGTTCAGAATCAGAAGGGGTAGGGGAGACAACAACTAACTTCCTCCTAACACTCCTTGACTTAGTCCTCTTATGAATATCAATTGGACTAGGAACACTAACCTCTTGCTCATCTGAGCTTGATTGCACCACAGTTTCCACAAAACGAACTGTTGGTTCCGAGGCGGCTGTAGCAGACCTTCCTCTCCTTAGTGTAGTACTGCTCGGATCATGCCTTGATTTTGATCTAACCTCAGTTTGATCATCCTCCGATTGGTACATTGAAGCTCCAGACTCCTCTGCTTCAATTTCTTGAGAGTGTTCCATGGGGTTCTCTTGTTCAAATTGAACAGACTCCTTCTTCATCAAGAACTTCCCATGATGGAATTTCTTGGGATTACTCCAATATGGCTTTTTCACCAGCTGAGGCAACAAGAAACTCAGCTTGTTTCCAAACCCTAATTTTGATTTCAGTGAGAATTCCAATGTGTCCTCATCAAATAAAACTTTTTCCTTTTCAGTCATTAGCCTTTCCAGGAAGAATCCTTGCCAATCACCTTGCACCCTGTCGATGATTGCAGCCATAATTCTAATCTTGAAACTTGATAAGGCATCCTGGCTATGATGTTGCCCTAACAAGCACTTTCCAGCTATATCCATTAAAAACTGCAGACCAGTAGGAAGTACATCTTTCTTCAGATTAGTCAAGGTCTCTGTCTCAACACCTGACCATCTTCCCACACACTCCTTTTCCTCTCCAGCTTTGTAGGTCAAAATATCCACTGGACCTTGTGGTAAATCCAACATTACTTCGAGAATGTCCCTCGTAATGGTGACCTTGTGTCCAGCAAGCATGGAGTGAACACCATTTTTATCTCCTTGAAGTTGTAAATAGAATTCCACAGCTTCTGGTTCGTAGACATTCACGGGAAATGACTCCAGAAACTTTCGTAGTCCGCATTCTTCACACATAGTTAGAATTGCTTGATTTTCTGCACTGTGTCGGCCATTGAAATACACAACGTTCTCCACAAAAATGCCCTTCTTGCGCATCCACAAATTTGAATCAAAAGTTCCTGCTACTTGGTTAGCTTCATTGATAATATTGATAGTTGCCATTTGAGAATTTTGTAGAAATCAAATTTTTCAGAAGTTATGAAGTTAAGATATTTCCAGAAATGAACTCGTAAGCATGAAGAAGATGAAGTGTGATTGTTTTTGTTATAATTCAAAACCAATCTAGGGCTAGGATTGAATTAGATTATTATAAAGAATGGTTGGGATTAAATCTCGAAATTCGAGTTAAACAATAACTGTTCACATTCTAGAAACAATCTTAATTTTTGGAGCCAACTAGTGTTTGATAAATACACCACAATTTTTAGGTTAGAAATAGAAGAGTGTATTAATCTTCTCTATTAGTAATCTAAAAATTTGAACAATATTTGTCTTAGAGTAATCTTAAACCAAAAGACTGTTCTGATGCAAATCAGCACAGTAGTTTCCAAAACAATTTCACTTCATTTTCTTACTTGTATATAAAGAAAATTTCACTTATCTGGATCAGCTGAGTACTGTGATCAGCTGAGTAACCTTTTTAGAAATCAGATCAGTAGATGAATCAGCACAGTAGATTTCAGATCAGTAGATGGGTCAGCACAGTAATCCTCAGATCAGTACCCAAATTCCCTAATTTCATCCAAATTTCCTGATTTCATCTTTTTAATATCAGCACAGTAATCCTCAGATCAGTACTGTGTCAGATCAGTAGATTTCTTGTAGACAGATTAGTAGTAAACAAATCTTTCTGTAGAATAACTAATTTGTAATCAGATCAGTACTGTAGACAAATAAGTTTTGTAATCAGTACAAATCTGTAGACAAGTCAATTTATTAATCAGAATATATCTGTAGACTGCTATAGTCTGTACTCAGATCAGATTAGTAGACTTTTTAAATCTGTAATCAGACCAGTTCCCCCTTCAATGGAGATTTCCTCTTCTGTGCCTGTTTCACCTTGGTAAAAGTGTTAGTTCATGAGATATAAGTGTAAAACAGTACAGATTAGTAACAATATGTTTAATTTAATGATCATATCAAGGTTTATGCTAAAGTGACTTAGTGATCTGAGTCAACAAAAGGATCTTTAAGAAATCACAGATTCCCCCTTAATGTGTGTTCTCAGTGTCCCTCAGCTTTACCAGCTTCCTCATTGGGATTAAGGTCACTTTAGTAACCTTGTTACCTGTTTTAGTGATCTGACATTGGATTGTCTCTTCTGACTGTTGAATTTTGATGTACTGCTCTTACTTTCTGCTTTATCTTCCTCTTGGTATAAGATCAGTACCTGAAATATTAGTACATATCTCTATACACATATAATTTAGGTACCCACTATTTATTGGGGTCCTTGGGGGTTAGTAGTGAGAGGTACCCAAATGAACATTGAGGATTTGAATAAGTGGGACCTCTTCAGTTTCCTTCCAAATTTATCACAGAACAGTACTTTATTAACCAGTTCAGAATTATCAGCAGACTTAGGATCTATTTTTCTGAGATAACCTTTCCTTGGTTCTATCCCTTTTTCAGTAAGATCAGTATGCCTGTAATAGTTTGAATATGGTCTAAAAGCATGTGGACCATAAGGCTTATAAATTTGCTTTGGTCTCTTCTCTCCATAGATATCATAGGATAAAGGAGGAGGATAAAGAACAGGTTTGTTATGATAATGAGGCACAAATCTCCTAGGTTTAGTTGAATACAGCTGAGACTGCCTTATAAAAGGAGGTCTAGGCTGTTCCCAACTTGCCTGAGCTTGTCTTGACCTACTGTTCTGAGTTTGTCTCTTCTGATTCCAGGACTGATCTGATCTGGTAAGAGGAGTATAACTCTTCTGGTATGGTCTTGACTGTACTGGCCTTAATACATTCTTCATTTTACCATTCTTGGTAATAGGAGGAATGTATTTAGACTGTACTTTGAGTTTTGGATCATCATCATAAGTCATAGTTTCTTTTCCTTTATCTAATTGCAAAGAACTTGTACTAGCTCCATTAGTGTTCTTAAATTCTGAAGTAGATGGACTAGGCAGATCAGTACCTATTCCTCTTTTATCATTTGGATCTCTATATCTGTCTGAGATTTTTTGATTAATCATAGTAGAGTTAATCATCCCAGATAGCTTTCGATCTAGGCTCACTACTTCAGATTCTAAGAATCCATTGCGCTCTTCAAGTTTTTCACATTTAATCTTCAAATCATTGAATTCATTAGTCTCTTTGGCTTGAGTTTTGAGCATACCCTGATATAGTTTGTCAATGGATGCATACTTTTCTTGAAGTTGAGACAACTCTTCTGATAGTCTTGCATTTATGACAGCTATATTAGGATCCACTTTTGACTGAGCTTCTTTTAGCTTAATGATTTCTTGTTTTAAAGATATATTCTCATCACTAATTTCAATGAATGCTTTGTTAGCTTGTAGAAGGTCCTCTTCAGTCACTCCTTGGGAATGATGAAGACTACTTCCTACACTGCTAACAGCAGCATCACTTTCATCAGTGTCAGAATTATCACAAGATTGAAATGAGTTAACAGATGATACCTCATCATTTATTTTGGCCATCATTGCCAGTCCATCATCTGCTATGAAGGCTTCATCTTCATTGCTAGAGGGGTAGTCAGATGAAGTCGATGGTAACTCTTCTGATTCTGAATCAGAGTCATTGTAAGCCATCATTGCCTTCTTACCCTTTGCATATTTTCGATCTCTTCTGGCTTTCCTTTCTTCTCGATCTTCAGAACTCAGATCAGGACATTCATATGCATAATGACCTGGCTTATCACAATTATAGCAAACAGGATTGTTAGAAGTTCTTTTAGGAGGAGAATGCTTTCTGTTCCTGTCATGCTTGTCAATTGAGTTCCTGTCTTTCTTATCAGAATACTTTCTGTCTCTCTTTTCAGATGAGTTCCTATCTCTCCTGTTCTCATTAGAGATCTCATCCCTTCTTTCAGAAGAGTTTTGATCCCTTCTGTTCACAGAAGAGTCCCTGTTATTAGAACCCTTATTTTCCTTATAGAATCTTTTGTACCTGCCATACCTCTTGTTCAGTTTATCAAATCTTTTGATCATAAGGCTCATCTGATCTTTCAGACTTAGATCAGAACTATCTAGTTCATCTTTTATGCTTGAAGCCTTAGTCTTAGATGATCTAGACCCCTTAGAAGTAGAAGCTTTGAAAGCTATGTCCTTAGAGGCATCCTTATCCTTATGTATCACAGAAATAGGATCTTCTTCATCTAACTCAAACTCATGTGCCTTAAGTGTTTGGAACATAGTTTCTGCTGGCCAAGAATCAATGTCTTGTGTGGTTTTAATGATCATCTTGACCATTTTCCACCTTTCATCCAAGGCTTTTAAGATTCTCAAGTTAACTTCTCTGTCAGTATAAGTCTTTCCTAATACATCAAGATCATTCATAATTTTGGTAAATCGAGTATCTAACTCATCAATTGATTCTCCTGGCTTCATTTTAAATGATTCAAACCTTTGGACAGCAGTGGATAACTTGCTTTCTTTGATCAGTGTAGTACCTTCACAAAGAATAGCCAGTTTGTCCCACATCTGTTTTGCAGTCTTACATTTTAATACTTTACCAAGATACTCATTTGGCAAGGTATGTAAAATGTAGTTCTTGGCAAGACTATCCAAATTGTTTTGTTTCATTTCTTCTGAAGTCAGTTCTGACCTGGGTTTGGGGACCAGTGCTCCAACTGGTTTTGATGGATCCAGAACAACAGTGTTTTCCACCATGATGACAATTGGTCCTTCAGTCACCACAGACACCATTAGATCATGGGTTGAGCTAAAGATGGCCTCCATCCTAAGCTTCCAGTAGTCATAATCTGCAATCTTGAACTTAGGTAACTTGTTCACATTAGTGTCATCCATGTTTGATTAGACAAATAGGATCAGTAGTATAGCAGATAGATTTCAGGTATTCAGATAGTAACAAGTATCAAGAAATAACAGTAAGATCAGTAAAATATCCCTCAAGATCTGTAAGGTTATCAAGAAACAGCAGTCCAATGAACTACTGCTCTGATACCACTTGTTGGTCCCAAAGTTGAGTTAATAATATTGAGTAAGCTAGTGAAAATGTCTAGAGGGGAGGGGTGAATAGACTTTTCAAAAATCTTTCAATATATCAGAATACACAATGCGGAATAATCAGATTACTAATGAGCCCAATCAAATTTATACTCAACTTTTCTATAGATCTTTATCTTTGTTAATTCCTAATGTTCTTAGTTAAACAATTCAACAAACATCAAACAGTAAAGTAAAGAACGCAGAATTTTATAGTGGTTCGACAAATGTCTACATCCACTCTCACAACTCCAGTTGTGAAGTTTTATTACTCTTCTTGAGCTTCTTGTGGCTTAAAGTCCCAAGATTAAGACTTTGATCTTGTCGATTATACCTCCAGGTATATCTTCGATCTACTAGTAATTCTACAAGTAACTAGCACACTTGTTTTACAAAATACAAACTTAAACTTTAAAAAGTAAAACTTCTCTTTGAATAGCCTTTGATTCTTCTCTTCAATTCAGTGGCTTCTCTTGCTTTGATTTCCTTCAACTCTGTGAGTTCTTGCTTGTAGACTTGCTCTTGAATCCTTTAAGATCAGTAATTTCTCAGTGGTCTTTAGCAGTAGGAGATCATACAGTATTTATAGAACTTAGTATGACAGTTAGCAGTTTGTGAACTAACTTTCAACTAACTCTAAAACTGTTTTTGTAACTTCTTCTTGTAACCGACTTTGTAACTTCCTTCCAAGTCAGCATATCTTCAATAAATCTTCAGTTACACTTTAAATAAGCTTTCCAAACTTATTCTTCAATTTCACCAAATCAGCACAGTAACTTACTGTTCTGATTTTTACTCTTCGGATTTTACTGTTCGGATTTTACTCTGCTGATTTTTACTCTTCTGATTCAATCAGCACAGTAACTTAAAAACTGTTCAAAACTTCTCCAGATTTCTTCTAAGCTCTTCTTCAAATCCTCTTGAAGTCTTCTTAGTCTGAAGTAGTCCTCTGAGTCTTCATTAGTCTTCTGATCTTCTGATCTTCTTCTAATCTAGTTCTAATCTACTGTTCTGAACTTTACACTGCTGATTACAACAAAATACAACTTTACAATTATAAAACCTATCTATACACCAACTGAACTATATACAGATGAGTATATCTAAGTCCTACACTATAAGCTGTCTATACAATACAAAACATCAGCTTAGTTCCTAACAGTTCATATATCAGATCAGTAACCAATAAGATCAGTAACTCATAAGATCAGTAACTCTTGTAAGTTCAATAACTTCCATATAAGATCAGTAAATATCTAAGATCAGTAAACATTTAAGATCAGTAACTTACCTATAAGATCAGTAAGCATATCAGATCAGTAACTCAGATTTCAAATATCTCATATAAGATCACTAAAAATATTCTCAGTTTCCACACTAAGATCAGTAATCTTATTTCATATGACTCAGTTAAGATCAGTAATTTTACTCTTAATATTACTAGTTAAGATCAGTAAACTTATTTCAGATACCATTAAGATCAGTAATCTCAATTTAAGTTTCTCATCAGATTAGTAAGCTTATATTCAGATGACTTAGTTAAGATGACTTAGAACCACATATATCACTAACTTTAAGTTGCTTTTGGCCATCAAAACATACTTTCATCAACTAGAACATTGTTTATAGGATTCATATCCCAACAATTTCCCCCTTTTTGATGAAGCCAAAACTACTTAAATGTTAATAAATCAGTAGTTAAGTATGTAGTCAATCATAACAGTTCATCAATTCAAAATTCCAGATTCATATTCAAAATCAAATCAGATATTTCACATATTACACATACTCACAAAATATGAAATGATCACAAAAATATAGAAATAAAGATTAAGGATAGAAATGTTATCTTCTGAGCTTGTCCTTCATCTTCATTCTGCATCTTCAGATTCTAAATGCCACATACATTCTTGCCTTGATATCCATCATGTGTTGATGATCAGTGATTCCTTCTTCCTTGATAATCTCAGCAATAATGTTGTTGATCTCTTTGTAATCAGGTTCTCCATTTTCCAGTCTTGGAGGTTCCCAATTAGGTTCTTCAGGGCACAAAATCTTTGTTCCAGCACGATTAGCAACCTGTGTTATGTCTTCCCAGAACTTTGTAGAATTTCAAAACACCCCATAAGTGATTAAATTAAGTTGTTAAAAGTGATTTTGGTGAATCACCCCTCCACCTACTTTTATATCTAATATCGACAAAGCTCTTTAAAATGATTGCTAAGACGCCGAGACCTTTATGCATCATCAATGCCATCGGCCCATCACCAAAAAAAAAGGGGGAAATATAGAAGAAAAAAAAATCTCACAATAAAAATGTCGGATATTTTTATGTCAAATTTATATAAACTCGATTTATATACAAGTGTCAGCATTATCAAATTAAATATTTTTTTAAATAATGATATTTTATAAACACAATATCAACCCTTCGTATACATAAATGGATCCAGCATTCGAATTTAAGAGGGGCTAAAAAATATTACGATCCAAAATATTAACTTATGTATAATTATAATTTATATATTAATATATCAAATTTCTCAAATGCATCAATATCTATTTAATCTCCATTAGAGTAATTAATTGAATATATGTATATATAATTATATATATACACACACATATTAGAAATGATGATGTTGAGTTACAGAAAAAAAAAATATTATTACATTGTTTCATCTAATATTGATAATTAAAAAAATGATCATTCAAATTATTGAACAATGAAGACATTATTTATTTATTTTCTTTAATGTTATTTAAAATTAAAGAAATTAACAAATTAAATTATCAATAATATTTTCTTCACAAATCCCATTTTTAAGAGGCTAAGTGTTTTTTAATATAATATTACTATTAATTGGAAACGTCTTTCAAAAATATTAAAATAATATAAAAGTGATATTTTTTTGCAATTATAGTCATGCATGAAAAATATAATTATTTTGAAAACAGTTTTATAAATAAAATACTAAAATACTCATTTTAATATATAAATATAAAAAGTGCAATATTTTTTTTTATTTTGAGACAACCTTTGCAATAAACTCACTATAAAATGAATTATTAATTTTTTAAAATACTAAAACATTAAAATTTAATATATATATATATATATATATATATTTTGTTGGTCCCTTTTATTTATTTTTCAAAAAATAAAAAATCTTTCTTGCAATCAGATGGAAAGTTTGACTAAAAGTGCGTGAGTTGAATCAACTCAAGGAAATAGTAACTGACAGCTGGATAGCAGGCCAGTTTGACAAGTACCTAGAAGAGTTGCTGGTACGAAAATGTGTGGGCCCTAATTATTTATAATCGTATGTGTTTGAAAAACTTCTTTTAAAGAGATACACAATGTTAATAATGTCACCAACTGATCATAAGATGAATCAAAATAACTATAGAAAATGGGGTAAAATGCAAGTTTGGTCCCAAGAGAATTTTTTAAAAACAGTTTTGGTCCTACGTTCTTTTTTGGTCCCATTTTTTGTAAAAAAGGTCCCAACCGTCAAATATTTAACAGTTTCCGTTATGTTATTTTGCAAAAATGGTCCCAAAAAAGGGGGGTGGGTGGGGGGTGGGAATGGCTCACATATTTAATTAAATAGCCTGCAACACTAGCACAAAGACCACTTAAATCCATGTATACAAAATTAAGAATTAACACATGTCTATAAAAGATAAATCTAATTCAGAATTATAAGTTTATTGAATACTCACTGCAAAAAAAAAAAAAAAAACACAAGAACAATGAATTTAAATTTATGTGATGATCAGTCGGGAAAAATATTTAGTTCCTACAAAAATGACGATGGAGAAGGATTTGAGACGTATATAATTACGAATCTTATGAATCATGATTAGGGATATGTAATAAAAACCTATTAGCATAAGCAATTAGAAAATTAGAGAAATAAAAACTTGAATTATTTCCTAATAAACGCAATCTGAATAGAGACTCCGCAATCTGGAAGATAAACAATAGCATGAGGTTCTTCACACAACGCCAACCGCCCTTTAAACAACAAACAGGGACTCCAAACAGCAAACAACCATGATCCGAACAACAAAATAACAATTCTACACAACAAACTCCAACTTCAAACAACCACCTGACATAAAACAGCAACAAATCCACAACAAATGAACAACTATAAACTCCTAACCAGCAAATGGGGACTCCAAACAGCAAACAAACGTCACAATTCAGCAACAAACCGACAAAAAATAGCAGCAAACAACCATTAAAAAGGCACAAAATATAGCAGCAATAGCAAACAGACACAAAATGGTAGCAACAGTCACAAAACAACAGCAACTGCTTCCAATTTACTCTATTAAAAAAGTGGTTTATGGTTCAATTTTCCAACTCAAATTAGTCAAAGAGTCATTTTTACAATAATGAAAACAACAATTAAAAGAAATATATATCTAGAATACCGCGGCTAAACAAACTACTAGAGGCAACAGACTACAATTAAAAATGTAAATTGGGTAACATACACAAATCACCCTTAAACAAATATTTTAGAACACCTACGTACATTTGTAGCTAGGAAGAAAAAATTTGCATTAGTTGACAAACTCCCAAGAATTAAGGAGAATAACATAAATTAGACGATACCGTGTAAGGAAAATTATGAGTAGAGAAGTATACATTGTGTATATGCAATCCTATTATCCTAGAATAGAATCATAATCAATGTATAAATTGAAGGCATGAGAGTGAAAATACCATTATTTATCTCCTACTTCAAGAAGATTCAATATTCTCTCTCAAAAAAAAAAAAAAAAAAAAAAAAAAAAAATCAATATTGACTCTAATAACTGGAAGTTTATTAAATTGGAATAAAATTATTTGAAAGCATTTTAAGTAAGAATACCTCAAAATCTTTATGTAAATTCCTACACCTTCATTATCATCTCGTTGGATGTATTAATCAAATGATTTTGCTCTTCTTGAGTGAAAGTTTTGAATTCAGCATTAGTTATCTCAGACGAAGGTATAAAATCTTGTACAGCGTTTCGAACCCACAAATCATTAAGCAAAATGCAAGCATTTCCAGCTGGTTTATGTTAATTATGCATAGGAGGAACATGAGAGAGCTTAAACTATACATACACACACTGTATTATTAAAAAAAGGGAAGAAACTATGCGAATAAACAAACTGTATTATAAGTGTATTATAAGGGCTTTGATTTTTTAAACAACACATCATATTAAACTATTACAATTAATTTTAAATAAATAAAACATACAAGCATCATTTGAAAACACTCAACGACTAAAAAAAACATGTAAAACTCTGTAATCGCTATCTTCCAGAAATTTTGAAAAAACTATATGAAATTATATCGCAAAAAAAAAAAGCAAATTTGTTGGAACTTACGGAATAGGGAGGTTCTCCAAGATTGATATTTCATCGTCGCAACATCTTCTTCAACGCATCTCACAGTGCTTATGATCTTTGGATTTGTTGCACTTTAATTTGGGGGATTTCAGTGAGTGTTGTGCGATTTGGGAATGATTAATGGGTGTCTCGGCTTCGATTTCGCCTAGATTAACGCTGGATTCGTGTGGATATTTTGGGGCAATTTGTTAGGGTTTTTCAGAATTAGGGGAATTGATATTGAGTGTTGGATTGAAATGGAGTGTCACGCGATTTTGTTCTCCAGATTAACGGTGCGTGTATCTCACGCTGAAATTTCTGTTAGTTTTTAGACGGTGAAATTACATGGGACCATTTTTGTTCAAAATGGGACCATTTTCGTGCACACATATTCTCTTGGGACCAAATTTGCATTTTTCCCATAGAAAATGTAAGTGCCTGTTGTATGTAACAAAACAATAAAGAAATAAATAAAGAACACACAAGAATTATAGTGATTCGGCCTCCAGACCTACAACCACTTTCACAACTCAACTGTGATATTAATTCTTTTTCAAAAGGACTTGTAACTTTACGTCCCAAGAATAAGACGTTGATCTCGATACACTACTAAGTGAAATTGGCTCTACTTGTAATTGTAAGAACAAGTACTTTACATATGTTGGTTACACCAAACAACGAGCTTCTAGGGTTTAGAGAGAAGGGTTTTTTTATGTGTCAACTTAGTGAATCAAACAAGTTTGATCACTATTTTCTAAGCTAAGATATGAATATCTCTAAACGAGTTTATGATCGAAAATGTTTTAGAGCTTTCGGATATTGAATCCTCGATGTTGGCTCTTTAAGAATTCTTTAATCTTTAGGAAACTTGGATGAATTCTTGAGTGCTTTTCCGATGTTGGACTTATTCATCACTAAGGATGAATTATTGTATTTATAAATGATTTGAATTAGCCGTTGAATCAAATCTTTCGTTTGTATGATGCAAATCTTAATTACTTGATCGACTATGGTGATAGATTGTTATTTTCATCTTTGCATTAATTGTGCATTAAATGCTCTGATTTTTGCATCGTGCATGCTATGACTTTTTGTAGAGGTTGTCAAATCACTAGTTGCACTGACATCTTCTAATTGGTCCACGTCAGCATAGTTGTGCGAAAATTCTCAGCGGATCTTAAGATGAGACAAGGAAAGTTATCAGCTAAAGGCTGAACATTCTTTCTATCTTCTTGAAATGTCTTTTCTCTTAACATAAGTCATTCAAGCTTTTTAGGGTTCAAAATAGTTGAGTTGCATAACCCAAGTACATATCAACTGACTTTGATCGTTCAACTGATTATTGCTTGATGTAAGTATAGTTGATTAAATGTGCATACAAGGGTCTTGTAATCTAATCTTACTTATGAACTTTGTTTTCAAGGCCTTCTTGTCTGCGGTCTTCTAATTTTCAACTTACTATGATATCAGTTCAGTTGTTTCCATATGACTGAGACAAAAATTAAATGAGTTGAGTTATACATTTTTCAACTTATAATCTATCTGATTTACAAATTGAATAAATTAACTGTTTACATGGTTTTAGCCATCAAAACTAAAATTATCTATTCTAGCTAATCTATAAGGAGGTGAGAATTCTAACAGATGATGTCTCAATTATTCATACGATATGTAATTAAGTGTTCACATCCCAACATATATTATAATATATAATAGGAAAATAAAGTAATATAAGAATAATATCTTTTTTAATTTAGTCCATATTTTTGTATATATTCTTATTGATATGATTTGTTATATTTACCTTATTTATCTCATTGTAAATTCTTATAAATATTGGATTATTCCTATCACCTCATTAACGGTGATCACATACCCATTCTCACATGGTATCGGTCTGACTCATTGAAACCCTAATTTCTTCTCTAAAGTCTCACGCTAAATTCTACCCTTCCATCTCATGTGGCGGCTACCCCTTCCCCCTCAACGTTTTGGTTCATCTTTTGACCATCAAATTATCATCCTCCAACTACTTGCTTTAGCGAAATCAGGTGGTTCCGGTTCTTTCAAGCCATGATCTCATCTCTCATGTTCATGGTACGATACCCACTCTGGCAAAGTCGATCACCACATCTGGTGAAACGACTCCAAACCCTGCATACGTCGCTTGGTTTGGGAAGGATCAGAAGATCCTCCGTCTCCTCCTTTCCTCTCTTTCTGAGGAGGCCATGTCCAAGGTCATCGGTTGTGACAACTCTCGCTCGATCTGGGTTGCTCTTGAGGTCGCCTACAACCATGCCTCTCATAAATCAATTGTGAAATCCATAGACTGTAGGAGGTGTTCCTCTACATTTACCCCACTAAAGCTGCACTTACTGAAATTCACCTTCACACCTGAGAGTAATTCTAAATTTCGAAGAATGCACTTCATTGCTCATATGTTTTTGGCACTTGCTTCTCCGATGAATATGGTGTCATACGCATATTGGAGGTGTGAGATTTTTATTCTTTCCTCCCCGACTTCTGCTGGATCGAGTAATCCTTCGAGGACGACTCTCTTGATCATACAACTCAGCCCCTCTGCTACTATAAAGTAAAGGAAACGGGATAAAGGGTCTCCTTGCCTGAGTCCCTTTTCCATCTTAAATTCATTCGTGGGACTTTCATTTACTAGAACTGTGGCGCTAGCACTTGTTACGCATTCCATCATCCATGACCTCCATTTTTTGCTACAATTGAGTTTTTTCATCATTGAATCCAACAAATCCCAATCTACTAAGTCGTATGACTTTGCGTAATCAATCTTAAAAAATATCCTTTTCAATTTCTTTCGTTTTGCTTCTTCCACAGTACTGCTTTGTTCAACACCACTACTACATCAAGAATGTATCCATTACTCACAAAAGCACTCTAATTTTTGAGATTATATGATTTTCACTCGACTCAGTCTCTTAGCTAGTAATTTTGCAAGGACTTTGTAGATGCATTCGTGAATTTGTCACACTGATACAAAGTTAATGTGAATCTTGATTAACGTGTGACCTACTCATAGTTTTTTTGAAATCTCGATATTCAACCCAAAAATGGACTAATTTGGAAGAATCAATTCTATTGTCCACTAGCACATGCTCCGATTAAAGTTAGAGCAAAAATCTAAATGAATCGACACCTTATAAATTGGTTGCACCTTAAGAGTTTGAAACATATTTAGAGAGAAATATACTCCTAATTATTAAGTCTATACCATCATGTCAACTGCTTGGAATTAACTTACCCATAATTTTAATAGTAGTCCATTTTTTTACGAAATACTCTCACGTTGAAATAACTTTAAATCGAGGGAATTGCTCTTAATTACAATTTAGAAAGTATTTTTACAAAACTCTTAAATAGTCAAAATACAGATCAAATGGGTTTTTTTTTTTTAGCAAACAAATCAAATGGGTTAATAAGGAGTATATATAATACACCTCTAACAAATTAGGCAATTAAAACTTCTTAAACTATCAAAATACCAAATTCAAATCGAATTAGTTAATAAGGGAGTATATTCTAACATTAGATTATCTAGTACTTCTTCGGTTCCGAATACCTTTTATAGATAAATAAGCACATTTTTTAAAAAAGTGTAATAATAAGAAGGATTTTGATGAATAATTTTGTAAATTTTTATAAATAAAATAAATAAATGAGTTGCTTGTGTGTATGTAGACCAAAAAATACATTTTATTTAAAATTATGAATATTGTAAGAATAAAATTTATAAAAAATTTACTATTTTAATGATAATATATATGAAAGGTATTATGGAACATCTAAAAAAAAAAAAAAAGTATAAAAGGTACTTGTAACAGATGGAGTATTAGAATTTGTTTTAAATAAAGAAGAGAAAAGTATAATATAATACAAAAATAAATGCCAACTTTTATCCTTGCACTAAAAAAATAATTAATTCGATCTGCGGATCCCAATCTCACCAAACAATCAAACATGCATGGTGGATATTATTTTAATTATACGGGACAGTGAGACACTGTGGGGGATTGAGTTTTACACGTGACAGTGAGTGGAGATTGAGTTTTATACTCTATAATACCTCTCAAAATTATGGTTTTATTTACTACGTATAAAATTTTAAATTTTGCATATAAATTTTTAAATATACTTTTATTTAAATAATTTTAAAAATAAAAAATATTTTTCTCTCTCACATTATACTGTAATAATTTAAAAAAAAAAATACTAAATATGACTAATTTTGATTTTTTTTTTTAAGTCTCAATATTTTATTGAAGACCAAACACACCGTTAACTAATAAGGACCACTTAAAGCGAAAGTTAAATCTTGGACGAACTTACCCTTTTTGAATTATTTACACTATAGGAGTTTGAATTTGAAATTTAAAGATAAACATATCCTAATTTAGTGTTACTAATTCTGACATTATACACATTTAAAAAAAATTAGACTATATTTAAAAAAAAAGCGTAATGGAGGGAGACAGTGGGTGGATATTGAGTTTTATACGTGACAGTGGGTGGAAATTGGAGAAAGGTTACGTAGCATTGGAATCAGTAATTTGATAGCAATAATAAGTTGAACAACTCACTAAAATTTAAATAATTGTAGATCAAAGTCACGTGCAGATGTCTGTCACCGAACGTGACCGCCAGCAATGGCTTATGACCGCGAAAATCGTGGTGGGATCTTCAGATTTTCGATTATGTTTTCTCCATTTTTCTATCACTTACTCGGTTACTCCCCCCTCTTAAAAATATTTGCATCAAAAAGTTGATATATAAATTAAAAAAAAAAAAAAAGTTTGGTCTACTATGGACTCGAGTGCATGTTGTGCACCCTAGTCCATGTTGCACTTTTCAATTTACTGACTTACACTTTTTGGTAAATGGTGTTGCATTTTTCAATTATTAAACTTTATAATAATATTTTTAGTAATAATTGAAAAGTGCAACACCATTTATCAAAAAGTGTAAGTCAGTAAACTGAAAAGTGCACATGGACTAGGATGCACACAGCATGCACTCGAATGCATACTAGACTTTACAAAAAAAAAATGTAACGAAGTAAATTTTAATAAATAAAATAAAGTTTAAGATTTATAAAGATGTTTTATTTTTTAAATGCACAAACAATTGTATAACATGTGAATAAAAAAATGTACATAAAAGAATATTTTCTCTAATTATGACCTAATACCTTTATGAGTGACAACTTTATTTAACTACCTAAAAGGCCCATTTCTAGTTTTGATGCCCACACGGCCACACCTATTTAGACCATCTTTATCAATTTAATGAATAATTCATTCCTTTCTCCATCACTTTACACAATCTACTACTTTATACTTTATTTATAATTCAATCTAAAAATATATTTTTCATTATTTATTAATTATATAATATTTATAATTATTTTTGTTATATTTAAAAAATATATTAAATTATTTGAAATTCATAATTTATAAATTATAATTTTTTTTATCATACACTTAAAATAAATTACAATCTCATTAACATATTTAATTATTAGTGTCAATTTTTTTTATCATATATGCTAAATTAAATCATTTTTAAGTGTAATATGAGTTTCTCAGTAGTAAAGTTGTTTCCTATTAGTAATATATAAGTGGATAGATTATAGAGAAATATATAAAATATATTAATATTAATCTCTATAAAGAGAAAAAAAATATGAATTTCGTTTAATGGTAGTACAATTTTTTTTTATTATTAGTTTATTTTTTAAAAATTAATATCATTTACACTATTTTAATAACTTTATGTAGTATAAACTAATTAATAGTTCATCCGTCCCACTATAAGTTTATCACTTTTCTTTTATGGATGTCCACAATAAATTTTCCATTTCATTTTTTTTTAATTTTTGGCATATGATTTTCTCTCTCCCAATCACACCATTTATACTTTATCTCATACTCATCTAGTATTATTTTCACTTTAATTATTACATTGTACTATACCTATTATTTAATTATATGTTTTAATCAAAAGAACCAAAAGAACTTATAGTGGGATTGATGGTGTATTTATTAAAATTGTGTTAGGTGAAATTGATTTGATAAATTTGGACGGAGAATGTATGGTGGTTGGATACCCTTTGTGTTGTGCCAAGCCTTTTTAAGTTTTGATTTTTTTTAAAACATTTTTTGTCTTCTTGTGAAATTCGGTATCCGCGCCCTGCAAATAAATGTAGTCTTAGCAGCTCCATTTGGTGTCACTCTTCAACAGTCATTCAGGTACTCTCTCTCTCTCTCTCTCTCTCTATCTCTCTCACACACACTTGTAATTTAGCTTCTGTAGATTTCTGTGTTTTTTGTGAATAATTTTTCTGAGTTTCATGGTGACGGTTTCGATGTTTAATTTGGAATAGTCTTCTGTCACTCTGAAATGAATTGGTGCTTGAATATGAAAGTGATTGTGATTGTTTTGGTTAATCTTTAGAAAACGACTGCGGATTTGGTTTCGTTCTTCTGTTGCTATTGCAAGTTAGTCGTAGATCTAGTCGAATTTGTGTCTCTGCTGTTAATTTGTTTGATTTACTTCTACTTGCTGCTCTTCTTCTCTGTGTGTATTGTGTTCACCTTACTGTTTGGGGTTACATTAACTCACAATTTTGCAGATATAGATTCTTTCTAGTTATCAGCAAGTTCCTTTTAGATTAGTAGATTACTCATTGCTGAAATAGCTAGAGCTTTCTCATTAAGTTTGACAAGTTCAAATTTATGTGCTGGAGTTGTTATTTACAAATTTAGTTGCTTGTGATTAATCAAATCTCGTGATGATATCATTTCTCAGATCCAGAATTGGTAGTGTCTATCCTGTATTTTGTATTGGTTTACAAATTTACTCTCTTTGATTGGATGTATATGCATAAAAATACATTGTATAAACTATGGGTGAAGATTTATCTTAATGATGCGATAAACAGTGTTCTTCAACCGTGTTTTTGAAGCATGTGTTCTAAATCTTATAATATGGCCTCTTTGTTTCCTACTTTGCAACATAGCTAATAATAATAAACAAATAGTATTAAAATTTCATCCAGAAAAATATCATTTTAACCTGTAAAATAATGGGAGTATGTACGTACATGCGTATTTGTTTGGCCCATTGTAAAAATTGCTTGCTAATTTTTTTATCATAACTGTTTGTTTCAATGGTTGTAGGCCTCGCCATTCTTGACAATGTCAGATCTCGAGGCCCCCCTACGCCCCAAGAGAAAGAAGATTTGGGTGGACTACTTTGTCCAGTTTCGATGGATACTGGTCATCTTTATTGTTCTTCCAATCTCCTTCACACTGTACTTCCTCACATATCTGGGGGATGTGAGGTCTGAGTCCAAATCATTCAAGCAGCGTCAGAAGGAACATGACGAAAATGTTAAGAAAGTTGTGAAGCGTCTCAAGGAGAGGAACCCAAAGAAGGATGGTCTAGTCTGTACAGCCCGAAAGCCCTGGATCGCTGTTGGAATGCGTAATGTGGACTACAAGCGTGCTCGACATTTTGAGGTTGACCTTTCTGCCTTCAGAAATGTTCTGGAAATTGACCAGGAGAGAATGATTGCCAGAGTTGAACCTTTGGTCAACATGGGCCAGATTTCCAGGGTCACTGTCCCATTGAATCTGTCTCTTGCAGTCGTTGCTGAGCTCGATGATCTTACTGTTGGTGGTCTGATCAATGGCTACGGTATTGAAGGAAGCTCCCATCTTTATGGTCTCTTCTCAGACACTGTTGTAGCTTACGAAATTGTTTTGGCCGATGGAAGTGTGGTCAGGGCAACAAAGGACAATGAATACTCTGACCTTTTCTATGCTGTTCCATGGTCTCAAGGGACAATGGGACTCCTTGTTGCAGCTGAGATTAAGCTTATTCCAATAAAGGAATATATGAAGCTAACATACAAGCCTGTAGTCGGTAACCTGAAGGAGCTTGCACAAGGTTACATCGATTCTTTTGCCCCAAGAGATCTAGATCAGGACAACCCTGACAAAGTACCCGACTTTGTTGAGACCATGATTTACAATCCTACAGAAGCTGTCTGCATGACGGGACGATATGCTTCTAAAGAAGAAGCCAAGAAGAAAGGTAATAAGATTAACAGTGTTGGCTGGTGGTTCAAACCCTGGTTTTACCAGCATGCACAAACAGCATTGAAGAAGGGAGAATTCGTGGAGTATATCCCCACTAGAGAATATTACCACAGGCATACGAGGTGCTTGTACTGGGAGGGGAAACTCATTCTTCCATTTGGTGATCAATGGTGGTTCAGGTATACCCTCGGTTGGTTGATGCCCCCCAAGGTTTCTCTTCTTAAGGCCACTCAAGGTGAAGCTATAAGGAACTATTACCATGAGATGCATGTCATTCAGGATATGCTTGTCCCGCTTTACAAGGTCGGAGATGCTTTGGAATGGGTCCACAGAGAGATGGAGGTAACTTGCTAATTCTCTCACACTATTACTAGGGTTAATTGCAAAATAAATTTTGATTTTTCACATTTTTTTATTTTTTCAATTACACCATATGTTTTTAACATTTGCAATTCTATCACATGATGTGGCAGTGTATCAAATTGCAAATTTAAAAACATGTTGTAATTGATAAAACATTAAAATGTTGTGATTTTCTATGCAACTAACTATTAAGCCTCTTGATTTAATTATATTAATGGGTCAATTTTCTTTAGGTGTATCCCATCTGGCTCTGCCCACACAGGCTGTATAAGCTCCCCTTGAAAACCATGGTGTACCCAGAACCAGGATTTGAGCTACAACGCAGACAGGGAGATACCAACTACGCTCAAATGTATACAGATGTGGGAGTGTATTATGCACCTGGCCCCGTCTTGAGAGGCGAGGTATTTGATGGGTCTGAGGCTGTTCGTAGATTGGAGAGTTGGTTGATCGAAAACCATGGGTTCCAACCACAGTATGCTGTGTCTGAGCTCAATGAAAAGAACTTCTGGAGAATGTTTGATGCTGGTCTGTATGAGCATTGCAGAAGGAAGTATGGAGCTGTGGGCCAGTTCATGAGCGTGTATTATAAGTCAAAGAAAGGCAGGAAGACTGAAAAGGAGGTTCAGGAAGCTGAGCAGGCTGTTGCTGAGACTCCTGATGTCGATGCTTGTTAATGCTGCTGACTTTGGGTAGGATTTATCGTTTCCTGTTAACTTGTGAGTTTGATTTTTTCCTTGCATTTGCTTGTTCGTTCTGTATTGAGAGCTCTGTAGTGTATGCTCATTTGAACCGTCGACTGTTACTTGGACCCTGTATTTTTTTCCCATTCACGTGTTGTGACGTTGAGTTTCTCTTGGTTGCAACAGAAACTGGGTTCATTTTCATTAGGTTCATCTTAATTTGTCAATGTCTGAATTTGCCATGGAGGCCTCAACTTCATGTAATGTTAGGTCATATCATGAGCTGAATAAGATGCAGAGATTTGATTTTTAGTATGTAATATGTTTTGAAATGTTTTTTTAATTCTAATCACTACCGCCTAGGTGCTCTATCTGTTAAAAATACTCTTTGGATTCTTGTATGTTTGTTATAATGAGTTGACGGGCATATTTATCAATAAGTTGCATTGTGGTATCTTCAATCCAATTTAGAAAAAAATCTAAATCGTATCGCCTCTTACATTGTAAAATATCGAGAAAAAAAAAAAATCAATTGTTTAAGTAAGATGTGATACTTTTTTTTTTTTTTTTTTTATGTGAAAGAGACATTTATAAATAAACATGTAAATGGAAGTACATGATCGGTACTTTCCAGGCACATCGAGCGCAAAGGACAGAGGTCGTTGTTGCTGTCCGTAATAACCCCTATACTCGAAGGGGAAATTTTCAATCTTGCAGCAAAGTTGAAAATATCTTATGAATGAAAATATCTAAACCTTAAGGGGCTGTTTGGTTAGGGATTGTGGTGGATGAGATGGAGATGGGGATTTGAAAAATGTGGATGGGGGTAATCCATGAATAGTAATTGAATAAAAATTGTGTTTGGATAGAGATTGAAAAATAGATGTGGATGGAGAACTTTATGTCAAATCAATAGTGATGTTGTATTATTTTATTATTGTTAGTTAGTAGAGTAATTAGTGTAAGGAAGAAAAGTAGGAAAGAGAATAAATGTGTGGAAGAAAAGTAGGAGAGAGAATAAATGTGTGGAAGAAAAGTAGGAAAGAGAATAAATGTGTGGAAGAAAAAGTAGGAGAGAGAATGAGTAATTAATATAAAAATATGATGATGTAATTGTATAAAAATAGGTATATAGGTGTATTATAGGGGTGGATGGGTATTGAGATGGAGAGGGATGGAGAGGGATGGGATGGGGGATGGCCCATCCAAATCCGGATGGGCCAATCCCTAAACAAACCCACCCTAAATTTGTAGAAATATAGATGGATATATCAATATTGAATATCAATATCTATAAATTTTAAAAATTGTGAAAATATCGTTATTGATGAATATTGTTATTGCATATTGATATTTATTGATATTTTCAATTTTTTTACTAATATCATAAAAATATCATTTCTACGAAATAACCACAAAAAAATGAAAATATAAAGGATATATATTAAAAATATCCAGATATTTTCGTCCATGCTTGTAGCCAATAATGTATTACTAATATTTTTTAGTGATATAATTACTCCAATATTTACTTATTTATTCACTAATTCAAAATCAAATTTTTCTTTCACAGATAAATGGATTTCGATTTGGTTTAATGAGGTAGTATTAATATTTTTTTAGCTACATAATTAATTTTTCATCCCACAGTTATTTGTACACTTTCATTTTAAATATGTTCTAAAAATATTTACATATTCTAATATTTAAAATAACACACAAAATTAATACTTTCACAATTTCATTTAATTTTTAAATTTGTCACTCAATTTGGATACACAATTTACCACACACCAGGGGTATTAATTTTTATACTATAAATATTTGTCATGATTTTTTTAAAATGTTAAATGAACAGCTACCTAAATGAAGAAGTGAAGGTTCGAAACTTGACCGTTAAGGTTACCGTTAGAATGCACTCTTCTTTAAGAATCTGCATCACACATCAAATGTATTCATGTTCATCAAGAAAGAGAAAGTAAAGAGAGAGAGAGATTTGAAGATGGGAATGGTAATAGTGATATCTCTGCCGTTGATCCTGTTTTCATTACTTTTAGGATTTGGGTGTTTTCTGTTTGGAAGGGCAAAGGGCAGGCGAGAAGCATACACCAACGTTCAGGTTTTCGGCACCCCTGCTCCGCCCCCCGGAACTCTAGCTGCCGCCGCTTCTCCGCCGCTGCAAACCCACTTCAAGTCCGACAATTCTGCTAATGTTTAGCAATAAAGAGACATAATTTTGGTTTGCCATTTATGTTCTATTCATTTATTCAATGTGTCAAATTGGGTTTATAATGTGTGCGGTTTGGTGTAATTATAAATTTTGATGTTTGTATGATGAATTATGAGTAATTAAATTTTGATTTATTACTAGCAGGTGTTTTTATTAACGTTTAACATTTTTTTTTTTTAACACTAACGTATAGTTTTCAAAAAAAAAAAAAAAAAAAAACACTAACGTGTAACATCATTGCCGCATTAAATGAAAGAAATTGGAGGAAAATTGCAGGAAAGGTTGCAGGAAAGAAAATGCATTAAATGAAAGAAATTGGAGGAAAATTGGAATGCAATATTTGATGTTCAGGATTAGTAAAGTTAACTCTTTTTTTAATTTGATCACTCACATTTATTTACTATATATTAAAACTGATCACTTAATTATATTTTTCAATTAAAATTGATCGGACGGTTAATCCGTTGTTGACTAATATTGGGATATGAATCCTGGAACAATTCCTAATTGATGAAAGAGTATGGTTTTGATAAGCCAGAAAAAAGACTTGAATATATTCTAAGTGATAACTGATCTGTTATGGAAGTCGTCTTATGAGACAAGATCAGACAAGAGAAAAATAATACTGAAAATAAACTAAGTATAAAAAGAATTGTTTACTTTACTATAGGAATTTATGATAAGCTTATTATCATTGTATAGAAGCTTATGTTTATATTCTTGTAATGATGTAATAGTTTATAGGATGACTAAGCTGGTTTATAAAGTTTAATGTAATGTAATATAATAGACTAGATAGTTTAGTTAGAATAGAACAAGCAGAGTTCTACAAGACAAGAAGACTTGACAAGACAAGTACTAAAGGAAGCTTAAATATTCTAAGTGTTGAAAACAAGTCAAGTTGAAGATAAGTCAAAAGTGAAGGTTCGTATCTTAGAAGAGAAGATATGAAGTTAGTTATGGAAATAACTAATTAACCGACGTATTAAAAGGTACTTATCTAAAGAACGGTTTTAGAAGTTTGTTGAAGGAAGTTATCAAGAAAAGTTTGTTGGATAACTAACTTATCTTGACAACATGAAGTCTATAAATACTTGAAGAAATTCAACGCTTAAAGACTACTAATATTCGAAATACTGAGTGTATACTGAAGAGATTCAAAGCAAGGAAAACTCACAGAGTTCAAAGCAAAATTTGAAGATCAAAGAAGAAATCCAGAAAAGACAAGTCTACGAAGAAGAAGGCTACTGAAGAAAACAGAGAAGTTTTTCTTATTGTTTTTGTTGTATAAGCTTGCTAGTTGCTTACCAAATCACTAGTTGTTAGATCGAATATAATCGAAAAGATCGAAGTCTTTTATCTTGGGACTTAAAGCCACAAGATCAGTTTAATAAATTTCATGATTGGAGTTGTGAGAGTGGATGTAGATAAGTTGTCGAACCACTATAAATCTTGTGTGATTTACTTACTGCATTGATTTGTTTTGTTATTGATTAATTGTTAACTTGGATAATCAACAAGATTGTCAAATCGAAGTTGAGTAAACAAGACAAGTGTTGTTTACAGAAAAGACAAGTAAAAGTTCAATATTAAAGGGTGAGTATAAACTGTTAAGGGCCTATTAAATCTGATATTCCGCATTGCTATTCTGATATTTTGAAAGAATTTAAAAGTCTATTCACCCCTCCCCTCTAGACTTTTCTAGTTTAATCAATCTTACACTCAACTTGGGACCAACAAGTGGTATCAGAGTAGTAGTTCCTCTGGACTGTTGTTTCTTGATTACCCAGAAGACTTTGAGGGAAGTCTTTTGTCCTAAATCGAATTGATCCTTGAACTGTTACTTTCTATTCGAATATTTGATAAATCTTGATCTACTTGCTATACTACTGAATTTTATCTGTCTATCAACTATGGATGACATTAACATTCACAAGCTGCTTAAGTTCAAAATTGCAGATTACGACTATTGGAAGCTTCGCATGGAAGCAATCTTCAGTTCAACCCACGACCTCATGGTGTCGGTGGTAAATGAAGGTCCAACTGTCACTATGACATCCAACACTACCACATTAGACCCATCTAAAGCCGTCGGAACTCGTGTACCAAAACCAAGGTCACAATTAACTACAGAAGAAATGAAACAAAATAATTTGGATAGCCTGGCTAAGAATTATATTTTACATACATTGCCAAACGAGTATCTTGGCAAAGTATTGAAATGTAAAACTACCAAGGAAATGTGGGACAAACTTGCAATTCATTGTGAAGGCACTAGTCTGATCAAAGAAAGCAAACTGTCCACGACAATTCAAAATTTTGAGTCATTTAAAATGAGGCCTGGTGAAACTATCGACCAGCTTGATACTCGTTTTACGCGCATTATGAATGATCTTGAAGTTTTAGGTAAGACTTATACCGATAGGGAGATTAATTTGAGAATTCTTAAGGCTTTGGATGAAAGGTGGAAGATGGTCAAGATGATCATCAAGACCACTCAAGATATAGACACATGGCCTGCTGAAACTATGTTCCAAACTCTTAAGGCACATGAATTCGAGTTGGATAAAGAAGACCCGGTAGTTGGTAGTGATAAAGAGAAAGGAATCTATAAGAATGTTGCTTTCAAAGCTTCTTCCTCTAAGAAGTCTAGATCATCTAAGTCTAACTCTTCTAGCATAAAACATGAACTAGACGGGTTTGATCTTAGTCTTAAGGATCAGATGAGTTTAATGATTAAGAGGTTTGACAAGCTGAATAAGAGATATGGTAGATATAATAGATTCTATAAGGAGACTAAGGGTTCTAATAACAGAGACTCTTCTGAGACTAAAAGAGGTCGAACCTCGTCTGAAAGAAGGGATGAGATTTCTAATGAGAACAGAAGAGATAGGAACTCGTCTGATAGGAGAGATAGAAACTCGTCTGATAAGAGAGATATGAACTTCTCTGATAGGCAGGACATGAACCGTAACCGTTCTCCTATTAAAAAGTCTACTAATGAACCTTTGTGTTATAACTGTGATAAGCCAGGTCACTACGCATATGAGTGTCCTGATCTGAGGACAGAGAAGAATGGAAAGCAAGACGATCAAAGATATGCTAAGGGTAAGAAGGCAATGATGGCATACAATGATTCTGAGTCGGAATCAGATAAGTTGTCTTTGTCTTCATCTGGTTGCCCTTCAAGTAATGAAGAAGGATCTAACATGATCGATGATGGCAAAGATCGAACTTAAGGTATCTTCTGCCACTTCTTTTCATTCTTGTGATAGTTTTGATTCTGATGTACATGATACAACTGATAGTGGAGTAGGGAGTAGTCTTCAACATTCCACAGGGGTGACTGAAGAAGACCTCCTACTTGCCAACAAAGCTTTCTTGGAAGTCAGTGATGAGAACATCATTTTAAAACAAGAAATCGTTAATCTTCGAGAAGCTCAGTCTAAAATAGATCATAATGTAAATGTCTTAAACAAACGCTTGACAGAAGAGTTGAAACAACTTAAAGACAAGTATATGTCAACAGACAAGTTATATCATGATTTGTTAAAGACCCAAGCTGAACAGACCAATGTTTTCAATGTGTTAAAGAACAAATGTAAAAAGCTTGAAGAGCGCGATAAGTTCTTAGAAACTGAAGTCGTAAATCTCGATCTTAAGTTAGCTGACTTAATTAATTCATCAAAAATTAATCAACAATTGTCAGATAGATATAGGGCTCTAGATGACAAGACAGGGTTGGGTGCTGATGTGCCTAGCTCGTCTACTCAGATCATTAAGAAACCTATTGATGCTAGTTCAAGTTATTTACCATTAGATAAAGGTAAAAGACAAATTGAACACAATAATGAAGCACCACCCATAGGTAATGTACAAAAACAGACTAGAGT
This sequence comes from Galeopsis tetrahit, assembly GCA_963675135.1. Taxonomy (NCBI): domain Eukaryota; kingdom Viridiplantae; phylum Streptophyta; class Magnoliopsida; order Lamiales; family Lamiaceae; genus Galeopsis; species Galeopsis tetrahit. The sequence goes on along the minus strand of OY776120.1, from coordinate 22,465,713 downwards.
TAACACCCCTACTACCAAGAATGGTAAAAAGTATGTTAACAACAGACCTGTTCTACCTAGACGAAATCGATAGAGGTCTTCTAATCGGGGCAAACCAAATCAGGTTAGGTACGAAGATTGGTATCCTCCGTAGACAAGTACTAGACCAGTACAGACTCGTTGGAATGAGCCTAGACCTCCTTTCATAAGGCAGCCTCAACTCTACTCAACAAGATCTAGGAAGGTTGCTCCAAAGTATCGTATTCAACCTGTCTTATATCCTCCTCCTTTATCATATGATATAATGTCTGATCAAAGACCTTAACAAGTCTATAAACCGTATGGCCAAAATGCTTTTAGACCTTATTCGGACTATCAAAGGCCTTCTATGCCTGCTCAAGTAGAGGTTAAATCCAAAGGATACCTCAGACGAGTAGACACTAGGGCTGCTGGTAGATCAGATGAGGCTAACAAAGTTCTGTTTTGCAATAAACATGGTAGAAAGTTAAAGAGGTCCAATCTATTCAAAACTCCTATGTATATCTGGGTACCTCATATTGCTACTAACCCCCCAGGACCCCCAATGAACAAAAAGGGTACCTAAATTATTAATATCATCTTTTGCAGGGTCGACTCGACTTGTACAAGAAAGGTGGTTCAATAGGAGAGACTTGGTACATTGATAGTGGTTGTTCGCACCACATGACTGGTACCAAGGCTTTACTATTGAACTATCATGAAAAAGAAGGACCTAAAGTAATTTTTGGTGATAACTCCATGGCGATTACTAAAGTCTTTGGATATATTCGAAACGGTGATGTAGAAATACATGACGTATCTTATATTGAAGGTTTGAAATATAATTTGTTATATGTTTCTCAGTTTTGTGACAGGGGATACAAAGTTTAATTCAAGAGCAGTAAATGTGAGACTATAGACAAGAGAACTCATACAGTTCCAAATGGTTGGTGTAAGACAAGACAGTGTCTACATTGTGAACTGGAATAGTTGTCCTAAGGATGCTTGTCTTCTTACTAAAAGTCCTAAAGAAGTCATCTGCCTATGACACAGACGCCTATGCCACATGAACTTTAAGATTATTAATAAGATAGCAAGAGAACACCTTGTAGAAGGTATCCCTAATCGAAATCTATTACAAGTCACAAGTGTGTGATTCATGTAAAAAAGGTAAACAGGTAAAAGTTTCCTTTAAGTCAATACCCACACTTTCAACTAGCAGAGTACTAGAACTCTTGCACATGGATCTTCATGGTCCCATCAAACCTCCTACACTGAATGGAAGAAGGTACACTCTAGTTGTGGTAGACGACTATTCAAAGTACACTTGGGTAGTCTTCTTACACAAAAAGAGTGATACACAAACACTTCTACCCGATCTTTTAAAGAGGTTGCAAGTTGAAAAAGGTCAGCCCGTTGTCAAAATAAGAAGTGATAAGGGGATTGAGTTTATAAATTCGTATATTACTGATTATTGTTCTAAGTCTGGCATTCAACATCTAACAAGTGCAGCCAGAACCCCACAACAAAATGGAGTTGCAGAAAAACGGAATAGAACTCTAAAGGAAGCTTGCAGAGCTATGCTAGCTGAGTTCACTACTCCTCAGAAATTTTGGGCAGAAGCTATCAATACTGCATGCCACACCCAAAATCGAAGCGCTCTAAATAAGGTGCATGGTAAAACACATTATGAGGTATGGAAGGGAAGAAAACCTAGAATTTCATATTTTCATATATTCAGATGCAAGTGTTTCATTCACAACAACGGGAAAGTAAGTTAAATGCATTTGATGCTAAATCTTATGAAGGAATATTCTTAGGATACTCCTCTTCAAGCAAGGCATTCAGAGAGTTTAACTACTCTACTCTTTGTATGGAAGAAACACCACATGTTGTTTTCGATGAATCTATTCAGGACCCTTCTACCTACCAGATCAGTAAGAAAGTAAGTGAACTACAAATTCAACCTGATGATACATCCGAAGTATACGAATCCGTACAAGCTTACAATCAATTTCTGAAAGTTCTACAAGATTCTGAAGGAGAGGTTGAGGTAAAAGGTGAAGGTAAGTCTTCTAGACCAGTAGACATGCCTGCACTAGTTGCCTCATCTCCTCTAAATAAAACTTCTAGTACTGAATATGTAGATATGCATGATGCTGTAGATGATTTAGATGATAGTATGCCCGTTAAATCTAGAAAGACCTGGAAATCAGCCCATAACACTGATCTTATATTAGGCGATTCCAGTAAAGGTGTCAAGACTAGACGACAACTCTTTGAGTAGCAAGAACAGACTAGTTCATCTCTCTTTTGCTGGTGTTGTTTCCTCTCATCTATTGAGCCTAAGACTGTTAAAGAAGCCTTGGCTGATAGCAATTGGATCATCGCTATGTAAGAGAAGCTGAATCAATTTGTTCGAAACGACGTTTGGGAACTTGTCGGTAGACTAGACAACCATAATGTAGTTGGTACTAGGTGGATCTTTAAAAATAAGAAAGATGAGAATGATTTAGTCATAAGAAATAAGGCTAGACTAGTAGCTCAAGGTTACTCTCAAGCTGAAGGTATAGATTATGATGAAACCTTCGCTCCTGTTGCTAGACTAGAAGCCATTAGATTGTTTCTTGCCTATGCTTCTCATATGAAATTTACTGTGTTTCAAATGGATGTTAAAATTGCATTTCTTAATGGTATACTTGCTGAAAAAGTTTATGTAGAACAACCTCCTGGTTTTGAGGTCAAAGGAAACCAAGTGTACAAATTAAAGAAAGCTCTTTACGGACTGAAACAAGTTCCACGTGCCTGGTACGACACTCTCTCACTATTTATAATTGAAAATGGTTTTACTAAAGGCAAAGTCGATCATACTTTGTTCAGAAGACAAGAAGGTAATGACATCCTACTCGTTCAAATTTACGTGGATGGTATCATTTTTGGTTCACCCAACAAAAACATGAGTGAAAGCTTTTCAAAACTCATGCAAAGTAAATTTGAAATGTCGATGATGGGTGAGATGAATTATTTTCTAGGACTTCAAGTAAAACAATCTTCTGAAGGTATATTCATTAATCAAGCTAAGTACACACGCAATCTACTTGATAAATTTGGTATAAAAACGTGTAAAACTGTCGGAGTACCTATGCAACCCATCTACCGCATGGATCTAGACGAGAGAGGTAAATGTGTCGATCAATCTTATTATCGTGCTCTAATTGGTTCATTACTCTACTTGACTGTTAGTAGACCGGACATAACATTTCGCAGTGGGTGTATGTGCTCGGTTTCAGGCCAAACCCAAGGAAAGTCACCTGGAAACTGCAAAAAGGATTTTGAATTATCTAAAAGGAACCATTAATCGAGGATTATGGTATCCAGCATATGATGATCTATCCTTAAGTGGTTATTCAGACTCGGACTTTGGTGGTTGAAAAATTGATAGAAAATCCACATCTGGTTCGTGTTAGTTCTTAGGTTCTAAACTCATTTCATGGTTTTCAAAGAAACAGACAAGTGTAGCAACCTCTACTACTGAAGCTGAATATATGGTTGCAGGTAGTTGTTGTAGTCAGCTACTATGGCTTATGCAACAACTCAGAGACTACAACATTCTAGAATCTAATGTACCAATATTCTGTGACAGTAATAGTGCTATTGCTATCACTCAAAATCCCGTTTTACATACTCGATGTAAGCATGTAGATGTTAGACATCATTTCATTAGGGATCATGTTGAGAAGAAGAACATTCGCATGGAAAAGATTCATACTGACATTCAAAGAGCTGATATTTTCACTAAACCATTGGCTGAAGCAAGATTTAGAGAGTTATGCATTATTTTAGGATTGATTGATATTGACCCTACTTGTGCATAGTACAGTACTAACAAGACAGGTACTTATATCAAGAGAAAAAGCAGAAATAGATGAGTTTAACACAAACAAACAACACTCTTTCAGACTCGACTAGATTCAGGTAAACAAGGCCAGGCCAGATGACCAGACAACCCGATGAGGAAGCTGGTAAAATGATTCGGGTGGAATTTACACGATTTAGATGCATATTTGAAGCTCATTTGATGTTTATTTCATTGAATTATTGGTTGATTATCATTGTTTTGATCAAAATAAGAGAAAGGTAGTGTTTTGTCGATTTTGTAGGAAAAACGATGGATTTTAGAAGCAAAACACATACCATACTTCACTGGATCAAGAAGAGAAGCTGACCATTGGGTTCGTCTCGAAAAACGGAGTGGAATGGCCAAAAGAATCAAGTCGTTTGGAGGTCGGAAGCAAAAGTTATGCACGAAACAAGTTCGGAGTGCAACTCGGCCGAGCTCCCAACTCGGCCGAGTGGAAAAAGAGTCCAGAATCTGGAACATCTTGCAATCCGGCCGAGTTACACCATCCGGCCGAGTGGCCTGAAAAATGCTCAAGATATGTTTAAGGCACGACTCGGCCGAGCTCTCCAATCCGGCCGAGTGGAATTTTGATCCAGAATCTGGAATGACGGACAATCCGGCCGAGCTACTCTATCCGACCGAGTGGGAAAGGTGCACAACTCGGCCGAGTCCCACAACTCGGCCGAGTGGAATTTCATTCCAGAATCTGGAATGATTGGTGATCCGGCCGAGCTACGCAATCCGGCCGAGTTCCTGAAAAAAAGGGGAAAGGCATTCTACGACCCGACTCGGCCGAGCTACAGCATTCGGCCGAGTTGCTGAGTGAACAAAAAGGCAAAACACGTTTTTGGAAGTGCCCGATCCGGCCGAGCTACGCAATCCGGCCGAGTGACCTCCTATTTTTGTCTAAAAACGTGTTTCGACTTAAGGGCACGTGTTTAGCACTTTTGGAAGAGTATATAAGGTCCAAAGTTCGTTTTTGAAAAGGACACAACACCTTGGAGAGCAATTCACACACAATCACACATAGTTGTAGGGGTTTTCATATTTTTGGCAATTTCATTCCATAGTTAACTTAGATTCTAGTTTAATTTGATGATTCAAGTGAAGATTTCCATTGGGCTTTGTAAGTAATTGAAGTTTGTAGCTACATTTCAAGTTTTAAGGTGATATCTCTTTAATTCTCATTCTAATTTCCCAATTCTATTATTTCTTGCATTTGATTTCTTAATTGTGATGGAATTTGTGATTTCTTGCATTCTTGCCATGGATTTCTATCTTAGAACCATGGGCTAAGTATTAATTGCCTAGGGTGTTGAAGTTTTGGTGGTTATGTGGTGGAATTATGGATCAATTGCATGATTAGCTTAGGAATTGGGTGTATATGCTTCTAGTGTGGTAATTTGCATGATTCAATTGGTTAATTCACCCTATTAGCTAGCATTCTTAGTTGTGTCGATTTCAACGACCGTATTGGATTGCATGATTAGGAATGTGTGTATGAGCTTGAATTAATCGATTAGAATTAACATAGTAATTGGCTACACCGACCGGGGGTTAGTTGCTTAGATCGACAACGCTAGACACTATTCGATTAGAGGTCGTCTATTAGATTAGTGAAAGGGCGTCTCATAAACATTAGTAACCGTGTTGAACGTGTTTATGAGACACTATCCTATGATCCTATGGTATTGATTAGACGATATAATTGCTAGTCAATGCACGTGTTCACCTAGGCCTCACAAGGGATTGGTCGACACACACGAGTGATAGCCTTTAGTTCTTCCCAACACATTAGGTTTAAATTGTGTATTTTTGCCCCATAATTCACCACACAACCTATAAAATGGATATACCCTAGGCAATACCTTCTCACCTTGCACTTTCGAAAGGAAGTTAGATATCGTGTTCTTGCTTTAGTTCGTTTCTTTGTGTTTAGTTTATCTAGTTAAGTACTTGTCTTTATATTCCCGAAAATCCAAACAAACACGTGTAGTTACTACAATAGCATGCATACTCGTAACTTTAGGGATTCACTAGCACTCAATTAGGTCCTTGGAACGAAATTTTACTTGGTATACTTATCGTACTACTAACGAACCCATACGCTTGTGGGGATCGTATAGTTGTAAAAAGTGTGCAAAAATATGAAAAAGTCATAAAACTGAGGGTATACTAGGGGAATATACAATTAAGGGGGAATCTGTGGTTTCTTAAATAACCTTATGTTGCCTCCTAAGTCGTTAAAAGTCATCTTGTTCCAACCTTGCTTACGTGTTATGATTGATATTCAATATTATTTATTTTGCTATATCTCTAGTATCTATTCTCACATGTCAATCGAGATAGATAGGTACAAAAAGATGTTTCGCTCATCAGACAGACAAACACAGTCGAAGGGGGAACTCGCCTGGTGCAACTTATGTCTACTAATTTGTTCTGATGAACTCGAACAGACAAGATAAGATCTTACTATTGTGTATTTCATTAAGTGTTTAAAGCTCTATTAAGGGTATAAAAGTAATTTGAATTGCGAAATTATGGAATTACTAGAACTGGATTTATACACCCCACTTAATGAGGTGCATACACCCAGTTTCCCTCTTGAATCATCTATCCTAGGTTAGATGAGTACACTCTTCTATTCTAACCAAAAGTAGAGGCGGATTCCAAAATTTTACAATATCAATTCACATAATATTCTTGATTACAACAATGAATTCCAAAGGTTTCGCAATTCGCATTCGATCTACACTACTCATTCAAAAACCCCAAATTCATAAATCCTCCATTCCTAAAATTACTCCCCACGTTATCACTACTTTCCAATCTTCAAGCACTCCAAATTTCTATACCTTACTAATCTTCTGTGTTTGAAACCTACATTTCTCATATTCAAGATGACTATTGTATCTATTTTCGATTCTGAATCTAACATGCAGGATCCTTTTGATCTGATGAAGTATGCATCGAAAGAGAAGGTGCATGTGGAGAGCTCAGTGTTCTTCAAGGGAAGGCACTCAGATGACAACAAGGAGATATTGATCAAATGTCTTTATTGCAGGTTGAAACCATATTTGGAGATGGTTCCAGAAACTGTGTTCGAGGAAGAGGTTTTAGAATTCTATGCGACTGCTACTCACAGAGGCGAGTATATTGAGGCCTTTGTAAGTGGAAAGAGGGTGAAGCTGTCAAGAGAACTGTTGGATGAAAAGCTCAAGTTGAAACAGGGCTCTATTGATATAGAACAATATGCTGCTGGTCAAGAGCTAAGATATCTGAGTATCTTCTGCGGTAAGAAATTAAAGCTAACTAATGAAGGAAGGGTACCTTTTGTGAAGAAGAAACAATTATTGCCAAAATACAAAACACTCATTGACATTGCAAGTAAAATGTTACTCGGTGTTACTAGAAGCTATGATTCAGTCACTCAACAAAAGACAAGAGTGATGGCTGCCATATATGATGGAATCACTGAAGGTAATTGGCAAAAGTTGTTTATGGATCGAGTAATGTACTTTTTGAAGTATGTTAATGTGGATAGTGCTACTAGTCAATGGACAGTTAGTGCAACAGTTAGCTTTGGGAACAAGTTAAGTATCCTCCTACCCGCCTTGTTGCCAACGAAGAAAAATTGGAGCAAAGGAAAGCCTTTTCATGTGTTGAAGTTCTACTTAAAGAAAGATGCAGTAGATATACAGGCACAAGGCAGGATTGCTGAGAGGAAGTAGATTCAGATCAATCTGAAGGATGCTATGATAGAAGCTGAGCCTTCTAGTGAGGATGAAGACATGGAAGTCCATGAAGGTGGAACCAGTGGAGCACTGGTTGAATATGTTTCCGATGAGGCTTTGATTGAGGTTGTTGATTCTAAAGCAACAAAATCAGATGAGTCTTCGGAAGAAGAGATGGAGACTAAGGAAGAATATAATGAAAGAATTCGCAAGCTAAGAGAGTCTTTGCCTGCACCTTCTTATCCACCACACTCTACTCAACGGATGGCTGAGACAAGTTCACCACCAGCCAAGAAGGCTAAAACAGTTAGTACTTCTACCGTTTCTGAATCTATTCTCTCTCCCCCCATCTATTCCTACCAAGGCAAGAACACATTGTCCTAAGCCTGATTTCCAAACCACTCCAAAGTTCGTGCAACATCTAAGCTCACTCCTTACCTAAGACACAACTGTATATACATCGGCTGATACTTCTACGACTGATTTACTTGACCAAACCACATTATAGCCCCAAGAAACCACTGTCCAAAATTTACCATTACCCACAACAGAAAATGTTGACCCAAACCCATCTATTCTGGGAACCCCACTAACTGACACTTCGGCTACTGAGCTGAGGACCCCACTCACTCAGACCCCTCCCAAAAATAGATTTCCAAACCTGGTCGATTATCCAATATGTCCTCGAGAGAAGAGACTTCGGGCACAAATGACCAAGAACCTGAAGAAGATTTTGTCATCGATTGAGATCGATACAACTTCAGAAGCCTATGAGAAACTGATCCGAGTCTGCACATGGGTTACCTTGAGAGAAGGACAGTGTGAAGACATGTTTGAAGTGATAAATGGCATGGGTGGCATTTCCAACTTTCAAGTTTTGGAACTTGAACAGAAGGAGATCAGTGGAGTCCGAAAACATGCTGAATTAAGGACTGTTGAAGCCTTAACCAATCTGGTTAAGAGGTTGCTGAACATCTCTGATGAAGTATTGCCAAATACTATCAAATCGAGTATTGGAATTCAAGTCTCGGAAGACGACTTGATGATTGAAGCTGAACGAGAAGAGTTGGTGTCTTCTGATCTGATTTCTGACTTGGACAATCCGTCTGATCATCTTAGAGGATTGGTATTCAAATTCCAAGTGGAACATGCTCACAGTCCGAGAATTGATGTTGGGCAGATCACAAGACAAGTCGAACCAACATTTCAAGCAAAGAAGTGTGTTTATATTGCAAAGCTAGTTGCAATGGTGAAAGAGGAATCAGACGAAGCTGAACGCAGAGCTAAGGAAGCAAGGTTAGCTATCGTACCTTACTCACCTCTTTAAACTTAAAAGCAATAGCAGGAAGTGTGGTATCAGTAGAAGCAGACGAGGAGATCGTATCTACTGAGATGCAATTGGTTGAAGTTCCTGTTGCGGATGAATATATTGAAGAAGCTGTTCCAAAAGAAGTTGTTCACACGACTAAAGCTACTCTGAGTGTGTCATTTGATCAATTGAAAGATGGTCTTTGACAAGTAGTGAAGTCTTCGATATATGAATTTCTGAAAACTGAAGTGAAGAAAGTGCTTCAAGAACAGAACAGTTTGCTCGTAATTGATTCTAAAGAGATGATTATGAATGAAGTGAATCAACTCGATACTGCATTCAGACAAGAAATGTTTAACCAACTTGAAACATTCATCCAGAATCAAGTTGAGTATTCTAAGAAGAGCTCAGTTGATTTTGCAAATGTGTTGGCTACTCAATCCAGGAAATTAGAAAGAGTTTATAGAACGAAGATTGAGATTGCAGATGAACAGGGAAGAGAGGCGTATGCTTAGTTGCAAGAAGCTAGATCATTCCTAACTGAAATGACATTACAAAACAGGATGTTGAAGCTTACTGCTACTCACTTTAAGACTGAGATGGCTTATAATTCAAAGAAGCTCGAATACACTGTTGATCGTCTTGAGAAGTACAGTCAAGATGAGAATCATCAAAAGCAGATAGAGAAAGCTATTGATTTGATGAAACAAGCATTGCAAGAAGAGATGACTCGTTTTACTTATCTTTTTACCTTGAAGGCAGCTGATGAAGCCAAAAAGGGGGAAGAAGTGAAAGAGCATGAAGAAATTTGAAAAAGAACAGATTCAAGTTCAAGAAGAAGAGCAAATTCGACCTAGAAGAGACAGACTAGTGAAGACTCACATGAAAGAACAGATCAGTACTGAAGATCAGAAAAGATTAGCTAAAGGCAAAGGAAAGTTATCTAAAGAAAAGGTTCAAACCAGACAAGTAAAGCGAAAGCTTGAAATCCGAGAACCTAAAGTAATGGAATCACTAGGTCAGATGTTAGCTGACATTGATGAAGTTAAAATTCACAAGAAGCAAAAATTGGAAGATGATCGATATGCAAACAAGAAGGTGTTAGGAAAACACATTAAGAAGTTACAAGACAGCAAAACAAATCCCAACGAGAGTGAAGATGCTTTCATTGACAAATTCATTGATGCTGAGCATATTGAAGTATGGAAGATTGTTAAGAAGAAATGGGAGATTGCTCACTGGATAGTTCAAAGATATGGCGATATATCAGTTCAAGACGAGTTGTTTGTAAACTTTGAGAAATTTATGAAAGCAGAAGACAACAACTTATGGAACTTGATCATGAAAATTGCTATTGCTGTATGATACAATATTCTTTCTCCAGAATTTCCTGAGTGGGAAACTCAAATGCTTGGATCTGGAAAGAGAGTTGACTTCAATGTTATCAAGAAATTTGACGAACAAGTTTTAGAAGATGAGAAGATTGATAATGAAGATCATATTTCTGAGATTCATAGAAGAATCCTTGATGCTTTTCAAGTTCCGGATGAAGAAGCAAAGACGCCCAGCGGAGGAAGTATTTGTTGAAGTAAGAAGATTTCTATTACTTTACTTATTTCATTTTGTTATATTTTACTAAGTAATTGTAATCGGTCTGATCTACTCATATGAATGAAAAATTAACTATTTTGATAAGATAACTACTTAACTGATCTATTTACTTAAAATAATTCAAGTAGTTTTGGCTTCATCAAAAAGGGGGAAATTGTTGGGATATGAATCCTGGAACAAGTCCTAATTGATGAAAGAGTATGGTTTTGATAAGTAAAAAAGAAGACTTGAATATATTCTAAGTGTTGACTGGTCTGTTATGGAAGTCGTCTTATGAGACAAGATCAGACAAGAGAAAAGTAATACTGAAAAGATTCAAAGCAAGGAAAAACTCACAGAGTTCAAAGCAAAATTTGAAGATCAAAGAAGAAATCCTGAAAAGACAAGTCTACGAAGAAGAAGGCTACTGAAGAAAACAGAGAAGTTTTTCTTATTTTTTTTGTTGTATAAGCTTGCTAGTTGCTTACCAAATCACTAGTTGTTAGATCGAATATAATCGAAAAGATTGAAGTCTTTTATCTTGTAACTTAAAGCCACAGGAACAGTTTAATAAATTTCACGACTGGAGTTGTGAGAGTGGATGTAGACAAGTTGTCGAACCACTATAAATCTTGTGTGATTTACTTACTGCATTGATTTGTTTTGTTATTGATTAATTGTTAACTTGGATCAACAAGATTGTCAAATCGAAGTTGAGTAAACAAGACAAGTGTTGTTTACAGAAAAGACAAGTAAAAGTTCAATATTAAAGGTTGAGTATAAACTGTTAAGGGCCTATTAAATCTGATATTCCGCATTGCTATTCTGATATTTTGAAAGATTTTAAAAGTCTATTCACCCCTCCCCTCTAGACTTTTCTAGCTTAATCAATCTTACACTCAACTTGGGATCATCAACTAACGAAATAAACTTTTAAAGGGGTGAAAATGAAATTATAAATATTACAAACCTATATTAAATTATTGAGTGATCAATTTTAAGAGGGACTAAATGTGGATTCCAACTTTTATAAGGGTTAAACTTCGATGATCAAAAATAATATTTTCCCTTTAAACGTTCTACTACATTCGTAAATTGAAAACTTAATTAAGGAATGTGTTAATGATTTAATAGACGTAACACTAAATGAAATACATCAGAAAAGTTTTTTTTAGAAAAAATTAAGTGACATTTCAAACACCTCAAGATATACACGTACTACACTGAATGTTAGTAAAAAATAATTTTACAATATCATACATTGTATATATGTCGTATCAAATTTTTAAATATATATTTATGATTTATGTCATTATTTTTTTTCAAACATACTAATTTAATAAATTATTTAAAATTAATATTTATAATATAATATTATGTAGTAAAGTATAATTTATTATTCATATTATTTCTCTTACATCTAATTTAAACCCTTCTCTAGTTGCTTCATATTATTCATATCAAAGAGCCTCAGGACAATCTGTCAACTATGAAAAGTTGGCTTTTGACTTTTAGCTCAAAACCCATTGATTCTAATGTGGAAGTAGTAAAATATGCATCAACATAACAGTCAGCCAAAGTCACGAGGTCTATCTCAGACTGCCGACATTCACTCTTAGGGGCAAAAGACTACAATTCGGCTATATTTGCGATAGAGCAGCCAAGAAAATTGAAAACAGGAAAACCGCCACTTCTCAGAGGGAGGCCGCGAAGTCCTCATCAAATCGGTAATCCAAGCCATACCCACCTACGCGATGCAATGCTTTCGAATCCCCACGACTATATGCGGTGAAATAGAGAGAATGTGTGCTCGATTTTAGTGGGGAGCCAATGAAAACTCGAAAAAAGTGCACTGGAAGAAGTGGACGACAATGTGTAGCAGCAAAGAAGCCAGAGGAATGGACTTCAAAAGAGACTTGTTGAGTTCAATCGTGCACTCTTGCAAAACAACTATGGCGTCTAATTGCCTTCCCAGAATCCCTAGTTGTGCAGGTTTTCAAAGCTCGGTACTACAAATACTCTGATGCTTTAGACGTTGTGCCAGGAACTAACTCGTCGTACATCTAGAGGTCATTATGTTGGAGCAAAAGCATATTGCAAGAAGGACTTGTTTAGAAAATTGGAGATGGCACGACAATCAATACAAAATGGGATAACTGGATCCCTTCCTTAGCAGGTGGAAGAATCAAATCCAGTATGTCATTTGAGGGCAATGACAAAGTGGCAGCCTTCATAAACAATGGGGATTCATGGAATGACCAGAAACTGAGCAGAAGCTTCCTCCCGTTTGAAGTGGACGCGATCAGATCCACCCCTATTGGGGGGCTCGGAAAAAAGGATACCAGGTATTGGAGATGGGAGGAAAAAGAAAAATACACTACTAGCTCGGGTTATAAAAGGGCATTGACCGAGACAACATCACAACCCGACAAAGAAGGCCCCTCAAACATTGATAATCAGAAAAAGCAGTGGAGAACTATATGAAAGCTAAATGCACCACCAAAGGTCCGAATTTTTATTTGGAAGATAACGTGGGGTATAGTGCATACTGAAGCCAATTTAGTTAGACGCGGAGTGCCTATCAACCTAAACTGCTTCTTGTGCGGCTATACACAGGCTGAAAAGGCCCATGCATTGGTCTTCTGTCCGGCGGTGCAGAAAATATGAAAACAATGTGGTTTGTGGAATATTATGAAGGCAAGAAAATCAACCGATATGGGTGAATTGCTATGGGGATTCTTGGACGATCTAAGCACCCAAGAATTCACTCTACTTTGCATGAGATTATGGGCAACCTGGAGGGATAGGTGCGCGGTAAAACATGACCCCAATCGCTACCATACCACCCTCACTACTTTCCCTGAGATCTCAACGGGATGGTAAAATCATTCTTACTGGACTATCAAAAGGCAAGAGCAACCACAAATATAACCCATCTGGCTACTAATAAAGATCCACATACACGGAACTTCAGGGACTTCATGGGGGGCTAGCTGATTGTTGATGCCTGCTTCGATAAAGAAAAGAAGAATTATTCGATTGGATATGGGATACTTGATGCAGCAAACACTCTAATGGCTGCGGGATATCAGAAAATTTAGCCAACTGGCTCAGTACTTGGTGCAGAAACCCGTGCAGTGATCGAATGAGCACGCATGCTAAGAAACCTTAACGTCGGAACACTACACATCTTCACAGACTCAAAGGAAACCGTATCGACAGGACTACATCAGACAGAAAGGTTCTTCGGTTAGGAAGAGGACACAATCAAAGAGTTGAGAGATACCATCCACTGTGATGTCATAGATGGTATACACTACGTCACTACCTACCAAGGACGCAAACAAAGATAGCGCACATATTGGCCAAGATGGCGAATAACTCTCATTTTCCTCAAACTTGAATAGGAGCAGAAATCTCTAGATGGGTTCGAGAGATGGCTCGTGATTTATTGTTAGATTGACAATGTTAGAGCTCTCTTTCTGTTTTTTAAAAAAAGGTTGCTTCAAATTTCTTTTATTTACTTGTTATATATATATATTTTTTGTTTCTCCATTTTTTTTCTTTTTCTACTAAACATTTTATTTACTTAGGGAGTAGTACATAAGCACATACACATAATTTTAATTTATTTACTCCCTCCGTTTTTAATTTATTTACTCCCTCCGTAATTTTATATTTTATCATAAGTGTTCTATTTAAAATTTTACATGTCATTTTATGTTAAGTTGGACCCCCACATTTATTAACAATTATCCCTAATATTAATTTTCTTTGAACTTTTTTACTTTTCTTACATTTTCTATCTAAACATGCACAGACGGTTCAAACCGCCAGTTTCGATTACGATTTGACAAAATTTTCAACCGAAATCGAACCGTCAAATCGGCGGTTACGGTTAGAGTTTTCGAACCGTCAGTTTATTTTTTTTTCTTTTTTTTTCGGTTTTCGCTCGTTTTTGTTTATTTTAACTTTTTTTTAAGAAATACATTACTAGAATTTAATACAAATTATACAACTTAAATTTATACTTAGAAAATAAAAGAATTGTATATTAAAAAAAATTAATAAATTGGCGGTTAAACCGCTAAATCGGCGGTTTCGGTTTTTGAAAATTCGTAACCGAACTGCCATTTTACGATTACGGTTCAAAAACTGAACCGTAATCGGCGGTTAAAAATCGACTGATTTGCCGGTTCAATTTTGCCCGTGTCGATTTCTATCTACATTTTATTATTTTTCTTACTCTTTCCACTAATTCTTTTACATAAAATACGATATTTCTTAAAATTCGTGTCATCCTTAAATTGTAAAGTCTAAACGCGGGTGGGGACGATGGGTATAAACTTACGACTCTGATCGAAAATTAAATTTTACTTCCTCCGTCCCAGTGAAAGCTACCCAACTTTCCTTTTTCGTCTGTCCCAATGAAAGTTACCCATTCTTTTTTTGGTAATTATTCCCTCTCACATTTCATTATATTTTTCTCTCTCTCAATCACATCACCTCTAATATTAGTATTTCTTAACACTACAAAAAATGCGCTATAGGGATGGGCACATGCCGACGGATAATATTCCGTCGGCTTTTCCGACGGAAATGCCGACGGATTACTGTTGTTTGAAAAGTCAACGTACTTGCCGACGGAAATCCGTTCCGTCGGCATATACCGACGGAATATGCCGACGGAAATGCCGACGGATTATCCGTCGGCATAGGTTCCACCGCCTCGTTTTCCAAAAAAGGTAACGGTTGGCATTAAAAGTGGGCGGTTACCGAGGGAAATGCCGACGGAATATCCGTCGGTATTTTTATTTTTTTATATATAATGGCCTCACAGAATGCGTTTTAGAAAAAAAAAAAAAAAAAGGCGTACGTGAGTGAGTCGATTCGGGGGGGAAGACGAAGACGAGGACGAGGCTATTGAAGCAAATTTCTCCGATTACATTGATACGGTACGTTTTCTTAATTAGTTATATTACTTAGTTTTAATACTTATATATGTTTATGCATGGATATATGTAAATATGAATAATTTAATGTTGATTTGCATGTTATTGATTTGGTTAGTTGTTAAAATATTATGATCATGTTAATTAGTACGTATGTTATTTAATTTGTTGATTAAGCTAGAATAATTTTGATAGAGTAGTTTTTTAAGGTTAATTAATTAATTGTTATATGCATATAGTTAATTACTAGTTTAATTTAATGGTGTAATTTTGATATAGAATATTTTTAATGTAGGTAGTGCATGTTTCAATCAATTGTTTAAATTAGTTTAGATATAGTGGTTCGACCGTTGGATCACGTTGTAATTAGGAATACGCTATATTAGTAAAAAATTTAAATTAGGAATATGTTCATTAAATTTATAATTATTGACTCAATTAGAAAATTATTATTTTAATTAGTTTTAGGTTTGTTAATTTAGGAATATGTTCAATTTTTTATTATTGATTAAGTTAGGTAGAAAAATAATAATTAAATTAGGTTATTGTTGATTAAATTAGGAATATGTTGATTAATTAAATTAGGAATATGCTATATTAGTAAATAATTTAAATTAGGAATATGTTCATTTAATTGATAATTAGAAAACTCCAATTATAAAACTATTATTTTAATTATGTTTAGATTTGTTAATTTAGGAATATGTTAATTTAGAAATATTTTTAATGTAGGTGATGCATGTTTCAATCAATTGTTTAAATTATTAGTTAATTAGATGGTTCGACGGTGGTATCACGTTGTAATTAGGTTATATATATATATATATATTGTTTTGATTTAAATTAGGAATATGTTGATTAAATTAGGAATTGATTAAATTAGGAATATGCTATATTAGTAAAAAATTTAAATTAGCAATATGTTCATTAAATTGATAATTAGTAAAATTATGTATTTTTTATTGATTGAAACAGATGAGTGAACATGTACCGAATCAGGGTTCTGGTTCACGTAGGCCATCTGGGTCACGTGCAAGGAGGGCTCGGGGTCAATCAGTACCTATGATGGCTCCTCCTCCTCCTGTGGCAGTGTCGTCGCCGCCGACTATGATCTCGTCTAGTTCATCGACAGCCGTATGATCCTCTTCTCGTCAGCATCCCGTTCGAGACAAAAGGAAACCCGTTCAAATCGTTCAAGGATCGTAAGTCAATAATTCTAATGTTTAACAGTATTCAATAACGATTAACTTTATTTATTTATAATGTGTTAGTTTATAAATTTGTTAATAATTTTATAGGTTGTTGCCCGGTAATGAGGTGTCCAGGATCTGCACACAAGCCTTTAAGAAGTGCAAGATTTCTAAGGGTGCTATCACTTGGTTGGCGGTGCCGCAAACTAAAAAGGATGAATACTTCGAGGAGTTTCAGGTATATAATTACAATAATTAAAGTTTATTAAATAACTAATTATACATATTATTTGATAAATATGTTGAATATTTGTATAGAAAAAGGCCTGTTGGGATACGGCGATCTACTCGGACGACGCTATTTACGAGAATTTGTACGATGTTTGTTCTTCTCGGTACTCGAACATGATGTACGACTGGAGAATGGCCTGGCGTGATAGTGACACGAATCGTGATCTGGGCCTGGAGGATGGTGTTGACCTGTGGGAGTCGTTGGTTGAGAAGTGGATGGACCCGGCTTACCAAGAGAAGTGTGAGAAAGCTCGGGCCAACCGCAGAACCGACGTTGGAGGCGGGATGGCAGTGCATCGGGGGGGGAGCTCGGTCCGTCCTCGAGCAATCACTTGCTATCGTAAGTTTTCATTAATTTTAAAAATTAAATAATTATAGTTAATTATTTTATATTAGTTATCTAAATTAATTTGTATATGTTTATTTGATACGTAATAGGAGCGGGCGACTGGACGTTCACACACCCACTTGGATCGGATGAGTCTTATTCATTCGTTTAATGCCAAGACACTGACGTCCACCTACGGGCGCACTACTGACCTCCACGTAAGTTTAATTAAATTTATGTATTAATTAAATTATATATATATATATAATTTAATTAATTTTAATTTTTTAATTATGTAGTTGAGCGTCCGACAGAGGATTGAAGAGGCCGAGACGCAAGCCGCAGCGACTACTACTGAATCCGGAAGCAGCGGTCCCCCTCCGGCTGTTGACGTGGACCAGCTTTACCTTGACGTTGCCCCGACCTCCAAGGGAAGGGTCCTTGGCCTTGGTGGGATGAGCAACGCCGTGAGGACACCAAGTGGTCGATCGGCCCGGAGTGCATCGCAGGCGTCCGTATCCTCCACTGCCGTCCCGGATCCGAACGTCATGGCAACGTTCGAGAACTACTTCTGCCTCTGGAGTGCCAACGCGGGTCGGACGTTGGGGATGTCTGCTGAGCAGATCGAGGCCATCTATCAACAAACGATGGGGCAAGCCCCGCCAGCTCCAGCTCCAGATCAAGCTCCAGATCAAGCTCAGGCCGACGATGACGACGTCAACTTGAGTACTGACGATGTGGTTGATCAGTTTTTTAACTATCGTGGTTGAACAATTTAATTTTGTGTTGAACTAATTTATTTTTCTGTTTAACTTATTTACTTTTCTGTTGAACTTATTTATCTTTATGTTGATCTATATATTTATCTTAATGTTGAACTATATATTGCAGTTTATTTGTGTAGTTTATTGGAGGAATAATGCATTTGGTGTATAGATGAAAATAAGGTGCATTCATTTGTTTCATTGAGTACAAACAACAGTGCATTCTAGTACAAAATAACCTCATATAGAGTGCATTATACATATATTTAACCAAACCACTTGAAGGTGGTAGATGCAACCATGACAACTAGCACAATCAAAATGATTTTGTTCACTTTGATTAAATCCTTGATTTCTTCAGCCAAATTCTTGATCTCTATAACCAATTTCTTCATCTCTTGAGTCATTTTTTTCATGTCTTCAGTTTGTTGGTCACTTTGATTAGATCCTTGATTCTTGTCAACACCACAGTTTTCTAGAGTATCAGCCCATACAAAGAAACCACATCCACCACCACAACCATCACTTAGGGAGTCAGGACAATTATGAAATATTCTCCCTTTACTTCTAGGTTGTTTAGAAGAATATGTACGACATGCCTTTCCACAAAAACAAACAAGGCCTTGCTGAAATCGAATAGAAGATGAAGAAGACATGATATTTCTTTGCAAAATAGAAAAAATCGAATATGGTGTGAGCTTTGTGTTGCTTTGTGTGTGCTATATATACAAAAAATTGAATTAATAATAAAAAAAAAAAACCGCCAAATGCCGACGGAATATATTTTCCGTCGGAATATTGGGCGGGTGAAATGCCGACGGAATTAACTTTCCGTCGGAATTCACCATTTGATAAATGTCGACGGATAATCCGTCGGCATTTATCTTTGCCGACGGAAATTTGGGCGGGTGAAATGCCGACGGAAAGATAAGTCCGTCGGCATTTCCGTCGGGAAATCTACCCCAAAACTTTCTACTGTCTAATTTTTCTCCCACTTCACTTTCGTATTGCAAATTTACACCAAAACTTTATACTGCGAAATTTTTTATGCTCATGCTCGTGTATTCAGAAACATCAAATTACGATTATGGTACATTTTCTACCATTTTTAATTTACTCTATACATAAAATTCAATATAATGTAATTACATGTTTTATATATATCATAAGTTTTGTTTGAATTTATTATAAGTTTAGTTTAGTAATGTGTTGCTCCACTTAAATGTTTAGCAGATGGATTTGCCTGACCGTCGTTGGATGTACTGTACTCCTAGAATGATTAGAGGAAATGTGAATGTGGAATTTTATAATGAACTCGCACTACAAAATTTGCCCCATATCGCGAGGGAAATTATTGAGGGAAAAAAATCCCTCTCAAAAGGTGAGAGATTGGCTGAGGGAATAAATAGGTGAGGGAAAATACTGAGGAAAGAAAAACCCTTGTTAAATGCCTAGGGAAATCAAATCCCCCAGCATTTACTGAGGAATTTGGCAAGGGATTCAAAATTTAAAAATTGCTGAGGGATGGGCCCTCAATTTTCGGCCACGTCATTTAATCAAATTAATCAGAGTTAAATTCTTGAGGCCAAAAATACGTTGTGAACAATGTAAATATTTATCTATATATTCTGGAAATAAAATTATGTATATCTGTAAAAAAAATTATGTATATCTGTAGAAAAAAAAAATTAAGTTTGAATATTAAATCACATATATATATAACCTTTAGGATTTTATTTTAAATAAAAATATATATTGTGCTTGGTTTTCAGAAGTTTTAAACAGTGTAATTTACTATCCTTTTTAATTGGGAAATAGAATTATACAATTCAAATTAATTAATTTATAATTTGAATTTATATATATGTGGAAGAGAAAAAATTAAACACAATTATTGATAATAAAATATTTTTATATATTTGTATTGAAAAAATATAATGTACGTGTGTTATAATTATAAAAAATAAACAATCAAGTTTAAATTAAATAAATTAAAGAAAAAAAAATGAAAATATAACATATACATTAATTGCATTCAAAATATAACGAAAATAGCTTCTAGCTCAACGGCAAAGGGAGCGCCCATATGCATAATCAGCAGGTCCTGTGTTCGACTCCCCCTTGCACACACAGGTTAGCAATTAAGGTATTTGTGCCTAAGGTGGAATGCTGAATGAATTCGAAACCCAGTAATACATTTTTTTTTATTATTTTTTTTTTATTATTTATTTACTACATGTCCGCTGACATTTTCGCTGAGGGAGGGGAAATCCCTCACCAAATATACTTAAATTAAAATAAATGAATTTCCCTTGCTATTTCTAAGGGATATTTTCCCTTTTTATTGCTGAGGGAAATATTCCCTTCCTATTTCTAAGGGATTTTCAAATTCCCTTTCTATACAATTGCTGAGGAACATTTTGTCTAGGGAAGTGGACCCTTTCTAATTCCCTTGTTAAATGCATTGGCAAGCAAATTTTCCTCCCTAAATCCCTTTCTATTGGGAGCAAATTTTGTAGTGTCGTGTTATTTGTTGAATTTGCAAAAAGCCATCCACATTACATGAGTGGAAATTGCATTAGGTGTCCGTGTAATGCTAAGAAATGTCAGAATAAGCAATATAAAGAGATTGATGAGGTCTTAGTACATATTGTGAAGAATGGTTTCGTTGATAATTATTATAATTGGACTAGTCATGGCGAAACACGTTGGCCTTATAGATTTGATGAAGTGTTTTACTATTACACTGTTGGAATCTATCAACAAGAAGCAAATTTCGATCATGTTGGCACTAGTAACGAGGTAGAACAACGGTTTGGGGACGAAGAACAACAGTTTGGGGACGAAGAACAACAGTTTGGGGACGAAGAACCGAATATGTATCAAACAATGATCAGGGAAGCTGGTTTTTCAAACATGGAAGAGGAGCCGACGAATGAGGCATTTCAGTTTTATGATATGCTCAAATTAGTCGAAGAAGATTTATATTCGGGTTGTGAATCTCACTCACAATTGTCATTTAATGCACGACTCATGAACATTAAGACCGAGAACAAGCTTTCTAACAGGGCATATGACCAAGTGACACAGTTATGCAGTGAAATTTGTCCTCAAAATAATAAGGTGCCTACGACGTTTCATCAAAGCAAACAAATGTTGAAGAATGTTGGTTTGCCGGTTGAGAAGATTGATTATTGTGTGAATGGTTGCATGTTATATTGGGGTGACGAAGATATCAGTCTGAATATGTGTAGATTGTGTGGCCATCCCCGGTACAAAGAGGCACGTCGAAAGGGACCTGGTGGTCAATCGAAGAAGACAAAGAAGAAAGTGTCATATCAGAAGATGTACTACCTTCCTATCATTCCTCGTTTGATGAGATTATATCAATCAAGTGCCACTGCACAACACATGACGTGGCATGCTACAGATTCCTCTTCGGCTGAGTCGAGAGAGATGCGACATCCGACAGACTCAGAGGCCTGGAAACATCTTGACAACGTGTTTCCAAATTTTGCTTGTGAACCGAGGAATGTGAGATTAGGTTTGTGTACTGATGGTTTTGCACCGTTTGGGATGCATGGGAAGCAGTATTCTTTGTGGCACGCTGTTTGCAAAGTAAAGGCAAGGTCAATGGTAGAAGTCCCTAAAAAGGACAAAAATACTGAAGATGAATCTCCATTTCAAACAGAACAAATAGAGACTCCAACTGAAGTCTTTACGGGAGATTTCAATCTTTCTGTACCCTTGACGGCTGCAAATCCCGAATTAATTGAAATTGAAGGTGAAGAGGAGGGGGATGAAGAAGAGGATGAAGAGGAGAATGAAGATGAGGAAGAAGAGGAGAATGAAGAAGATGAGGAGGAGGAGGAAGATAAGGATGCAGAGGAGGATGAAGACGATGAAGATGAAAATTAATTCAATTAATGTAATGTATTTATTTCTTATTTTATAAAAGTTAATTAATTATTTATCATTTAGGTACAAATTATAAAAATTAAATTTACTATAAATATAAGTCACAACCAATATATTTATTAATATATGTGGAAGAAATGAATTTTGTGATTTTTTTAAAAAATATTTTGGTAATTTAGTAGGTAATTTAGTAGGTCTAGTAGAAAAAATTGAATTAATAAAAAAAAAAATAATAACAATGCCGACGGAATTTCCGTCGGTAAATGGGGCGGTAATATCCGTCGGTAAAATGCCGACGGAATATCCGTCGGTATTTATACATGCCGACGGAATATTGGGGCTTATATAAAGCCTCAACCCAGGGTTTATTTCATTTCTTTCACTTCTTCATCTTCCCATCTTCTCCATCTTCTCCGTTCCTTCATCATCACCACCATGGCCGCCGCCTCCTTGCGTTGTCGCCTCCCCCAAATTAATTGAAAACACGTTCTCCCCCTCACTCCCTCGACTAGCGCCGTCGCCTCCCCCTTCCGCCTAGCGCCGTCGCCTCCCTCTCCCGCCTTAGCGCCTTCGCCGTCGCCTCCCTTTCCCGCCTCACCGTCGTCGTCGTCAGGGCCTCACCACATCCAAGCCGCCGCCGCCGTCTCCTTCTGCCACAAGGTAAAATCATTTTCCTCCACCGCCACTGCTGCCGCCGCGTCCCCTCTACTCTCCTCCGACGCGCTCCCCTCCACACAAGGTAATTTTATTAAATGTAACAGTATATATGTTTCTTGTTTTTTTTCACTTTGAAGAACACTTGTAGTATAGGATTAAGATTATGAAATTGAGCTTTATTGTGAGCTTGTGAAATTGACTGTAATCTTTTGTGAGCTTGTGAAATTGAGCTTTATTGTGAATTCCTTGAATCGAGTTGCAAATCTCGAAAGTTCACGAAGAAACTGTTTGGGAGATCTTGATTGCCTTTTGAATTTTGTTTGTTTGTTTGTGTGTTTGTTTCTCTTGTTTGTTTGTTGATTGCCTTTTGAATTTTGTTCTCTTGTTTGAATTTTGTTTGTTTGTTTGTTTGTGTGTGTGTTTCTCTTGATTGTCTTAGATGCCACGGTATTTTATCTCCAGACAAAGAGGTTTTTGGAACACCCATACCGTGTAGGTCGGGGTCGGGGCAGTGTCGGGTCGGGCCGGGTCTCCCCGGTCCCACCCATATTTTTTTTATTACAATTTTGTTTTAGTGACGGATATTCCGTCGGTATTCCGTCACTATATGAATTTTTGAAATGGAAAATCCGACGGTAGTGCCGACGGAAATGGGGACCGATTATCCGACGGCATTTCCGACGGAATATCCGTCGGATAATACCGACGGAATATCCGTCGGATAATACCGGCGGAATATCCGTCGGATAATACCGGCGGAATATCCGTCAGAAATACCGACGGAATTTAATTTCTTTTATAATTATTTTAATTAATTTATTCCCGACGGAATTCCGTCGGAATTACTGACGGAATGTTGACCCGGGTTGTTAAACGGGTTATCCGGATTACCGACGAACAATATTCACATATTTATACAAAATGATATTACTTTTACCCTCAATCAAATCATTTATTTTAATTTATTCATAAAAATTTATAAAATTACCTTCAACACTCCACTCATTGCACAATTTTCTTAGTTTGTGTGTCCACTTTTTGGTGAAAACATTTATGGTATGTTTGGTTTGTTAGATTATATAGGTTTGATTGTATTATGGGCCTGGCTATATACCTCTCCATACTTGTTAAATATACTTCCCCGATACATGGACTCTCCCTCAAAATGGATTATGTTAGATGTACTCCCCATAAAATACCTAATATGCCCTTTTACATATTCAAATCATATTATACATACACTCTCCCAATTAAATCTCGAAACCTTAATTTCCTCTCTTCTTCTAGCTCCCTCATTTTTCCTCCCTTCTTCTTCTTCCTCCAACCTCTCAACCCGCCGCCGCCCGCCTCCAAGCGCTTGTCCTCCCCTGTCACCGTTGGCCCCCCATCTCACGCCTGCTCTCTCCTTCTTTCCCATTTTTTTCTTTTTTTACAGCCGTGCCCCCTCCATTGAGGATGCCCTGTAAAAGGCCGTCGTCTCCCTCCATTTCGCGGCCGCGACCGCTCGCTCCCACATCAATAGTTGGACGCCGTCGCGCACATGAAGGTTTTTGTTTTTGTTTTTTTAATTTTTGCAACACACGCGCGTCGCCGCCACTTCCTCCTCCCTCACTCCCACGACTGCTCCTCTTTTTTTTATTTCTTTTTCTCTCCCCCCAACTACTGTTTCTTCTTTTTTTTTAAAAAAAATTCGACACCTCTTGATCTAAAATATACACAATCGTCTATAAAGAGTTGTTGACAAGCGTATTTTTCGTCGACAAACAAGTGTCGAGAAATGTACTTTTAAAAAAAATAAGTTTTTATTTTTATTTTTGGGGCGGTAGTGGGCGGAGGAGGGGTGACTCCTTCAATTAGGATTAGGTTAATTAGGGTTAGAGTTTTAATTTTAGAGGGGGTGTATCTATCTATGAATATTTTAGTAGAAGGATAAATTAGGGTTTTTACATATATATTTAATTAATAAATGTAGATGGGCAGTTTTATATTCCCACCGTTCCCTACTTAATGATACAAAATTATTGGACATGAGTTTTATTGAATGAATTATTTATTAGTATTATAAACGATGAAGTGATCGACATTTGTTGTAATATTGTGATGGTTTAAGAAGATAGTTTAAAAGTGATTTTGCTATTTTAGATTATGAGTCAATAAGTAAGGGATAACCAAAATGGTAAAATGAGTTATTAAGTAGGGGACGGAGGGAGTATCATGTTTGGTTTGCAAGTTTAAAGCCCAAGTTAGAAATGAGGACCGAGTCTATTTTTCTTTTAATGCCTTTAACGCAAGATTATTTGTCAAGATGGGTGGGGTAAAATTATTATCCAAAGCATTTATAACATTCACTTAAAAACGTGAAATGTCCATTCTGACCTCCAAACTTTCACATTTATGACCATAAATAATAAAATAAAATAAAACTAAGGTTAAAGGGTTTATGGCATTTGACACTATAATTCAATTTTATCTCACCATTCAAATAACTTGGGTATAATTTATTGTATTCTGTTCTAATATATCTATCCCATATAGCAAACTTAGGGGGTGTATTCTATTAGATTTTTTTGGACTTTAAAAAGTTTGTGGATTTAGAAAATCCATAGAGTCCATGCAACTGAGCGTATTCTGTTCTGCGGGTAAATAGATTCCCTTTACTCGACTTTCTGTTTCCGTATTTTTGATATTGCAGTACCCTTACCGGTGCATAACTTCCACTGACTTTTTTGATTGGTTTATATGGATTTTCATAAACTTGACAGGATTGTGATTTTTTTTTTTATTGATTTACATAGATTTTCATAAACTCCGGCGCTGGAACTATTGATGCAAATGTATATGAAACACACATGTATATGCCTCGGACCCGCCCCAGGCGGACCCACACCTGCACCGTTTTTTCATATCATGTTGAATTTATTTAAGTTGTTTCTCACAGTTGAAATCAATATTTTTCATGCGTATATATACATATATTGAAACAATTCACAATAATATAAATATTTTTCATGTTATATATATATATATTATATATTTTTATATATATAAAGTATTTTACCAATAAAAAAAATACTATATAAAGTTTATATAATTATGGGGTAGTTAGTATATAGGACATTTCACCTATAGAGTTTAAAAATAAGAACAAATTTTTTAAAAGTTAAAAAGAAGGACAATTGGGTATATAAATGTACAACTTTAACCTTACTTTCTAATTAAGTTTGAAAGTTAATATTCAATTACTTCAAAATATTATATTCAAATTATTATTTTTTAAAAACATCAATTTACGAAAATCGGGGTCAATTAATACTCTCAAAATTTAAAACATTCCTAAAACAGAGCTAGATTGTTGGAGAAGCTAATTTACATTAATTTCGGAAGAGAGTAGCTGGGGTTTTCTGCACATTACGCGTTTTATTTCGTCTCGGTTTCGGCGAATCAGGGTTTGATTTCTTCGACAAGAGCAAGGTATGTATATTCTCAAGAGAAAATTGTGAGTTTTTGCTAATTTACATTAATTTCGTAAGAGATGAGCTTGAGTTTTCTGCACATTAAGCATTTGATTTCGTCTCGGTTTGTTGAATAATCGTTTGATTTCGACGGCTCGAGCAGGGTATGTATATTATCAAGAGAAATTTGTGATTTTTTGCACATTCGTAGTAGAGGTTGCAGTTCGGTGATGATGGTTTTTTGTGTTTTTGGATAATAGATTTTTGAAACTTCGACATGCAATCTGTTTTTCGATTTGAAAAAGTTTTGGGTTTTCTGCAAAACTTTTGTGGATAACTTGTAAGTAAAATTTTACAGTTCTCTGAGTTAATTTTTGTAATTCTTTGATGATGGTTTTAAAGTGTATATAACTCTTGGGTCTATTTTTGCATCTTTGATGATGGTTTTTTGGAATTTTTCGGTATAAATTTTAAAACATGCAATTTGAAGTTTTGCACTCTGTTTTTCTATTTGAAATAGTTTTGGGTTTTCTGTAAAACTTTTGTGTATAACTTGTAAGTATATTTTTGCAGTTCTTTGAGTCAATTTTTGTAGTTCTTTGATGATGGTTTTAAAGTGTGCATAACTCTTGGGTGTATTTTTGCAGTTCTTTGATGATGGTTTTTATGGATTTTTCTGTATAAAGTTTAAAAAATGCTAATTTGAAATTTAAAACATGCAATTTTTGCACTCTGTTATTGGCTTGGGAAAATTTGAAGTTTTTTTGCATGTGTGATTGATGATTAATTCTGAGCCCTAAGAAGTTTCTACTTATTACTAACATCGACAAAGTAGATTTCAATTAATAATTAATATACTTATATTTTACAGAAATAGTATATATTCTGCTTTAGGAAGATATATTTGTGTTTGTAGTAGAAGTGTATTGATTGATAATAGAGATTAATTGAGCTTTAATGTAATGCAGATGCCAAGGGTGAAGAGAAGTGGAATTCACATCGATGACGTTGATGAGAGTGGAGGTAGCAGAAAAAGGGTGAAAACAGTTGAAAAAAAAGGGGGCAGAAAGAAAAAAATAGGTAGACATATTTGATGTTCTAGTTGTGCATTTTAATAAAGGGAAAGTAATCTAAATGCACTATATTCAACACATTATAGTATTAGCTAGTCTATAAACATTACACAATTGTTATAATATAATAGTTTCACTCCTGTATTTTCCACAATTAAAAATTGTTCTTGTTTATTATGTGTGAAGCATTAACCGATGCAAAAATAGCTAAGGATGCAAAACGTAAAGGTTGGGTTGTTGTTTTTATTAATCTTATACGAAAGTATTAATTAATTTGGTAACATCAGTTAGCATATATGGAATGCTTCTTATAGTATACATTTGAATGCAGGGAAAAAAGTTATTGGATACGTAATAATGTCCTCTGACTCAGGTGATTTTGCGCTTACATTAATTGTATGATACATATTATAGAACCACCTATTTATATAATTCAATTTACTTGTATTGACAGATTTCGAAAGTGATGAGGAGGTTGTTGCTGATAGTGATGAGGAGGTTGTTGCTGATAGTGATGAAGAATCGAAGTCTGAATCGGATGGTATATGATAAATATGTTGAGGCTTACATTCTGTTGATCTCTTTGTAAAGTGATTAAAATTTTATGTAGAATTTCATTGTGTTAATGAAGTTTAATTTGTTTCTGAAGATTACGACAGTGAGGAGGAAATGCGGATCGAGAAACAAATAAAAGACAGATCAAAACGTTCGCGAAGTAAAAAATCTGGTATGATATTTTATAGTTTTACTATGTTTTTTATATTGAAGTTTTAGTTGAAATAAGATTTAGAAGTCATTCTAAATATATTTTTTATTTTCTTTGTTAGTTGATGGGGGTGTTAAGAATAGTCAGAACTACTGTAGATCGAATATGCTGACTTGTTTCAAGAATTTAAGTGTGATGCAGTTGAATGATAGACATTATAATGAACTGAAGAAGATGTCGTTTTGGTTCATATTAAATTCAATTTTGGTGAATGGGAGTGATGCGATGATTGAAAATTGCAAGAAGGTTGAAAGAGATATGCAGGAGATTGTAATGAGGTTCGATGACAAGTCTGGCAGCTTCATACTTGGTTCAAATGAGTTGAAGCTAAGAAAGAAGGATGTGGAACTAATATTTGGTATTACATCTGGTAGTGAGAAGGTTCCGTTACGGAATGAAAATTATGCTCATCCAGATTGGATTCGAAGGTGCTTTAGAGAGGAACTAGTTATTAGGCCACCCAACCTTTCACTGAATAAACCATTATTGAAGTGTAAGATAAAAGAGATAGTTGAGTTGAATGATCTTGAATCTGTTCAAGATGTAGCTAGGCTTCTTTGCTGCTATGTTATGTGTGGTATATTCTGTCCAGTTAGAAGTGGTGCATTACCGTGGTACTTGACTGCGTATTTAGAGAATATTTCTGAAGTTTGCACATATGATTGGAGTGGATTCATAGTGGATAATTTGAAAAATCATATCAAGAGAAGTAAAGACATGAAGCCAGGTGGTTGTACTATGATTTTACCGGTACGTATTGTTACGTTTACTGAAAACTAATAGCTTTACTTTTTTAAAGATAATTGATATTATATGTATTTGAATTTTATCCATTAATGCAGTTCTTAATTTGCGAGCATACATCGTTAGTTAAACCAATCAATAGGAATGCGTTTCCAAGGTTTCTAAAATGGGATTTGCGAAAGCTAACGAATGCTCTGAAGAAGAAGAAATGGTACAGACATACCAAGGTAACAGAATTTGAAAACAATCTGAGCAACACTATTTTGTTTAACTAATTTTACTGTATATATATATATATAATAATAATGATTGCAGGTATATACTGGAAGTTTAAAAACTGAGCATTGGGAGGAAGAACAATTTCAGTCTATATACCATTTCCGAGAATCGGCCCAAACAGAGAGATCAACTAGAGCAACTGTTGTTGACAGTAATGGAGCTAATGTGACAAACATACCTGGTGAATCTAGTGCAACTGCTTTAAATGATCCAGTAGTTGATTTTGCTGATAAGGATCAATGTCTCTTTCAGCAATCATCATCCCGACCATTTGAGGTCGGTTCTACATCAATGGTGAAAGAAGTTAGCTTAGATAATGGTCCGTCGTTTGATCTTGGAGAGGATTGCAACATTGAAAATACTCCAAAGGAAATGGATATTGACAACACTGTAATGACAGTATGCAATGATGTGAACCGTGCTTTTGAAGATTTAGAGAATGATAGTTTGTTCGGACAGGATGCAAATACTACGGATGTGAACTGTGGGTTGGATAATATGACATCTGGGGCGGATGGTGATGAAGGCAGTGGAATAAAAGTCGATGAACTACTTACTGAAATTAGACAACTTAAAGAGGATGCTGAAGCGAAGAGGGTTAGTAATGAGATAGAAATGAATAGGCTTAAGGAGGATGCAGAATCAAAACGAGTACATTTTGAGAATGAAGTTAAACGACTTACAAAGGAGTTTAATAGAGAAAGGGGTTTTTTTATAATGGAAAGGGGAGTCAAGAATCAAATGATCAGGGATCTCGAAACGGAACATGAGTTGTTGAAAAGAGAGCTAAGCATTAAAGGTCTGCCATCCACATCCAGTTTATTAGAAGAAGAGCAATTTGTTGCAGAAGTAGAACAAATCGAGAAGGATTTAAATCTTGAATCATCCAGTAAAAAGGGTCATGCATCAGGTACTGAGATGGAGGTTGAAGTACAAAATCCAGTTGAGAACACGCCGTGTCCAGTTGTTAAAGGGAAAAAGAAGATTACGGAATACGTAGATCCTAGCTCAATGATAATACGTGTGAAAACCAGAACTGAGGAACACGAAAGAAAGCCAGTCCAGCTATCACCTCAGGTCCTGACCCAAGAACTTGATTTGGTTCACGAGATTAGTGATGAGGAACCTGAGCAGGTTTTGGTTGGCAAAAGAAATGTCAAAGAGAAAAAAGTTGTGAAGAATCCATTTGACAACAATTTGGAGACATTTAAGAATGCCCCCGTTGAGTTAAAAGATCAAATCTACAAAGAACTGATAGAATATGGTGCAAAGTAAGTAACACTCCCAAGCATATTTAACATATATTTTACACATAGTCAACACAGAAAAAACATCTTCCACCTTATATTCGTTATACATTGTTTCTGTAAAGATGCATGATATTTGTTTGTTGTTTGTTTAATGATGCAGTCATTCTGTATACGTTGGTAATCGGCCCCTAATTGACGTCACGGTTCGAATGCTTATTAATTTGTTGAACAACAAGACTGTGGATGATCAGGTAATTATTATTTGAATTATTTATAAGTTTGTATGTTTATTAATAATGTAAATTTTATAATCTAATTGTACGAAATACAATATTATTTAGGTGATTGATGCATGGTCGGACATGGTACAATCGGCACTAAGCCAGCAGGGTCCTACAGCTAAACGTGTCACGATATTCACTTCTGCTTGTTGGGTAATGTACATTGATACTGTAATATAATGAGTTTAATCATTATGAAGTACAATCCTATAAAATAATTTTTATATAGATTTGTTATTTCATTGAATGCGGATTTTTTGTTAACAGAGTATGATAAAGAAACGTGATATATCAAAGCAAAAAATATTTACATCTCTCATTGAGGATGTGATAGAAGAAAGTATCAGTCAAGATATGTTGTTATTCCCAATTATTATCACTGAGGCTGGGTACAGAACAAAATCGAACATTAAAGGGCATTGGACCCTGTTGACGCTTGATCTTAAGAAGAAGGAGTGGATGTTTTTCAACTCACTGCAGCCGAGAACAAGTGGGAACGTTGATCATCATCTGAAAGAGTGCATATATGTGGTAAACTATTTCACTAAAATCACTAGTTGGTTAAATTTATATTTGTTTCTTCTAGCTAATGGACAAATGAAATAAGTACTGAGATTGTTGTATTTATTAACTATAATTCCTATGTAATCAATTATAGGTTAATTATGTGGAGGCAAAGTTGAGGAATGTGTTCAAAATGCCATCTCCGAATCACCCATTTTTTGAAGGGACCGTGCAAAAAACCTAATGCATCAAGCATTATGCAGCAAAGGCATGGCACGTTGGACTGTGGGATAGTTGTGTGCAGGCTAATTGAGTGTTTCTTAAGAGGTGAAGACCCTCGGGTTGTTAATTTTGATGGGGAAGAGGCAAGTAAGATGCGTGTGAGGATCGTTGGGACATTCGTCAACCCTTTTAGATATGGACTTTGATGCTTTTGGATGCTGTATTTTGCTGAAGACTTATTTACCTTTTTGTGAAGATATTTATCAGTGTTACTTCTGTTGTTTAACTTATTTAGGTTAACCATTCATATGTTATGAATGAGAGGCCTATGAACATGTTTGAATATTTTGGTTTAAAATCTAGTTTGGATGATTAATTCTTTGTTTTTTGAATGACTTCTTTAATATTATTTACATTATTCCTTCCAGGTGGATATTAATATTATTATATTTAATATTAAGTAAACCATTATTGTAATAGAATATTTATTAATTTTCCTTATATAGTCTATAAGAGATCATGATAATTTATTGCATATTAATTCTTTATGTTTCAATATAATACCATATAGAATCTGTTAAATTTAATAATTAATTTTAGTTTTGTATATGATTATTTATTGTTAGTTTGAATTTTGATCGTAATTGCAATATATATGCCAATTATTGTATCTCAAGATATTTATGAGAATTATTTAATATAAATGGAATATAGTATCATTATATAAATAGACAGTAAAAAAACAAATAATAAACTAAATAAAGTGTTATGATTAAATATATAGCAAATACAACTAGGGTTTAAAATCCAATTCAATAATCTTAACTATATAAGAATATATGCTAAAAAAAATCATCGGAAAAAATACACATATGCTAAAAAAACATTTAAAAAATGTACATATTCTAAAAAAAAAATGTACATATGCTGAAAAAAATATACTTTTCAATCTAAAAGGAGTACATTCATATCAGATCACTTCATATTTTGGACATGGAGATACAAGACTTTCAACATACTTGTATGTGTGCTGAACACCATAAACCCTATCAACATCATTCAAATCAATAAAAACATTCTTTCGAACATCAAACGAACAAAAAGTACCATAGGGATCAGTTCTGAACATCAATTTTGTACAATCACTGTTTAAGAACTGAATTGGAACAAGATCGTAATACTTGGGCAAAAGCTCTTCCTTTATAATGTTGAAGTTGGACCATGACTTACCAGAATTTGTGTAAGAAAGTATATGCATCTCAAAAAAGTAATGCCCTGGGCCTTGCTTTGGAATACATAGACGACTTCCATAGAGAGCCAAGTTGTTATCATCTAAAGTTTCGAGAGTCAAACACCAAGTGTCACATAGAGATTTAGGAACTTCAATAACACCATAACTGTTGTCGCTATAGTGAAAAGTTATAATTGAATAAACACCGTGGCCATGGTATACATTCCAATGGAAGAGGCCGCCTA
Organism: Galeopsis tetrahit; assembly: GCA_963675135.1. NCBI lineage: Eukaryota > Viridiplantae > Streptophyta > Magnoliopsida > Lamiales > Lamiaceae > Galeopsis > Galeopsis tetrahit. The sequence continues at coordinate 22,433,035 of OY776120.1, read as the reverse complement.
CGAAACATGCATTAGAAATTGGAGGATATTCACCTGGAAAAGGATTTATCGTACACCACTTGTTCGAATTTCTAGAAAATAACTTAACCTCAAATTGATTGTCATGAAGAGACCGTAAATGTGCAACTCGCATTATTATATAGTCATCATTGGTCTTATCATAACCTAATCCAAAGTATACCCATGCTACACTAAAGGTATTGTGAAAAGTTATAGGGTCATTAGGAATGAATAAAGTCTTTTTGGTAGTGGGGTTAGACAAATAATATACATCATGTATATCACAGTACAGTACTAAGCCGTTTAATGATCCTAAAACTTCTTCGTCCTCATCACTATCTGAATTGTCTCTATAAGTCGTTGGGTTTCTCTTAGGAAAGTACTCGTATGTTATAAGCGGGTCTGCAACACGCTGCTTATGGATATATGAAAAGAAAAGACCCTCTTTCATTTTCATCAGATTTGCTTCAATAAACAAACGTGGAGATATTAGGGCATGCAAAGATTTAGACAAACCTATCAAATGTTTCAGGTCAGAACCCGGCAACCTCTCCAAAATATGAGATGTGATGTCATCTGGAATGGTGGATTTCAACATGGTTGCCCGTTTTTTTATAAGTTTGAGAATGTATGTAATTATTCAAGTATATGATAGATATGCAATATATATAGAGCAACATGAATAAATTAAATTTCTTTTAATTATATATAAAACCCTTAGCATTCGCCACCACGTAGGATATAAATAAAGTGTTTATGGAGAGGTGCAGAACGTGTTAAACAAATATTAACTAAGACTTTTTCAACTCTGTATATATTTAAAAATTATTACTCAATAATAATTATAAGCAATACTTTATAGAAAAATATACAATAATGCGTTCAAATATTACATATAATAATTTATAATTATATAGAATAAATATTAATGATTGTCATATTAATTATAATTGTAACTTCCCCATTAAATTAAAATGACTTAATGTTATCTTTAGGGGAACTAAAAAAAAACGGTTTATGCACCCGAATATACAATATTAAATAATTTGGATGGAAAACCGTAGACAAAAAAATAAAATAAATACGATGTAATTACTTCAGTAACGTTGAACGGATCGTCATGGAATATATGCGCATGTATATGCCAAAAAAATATGCACATTGTAATATGTGCTATATTTATGAAAAATACATTAGTTTTATCCATATTTATTATTATTACGATAAAAAGATTAAAATTATACATCATTATGTTTGAAAAGGTCAAATATATTTTGTTGGTTTGGACTACGTGAAATAATTGTGGGAAGTAGTGGATATATTTAAAATTAATAATATTATATTAATGATGATTGAATTAAAATTGATGGATTGTAACTTTCCATGAAATGTAACTGGTAATAACTGCCCATAATTATGATTAATAAATTATAATCTTTTAATATTAATTTTATATTTGTATGCATTATTTTAATAAGGAATTCGTTATTCTGATATTATATTAATGATGGTTGAATTAAAACTTGTGGATTGTAACCTTCCATAAAATGTAACTGGTAATAACTGTCAATAATTATGATTGATAAATTAAAATCTTTATATATTAATTTTATATTTGTATGTAGTATTTTAATATAAGATTCATTATTATGATATGCCAGTATTTTATTCGACTGGAGAAGAGAACATTATATTATGACTGGAGTAAACTATATCCATCCCTAAAATAACTAATTAATGAATACATATCTAATTGCTGCATATACCAATGAATATATGCTAAACATTTAGTGTATATGTGTAAATATACATTGCATATATGTTAAGATTGTAAAGCATATGCAAATAAAATATCCTAAAAAAAATATTATGGAAAATAAAACATAATATATTTGGAATATATCTTGCTCAAATAGTATATACTGTTTAACTAGTATTTGTAATTACAAATTGTTCACAATATTAGTTAACCACTATTAAATATGTATGATATTATGTTTAGTACTCTATATTACATAATAAAATCTTTTTGTTCATATATTAACAAAGATTATATATGAACAAAAGATAATATAAATATGAATATTTAATTCAGATACAATTCCGATTCATATAAAGACTAATGGATATATAATAATGTGATTAATGAATACAAATATAAATGATCAGTCCACCTTAATCAATATGATTAACCAAATAACACATTACAAAATTTAATTGTAGAAGGACAATGAGAAAATGTATACCTCAGTATATTAAATTGATATTTATTAAGAAATTAAGAAATTTGAATGTCATAAAACCAGAAAAGTGGTAAAACACAATTACACCAGATACTGCAACAAATAACTAAAAATTATAAACAAGATACATCAACTAAACTACTCTTCAATATTAGTTTTATCAGTTCCAAAAACTCCGGCACATGTCAAAGAATCGTGCCTGCCCTTTTTACCGCACCTCTTACAAACTGTAGATTTTACTTTAGGAAATTCACCGTAGGACGTGATCCTCTTCTGCTTAGGTCTACCTGGGGACTTCGGAAGGATTGGAGGTAGTATTTTTTCAGAGTCTGCAGCAGATTCAGTCTCAAATCTTTATGTTTGGGGAACAGGGTACAAGTCCACCTCATAACATTGTTTGTATTTAGATGTGAAAAAACAATCCTCAACAACATTATGAAGGGATGTGCAGTGCTTCTTAATCACAGCCACTGCATGGGCACATGGAAACCCTTTGATTTGCCATTCAAAACATGTACATATCTTATATTGAAGATCAACAGTGACAGATGTTTTTTAAGATACCTCAAACTGACCATTCGGATACAACGAGACAGTCCATGAGGCACTGTCCCAATTCATGCCAAAAAGCCTCTTTACTAGGAACCAGTACACCTGTCCACTTATTGCTGGATTCCCGCCTCTCTACGAACATCCCAGAAATCTTTTTCCTTATAGAGTCAATCATATGAGTTATAGGAAGAGATCTAGCTTCACGTATCCAAGAGTTAAATGACTTAGCTGCATTCGATGTCATTTCCCCGTACCTTTTAAGAAGCGGTGAGTGTGAGACTGCCCATCTTGCATAAGGTAAATCTTCAAGCCATTTTTCAGCAATTCGACCCCCCACTTTCGTAAACAGCTCAAGTTTCTCCTTGAATATGGTGATCGTAGGTGCATATGCACATTCTTTGAACAAACCAGCCATATTTTCACGATGTTGAGTATTCCATCCACCACCGTACCTACCCTTAAGGTTTGACAGCAAATGATACATACAATAAAAGTGGGCAGGATCATTCCATACATCGTAAAAGGCGGACATCAATCCTACATTTCTATCAGAAATGTAAATTACCCTTTTTGGGTTAGTGATAAGATCACGAAGTTTAGTTAAGAACCAAGCCCAATTGTTACGACTCTCGGAAGATACAATAGCAAATGCAACAGGAAACAATCCTAGAAAACATATAAAAACTATAATAAGAACACATTCAGTGGATGCAAAATATTAAACCATACAAATTCAATAATAATATGCATTCAAAGTATATATAAATATAAAAATAGCATATCTGGAACATATAATCAATAAAATATTTATTTAATTATTACCGTTGTTCCCGTCCTTTGCGGTTGCAGCAAGCAATACCCCTTTTGACATTCCCTTCATAAATGTACCGTCTATGAAAAGCATTGGCCTATGTCCACTATACTTCCAGGATTGGTACGTTTAATTGCATCACCATACCATCGTAATTGATCGTACGACTCGTCATAGCTTCCAAATATGTCGTTTCTTGCGGCCTCAACTCCATGCCACGCCTTCCAATAAGGAACTTCAAATCCATAATCATCATTAATATGTTCGAGTACCTTTTTTCCAGTAATTGTAGGATTGGACTTCACATTTTGCAAAAGAATGTCTTTGATGATTTTTGTGCCGAACCTATTTTTTTTCTCGTTTAGAAGGTTGCCAACACAATTATGTACTAGATTGGCTTTGGAAACAATAAACCCTGAATTCATAGGTAAATGTTTTCCTTTTATAAACCACTCACAACCAGATGACACCTTCTGGTTGCACTCAACATATATGTACCTAGGGCAGTTCTTAACATATCTAAACTTGAAATTGAGCTTGGTGGAGTACTTAATCAACTCGATTCTAAACTCAGGTGCACCACCACTAAAAACTGCACCCACTTTCATTATATTACCCCAATTATCAGACAAATAAGCTTTAGTCTTCTCCTTAGGGCATATATCAAACTTTGGTAAACTACCCAATCCAGTAAATTCTGTTGAAGAAGAATTTTGAGGGCTATGATTAAAAGCAATATCAACAGGATTATCAAGTATATTTGACAATTGAGCCTGGGATGTAGAAGTATTCACACGATAATCACTGATTGGCAAACTAACGCCCAAACTTTGTGAATTAGGCATATCAAGTACTAAATTCTTAGACTGTGTAGAACAAACAGAAACTTCAACTAATTTTTCCGATGAAATCTGGCAAAATTCAACTAAACTAACCAAATCAGAATCAGATGATAAAGAACAATTCTTTATGCAACCAACAGAATAACATATGTCTATCTTAGAAGAAGATAATATGGGCCACATACCGATTATTTCATTAACAATGTCTTCAAACTTTGAAGATTGTTGAACACAGATCAACTTGGTTTTATCCTCGAATTCGAACTTTAAAATAACAGCATATTCCATCTCTGATTCTGTAAATTAGCTTCTCCAATTAACTCCTTCAATAAAGCCCTAAATCACATAATATAAACTAGTGACGATGCAGAAATTGCAGATCAGACTTAAAATTGAATTAATACAACACCGATTAAAATTGCATACCTTGATAATGGAATGATTATCGGACGAGATATTGCAGATCAGACTTTATGCATTTTGGGCAGTGCGGTGATGATCGCCGAAATTTCTGTATTTTGGGCAGTGCGGTGATGATCGCCGGAATTTCTGAATTTTAGGAAGTGCGGTGATGATGCAAGAATTTCTGTATTTTGGGCAGTGCGGTGATGATCGTCAGAATTTCTATATTTTTGGAAGTTGGGTGATGATCGCGTATCGTGGGATTTGGGTATGAGATATTGAAGATTGGATAATTGACCATGGAATGATTTAAAATTTAAATTCTAATTTTATATTATATTGATTTAAAATTTAAAATCTAATTTTAATTTACATTATTAGTTTCTTATAATAATAAGGGCATAATAGGTTATTTGGTTATGAATTTGACCTTAATTCTAATACATTAATTTTTTGTCTCTATTTCTAGTTGTGTGTATAGGATTGTCCCTTATCTTATTTAAACTCTATAATAATTCGGGTCAGATTGAATATTCGTGGGTCGGACATAAGATCCAACCTGGCCCGTTCAAATACGGGGTGGGGTAGACCTGACCCGTTCTCAATAGCGGGGCGGATCCGACCTAATCCAAAGCTCGCGAGGCGGGATAGGTACCCGTAGATTGGGTCAATATTGTCATCCATACATCCACCTTTTGTCTTCAGAGTTCTCTGAGAGAATTTGTTCTAGTTTTTAGAAGAGATTTTGAATAATGTATTAAAATCTATAGACGGTTGAATACCAATTTTTTTAAAGACTTTTTAAAAATTCGGATTGAATACCCAAAGTTTGAAAGTCTAAAAAAATCCTATAAGGCTATAAATTCACAACCAATACAACTTAGTTAAATATTTATTTATTGTCACGTTTCAAATAAATTGGTGTAAGATTTCCCATTACTCCATATATATACTTCCTCGTCCAATTTTATTATTTTCATTTTCCTTTTTTTTAGTTGTAAAGTTTGCTATTATGTCCATACCCTTTTTTGAAACAATATTATTCATCCTACTTTATTTCCACTCTCCTACCATCGCTTATTTACACACTTTGCCATTCACTTTATTCATAAATAATCATTTATGGGTTATAAACTAATAAGGTCATTTCACTACTAGTTTTATCTAATAAAATCTACACCATAAATTCTTGTCTAATAGAGTCAAAATGAAAAATCTTAGACAAATTTACCCTTTTCCTAATTTGACACAATTCAAAATTTTTAATTCAAATTACAGAGTCAACTAATTACCATAATTATAGATTAAGAGATTCTTGAAAAAAGCTTCCATAATTTAAAAATTCCTAAAAAGACGTCAATTCGAATTAATTACAGATATTTTATAATTTGAATTTTTTTAATTAATTAGATTGTAAATTTTAATTACATATATTTTATAATTTAATTTTTTTTAATTAATTAGATTTTTAAATTTATTTAATAGATGCATCTAATTATGCATATGCATAATGCATTCGATTCAAATATGATACTATTTTGCATATCACTTATGCATAATTCAAAATAATTTCTTTCAATTTAATTAGAATCTGATGATTATTTTGCATATAACGATATGCATAATTCAAAATATGATGATTATATTGCATATCAAGTTATGCATAATGCATTCGATTGAAATATGATAACAATTTTGCATATCACATTAGACATAATTCAAACCATTTTCTAAAATTAAATTGAAATATAATAATTATTTTGCATATCACATTTACTAAAATAATATGATGAAAATTCTGCATAACCTAAAAAAACACTTAAATATATTTCAAGAACTGAAACAGGGCTTTGAGTCTTTTTTTTTTTTTTTGGATCAGTCAAGAGTAAGAATTTTATTAAATCACGAGGGCACAAGAAATACCCACAAGAGGAAAAGTACAGTACATTAGTTGAAAAGAAAAACAGAGTAGAGAATTAGCAAATATTAACCCATAGTAATTTCCCAGACATCAGTAGCACTCCTAGCCTTTATTTTCTGTCTTTAGCACATCTCACCCACAGGGCTTTGAGTCTCTTGAATGCTGACAGATTTGTTCTATAGGCATATATGTGAAGTAGATGCTACAACACATTGGACATCGTTTTTTGCTCTTTAGCCTTCAGTGATCTGTTCATTCACCTGAAACAATTAGAGCAAGACCAATTCACAGATTCATCAATAGAAATGACCAAATGAAAAACATGTATGTAAGTAAAACAAATTTAACTACATATTAAAATTTTAGGCTCGACCTAGTCAACTCGAATTTCAAGTATAGCAATAAAGACGAATTTCGAGCTTCGACTAGGCTCATATACACCCAAACTAAAATACTTAAAAACTGGAATAGATCGAAAACACATAAAACTTGTGTACCTTTGTGTTTTCTGCATAATTGAATTTTAGTGAACCGTGAAGAAAAATTTCTATGCCCTAATTTCTTCTATTTCATAGAAGAATGTATAAATTTATGGAAAAGATAAATAAAAATCTTTAAAAATATTTATGGAAGAGATTAACCCATATCCTTTAGGAAGGGAGATCGATTTTCTAAATCATTATCATAATCTAAAGGGAACTCACAAATAAGAATGTCTTGCGATCGATAGATCGGCGCATCGGAGTCGAGGGGGTTGCAGATCGGCGGCTGCTTCATCTTCGACGGCCAGACGGCGGTGTCCACGAGGCTTTCTTCTTTGGCCACTTCGTCTTCCTCGGCGAGTGCGGCGGCAAAAGCAACGACGGCGGCGAAGGTGCTGCTTCGTCTTGGTTTGGGCGGCGGCAACAACTCCCCAAACGGCATAGATCTGTTCGCCTTGGTCGTCGCTTCGACTTCTCCGGCTATGGCAGATCAGCGGCAACACCTCCACACACGACACAGATCGGCGACGCCGCGTGGGAGATGGAATTGCAGACGGCGGCGGTGGGAAAAGGGGCGACGACACCAAGGGGGATGGTGGAGAGGGAGCTAGGGTTTTGATTTTGGTTTTGGGTGAATGAGGTGAATGAATTACAGATTAGATGAATAGAGAGGTTCTTATTTATAAAAGGGTATTCTTGGTTTTTTAACTCTATTTTGATCCTATTAGAAAATTATACAGGTTGGTGTTTCTATTAGATTAATGAGTTCTAATAGTGGACTTATTAGATAATAATCCCATCATTTATTTATAAATAGACCCCACAATACCCTCAATTTATCTATTTTATGAATAAAGTAATCAATATTTATTAAAATTTGTGTCCGGAGAAGTGGACATAATAAAATCGATGGGAGTATAAATTAAACAAAAAATATAGAGAAATCATTCCTTTGTAACCCACAGCAAAACATCGTTTAGTCCAAAGTGCAGTAGTCCTCCTGCCGCCGATCTGTTGATGGCCGATTCTTCACAGGCGACGGCGCCGTTTCATCATACGAACATCAATTTCCTTCCCTCCTACAATTTCTCCTCCTTTTCAGTCTATCAATTTTGACTCACTAAACCCATAACTCATCAATGGCTGTAAAACCCAAGCCTCGTACGATTCTAGAACCTCTCGCCGAATCCGCCGTCGATTCCAATAACTCTCCGATCAAATGTCTCGCTCTCTCGAAACTATCCGACGACGAATCCCTAATTTACATCGGCACTCTCTCCGGCGTTGTGTTACTCTACTCCCTCCGAACGCCCCAAACTGACCCCGCCCTAATCACTTTCACCAGACGCTTATCTCTCCCCGTCAGCGGCAGTGGCTACGCAGTGAAATCCATCCATCCGCTTGTCCAAATCGGTAAAACTATCGTCCTTGTTGATGGGTTCTTATATGTGATTGATTCTGGGTTACTCGAACCAGCTAAAAGAGTTAGTCTTTTTAAAGGTGTGACTGCTTTTTCTCGTAAATTTCGAAGTCAAGGACACAGTTCCTCTCTTTATAGTAACGGTGGTAGTAATGCTGATACCAGCTGCTTGTTTGCGATTGGGATTGGGAAAAAGCTGGTATTAGCAGAGTTGATTTTGAGTGGGTCTTTGGTAATCTTGAAGGAGATTCAAGGGGTTGTTGATGGAATTATTATGACTGTATTGTGGCTCGATGATTCTATATTTGTTGGTACCAAAACTGGCTATTATTTATATAGCTGCATTAATGGGCAATGCGGGCTGATCTTTTCACTACCGGATTCTTTTGGGGCGCCACGGCTGAAGCTGTTGGTTAAGGAATCAAGGGTGATGTTAATGGTGGATAATGTAGGTATTATTGTTGACATTGATGGGCAGCCAGTTGGGGGCAGCTTGGTGTTCAAAGATGCTCCCGACTCATTTAGGGAAATAGGAAATTATGTGGTTGCTGTTAGGAATTTAGGGGTGGAAGTTTATCACAAGAAAACAGGATTCTGTGTTCAGAGATTTATGGTTGGGGATGGAGGTGTAGGGCCATGCGTGCTGGCGGATGAGGAGAATGAGAATGGAAATCTTGTCGCCATTGCTGCAAGTCTAAAGGTATTTCTTAAGCTTGTAAATATTTCTTGAGTTCGACTTAATTTGATGCTGTGAACAATATATGTTGCCTACTTAAACTTGAGTAGGAGACTTAATCCTATCATGTTTTAGTTGAGAATGTGACTTCAGAAATGATACTGAACTAAATTTTAGTTTTGGATGCTTGTTTAGCTCATGAGGTCTGTAATATTTGCAAATTGTAGCTTATCTGCTATGGAAAAGTTTCTGGTGAAGAACAAATTAAGGATCTGCTCAGGAAAAAGAGCTTCAAGGAAGCTATCTCCTTGCTTGATGAGCTTGAGAATGACGGTGAAATGACGAGGGACATACTCTCGTTTGTCCATGCACAGGTGGGATTCCTCTTGCTCTTTGATTTGCATTTCAAGGAAGCAGTAGACCACTTCTTGCGGTCAGAAAACATGCAGCCTTCCGAAGTTTTTCCATTCATCATGCCGGACCCAAATCGCTGGACTCTGCTGGTATTTGCTAATGGTTTTTTTAGTGATTTATGCTTATTAGGTAGAATAGCACATTCCATTTCGTCCCCTTTTTACCTAGAGCAGCGTGTTTAACTAATATTATAGTGGGTAATAGTTTAATGATTAACATGTGATTCATTCTATAACCCTTTATAAGAAAAAATTTACATGGCTTTTCCTTATTCATAATAGTCTGATAAAACAAAAATATTTCTTGGAAGGATTTAACCCCTTATCTCTTAATGATAAATTTGAGAATCCTTCTTGAGGGTTCTGTGTTGTGTTCCACATAACCTCAATCCTAGGTGCTGCATTTAGTTTTCAAAATTTATTTCACTCAAGTAATTGCTTGTCCGAGTTAATTGCAATGGCCTTTATCCTGTAAACAACTACTTTTGGGTAGATCTTATGATAATAGTAAATAGGGTTAATATCATTTTACCACCTGTACTATACCTCTTTTATAAAACTGGTATCTGTACATGTTCCTTTTCCGATTGCATCCTGTACTACCTGATATTGTCCAGTTGCAACCTGAACTTCTTTTTCCAGACATTAGCCGATCAAGTGACATTGCATGCCTATACTTTGTTAATTAGTCTAAGGGATAGTATCATTTTTGTCACCTATACGGCTACAGTATACCCTTTTTATCAAACTGGTACATGTACATTTTTTTTGCCAGAAAATACCACTAAAACAAAACACAGGCTGCGACAGGTCAATATCAAGTAGTACAGGATATAATCGGAAGAAGGAAAATGTATTGGTACCAGTTTGATAAAAAGGGTATAGTACAGGTGATAAAATGATATCAACCCTAGTAAATATTACAATATATCATGTCTATGGGATGTACACTGATGAGGCACGGGAATTACAGTTTAATGTGTGTTTTTTACATGATCCTTGTAAGGGTATAGTGTGCTTGCTCATCAGAGCTGCTTGTAAGTGTGGAATTTTACATGATATTTCTTGTATATAAATATGTGTTTTTCATTGTGCATGGCCTATTTTACTTGAAACAATGATTACAAATGCGTAATAAATTGTTTGAGACTTTCCAGGTTCCGAGAAACAGATATTGGGGTTTGCATCCTCCTCCAACGTCTCTTGAAAATGTAATAGATGACGGATTGACAGCTATTCAAAGAGCTGTTTTTCTTAAGAAGGCAGGCGTAGAGTCTGCTGTCGATGACGAGTTTCTTCTAAATCCACCGAATAGAGCTGATCTATTAGAGGCTTCTGTGGAAAACATGATAAGGTCCTTCCAATTTTCTATGGGTTGTTTTTGATATTTATCCTAAAAAAAATTCTAAAGGGAAATTTTGTTGTGGTTTTCACCAGTCTGTTCATTGGCTGTGTTACATTCTCTACTAAAATTCTGACTAGTTTTCCTTGTCCAACTGTGACTAATTTCTACAGATATTTGCAAGCTTGTCGTGAAAGAGATCTGGATGTTTCAGTGAGGGAGGGAGTTGACACCCTTTTGATGTACCTATATAGAGCTCTAAATCGCACTGAAGATATGGAAAGACTTGCCTCTTCAGAAAATAGCTGTGTAGTGGTATGGGTTACCTTTCCTTTTATCGATTCATTTGTCTGTTTATGTGTTATATGCTCTATAATGAGCGAAATATATACTCCCTCCATCCAAACTTTGTATGTAAGTATTCCTTTTTGGTTCGTCCAAACTTAATATGTATGTATCAAAATGGAAATAATATTTTTATCATCACCCTCCAAACCATCACTTATATACTCAAATTGTCATTCACTTTATTTATACACAATCACTTTATTTATAAGTGGACCCACAATACACCATAATACCCTCCAACACATCTACTTTATACATAAACAATCAATATTCCTTAAAACCCGTGAAAGTGAATTCGTACATACAAAGTTTGGACGGAGGGAGTATAATTTTGGTTTTACTATTAAGAGATTGAAGCATCTAGATTGCTTGCGCTAAATTTAAATTTGTGTCACCGCAAATTTTGTAATTCAACTATTGACTTGCTGGATTGAAACTTTGATCTCCCTAGTAATAAATTAGTAAAAAAATGCATGCCTCAAAATGTTTAAAGATGGAAGTACATTTGTTTTCAAGTGTTGATACTTATATAATCATAGTTTTAAAAGGCGCAAGAGGCTATAGGCTGTGTGACTTTTTTGTGTTTAGTCAGATTTTCAGGTGCGCCTCCTTTTCAGATTTTTTTTTCATCCCAAAATGTGGATTGTGTAAATTTTTTGAAAAAACCATTTCTGCCAAAAAATAACTCAAAAGACAAAGGCAAATCATAAACAAGAAAATAATGTTGAAGTTAGGCCTAGGGTTTAAGAAAAATTTTGGTAAAGAAAGGAGAAACAAAGAAAAACACCATTGCCCCTATACACTAGCCCCCCCCCCCCCCCCATTGGTACAATTTTTATTTATGATGAAAATGAGAACTAGACTATTGATTAATTGTTGACTTTGCTAAATTTGATGTTTTTTTTATGTTTACATTAGTTCTAATGTTCATTAGTTGACTTTTGGGTTTTATTATGTTATTTTATTTGGTACTGAACTTTAATCTGTAGGACAATATGTGTCAAAAATGTTATGTAAAATAAATATACGAATAATGTTTAGTGAAAAAGGGCAAGAGGCGCATTGCACCTCGGGCGCTAGGACGGAGGACCCCTCTTGTGCCTATTAAAATATGTACTAGTATTCATTGGTGAAATTAACGAGCCACTTAAATAATGACCATGGGGATCCAATGGGCAGTGCAGGAGGAGCTAGAAGCACTTCTTAATGACTCTGGACATTTACGCACACTTGCTTTCTTGTATGCTGGTAAAGGAATAAGTGCTAAGGCTGTTTCTACTTGGCGTATATTGGCAAGAAGCTATCTGTCAGTCAACTATCATAATGATCAATCTGACCAAAGTGGTTTACAAGAACTTTCTAGAAATATTGCCTTCAACAGGGAGACTGCTGCAGCAGAGGCATCTAAGATTCTTGAGGAGTCGTCTGACCAAGATTTGGTACTTCAACACCTCAAATGGGTTCGTTTCCAAGGCTCTTAGATCATTTTAAATTTACAATTTAAAAAAAAAAGTTATTTATAGGGCAAACATGTAATTATATTTATGTAATTGGGTTAGGCCCCGTGAGTTTAATCCTTTCAGAGTGACATATCTGATTGCTGATTTTTTGTTTCCATTTTTTAGATTGCAGATATCAACCAGGTGCTTGCAGTTCAAATTCTGATATCAGAGAAAAGAACCAATTTATTATCACCAGGCAAGGCTAACAGAAAGCGCATGAATCGGAATCCTTATATTTCTAGCATGTTCTTAATTTTTATTTTAAACTTAGATTTAAAAAAATTCAAAGTACTTTTCCAGGAGCACTAGATTTGTGGGATATTATTTTGTATAGGCTTATTATTATTTGAGAGGAGATTTTTTTATCAGAATTTTAGTGTGGACAATAGTTCCCACCCAAGGCACCAGTACCCTTAACCTAATCGTGGCTGGAGTAAACTACAATCAATGCCCTTTAACATATGTTTCACAATTCATAATGTTACTTATTAATTACATAAGCCTAAATTTCTACACAATATTTCTAGGATAGAAATTAGCTGGTTTCCTTTGTTTGTATGAAGAATTGGTGTGGTTTCTTGTAGACTTTTGATGCATTCTAACTGGCCCCTTCTGTTGATTAGGGGTTAAATGGATATTGGTGTGAAATCTGTATTCTAACTGGCCCCTTCTGTTGTTGCAATTCTAACGATCATGCTAGGTTGAATGATAATATCTAACATTTCTTTGCATGAAATTAATTTATTTGTTGTACTTTTTTCTGTTCACATTTTGATGGATTAGTCTATCTTGGGTTTGGTAATTTCCTAATGTAGGTTTTTTTTTTTTGTGACAGATAAAGTTATTGCTGCAATTGATCCCAAAAAAGTGGAGATTCTTCAAAGGTATACCCTGATAAAATTTACCTCGTTGTTAATTATGGACTGTGCTGCACTTTGACATTTCTTTCATGGTTCTATCAGTAGAGACTTGGAGGGGAAAGTTTGTTTTGATGTTCATTAAAGAGTGCAATTTATTCGTATTGGTTTTTATTGTGTACTTAGCATTCTCATCTCTCACCTTGTGCACAATTGTTAGTTTACACTTGCACCTAACCTAGTTATTGGGTCTGTATGTCAAGCATTATTGTAGCTGCAGTTAATCATAATTCAGTGATTTGTAACATAATACAGATATCTCCAGTGGTTGATTGAAGACCAAGACTCTGATGATTCACAGTTCCATACAGCATATGCCCTCTTGCTTGCTAAGTCAGCACTTGAAACTTATGATGTCGAGCTTTCAACTCAATATACGCCTGAAAACGAGATGAAAGTTTCTAATGTTGGAACTGGCGTAATTTTTGAAAGCCCTGTTAGGGAAAGACTCCAGATATTTTTGGAGTCATCAGACTTATACGATGTGGAAGAGGTCCTCGATATGATTGAAGGATCTGAACTTTGGCTAGAAAAGGTTGACTAGCATTCTTATCAAATAATCAGCAATTCTTTAATTTAGTTTTTTCCCTTTGATACAACATTTGAAATGTTTTTTTTTTGGCCCTGTTAAATAACTGAAGCTAATATTAAGTCTTTATTGTCCTCTCAAATTTTCGCTGATCTGTCTCATTTGTATTTGACAGGCTATTCTTTATAGAAGGCTTGGTCAAGAAACACTTGTGCTAAATATTTTGGCCTTGTAAGTTTGCTATACTTTTAGAACATTAGTGTATGTGCGTAAATATTGTATAGCAGCTTTGTAAGATTTGAATCATAAGCGTTCAAATGAAGCAGGATAGTTGATTCCTTCCTCTTCTACTTTTAAGAGTTGTCATCTTTTAATGGTGTATGTATCCGGGAAATACCAAATTTCAAAATGCTCTGGGTTGTATAAAGTACATGAAAGCTAGGTAGATTCAGGTTATATAATTTATCATGAAATTGAGTTGACAGGATTATATGGCTCACCTTTTTACTTTATTAGGAAATTGGAGGATTTTGAAGCTGCTGAACACTACTGTGCAGAGATTGGTCGACCAGATGCTTATATGCAGTCAGTTATCTTCCTCTCTCTCTTCGATGATTGTTGGTGAAACTACTTTCTTCAGAGCATAATGCTTTTATTCTCTGCATAATATTGTCAGGTTGCTTGAGATATATTTGGAACCTAAGGATGGCAGAGAGCCCATGTTTAAAGCTGCTGTCCGCCTTCTCCACAATCACGGAGATATGTTAGATCCCATGAAAGTGCTTGAGGTATGATTTTCCATCCCTTGATACGTTCCCGGCCTTCCTTATGCGATAATGATATGTATTCTGAAAGCTATTTGTAACTACTTGGTATTGTCTCTCTGCCTTTAACAAAGTACTTGTTGATAAACAAATCTGTGTGTATTATTGCTTGATAAGCAGAAAGTGTCGATTTAATTTTAGAAGAACAGACTGAAAGTTCCCTTTTGCCTGTATTAAATATTTAGAAGAACCGACCGAATCTGTGTGTATTTATGTCGTTCTATAGTCCTTTTCCTATTTAAGCCTAATGAGCGATCTCTCTATTGCCTCCTGTATCAAATATCTGTGTCTCTCTCTCTTGTGCGCATTCTTATGTGTCCTTGCGTTGAATGTATGTGGTATTACCTTATTTTAATTTATTAATATTTGTCATAAAATAGGATTTCATTACCAGTATATATTAGATATGATATGAAGTAGATAAAACTACATTACTAATTTACAGATATTATATACTCCGTATAATATATGTTTGGATGCACGTTTAAAAAGAATACCTGCAGGTGGGGCAGCCCAAACAGGTCGGGGCAGAGTGGGTCATGTGGACCTGACCAGAATTGCCATCCATAACTCAATTATGTATATTATCAAACTGGAAATCACAAACATTAGTTTAGCCTTTAGTTAGCTCATCTCTTGGTGCCTAACTGATGAATGGTTAGAGAAAGCTGCCCTTGTCTGTAGTTGTTCATTGTTTACCCTTTGATTATTATACAATGTAGTGTTACACACTATTTGTCTCACATTCTCACTTATGTTACTATTCCCAGAGATTGTCTCCAGATATGCCCCTTCACCTTGTTTCAGACACAATACTGAAGATGCTAAGAGCTCGACATCACCACCATCTTCAAGGACGAGTAAGTCTTTTGATATGATAGACCTCCGTCAGTTTGTTAAATATTTATTCTTTTCCTTTATGATGATGTAAAATCACATATCCCTTGTCAAGAGCTGATGACGATATGATACTGCCCATTTCATTCACAATGTTGATGTTTGATCCAGTTACTTGGTCTGTGGAATATGTGATTTTAGATTTATGGGAATACTTTTGCAATCAATAGTCAAATGTTTATCTTCTTTTATATATTGCTTTTGACAGATTGTTCATAAGATGTCTCATGCTTTGAACATTGATGGAAACTTGGCAAGATTAGAAGAGAGGTCCCGTCACATGCAGATTAACGATGAAAGCACTTGTGGTTCCTGTTATGCTCGTCTTGGTACCAAACTATTTGCAATGTACCCTGATGATTCCATTGTTTGTTACAAGGTTTGCCGTGGCTATTTGTTTTTCGTGGGAAAATAATATTTTTAGTCCTATAAGTAATCCCTATTTTGGTTTCAGTCCTGTCAACTTTCACGAATTGAAAATAGTTTTGTAACTTTCAATTTTTGACATTATGGTCCAGTAACCGTCCGTCAGAGGTGAAACATCCAGTTGACGCTGACGTAATGTGATATGACAGGCTGATTTGTCCACGTGGCAAAGTTTGATTGGTTAACCGGATGTTTAACCTCTTACAACGGTCACCGAAACAAAATGTTGAAAAATTGATAGTTATGGGATTATTTTCAATTTGTGAAAGTCGAAAGGACTAAAATCAAAATAAGAGCAACTTTCAGGATTTAAAAAACTATTTTTCCTTTCCTTTCCTTTTTTTTTTTTCTTTCCAACTTTGACATTTCAACGTAAGTCCAGTAGTATTTAGTCCAAAGTGGAGAATAGGAAGATGACACTATAAGGAAAAAAATTCTATAAACGCCCATCCATATCGTAGAAATTCTTTTGGCAAACTGATTTATGTGGCACCTTTCTTGCAGTGCTATCGTAGGCAAGGCGAGTCAACTTCTGTCAGTGGTCGGGATTTCAAGAAAGATATTTTAATTAAGCCTGGTTGGCTGGTTAATCGATGACAATATGGAACGTATTTGAACTTGGTGAGATGGGACAATTGATATGAAGATTTAGAGCCAGACAGTGGGCGTTTGTTAAGAAATCCCACCGATGAGTCAAATTCATTTCCCACCAGAATTTTACTGGGCCCTATATTTATTTCTCTGAGTTTTGGAGTCGGGACTGAGGAGTTTGTTCGTGTAGCCTGTCAAACCCGTCTGCTGCTATATCGATGGTCCAGTTAAAGTCTATGGATTTGGGTTTATAAATTCAGGTGCATTGCTTCTGTATACCATTTCCCGGCTTAGTTGCTGTTGCCAGAGATTTAGCCTATGGGAAAATCGGGCTGGATGTTGATGACATTGTATTATTGAGGGGAATCATGGAGGCAATGCTTTCTTTTAGATGTTGAGAATTTTGGTTGAGTTAAAATTTTCTAAAGAGGAGAACAAGAATCGAGTTTTAGGGTATAGTCAGTGTAGATGTAATTTATATGGATGGTGGTGTTGTAAACTTGTTCTCGCTACTAGACCTCAAGAATGCTACTGTAATAATTAATTCCCTGTATCTAGATTTGAGAAGTGAACATGTGATGGGCACAAAATAAATAAATAAATAATGCTGAGAATTTGAGATTTTACTCGGTTCAATTTTCAATGCAACAATAATTTTTGTTTCCGTTTAAAAAAAATAGGCTTACAAGTTTTTTCACACAGATTGAGAAATTGAAGTTATTACAGTTACTTTATATTTGCCTAGTCATACAGGAATATCTATTTAACTGTTAGTGATATGTCCCATTGGATGTTTTAACTTGTGGAGGCAACACGAATGCTCTTGTATAAACAAAATCCAGCCAATCACAAGTGTCCAAGTCAGCCTCTGTTGATCCTTCCCACCTTATCCTCCTATCCTATCCTATTATCCCATTCCAAATATCTAATAATCATCCCCCTCCACTCTCCACTCATCTCCCTCAGTTTGAACTCCAAGAAAAAGGAAAGGGAAATCAAGAAGAATGTCGCTCACAATTCCCACAAACCTGTCGAAATCCTTATCAACACCCAAACCCAAATTGGGGTCAAAGGCCAGAATTGGCATTAGCATAGTTTGCCAAGCGAAGCAAGAGGAATCATCATCATCATCCCCTGCTTCGCAGCTGAAGGCCTTCTCTGCTGCACTCGCTCTCTCGTCAATCATTTTCACGGCTCCTGCCTCCGCTGACATCGCTGGCCTGACGCCCTGCAAAGACTCCAAGCAGTTTGCCAAGCGTGAGAAGCAAGAGATCAAGAAACTTGAATCTTCTCTCAAGCTCTACGCTCCTGATAGTGCCCCTGCTCTTGCCATCAATGCCACCATTGAAAAGACTAAGCGCAGGTACCTCTACATCATGATTATGCATTTTGCAACTCTTGACCAATCATTAAATTCTTGTTTATGTTTGCTTCAAAATTCTTCAATCCCTGGCTACACCTGTTATTTGAGTTTGAGAGCTTGACTCGAGTTCCTTAAATACTCTAGTGCCTATGCTTGATATTTGTAAAGTGATACTAATCAATTTTAGGCTCATTTGTAATATAATCGAGCAAGCTTGAGTTTGGAATAACAACACTATTCTAGTGCTTAAAGAGAATAAAAGAAGATCAATTCATATGTAATCAAACTCAAAATAACTTAATTATTACTCTTCCATTTTGATTAACTGCAATCATTTGTGGCATCAAAGTAGAAGTTGGAATAGACCAAGATTGCAGCTTGAAATGGTTTATATTGTAAGGCTTAACAAAGTGTTGATGATGTAGGTTTGACAACTATGGGAAACAAGGGCTGTTGTGTGGGTCAGATGGGTTGCCTCACTTGATAGTGAGTGGAGACCAAAGACACTGGGGTGAATTCATCACTCCTGGCATTCTCTTCTTGTACATTGCTGGCTGGATCGGGTGGGTCGGAAGGAGCTACCTCATCGCCATCAGAGACGAAAAGAAGCCCACTCAGAAGGAGATCATCATCGACGTTCCCTTGGCCAACTCTCTCGTCTGGAGAGGCTTCATCTGGCCTGTTGCTGCCTACAGAGAGCTCTTGAACGGCGAACTCATCGACCCCAATGTTTAATTTCAGGTATTTTCCTATTTTCCACCCAATTTTATCGCTCGAATCGTGCTCAATAGATCGATCAACATGCCTACCTCGTGCAGGTTCGAAAACAGGTTTCGATGGTGATGAGGGGCTTTAGTGTGGGAAAATCTTGTATCTATTCTCTAATACATGTAAACTTTATCTTGTACTTAACATTTCAAGTGTTTGCATATTACATTCTCACTTTATTGATTGCTAACACTATTGAATTATCAACATAATGATATATCTATTCATACCTATATAATAAATAAAGGCATGTTTTCAATCAAGATTTAAACAGTGAAAATCACTTTTTTGAAAAGCGGTCAAGAGACTCAGCTTTTCAAAAAAACATAGTGTTTCTAATGAAAAAATAGAGTTTCAAAACACTAGTTAATCCCATATGAAAATTAGGACTTATATGTATATATACCTAAGTAGATGTTGATGAGCACATAGATTGTCTAAAAGATACTTGTTCTACTACCATATTCCATATCCATATCCATATCAAAAGATATTGGTGTAGAATGTGATATCATGTATGATGATTGTGAGCCACTCTTACTCGGGCTAGCGGGTTGGCCCGTCGCAGCCCTGAGGTGCACCACCTCGGCTTGTGCTACAGCCAACTGCTTCCGAAGCCCGTCAATCTGTTGTTGTAGATACGAAATCGCCCCTACACAGCCGTAGACGGGGTCCCGCAGTCTTGCATTGGCTTCATACACCATGCTACTCACTGCATCTTCTCTATGCTCTTCTTGCAACTCCTAACAAAGCAAATAAATGAAATTGATGCTTTTTTTAAAGAGGAAACAGAGTTAAAGTTGAAAAAGTTAAGCACCTGTAACATCTTGCTAACGTTGCTAGCTCCAAACACCTTGTGCACACTGGCGAACTTGTACGGCTCGTCTGCCGGGAAATATGGAGCGAAGATGCAGTCGGGAGAGCACCGCCGCCTGAGGAGCTTGCAGGCGGCGCACGGCGCTGAAGCACCTTGTTTTTTGCCAACTTCATTCATCCTTATTATATGTTCATTCTCTTCTATATACTCAAATGAATATAAGGGATCTTTTTTTTTACTAGTTTTGGATCACTTGTATGAGTGAAAAAATGGATCAAGAAATGAGAATTAATTATATAGTAGGTGTGTAACGTTCCACAAAAAAAACATGAGAGAGAAACTAAAGTAATTGTGTAAGAATGTGGGAAAGTGGGCAGGTTTAGTACAACGAATACTTGACTTTTTATAAGCAAATTTAGGACTAATTCTGTGGGATCCATTGCTAAGATTTTCTTTGCAATAATAAACTTTTTCTATTCCTGAGTAGATAGTTTTTTGGCTCAATACACAAGTCTTGATCACAAATTCATCATCATCATTTTTTTTTTTTACTTTCGATAAAAATTCAATGACTGACTAATTTAAATTTTAGAGGACCAATTCCTGATGTTGTATACTAATACAATAATAATTTTAAATTTAGTGCACATGTGCATGTCTTGTAATGGTATCATTTATGTGTAGTGATTTAGACACTAAAATCTAGTTTTTGAAAACTGACTTTTAAATGAAACAAATTATATCATTATAGTTTCTTTAGCGAAAATTTTATCAATTAAAAGACAATATTCTTGTGTTTAAATCTTTCATTTTTAGTGTCTCATTATCTATATAAGATTAGAATAAGATTCACAATATTAGTGTCGTGTTTAATTAACCTGAGCTTTTTTTTTGATAGGGTGGATTCGTTTAATATCTCCTATAGTCGGAATGGATGATCTTTCTTTCGAGGCTCTAAGATAATAGAGACATTTTTTTTTCCTTTTTTCCATCAATCTGTTTTTATGTTATTTTGTATGTACCTTTTTTTTTGGGATAATTTTTCTAAGGAAAATAAGTATTATACAATGGATGGTGGCTATGTACAGTATACGTAACTCGAGAACAAATAAAAATCTTACTGAAAAAAGTCCTTCTCAATTGTAGCAAATATTCAAATATACGCCATAATTACTGAATTTTAACCTTTCAATTTTATATTTGTTTTGAGTATTGGAATAAATTGAAAATAGGATTCAAGTAATAAAAGTCAATATATCCTTTTGGTCCCAACACTAATGGTCTAATACGATCTCCATGTTTCATTAGTCTATACCAATCAATATTGTTAAGTGAAATTATTGTTGTTTAGTGAAAACATTAATACGGTTAAAAAAGATTAATGTAAAAAATAAATCATACACTAACAATGAAATAATTTCAATGGTCCAATTTTTAATCTGTGTTGATCTACTCCATAATAATTCATTGCTTGATCAGTACTAACATCCCCTTGGACCCAAATATCATTACATGGAATATATATTTATATTCTCTGTCCACGAACAAACAATCAATGTACTCGAGTTGTTTCAAAAAAAAATAAAAAAAATCAATTATTAATGGAATTTCTAATTGGCTCGCCGTGAAATTCATTTGGTTGAGGACTTCTAAACACATCTAAAGCTAAATCGGTACCGATTAATATCCAGACGGTAGGAAAGGTATAATAATGCTATAAATGACCTAACATTACACAACAATGCAATTTAAATCAAAAGGAAGTGCTAAATAATTTATTTATTTCATTTACCTATTCATATAAAATAATGATATACATTTTCAAGAAGTCTACGAGATTTGACGTCTCAAACCAAGTAGAAATCAGAAAGGAGAAACGATAACCCAAACCAAGATAATAGATTAGAAAAGAATAAACAAGATAAACAACACACAAGAGATTTAAGGTGGTTCGATTAATGTGATCTACATTCACTGGACCAGACGACTTCAAATTTGATTGATTAAGAATGTTTACACACTCATTCACTTGGAATAGGAACTTATCCTCACTTTCACTCGTGAACTCACAAAACTGAAAGACGAATGCTCGTACTAGCTCAAAACCTTACAATGTTCAATTACAAGAGTATATATACTATCATGGTGATTGCAACAGTTATGTAGAAGTTGAGTAGTTAAATCCGTTTTTGCAACCGTTTGTATCAACCCATGTGCTTAGTTATTGTCCAACCGAAATGACAGTTACTTTCCCTGTAAGTTAAAACTGCTTGTAACGGTCTCTCAGAAGACTTGTCTCGAAATCAGATGACTCCCCTCATCTGATACAACTCCTCTGATCTAGTCAAAAGACTAACTCCGCTGTTAGACATCATCTCCGCTAATCCAACCCTTCTGATCTGATCAACTAAGCGGATTCTAAGCGACTCCTCCTCAGCTGATTGAACACATTCAACTCATCTGATTTGGCCTAAGTCATCTTGTCTGTCGACCCCTATCAGCTGACCTTATCAGCTGATGTGAGATTATGAGATAACACTCACAATTCTCCACCTTTAGCTCAAAATCTCCACCTCTTGCTCAAAATATCCACCTCGAACTAAACGACCTCATACTAAACTACTATTCGCAAAAAATAGCGTCCACCACTGCTCCCTGCCAAAAGAACAGTAACCTTCTCCTCAGAGGACTTAATGCAATCCAATAAGTTTAAGACATAAACCAAACTTCTCATTTGGTAATGCCTTAGTGAACACATCAATTGGGTTCTCCTCTGTAGCAATTTTCACCACTTGGATCACCTCCTTCAACACAATATATCTTACAAAGTAAAGCTTCACATCTATGTGCTTGGTTCTCTCATGATACCCTTGATGCTTTGCAAGATGTATTGCGTTTTGATTATCACAGAAGACAATCACATTTCTTTGTGATAAACCAAACTCCTTCAAGATCCCCCTAAGCCACATGCTCTCCTTAACTGATTCAGTCAAGGCCACATACTCTGATTCAGTAGTAGATAATGCAACTACAGACTGATGTATAGACCTCCACGATATAGCTGTACCAAATAAGGTGAACACATACCTTGTTAAGGACTTTCTTGTGTCAACATTGGTTGCATAGTCGGCATCCACGTATCCCACAAGTGCTTCTGCCTCATCTGATATCTTTCGAAAATTCAAACATTTGTGAGCTGATCCCAAAACATATCTCATGACCCACTTAACTGTCTCCCAATGACTTAAGCTTGTATCACTCATGTATCTACTGATTACACTCATCGCATGAGTCAAATCTGGTCTACAACACACTATAGCGTATATTAAACTCCCTACAACACTGGCATAAAGTATCTTACTTATATGAGGCCTTTATTGGCTGTTCTTGGGACACATCTAATTGGATATCTTCTGATGCTGACCAATTGGTGTAGAAACGGACTTAACTTGATTCCTCCTGAATCTCTCTAACACCTTCTTCAGATAAGTTGGCTGACTCAACTGATTACTCCATCAACTCTGTTGATCTCCATCCCAAGAATCACTTTAACTTCACCAAAATCTTTCATCTCAAACTCACTATTGAGAATCTCCTTCACTTGATTGATACCATTAATTGACTCACTAGCAATTAACATATCATCAACATACAACAAAAGATAGGTAATCGAACTTCCAACTCGTTTGAAATAGAAACAACTGTCATACAAGCTCCTTGTAAAACCAGCTGAGAAAATGTACTCATGAAATCTCAAGTACCACTGTTTAGGGCTTTGTTTAAGACCATAGAGGGATTTTCTAAGTAAACATACCTTGTCCTCCCCATCTTCTATGTCCAATCCCTCTGGTAGCTTCATGTAGATCTTCTCCTTGAGAGTTCCATGATGAAATGCTGTGGTCACATCCATCTGATGCATCTCTAGTCCATATTGAGCAACCATAGTCAACAAGATTCTGATGCTACAATGTTTCACAACAGGCGAGAAGATTTCATTGAAACCCAAGGATGAAAATATCGCCATCGCAACAAATATCGCAACCTTAATTTTACGGATATATCGATATCGCAAAAAAATTGAAAAAATGACGGAAATCTTATTCAAATCTTGAAAATTTAACATGAAATTTTAGGGATTATTAAAACATACTCCCTCCGTCCAATTTCATTATTCTCACTTTCCTTTTTTGGTTGTCCAATTTTATTATGCCCATACTCTTTTTGGAAAAAAATACTATTCATACTACTTTATGTCCACCCTCCTACCATCACTTATTTACCCACTTTGCCATTCACTTTATTTATAAAAAATCATTTATTTACAAATGGATCCCACAATATTCTATCTTACCCTCAACTTATCTACTTTATGTTTAAACTAATCAATACTCATTAAAACCCGTGCCCGAAGAAGTGGACATAATAAAATTGGACGGAGGGAGTACTATTATACTTGTATTCCATTCAAAAGTCATTAAAATTATATGTTTAAAACAAACATATAGATAATAAATTATATAAATACTGGCTGACGAAAACTAATAGACAACATAATACAATATAAAATGATTAAATATACATGATGAAATACAATTAATATCAAAATGATGACCTGTAATGTTCAAATATAGTAGGTGAAATTACATCTTTGTCCAAACAACATTGATAAAATACAATTAAATACTGACTGACGAAAACTAATTGACAACATAATACAATACAAAATGATTAAATAAATATACACGATAAAATACAATTAATATCAAAGTGATAACATATGAGGTTCACAAATAGTAGGTGAAATGACATATTTGTCCAAACAACATTCATACTAACTCATCACATTATAGTAATTTAGGATATAGTTATGCACATGTAATTCATATGTTTAAAAAAACTACTAAATATACGAGGTGAATTGAGAATATATTCGTTTGCACTATTAAAAATAAAATGCATAATTTTTTTACATATAAAAATAAAATTTCAAATAAGTTTGCGATTTTTTTAGATTTTGCGATATTGTGCGATATCGTGCAATATATTCTCGATATTTCCCGATTCCAGTCCAATTTTACACTACGGTTGAACGATATCGACATCGATATTTAGCGATATATCCGCGATACTCGGGAAAAAATACATTAGACCCTAATATCCATATCGCAATATCCAAATTTTCGTGATATTTTCATCCTTGTTGAAACCAACACCTTCTTTATTTGTAAACCCTTTAGCTACAAGTCTTGCCTTGTACCTAATCTTGCCACCTCTTTGAGCCTCCACATTCTTCTTGTAGATCCACTTATACCCAAAAAGTTTCTTGTTCTTTGGTATCTCAACAATGTCCCAAGTCTGGTTCTTGTCAAGAGATAACAATTCTCCCTCCATTGCAAATAACCACTTCCTTTTGACATCGCAACAGTTAGCTTCTGTGTAAGTTTTATGCTACAAAGACTCCACCTCAAGAGCTGCACATAATGCAAATGATACAATGTCAGCTTGACCATACCTCTGAGGTGGGTGGACTTATCTTTGGTTCTGTCCCGTGTCAGCTGATAGTTATGAATCTCATTCTCACTGTAAGTATCTTCCTCCTCATCTAGATCAATATGATCTTCATCTGGTCTTCTGGTCTATTGTCAACTGCACTTGAACTTGCCTCTTTTCTAAGTGGCATTCTACTCTCATCAAAAGTAACATCTCTACTGATAATATACTTTTGCATCCCAACTTCAAGAAACCACAACCTATACTCTTTCACTCCTGAAGGATACCCAATGAAAACACATCTCAATGCCCGAGGCTCAAATTTATCCTGCTTAACATGGGCATATGTTAAACAACAAAAAACCTTTAAATTCTTGTATTCAGTTGCATGGCCAGACCACATCTCTTTTGGGATTTTAAACTGCACAACTGAGGTAGGACTTCTGTTTATCAAATAGGCTGCCGTTGACACAGCTTCTCCCCAAAACACCTTTGGCAAACCAGAGCTGCTTAACATACACCTGACTCTCTCAAGTAGGGTTTGATTCATTCTATCAGCCACTCAATTCTACTGAGGTGTACCTGCCACAGTCTTGTGCCTCACCATTCCCTTCTTTTTGCAAAAAACATTGAACTCTTCTGATAGGTACTCCAAACCATTACCAGTTCTCAAATGCTTGAGCTTCTTTCCAGAGACATTCTCAACCTCAGTGAGCCATTTCTTGAACTTTTCAAATACTTTTGACTTCGATTTCATGATAGTTACCCACACCTTCCTTGAGTAGTCATCTATGACAAACATGGAGTATCTCCCACCATTCCTGGTCTGATTCCTAGCTGGCCCCCATGGATCTGAATGGACATAGTCCAAAATTCCTTTGGTAGAGTGTGAACTCTTCCTAGACTTCAATCTCTTGGCTTTCCTAAGAATGCAGTGCTCACACAAATCCAGCTTTGCGATCTTGTCACCACTTAACAATCCTTGTTTAGATAGCTCCAGTAGACCCTTCTCTCCTACATGAGCTAGTCTTCTGTGTCACAACATTGAGTTGTTTTGCACCTTTGCCACATCTGACCTGCCATTCACTGTAGCTCCCTTCGAAAAGTAGAGATCATTCATTCTCACACCTTTCAGGACAATCGACTTCCCCTTTGATACTCTGAGCTCTCCATCCTCAGTCTGGAACTTGTAACCCATCGAATCCAGCATACGAAGAGATATCAAATTTCTCTTGAGTTCAGAAACATACCTGACTCTCTTGAGAATTCTCACTACTCCATCATACATCTTTAAGTGAACTGAACCTTCACCCTTAACTTTGCAAATGTGATCATTTTCTAGCAACACAGAACCCCCATTCTGATGCAAAGTCTTGAAACCAATCTCTTCTTGGAGTCATGTGGAAAGAGCACCCTGAATCTAAAATTCAATCTGGCCATTCTTCAGAGGATGTGATGGACAGTGTCTGAGCTAACTCATAACCTTCTAGCTCCTTATCTTCTTGGGTTTGATTTGCCTGATTCTTATCAGCAGGGTTCTTAGCAATAGATTTACTCAAGAGCTTCATGTACTTTTAACAAACACTCTTATAGTGTCCAGATTTATTGCAGTAGTGGCATATCACTACATCGCATTGATTGGACTCAATTGATTTTTGGGTTGAGTAAACCCCTTCTTGAAGACAAACTTCTTCTTACCTCCCTTGATTGCCAATCCTTCTCCATTGCTGCTTTTACCCCCTTGAGAGGTCTTATTATGCAACAACTTGAACTTGACAACCAACATCACATCTTCTAATGTGATGACCTCTTTTCTACCGTACAAGATGGTGTTCTTTAGGATTTCAAAGGACTTAGAAAGAGCATTCAACAAGATCTTAGTCTTATCCTCTTCCTCTAACTTGACATCCAAATTCTCCAAATCATCAATTTTTTTTTTTGAACTCATCCACCTGCTCCGAAATGGATTTCTCATCCACCATTCTAAAGGCGTACAACTTCTGTTTCGAATAAAGTCGGTTAACAAGAGTTTTAATCGTATACAACTTCCCAAGCTTGTCTCAGACATCCTTCACAGATTTCTCTTTAATAACCTCCCTCAAACCTTATCACCAAGGCATAACATGATCGTGCTTCGAGCTTTCCTGAGCAACTTGCTCCTCTCAGCCGCAACTGTTGCAGATTCAGCGACTGAATTTTCTGGATTTTCGAGAGCCTCGAATAATCCCTACTGTTCAAGGAGTGCCAACATCTTGACTCTCCACAACCCAAAATCACTAGTTCCTGTAAACTTCTCTATGTTGAACTTGGTAGAACTCCCCATCTTAGACTCTGACAGTTACCTTAGATTCCCACAGATGGCGCGAATTGTCAAGAAGTCTACGAGATTTGACGTCTCAAACCAAGTAGAAATCAGAAGAGAGAAACGATAACCCAAACTAAGATAGTAGATCAGAAAAGAATCAACAAGATAAACAACACACAAGATATTTAAGTGGTTTGATCAATGTGATCTACATCCACTGGACTGGACGACTTTAACTTTAATTGATCAAGAATATTTACACACTCATTCACGCAGAATAGGAACTTATCCTCACTTTCACTCGTGAACTCACACAACTCAAAGACGAATGCTCGTACTAGCTCAAAACCTTACAATGTTCAATTACAAGAGTATATATACTATCATAGTGATTGCAATAGTTATGTAGCAGTTGAGTAGTTAGATCCGTTTGCAACCGTTGTAACAACCCATGTGCTTAGTTATTGTCCAACCGAAATGACATTTACTTTTCCTTTTAGTTGAAACTTCTTGTAATGGTCTCTCAGAAGACTTGTCTCGAAATCAGATGACTCCCCTCATCTGATACAACTCCTCTGACCTGGTCAAAAGACTAACTCTACTGATCCAACCCTTCTGATTTGACCAACTAAGTTGATTCTAAGCGACTCCTCCTCAGCTGACTGAACACATTCAACTCATCTGATTCGACTTAAGTTATCTTGTCTAACCCCTATCAACTAACCTTATCAGCTGATGTGAGATTATGAGATAACACTCACATACATTAAATAGAAAATTCCTATTTCCGCAATTCTATATATACTCCCTCCATCCCATAATTACTCTCACATTTTCCTTTTCGGGACGTCCCAAAATAACTTTCACACACTTAAAATGGAAAATCCTTTATAAACTACATTCTAACAATATCCTCAATTTTACACAAATGCTTTTTCTCCACGCACACACAAAAGTCAACTTATTTATTTACTTTAATTTATACATAAAATTTTATAAAATTACCCCTCAAAACTCCACTCATTATTACACTTTCTTAATATGCATGCCCATCTACCTATGAAAGTAATTTTGAGGTATGCAAAAGAAGGGTGAGATGAGCAAAAGAAAAAGGAAAAAAAGTGTAAACCAGAAGAAACATCCCTCCCTACTTTGTGTGCGGCACGCAACCACGCTTATACTATATTGTACTACATGCCAGTTTAGACTTTTTATTATCCGTGTATATATTATATAATGTGCCGAATCCTAAGAGGTTTTTACTATTTATATGTTTGAAAAATGTAATAAAGAGTTCAACAATTTGGTCTAAAAGATCTTTTGATCAATTGATCCCATCAAGAAATCGCAAACGAGTCGTTCGAGGAAATTAATATATAAAACAAATTTGACTTAGATGGTTTGAAATTCGAGATTTTGAATTTATATATATAAATCTCAAACATTTTTTTTTAAAGCTTGCAACAAAATCTAGAAAATATAACAGTTTTATTGTACGTATTTTATTGACAAATGAATCATTAAATCTAACAGAAGGAATTGTACATAAATGTTTTTTAATATTTTTTATTTTTAAAAATAAATTTAGTTTAACCAAATAAAATTAAAATCAACATTGAACATTTATAAAATAACATAAAGTTTTATTGCAAACCAAAAAAAAAAAAAAAATTTAATGATATTTTTACCGATTAAAAAAAAAAGAAGCTACAACTGGAAAAAAAAAAGAAGCTACAACTGGTCTGGAAAAAGTAGTAAAATTTACAAGTAAATTAGACAGAAGAAGCCGATATAGAGAAATAAAGAATATTGGAAATATGATTTCTTGATTAGTTTGTAAAGGTGATTTACAATGGGTATTTATACATGAGATAGTTAGGTCTAACCTAACCCTAATGGGCTTTATAAGAGAGCCCATAGAGAACTAAGGTGGGCCTATACAATAAATGAGAATAATGGTGTATTTACTAATATAGGTCCAATACGCCCCCTCAAGATGGAGTACCATAGGATAGTCCAATCTTGGTCATGAGGAGCTGAAGGCGAGCACCGGAGAGAGGTTTGGTGAGGGCATCGGCAAGTTGGTCGGCAGTAGAGACGTGCGAGATGCGGAGCCGAGCAGTTTTGACTAGGTCACGAACAAAGTGGAAGTCGATGGCAATGTGTTTCATTCGTGAGTGAAACACAGGGTTTGAACATAAGTAGGTGGCCCCAATGTTGTCACAGTAGATGACTGGCACTGGAGAATTGGGAAAGTGTAGTTCTTTGAGTAAGGATGTTAGCCATTGCACTTCAGAGGCCGCTGTGGCAATGGCTCTGTATTCAGCCTCAGTTGATGAGCGAGCAACAGACTTCTGCTTTTTGGACGACCATGAGATAGGATTGGCGCCCAAA
Organism: Galeopsis tetrahit; assembly: GCA_963675135.1. NCBI lineage: Eukaryota > Viridiplantae > Streptophyta > Magnoliopsida > Lamiales > Lamiaceae > Galeopsis > Galeopsis tetrahit. The sequence continues at coordinate 22,402,760 of OY776120.1, read as the reverse complement.
AAGACGACATAAGCACTTGTGGAAGTGCGATCATCATGGTTGCCTGCCCAGTCAGCATCTGTGAAGCAGTGGAGCGAGGAGGATGAGGATGGGGTAATGTTGATTCCAACATCCCTTGTACCATTGAGGTAGCGGAGTAGACGCTTGACTGCATTCCAGTGAGTGATGGTGGGTGCATGCATGAATTGGGATAGTTTATGGACAGCAAAGGCGATGTCAGGTCTGGTGAGCTGGAGATACTAAAGGCTGCCGAGCACTTGACGATACTGGGTGGAGTCAGTGGGAGAGGTGCCATCCGAGAGAGTAAGGCGAGCAGATGTGGATAGTGGAGTTTGGACTGGTTTGGAGTCGATCATGTTATATCGGGCGAGCAGATCGGTGACGTATTTGCGTTGGGAGAGCAGGCATGAAGTTTTAGAGCGAAGAACTTCCACTCCCAAGAAATAGGATAGAGGACCAAGGTCCTTGACTGAGAATTTGGCACTGAGGTCGTCAGCAACCCGGGCGAGCATGGGCGAGGAGTTGCCCGTCAGTATGAGGTCGTCGACATAAACAAGGAAGTAGGCGACCACCCCATTGTTGTTATAGACGAACAGAGACTCATCAGAGTGAGTGGGGATGAATCCAATTTCTTCGAGAAAAGAGCGAAGAGCATAGTACCATGTGCGAGGAGCCTGCTTTAAGCCATATATGGATTTGCGAAGTTGACAGACATAAGTGGGAAAGGTCTTGTCTTTGAAGCCCGGAGGTTGAGCCATGAAGACTGTGTCTGAGAGTTCTCCATGGAGGAAAGCGTTGTTGACATCAAATTGGCGAAGAGGCCAGTTGTTGGTAACTGCAATGCTGAGGACTGTTCGCACAGTGGCGGGCTTGACCACTGGGCTGAATGTTTCAGTGAAGTCAACACCTGGTCGTTGATGAAAGCCTTTGGCGACCAGACGAGCCTTGTATTTGTCCAAGGTGCCATCTGGTTTTCGCTTAATACGAAACACCCATTTGGAGCCGACAACATTTTGAGATGTAGTGGGTGGAACTAAGTCCCAAGTGCCATTCTGAAGAAGGGCATCAAATTCAGCCGACATGGCTGCTCGCCAATTTTCGTTTTTGAGTGCCTGGGAGACACAACTTGGTTCAATGTCAGAAGCAACAGTGGAAGTAAGTCCATACCTCGGATTAGGCTTGAATACGTGATTCTGAGCTCGAGTGACCATGCGAGGTACAGAAGGTCGTGGGGGAGCATTGGTCGGCACAGTGATGTCAGGTGTGGGTGTGGCGAGTTGAGGTGTGGTTGGGACTGGATTGTGGAGGAGAGCAGGTGCAGTTGTGGTCGGCTGAGGCGTGTTCGGCACTGGGTCAGGGGCGAGGACAGGTGTGATAGAATTGGGTAGTGGAGGGGCTAGGAGAATGGGCGAGGAGTTGGAGTCGGAGGAGGTAGGTGGCGAGGAGATGGAGGTCGCCAAGGGAAATGGATGAGGAGGGGGGGTGGAAAAGGGGAACGTATGCTCAACGAATTGAACATGCCGCGAGGTGTAGATTCTGTTTGAGGAGCTATCAAGGCATAGGTAGGCGCTTTGCGTGGGCGAGTATCCAATAAAGATACATGGAGTGGAGCGAGGATCAAGTTTGTGATTTGTGTAAGGGCGAAGTAAAGGATAGCAGAGACAGCCAAATATGCAGAGTTTGGCTAGATTGGGTGGGCGAGCAGTGAGCTTTTCATAAGAGGATAACATGTTGAGGTTAACCTTAGGAAGACGATTTATGATGTAGGCTGCCGAGCAGACAGCATAGGGCCAATAGATAAGGGGCATGGAAGCATGGTGAAGAAGGGTAAGGGCTGTGTCGACCACGTGGCGATGGCGACGTTCGGATAAGCCATTATGTTCGGGGGTGTGAGGCGGGGTGGTGAGGTGGGCGATGCCATGAGATTGAAGAAAGGGGCGAAGAGCAATGAACTCTCCCCCATTGTCAGAGTAAAAGGTTTTGATCGTGTTTTGAAAGTTATTTTCAACAAGGGCTTTGAATGTGGTAAATGTGGAAAGTACATCCGATTTCCTTTTTAGGGGGTACACCCATACGTATTTGCTAAAGTGATCAACGAATAGCACATAGTATTTTAGATTATCAGGAGATAGGATAGGCGACGACCAAACATCAGAAAAGATAACATCAAGAGGTTTAGTAGATTTAATGCTTGAATCATAAAATGGTAGTTTATGACTCTTGATACATGAGCACGAGTTACAGTTGAAGTGTTTGGAAGGTGCACTGGATAGGCTAAGTGTAGAGAGAGTGTGAGCAAGTATTTTTGTTGATGGGTGGCCAAGGCGAGCATGCCAGGTGGTCGTTGTGAGATTTTGAGTGGTGAAGGCTTGTGGAGGGACGATGGACATTTGTGCCGGCCAGACATATAAGTTATTGATACGACTCCCAACGAGGAGAATGCTCCCCGAGTGACCATCCCGTACCTGAAAGGAAGAGCGATCAAAAACAATGTTAACATTATTATCACGACAGAGACTGGAAACAGAAATCAAGTTTTTCGAGATGTGTGGGACGACCAAGACATTCGAAAAACTGAGAGACTTAAGTTGAGGAAAATGCATAGAGCCAGTGTGCGATATGCGTAAACCTTTACCATCACCAATTTCTACATTGTCAGACCCAAGAAAGGGCGAGTGAAGGGAGAGATTGGCGAGGTCGTTGGTGATATGATGCGAAGCGCCTGAGTCAAGAATCCAGTGCTCGGCAGGTTGTGCCGAGGAGGCTGAGTGAGCTGAGTAGGCCGGACGAGCAGCTGTCCGATTCAGACGAGAAGGTAGCGTGACATGCCCATGTGGGCGGCGAGGACCCGTAGAGGAGGCAGGAGGAATTTCAGGGCAGGTGCGAGCAGTGTGGCCCGGTGCTCGACAGTATTGGCATGTGCCAAGATAGGGTTTTTGCGAGGATTGGCGAGGACGGGTATCAAAAGTTTTAGCCCTCGTGTCTGGTCGCGAGGAGCGATGAGGATGTTGACCAGCAGTAAGTGCAGATGCAGGCATTACGGCTGAGGATGGTCGCGAGGCAATTTGAACCTCGGCGCTGAGGAGCTTGTCGCAGAGCTCAGCAAAGGTGATGGGCTGGTCGCGAGCTTGGATGGCATTGGCAATGTCATTGTAAGATTCGTCAAGGCCAGTGAGGACTTGGAGAGTGACGTCCTCGGCATCAGAGGAAATGCCGAGGAGAGCAAGCTCGTCGACAACAGAGCGAACTTCCATGAGGAAGTCGGAGACCGGGCGAGCACCTTTGGACAGAGAGCGGAACTTGGTTTTGAGGGCAAGAATGCGACCTCGCGAGGGCTTTCCATACATGCTCTCAAGCATTTTCCAGGCTTCGCATGAGGTTTTTGACGATGCAACAAAGGGTATTAGTTCCGGGGACATAGATCCGACCATGGCTGAGAAAATGAGGTTGTCCTGACACACCCACAGGTCGTGTGCAGAGTTGGGAATGGTGGCAGTGGTGTTGGTGGTGCCGTCGGCGGCTGGGATTGTAGCCGAGGGGCATGGATGTGTGCCCAAGACATAGCCTAGGAGGTTGTGTCCAGTGAGGAGAAGGCGGAGCTGGAAAGACCAAGCGCCATAGTTGGTGGAGTTGAGCTTCAAGGACATATTTGCAAGTCCTTTGAAGGTGATCGGTGATGGAGGGGAAGCGGCCATTGGGTTGAGTGGAGCAGCGGAGAGAGGGGAGGTAAGATGAATGGCGGCGGCGGCTAGGGTTTGTAGCGGCGGCGGCGGCTAGGGTTTGTAGCGACGACGGCGGCTAGGATTTGGATCAGGCGTGAGCCAAATGACTCGATGATACCATATAGAGAAATAAAGAATATTGGAAATATGATTTCTTGATTAGTTTGTAAAGGTGATTTACAATGGGTATTTATACATGAGATAGTTAGGTCTAACCTAACCCTAATGGACTTTATAAGAGAGCCCATAGAGAACTAAGGTGGACCTATACAATAAATGAGAATAATGGTGTATTTACTAATATAGGTCCAATAGCCGAGTCCACGTGTGACGTTCGTGAGAGTAATGTGGTGGAATTTATTTGCATGATGCATGATTAATTAAATTTGTTATTTATGTACGAAGCAGACTTTTTGTCTGGAGAATAATCTATCGCGGCGATGGGCCAACTAATATTTATGATTTTAACATTATAATTAAGTAGAAGAGTAATGCACGACCAAAAAAATTGACAACTAAAGATAGATTTACGATATAAATTTTGTAAATGAAATCACTTATAACATTTTTTTTAATTTCACTCTCTATTCCATTATTTGGATTATTCATATGTAAAGGGATAAAATAAACATCTAATAATAATTATAACTATAACGAACACGTACGTGTTAAATATTCATGTAGTGAAACATATAGTACAACATAAAAAATCACCATCTTTTAGGGTGTTTATCGATTATAAATTTTTTTTTTCTTTGAAATTCGATACACTACCTTTTTAAATTTTGCAATTCGATGCATCCGTTATGGAGGTTCGCCGGAAAGAATGGTAAGGTTTACTCCAAGTTATGGAGGTTCGCTAGAAAGAATCTCTAGAATCTTTCCTGTCAGTATGTATATGAATGTGTAAAGTATATATTCTAATAGTTAGATCTTCGAAAATGATGATAATAATGCTACAAAATCGTATCTTAGGGGAAGTGTTATTCAATTCCTCTTTTCTATCAATCGCCTAAGTAACAGGCTTATTCAACATTGGTTAACTCACCCGAGCTCCAAAAGGGAGGGGGGCAGGTGTGAAATCCTCGCAAGTCCCCTATCCATGCTGCTAGGTCAAACTTCATGCACAAGTATAAGGTTTGTTGGGATATTGATCATCATACCCCTAAGTTGATTAGAGTTTATTTAGTTTTGATGGCCAAAACAGATAATGTAATCTAGTGTTAGATAATGATGTAATTTGATAGGTTATAAACTGTTTGTATAAAACTTAATTAAGTCTACATTTTAGTCGTGTGGAATCAGTTGTATGTATATAAGCTGATAACACATTTGGAACAACATGAGATTGCTCAAGATTTAAAGAGTAGAAGACTAGAGACCTTGAAGATGAAGTCCATTAGTGAAATTAGACGACAAAGTTCTTGTATGCCTTAGTCAGCTGATAGTAACTACATGAGATCAACCGAGTAGAAGATGCTAGTTGATATGGACTTAGCCTGATCTTGTCAAACCTTAAAGTTTCAGAAGATCTACTCATTTGATGGAATCACATGATACCATGAATTAAAGAGAAGACAACAACCTTAAGCAAACAAAGAGAATGTCGGACCTCGTCTAACAGACTCGACTGAAGACAAGACAGATAGTCTAACCAACTCAGTTGACGTGGACCAATGAGAAAATGCCAACACATCTATTGAGTTGACCTTTACTAGGGTTTTAAGACCATGTTGTTTTGAATGTTGTATCATTTCAGGCAATATATAAGATTTCAAATGATTTTTCTTCTTCAAACATTGAGGATTTTATAACCTTTTTAAAACAGTAATGACAAACCACATCTTTTATACTGATCTGAGTTTTAGCAGAAACACTGGATTGTAATTCACTTCAGCTTTTACAAATACAGTGGGTTTCTTATGTTCAGAACTTTTGAAATTTTTACCTTGGTAGCCAATACATGCCTTCCTTGAGTTGTTAGTCATTAAAGACTCTTCTAGTTTCATCTTTCCTTCAGAGAATCTTTTAAAGCTCAGTGAATCTTCTTTCAACCTTTCTTCAAGTTTAGATATTTCAACATCTTTCCTTGTCAGAATGCCTTCAAGCTTGGTAATAGATTCTCTTAAGTCAGAATTTTCAAAATTCAGAGATTTGATTATATGGTTAAGTTTCTCAGTTTCAGAAGATATCTTAAAAACCTTTTCCTTTGTTAAAGGGTTTTCATTAGAATATTTCTTAAAATTAAGAACATACACTTCTAGTCTTTCCTTAAGTTTAGAAATTTCTTTATCCCTTTTAGTTAAAAGACTTTCCAGTTTAAAAATAGTGTTAGATAAGTCTTGAATATCAGCATCTCTTTTGGATAAACGTGCTTTACTTGATGTACCTGTTTCTGAAACAGAACTTGTAAAACAATTAAATTCTGGAGTATTATTACTCTGTGATTTTCTGAATGATGGCTTATTTGTCCTCACATCGTAATAATCATCCAGATCATCATCAAAAGTATCATCATATTCAATTCTTGCAGATAAAGCTTTTTCTTAATCTTTTTCAGGATCATGTTCAACATCAGATTCATCACTTAAAGTAGCACTGAAATTCAACTTCTTCTTGAGTATGGTGTTAGCACATTCATTAGTATAATGACCATATCCAGAACATGCATCACATTTAACATACTTCCTATAATCTTGGTCAGACCTAAATCTGTTACCTCTTTCCAATTGTCTAGAAGGATTAAAAGTATTCTTCCTAACAAGCAATAGTTGAGTGTTATTAATCTGAACCTTAGGTTGAATATTATCCTTAAACTTGTTGTTCTTGTTTCTCAAGAAGGTTTTAAACTTTTTAGTAATAAAGGCCATGTAATCAGGATTATTAAAACATTCCTCAATATCATCTTTATTAGATTTTATTTCAGTAACATAAGGAGACTTTCCAGAACCTGATGATGCAGATGATGAGGCATCACCTTTGAAAATAAGCCCTTTCTTATCATTATCCGTCTTTTCAGAAATATTCATTTCATAAGTTTTCAAAATACCAATCAACTCATTTTGACTTAACACATCAGTATCCTTAGCTTCTTCTATAACACATATTTTAGGTTCAAAACGTTTAGGAACAAATCTAAAGATTTTATGTACTAACCTTGTATTGGATATTGGATCTCCAAGTGAGTGAGCTTCATTTGAAATCTCAGTCAGCCTTTCATTGTAAGATGAAATGGTTTCATCTTCTTTCATCCTCAAATTCTTGAACTTGGTTCCAAGCATACAAAGTCTGGTCCTTCGTACACTATCCGATCCTTCACAATGCTCTTGAAGCTGATCCCATGCATCCTTCGAAGATATGCAGTTTGAGATGATCTTGAACATTGAGGCATCAGTTGAGGTGAAGATAGCATTCAACGCCTTTGAATTATAACTGGTAGTTGTGATTTCATCATTTGTCCAGTCGAGGTCTCTCTTAATCCAAACTTCATTGTCTTCATCCGCCATGGTTCTTGGTTGAGTCCTACCAGCAAGAACACTCCACCAGGCTCGTTCATCAATGGATTTGATGTACATTCTCATCTTTGATTTCCAGAAGGCATAGTTCGTGCTATCTAGAATAGGAGGCTTTAGTGCGGGTGAAGTGGATACTCCATTTCAAAATCACACACTCTAAGCAGAATCTCTACTTGGTGTATCAAGTAGTTGGCTCTGATACCAACTGAAAGTGTGTGTGCGTGCGAAATCATAGATGTTGTCTGTCGTGTTGGCACTATTCAGACAACACTATGCAAATGAAATTGAATTGCACGTAGTGAAAATGAAATCATTCAAAATCTGCGTAGATTATAAAATAATCTACGCTGTTCACTATATAAAAATATGTGAAACGGATTACAACCTCTTAGAAGTGTACAATAATACTTCGATGAGTGTAAACAATTTACTAGATCCTACGAAATTATCTCCCTCATAGATCTATGCATAAAACCTAGTAAATAAGACCATAATTAACATACTACTATTCAGGTTTACAATAGTATGATAATCTACAAGAAGAAACAGGTGTTTTCCTAACTAGAAGCGTATACAGTGTTCTATAGACTAGTAATCAAAGATAACTTTTCTTCTTATGTATCTTGTATTGAGGCAGCTACGGTATTTATAGGCATGAGGTACGAACTGCCTTCAACTCCTATGATCATCATAGCCGTGAGATCAAGCGGTTATGATTAACTTCTCTTCACATATCCTTGAATGTAGGACTTGTTATTTTATGCCCAATAACTTATCACTCCCACATAGTTGCGTGACCTGGTGTTGCCCACGTCTTCTAACTGTACTGGGGACATTACTAGACAACAAGTGTAAGATCGGAGTTAGTAAGAAAAGGAAGGAAAATTATGATTTTGTCATAAGCGTTGGGAACATTAGTTACAACACTCGGCTGTTAGTGTTGAATCATTTTATAAAACACTTATATCAACATCAACAAAGTCCATTAGTGAAATTAGACGACAAAGTTCTTGTATGCCTTAGTCAGCTGATAGTAACTACATGCGATCAACTCAGTAGAAGATGCTAGTTGATATGGACTTAGCCTGATCTTGTCAAGCCTTAAAGTTTCAGAAGATCTACTCATCTGATGGAATCAGATGATATCATGAATTAAAGAGAAGGCAACAACCATAAGCAAACAAAGAGAATGTCGGACCTCGTCTGACAAACTCGACTAAAGACAAGACTGATAGTCTAACCAACTCAACTGACGTGGACCAATGAAAAAATGCCAACACATCTATTGAGTTGACCTTTACTAGGGTTTTAGAGATCGTACAACTTCATTTATTGCACATTCCTTTTTTAGGTTGAAAGTACCAGAATAGCATAAAACGTCCAATCCTTGAAGATCTCGGGCCATACTTAAATAATTTGGTTGCAATGGCTAATTCATCCAACGACTAGTTCGTGGTTCAAATCCTCTATAAATACAAGATGTTATCCAATTGATAACTTACGGAAACTATAGACAAAAACTCCCACATCAGACGAGCAATGTTCTTCTATCAGCTTACCGAATATCTTTAGAGTTCTACTAGAGCCAATATCGATCTTGTTTATTATTTAGCTCTAAGTTTCCTACAATCTAAGCCTGTTTAAAATTCATATCTTAAGCTTAAAAAATGTTGATAGAACTTGTTCATCACACTAGTTGGTATATTTATAAACCTAAACCTTACTTTCTAAACCCTAGAAGTTAAGTTTGTTGTTTATAACAAATGATTGTAAAAATACTTGTTCTTACAATTACAAGTAGAGCCAATTGCACTTTGGAAGTGTATCGAGCTCAAAGTCTTCTCTTGGGTTTATAAAGTATCAAACACCTTATTATTAAGGAATTAATATCACAACTCGACTGTGAGAGAGGATGTAGGACTGAGATCCGAACCTCTATAAATCTTGTGTGTTATTTACTTGCTTATCATTTGTTTAATTGTCACAATCTTTTATTGATAACATAAGTTTTCAAAGAGTCAAAATCACACAAGTAAGTTTTCCATCACTAGCTGATATCAAGTAGGCTGATAGCTTATTGATCTAACAAAATCATACTTTGAAAATGTTTTCATTCAACCCACGAGTCTAAACATTTAGGGCCTACACTATTCCGCACCAACAACTGAGTAGATAGTTGTCCAACTGATCAGCTAATATCAGTCAGTAGGTTGATTATCTATCCTTACTGTTTTACACTCGCACAGTCGCACTCGGATCAAATCATATTATTTGCATCAGACGACTTAACACTTCGATCACTAAGTTTGTCACCTCATCTAACCTCACAAGAAAAAAGGTTTAAAATAACAAAGTCTATTCACCCCCTAGACTTTATCCCCGATCATACTCGTTTATAGGGACCAACAAGGTTTTAAACCTTGGAACCTGGAAGAGCTTGAACTCCTCCAAGTTTAAACTCCGGAAAATCAGTCCTGGGCCCAACAACCCACCTGAAAAAGTGGTGGGCTCGTAACTTGTAGGTCCCTAGTTGAGTAGTAAGATTGAGTAAGGTAGTAAAATTCTAGAGGGGAGGGGTGAATAGCCTTTTAAAAATCTTTCAAAATATCAAAGTACACAGTGCGAAATATCAGATTATAATGAGCCCTTAAAATTTTATACTCAACTATTGTGATGAACACTAATCTTGTCTATTATATATGTAGATTAATCAATTAAACAAGTAAAACAATTAAACACAAATAAAACAGTAAAGTAAATCAACACGAGATTTATAGTGGTTCGATAACTTGTCTACATCCACTATCACAACTCCAGTCGTGAAATTCTTATTAACTCTTCTCTTCGAGTAGTGTGTTCTTGTGGCTTAAAATCCTAAGAAATAAGACTTCGATCTTCTCGATTATACCACCAGGTATATCTTCGATCTAACAACTAGCTATTTTACAAGCAACTAGCAACTTGATTTAACAAAAAAATTGTAAAGAAAAACTTCTCTAATTCAGTAGTAGCCTCCTTGAATATGACTTGTCTTCTGGCTTCAGCTTCTGAACTTCAACTCTGCGAGTTTTCTCTTGCTTTGAATATCTCTCAACGAATGCTTCAGTATTTTGAATTTCAGTAGTCTTTACCGCTTGAATTACTTCGCGTATTTATAAACTCCAGAAATCAAGAATAATTTGTTGTCCAACAACTTTTCTTGATAACTAACTTTGTAACATCTTCTTCATATCCTTTCACGCGTTTCTTTAGATAATTAGTTATTCCATAACTAACTCTTCAATATATGATCTTATCTTCATTCAGTATCTTCACGCGTATTTACTTGACTTGTCTTCAACACTTAGACAATTCTTCAGTCTTAAGTACTTGTCTTGTCTTGTCAAGTCTTCTTGTCTTGCAGTAGTCTTCTTCCAGTAGACTTCCATGTACAACTAATCTAGTCCAATCAATCTAATTCTAATCAAAACTATTACATTACTTTAAGCTTTATAATTTCATCTTAGTCACCTTAAAAAACTATACATCAATATGAACATAAAAACATAAGTTTCTATACAACAATTATATGCTCATCATAAAACCTATAAAACTTCAATACTTAGTGTAGATGTTGTTAACTCTTAAATGCTTTAACATTATCAACAACATCTTAATTTGACCTTCCTTGATTTATTCTAAGTCCTTTCTTAAATGTTACATTAAATGTTACATTAAATGTTGTACTAAATGCTCTCACATTCAGGCACGATTCCAGAAGGTTCTACAAGAGTCTGGAACATGGAAGATTCCAGAATGTTGGAGAACGTTGTAGAAGAGTCTGGAGCAGTTTAGAACGACCTGGAAGATGGAAGAAGGATCTAGAGAGATCATGGAAGTTGAGGTCCTAAAAAATAGGATCTCATAATGGAAGGATCTAGAATTCGGCTATTGCTCTATAAATACCGCTGAAGCCTTTCATTTCAAAGTATGCACTATTCGAGTAACACCTATTCTGAGCGTTCATCCCTGGTTAGGAGTTAGGGTCAGTAGTTGTATCGTTTAATGTACATCGAGGGATACCACACCTTCTCGTTTATTTAGTTCTAGTCTTGTATCGAGTGAGAGTGAATCATAGATCAGATTAGTTCTTTAGACAGTGTTCTTACACTTCAGTCTATTTGCGGATTCAGGCACCTGCCTCGATTGTAGTTTCGGTTTGTGGAATGTTGAAGTAATTGCTGAGATATTTCACACGACATTTTCATAACTTAGGAACTAAGTTATTGTTTTCGCCATAAGGCTTATCATAGGTTTTGTTATTAATAAAATCTATGTTAAAAATTATTCCATTGTGTCTTTATTGTGTTTTAGTGTTTTACACTCCCGCTGTGTACTGTGTTTACTTTCTATATTCTGTTAGAATTAATGCTACACTAATTGTCACAACATTCAGTGTAACATTGTTCTGTTTTTTACTTAAACACTAGATACTACCCCACACACACTTTCACTTAGTTTATTTTTCCAGTACTTATAAATCGTACTTGTCTTTTCTTTCTTTTATTTTGCACTCTACTGATCTTATCACAAGATGACTTCCATAACTAGATCAGTCAATACTTAGAAATATATTCAAGTCTACTTTTGGCTTATCAAAACTACTTTAACATCAATTAGGACTTATATTAGGATTCATATCCCAACAATTTCCTCATTTTTGATGAAGCCAAAACTACTTGAATTATTTTAAGTTAGTAGACTAGTTAAGTAGTTATCTTCTTAAAAAATGTTCATCTTTTTCATTCATATTCAGTAGATCAAGTAGATTACAATTACTTAGCAAAAATATAAGAAATAAGTAAACACTTACAGTCCTCATTCCATGCTTCCACCACTTGGAGTGTCAGCATCAGGATTCGGAACTTCGAATGCTTCCAAAATATGTCGATGAATATCAGATATGTGATCTTCATTATCAATCTTTTCCTTCTCCAACAATTCTTCTTCAAACTTCTTGATTATATTGAAGTCGACTCTTTTTCCAGATCATAACATTGGAGTTTCCCACTTAGGAAAATCTGGACAAAGAATATTGTATCCGACTACAGTAGCAATGCGCATAATCAAATTCCACAAGTTGTTGTCTTCAACTTCCATGAATTTATCAAATATAGCAAACAACTCGTCTTTGCTATCTACATCACCAAACTTGCGAATAATCTAGTGATCTACTTCCCACTTCAACTTAACAATCTTCCATGCTTCTCTATGTTCAGTATCAATGAATCTGTCAATCTGGGCATCTTCAATCACATCTGGATTTTCTTTCAGATCTTGCAACCTCTTGATATATTTTCCAACTAGTCTTTTTTTGGCATATCGATCATCTTCTAGTTTCTGTTTCTTATGAATTTCTTCAATCTCTTTATCATCAAAACTAGCAAGAATCTCACCTAAGGCTCCCTTCTTAGTCTCAAGCTTCCTTTTAGCTTGCCTTGGTTTGACTTGAATTTCTTTAGAAATAACTGACTTGCCTTTCGCCAGTCTCAACTACTCTTCTGCACTGATCTACTCTAACTCAACTTTCTTCACTAGTCTTCTTTTAGTTGATCGAACATGAATATCAGTAGCAGTAGCAGTATGAACATCAACATCAGCAGCTTTAACTTCTTCAATCTCTTCCCCCTTTTTGGCTTCATCACTTGCCTTAAGAGTGAAAAAAGAAGTGAATCTGGTCATCTTTTCTTGAATGGCTTGCTTCATCAGATCAGTAGCCTTCTCGATCTGTCTCTAATGACTTCCATCTTGACTAAGCTTCTCAAGACGATCAGCTGTAAATTCAAGTTTCTTAGATGGTAAATTGAACCCATTCTTGAAGTGAGTTGCAGTCAACTTGAGCAATCTATTTTCTTCAGTCATTGCATTCAGAAGGGCTCGGGCATTCTCCAACTGTTCATGAGCCTCCCTTCTTTGCTCATCTGTAATCTCAATCTTTACTCGATATACTCTTTCCATTTTCCTTGATTCTTTAGCTAAGACTCTAGCAAAATCAACGGAACTCTTCTCTGAGTATTCGACTTGGTTTTGGATAAACAACTCAAGCTGATTGAACATTTCTTGCTTGAAATCAGTATCCAACTGATTTACTTCATTCAAAATCATTTCCTTCGAACTAGTAACCAGTGAACTATTCTGGTCCAACAGAACATTCTTCACATCAGATTTTAAGAATTCATTAATCGAAGATTTGACAACTTGCTTCAAACTTCTTTTCAACTCATCTATTGAAGCAGATGGAATGAATTGAGTTGTGTGAACAACTTCTTCAGGATACGCTTCTTCCATCAACTCATCTTCTTCAGCCACAGTCACTTCAACTAACTTGTCATCCAGACCAGTAGCTAAGACCTCGTCTTCTACTACTTCCTCTAGAATAACACTTCCAGCAATGACTTTCAAATTCAACATAGGGGAGTAAGGTATAATTGCTAACCTTTCTTCCTTAGCCTTGCGCTCAGCAACATCACATTCCTTCTTAACAATTTCAACTAACTTTGCAGTGTATGCACAAGTTTCTGCAGGAAAGTATTTCTCCACTTGTCTGGTTATTTGGCTAACATTGCATCTCGGGCCATGAGCATGCTATACTTGGAAATTGAACATAATACCTCGAAGTTGGTCAGAAATGTTTTCCAGATCAAGACTTGGATCAGATGATTCTGGCTCCTTGAAGTCGTCTTCCGAGTACTGAATACCGATACTTGGTATGCTTGAACATAATATATCATCCGAAATATCAAGCATCTTCTTCACAAGATCAGTTAAAGCTTCAGGCGACCTTAATTCAGAATGCTTTTTAACACCACTGATCTTTTTCTGTTCCATCTCCCAATCTTGAAAATTGGAGATACCGCCCATACCAGATATAACTTCAAACAAATCTTCACAAGGTCCTTCTCTTAATGCGACCCATGTGCAAATTCAAATCAACTTCTCATAAGCTTCAGAACTGGTGTCAATTTCAACTGACGGGAGCTTCCTCTTCAGGTTCTTAGTCATCTGTGCCCGGAGCCTCTTCTCCCTTGCGCACATCGGATAGTTGACTAAGTTGGGAAACCTATTAATGAGAGGGGTCTGAGTAAGTGGGGTCCTTATCTCAGTTGGTGAAGTGTCAGCTAGTAGAGTTCCCGCAATAGATGGGTTCGGCGATTCAACATATTCTGTTGAGGGTAGAGTAATTTGGGGTGTGGTTTCTTGGGGTTTGGGTGGGGATTGAACAAGAATTTCATGTGAAGGTGCATCTTCAGCATGAACAAACACTGGGGCATCTTGAGTCAATAAAGAACTCAAGTGCTGAACAAATTTGGGTGTGGTTGACTGAACTGGTCTGGCACGAGAACGAAGTGTTCTTGCCTTCTTCATAATAGGACCAGATGGAGGATATAAGGATGTAATGGGAGTAGAAGTACTAACCATTCTTGCCTTCTTGGCAGGAGAGGAGGATGATTCGGCCACCAGACGAGTAGGAGGGGGAGGACCAGACAAGCCGCCTCTGGGAATTTGACTTATTCTGTGCTGGTACTCTTCTTCAGTTTCTCTCTCAACTTCTAAAGACTCGTCTGACTCCGTTTCTTCAGAATCATCAACAGGCTCTATCAACGCCTCGTCTAAAACATAGTCAACTAATGCACCACTAGTTCCAGCTTGAACTTGCTCCTCTTCTTCCTCACTAGACGATTCAGCCTCAATCATGGCATCTTTCAGATTGATCTGAACCTGCTTCTTCTCTTCTAGTCTGCCTCTCAATGGCATCCTTCTTGAGATAGAACTTAAGAGGGTGAAACGGCTTCCCCTTACTCCAATTCTTCTTTGATGGTAACAAGTGAGGTAGAAGAACACTCAGCTTGTTTCCAAAACTGACGGTAGCAGACACATTCCACTCACCTGAATCTGCATCCACCTTAACATACTTCGAAAAGTACATTAACCTATCTATGAACAACTTTTGCCAATTTCCTTCCGTTATGCCATCGTAGATTGCGGCCATAACTCTCGCCTTCTGAAGGGTTACTGAATCAAAACTTCCAGTGACACCAAGCAACATCTTGCTTGCAATGTACAATAATGTCTTGTATTTTGGCAGGAGCTGTTTCTTCTTCACAGATGGGATCCTTCCATCATTAGATAACTTGAGCTTTCGACCACAATATATACTCAAATATCTCAGTTCTTGGCCAACTGCATAATTCTCAACATCAATTGAACCTGGGTTCAAATGAAGCTTTTCATCCAGCATTTCTCTGATCACCTTCACTCGCCTTCCGCTGATGAAGGACTCAATATACTCGCCTCTATGAGTAGTAGACGCGTAAAATTCTAGAACCTCCTCTTCTAGCACCACCTCTGGATACAACTCTAAGAACGGCTTCAGACCGCAGTTGTAACACTTCATGAGAATCTCTCGATTGTCATCTGAATGCCTTCTTTTGAAGAACATGCAACTATCCACATGAACTTTGCTTTCGGCAGCAAACTTGCCGACATTGAACCTAGCTTGCATGTTAGTCTCAGAATCGAAAATCGAGATAATAGACATTTTCGATATGAAAGGAGTATGAAACACAACAACTTTGCAGGAGAATAGTAGGGTTCTTAAAGAAATTGAAAATTGAATAGAACAGTTATGAAAAACGTGGCGAGTAATTTACGGAATGAGGGGTTTTAAGGTTTTGGGATTTTTGAAACGAGTGGTTAGGATCGAATAGATTGATCCAACGGTAACAAGAAAACCTTTGGAATTCAGTTGAGGAATCAAGAATATTATGCGATTTAGTATTGTAAATTTTGGAATCCGCCTTTGCTATTGGTTAGAACAGTAGGGTGTACTCATCTAACCTAATTGCAGTGAGTTTGGGCGGGAACTAGGTGTATACACCTCATTAAATGGAGTGTATAAATCCAGTTTTAGGGTTTCCAATTTTTCGCAATACAAAATTACATTTATACCCTTATATCAATTCCAATACTTAGTGAATCTAAATCAGTTGAGAACTTATCTGGTTTGTTCGAGTTCATCAGAACAGATTAGTAGACTTCATTTGCACTAGACGAGTTCGCCCTTCGACTGTGCTTTGTTTGTCTGACTATCGAACATCATCAAGTACCTGTCTCATCTTGTGCGATGTATGAGAGTAGATACGAGTAGTAGAGTAGAATAATTAACATGAATATCATTCAAATGCAGAAATCAAGGTGTCGATCAAGATGACTTTTAATAACTTAAGAGTCAACATAAGGATATTTTAGAAATCATAGATTCCCCCTTAAATGTATATTACCTTAGGGGATGTTTCCTTTTGGTTTTAAAAACCAGGTTTTGGATTTCAAGATCCAAAACCCGTTTTACTTCGGGATTTAAAAACCGGTTTTCAAAATCCACTCAAAACCACCCTTATCAAACATATTGATTTGACATAAAGTTATATCTATATAATATTACTCCAATTATTATATTATTTTTCAACAATAATATAATAATACTATAATAATATAATAATACAATAATATAATACATTTAATCAACTAATCATTATAATCTCACCAAACAATAATATAATAATACAAACTCATTCAATCTTACAACTTGATTTGACATAAAGTTAAATTCTTCACTATTCCAAAACCCAAAAGAAACACCCATATTACTATTCATCGGGATTTCAAAAACCAGATTTCAAAAATCTGGTTTTTAAAACCATCCAAAGCCCAAAAGAAACACCCCCTTAGTATTACCCTCAGCTTTACCAGCTTCCTCATCGGGTTGTTTGGTCATCTTGTCTGACCTTGTTTACCTGGATCTAGTCGAGTGTGAATGTAATGTGACTTGTCTATGTTGTACTTGTCTGTTCTGCGAATGCCTTGCTTTTGAGTACCTGTCTTGTTAGTACAATACTATGCAGTAGTAGGGTCTAGATCAATCAATCCTAGACTAATGCACAATTCTCTGAAACGAGCTTTAGGTAATGGTTTTGTAAAGATATCAGCTCTTTGAATATCAGTGTGAATCTTTTCCATGCGAATGTTCTTCTTCTCAACATGATCACGTATAAAATGGTGTTTCACATCAACATGCTTACAACGTGTGTGCAAAACAGGATTTTGTGTAATGACAATAACACTATTACTATCACAAAATATAGGAACATTGGATTCAGTGATATTATAATCTCTAAGTTGTTGAATTAGCCAAAGTAATTGACTACAGCAACTACCAGCAGCCATGTATTCGTCTTCAGTTGTGGATGTAGCCACACTGGTCTGCTTTTTCGAAAACCATGAAATAAGCTTTGTGCCTAGAAATTGACAAGAACCGGAAGTAGATTTCCTATCTATTCTATAGCCACCAAAATTAGAATCAGAGTAGCCACTTAGAGATAGATCATCATTTGAAGGATACCATATACCACGATTGATGGTTCCTTTCAAATATTTCAATATCCTTTTAGTGGTTTCCATATGACTCTCTTTTGGATTAGCTTGGAATCGAGCACATACGCCAACATAAAATGCAATATCAGGTCTACTAGCAGTTAGGTACAGTAATGAACCAATAAGACCACAATAATATGATTGATCAGCACACTTACCATGCTCATCTGGATCCATCATGTAGGTAGGTAGCATGGGTACTCCAGTAGATTTGCAAGTTTTAATACCATACTTGTCTAGAAGATTTCTAGTATACTTGGCTTGATTTATGAAAATCCCATCGGATGTTTGTTTTACTTGAAGGCCAAGAAAGTAAGTCATTTCACCCATCATTGACATTTCAAACTTACTTTGCATGAGTGTTGAAAAACTTTCACTCAGTTTTTTGTTGGGTGATCCAAAAATGATATCATCCACGTAAATTTGGACGAGTAAAATGTCTTTTCCTTCTTGTCTTCTGAACAAAGTACGGTCTACTTTTCCCTTAGTAAAACCATTTTCTAATAGAAAGAGATAGAGTATCGTACCATGCTCTTGGAGCTTGTTTTAGTCCGTATAAGGCTTTCTTCAATTTGTACACTTGATTGCCTTTCACCTCGAAACCTGGAGGTTGTTCTACATACACTTCTTCCGCAAGAATACCATTAAGAAATGCACTTTGAACATCCATTTGATATACAGTAAACTTCATATAAGCAACATATGCAAGAAACAATCGAATGGCTTCTAGTCTAGCAACAGGTGCATACGTTTCATCAGAGTTTATGCCTTCAACTTGTGAATAGCCTTGGGCTACTAGTCTAGCCTTATTTCTAACGACTACATCATTCTCATCTTTCTTATTTTTGAAAATCCATCGTGTCCAACTACATTATGGTGTTCTGGCCTATCGACAAGTTCCTAGACGTCGTTTCGAACAAACTGGTTAAACTCGTCTTGCATAGCGATGATCCAATTACTATCAGCCAATGCCTCTTTAATGGTTTTAGGCTCGATAGATGAAAGGAAACAACACCAGCAAAACATAGATGGACTTGTCTGTTCTTGCGACTCAAAGAGTTATCGTCTAGTCTTTACACCAACAGTAGAGTCACCAATAATACTCTCAGTATTATGAGAAGATTTCCATGTCTTTCTAGAATTATCAGGCATGTTATCATCATCTAAATCAACTATGGCATCATGCATTTCAACATCATTTGTATCCGCAGTTTTAACAGGAGTAGACGAGTCAACTAAAGCAGGCATGTCAACTGGTCTAGTAGACTTACCTTTGTCACTTACCTTCACCTCGTCATCTGACTCGAGGGCTTTCATGAATGGATTGTAGGCTTGAACATATTTGTACACTTCTGATTCTTTTTTAGATTGAATCGATAAATCGTTCACTTTCTTACTGATCTGGTCGTTAGACGAGTCCTGTCGAGATTCATCGAATACAACATGTGGTGTTTCTTCCACACAAAGAGTAGAGTAGTTGAATACTCTGAATGCTTTGCTTGTCGAGGAGTATCCTAAGAATATCCCATCGTCTGCCTTAGCATCAAACACATTCAACTTACTTTTCCCATTGTTATGGATGAAACACTTGCATCCAAATATATGGAAATAAGAAATTCTGGGCTTTCTGCCTTTCCATACCTCGTAGGGCGTCTTACCTAGTGCCTTATTGATTGCACTCTGTTTTGGGAGTGGCATGCAGTATTGATCGCCTCTGCCCAAAACTTTTGAGGAATATTATACTCGGCCAACATGGTCCTGTAGGCTTCCTTAAGAGTTATATTCCGACGCTCAACTACTCCATTTTGTTGAGGTGTCCTGGCTGCACTAGTAAGATGCTGGATACCTCTTTTAGAGAAAAAATCTTTGATATAACAATTAATAAATTCAGTACCCCTGTCACTACGAATTTTAACAATGGACTGATTCTTCTCAACTTGTATCCTCTTCAACAGATCAGGTAGGAGTGTTTGTGTATCACTCTTCTTGTGTAAGAAGACTACCCAAGTGAACTTAGAATAGTCGTCTACCACAACAAATATGTACCTTCTACCGTTCAAGGTTGGAGGAGTGATTGGACCATGTAGATCCATACGTAGTAGTTCTAGGACTCTACTTGTTGAGAGAGTTGTAATAGATTTAAAGGAACCTTTTACCTGCTTACCTTTCTGACAAGCATCACATACATGTGACTTGAAATAGATTTCATTGGGTATACCTTCAACTAGGTAATCTCTTGCAATCTTATTAATCACCTTAAAGTTCATCTGACATAGGCGTCTATGCCATAGCCAACTGATCTATTTAGGGTTCTTACTAAGAAGATAAGTATCCCTTGGACGTCTATTCCAATTCACGATATACACGCTACCTTGTCTGATGCCAACGAGTAGTACAGTGTGTGTCCTCTTGTCGATGATCTCGCATTTTCGACTTTGAATTGTACCTTATAACCACGATCACAGAATTGAGAAACAGATAGTAAATTGTACTTTAAACCTTCTACGTAGGATACGTCTTGTATCTCTACATCTCCATTTCTGATGTAACCGAAGCCTTTTGTAACGGCCATTGAGCTATCACCAAAGATTACCCTGGGTCCTTCTTGTTCGCAGTAACTCGATAGAAGAGCCTTAGTACCCGTCATGTGGTGCGAACAACCACTATCGATGTACCAAGTTTCTCCTACAGAGCCACCATTTTTATACAAGTCAAGTCGACCCTGCAATGATGATATTTAATAACTTAGGTACCCACATTGTCTATTGGGGTCCTAGGGGGTTAGTAGGGTTAAGAGGAATCCAAATGTACATAGGATTTTTGAACAAATTAGACCTCTTCAATTTTCTGCCATACTTGTTGCAGAATAGTACCTTATCAACCTCATCTGATCTATCATCAGACCTTGAGTCTACTCGTTTGAGGTAGCCTTTTGACTTAACCTCTACTTGAGCAGGCATATGCCTTTGATAGTTCGAATATGGTTTATAAGCGTTTGGGCCATGCGGTTTATAGACTCGTTTGGGTCTTTCCTCTCCAATAATGTCATATGATAAAGGTGGAGGATATAAGATAGGCTGAGTACGATATTTTGGATCAACATTTCTTGGTCTAGTTGAGTAAAACTGAGACTGCCTTATGAAAGGTGGTCTAGGCTCATTCCAACGAGTTTGTAATTGTCTAGTGTTAGTCTGAGCAGGATACCAATCTTCGTATCTGACCTAGTTTGGTCGTCCACGATTCTTAGATCTCTTCAGATTTGGTTTAGACAAGACAGGTCTGTTGTTAACATTCTTTCTATCACCTTTGATAGTTGGAGTGTTAACTCTAGCCTGTCTTTGTACATTTCCTTGAATAGGTGCTTAAATATCGTAATTCATTGGTCTTTTCCCTTTATCGTGTGTTAAAGAACTTGAACTAACATCAGTAGGGTTCTTAATGACATGAGTAGGCGAGTTAGGTGAATCTGCACCCAACCCTGTTTTGTCATCTGGAGCCCTATACCTATCTGACAGTTGTTGATTAATTATTGATGAATTAACCAAGTCAGTAAGTTTAAGGTCTAGATTTACGACCTCAGTCTCTAAGAACTTATTGCGTTCTTCAAGTTTTTTGCACTTATTCTTTAAAACATTGAATTCATTAGTCTTAGTAGCATGAGTGTTTAATAAGTCTTGATACAACTTGTGTGTTGACGCGCACTTGTCTTTGAGTTGTCTCAACTCTTTTGTCAAACGTTCGTTTAAGACAGTTATATTAGGATCTACCTTAGACTGAGCTTCTTTAAGATCAATGATTTCTTATTTTAAAGATATGTTCTCATCACTGATTTCGATGAATGTCTTGTTAGCAAGTAGGAGGTCTTCTTCAGTTACTCTAGTCGAGTGCTGAAGACTACTCCCTACTCCACTATCGGCAGTATCACTTTCATCAGAATCTGAGTCATCACATGAACGAAAAGAAGTTGCAGAAGATACCTCTTGTTCGATTTTCGCCATTAGAATTAGGCCATCGTCTGCTATGAACGCTTCTTTTTCGTTGTTAGAAGGGTAACTAGATGAAGACGAAGGTAACTCGGCTGAATCCGTTTCAGAGTCATCATTAGCCAACATTGCCTTCTTACCCCTGTTGTATCTTCGTTCCCGTCTGGCTTTCCTTTCTTCTAGATCATCAGTGCACACGTCCGGATATTCGTAAATGTAATGACCTGGTTTCTCACAGTTATAGCATAATAGATCATTAGTAAACTTTTTCATAGGAGATTTATCTCTTCTCTTGTCTCGCCTATCAGAACGTCTAACCTTCCTATCCTCAGAGTTTCTATCTTGTCTGGTCTCTCTCGAGATCTCATCTCTCCTTTCGGATGAGTTTTGATCTCGTCTAGTCTCAGACGAGTCCTTGTTAGCAGAACCTCTAAAGTCTTTGTAAAAGCGCTTATATCTACCGTATCGTTTGTTTAGCTTGTCGAACTTCCTAACCATAAGGTTCATCTGATCTTTCAGACTTAGATCAGACCTATCTAACTCTTCCTTAACACTAGCAGACTTAGTTTTAGACTTGTCTACTCTAGAGCTCCTAGAAGAAGTAGATTTAAATGCAACATTTTTCGACACAACTTTCTCTATATCACTACTGGCTATAGGATCATCCTCATCTAGATCGAACTCATAGGCCTTAAGAGTTTGGAACATTGTCTCAGCAGTCCATTCATCAATTAAGAATTCTCAAATTGATTTCACGATTAGTATATGTCTTGCCCAGTACTTCCAAATCATTCATAACACGAGTGAAACGAGTATCTAACTGGTCTATATTTTC
Source organism: Galeopsis tetrahit (assembly GCA_963675135.1). Taxonomy (NCBI): domain Eukaryota; kingdom Viridiplantae; phylum Streptophyta; class Magnoliopsida; order Lamiales; family Lamiaceae; genus Galeopsis; species Galeopsis tetrahit. Next base: position 22,380,235 of record OY776120.1, on the reverse strand, counting down.
ACCAGCCTTCATCTTAAATGAATCGAACCTCTGAACAGTAATGGATAACTTGCTTTCCTTGATCAAGGTAGTCCCTTCACAAATGATAGCAAGTCGATCCCACATTTCTTTAACAGTCTTACATTTTAATACTTTTCCCAGATACTCGTTGGGAAGGGTATGTAAAATATAGTTCTTAGCTAAACTGTCTAGATTGTTCTGTCTCATTTCTTCCGAAGTGAGTTCTGACCTTGGTTTGGGGACGAGAACGCCAACAACTTTTGATGGTTCCAAAGCAGCAGTGTTTGGAATCATGGTAACGATCGGTCCTTCTTTCACGACAAACACCATCAGATCGTGAGTCGAGCTGAAAATGGCTTCCATCCAGAGTTTCCAATAATCATAATCCTGGACTGAAAAACTTAGACAGTTTGTTAGCACTTATTTCCATACACATGATTTCAAGAAGATCAAATAGGAATATGGCAGATAGATCAAAGATACAAGAAAATCAGTATGATGATATGAACAAATACACACAAGAACCAAGACTTCCCTCAAAGTCTTTATGGGTGATCAAGAAACAGCAGTCCAAAGAACTACTGCTCTGATACCACTTGTAGGTCCCTAGTTGAGTAGTAAGATTGAGTAAGCTAGTAAAAGTCTAGAGGGGAGGGGTGAATAGACTTTTAAAAATCTTTCAAAATATCAAAGTACACAATGCGGAATATCCGATTATAATGAGCCCTTAAAATTTTATACTCAACTATTGTGATGAACACTGATCTTGTCTATTCTATATGCACATTAATCAATTAAACAAGTAAAACAATTAAACACAAATAAAACAGTGAAGTAAATCAACACGAGATTTATAGTGGTTCGACAACTTATCTACATCCACTCTCACAACTCCAGTCGTGAAATTCTAATTAACTCTTCTCTTCGAGTAGTGTGTTCTTGTGGCTTAAAGTCCCAAGAAATAAGACTTCGATCTTCTCGATTATGCCACCAGGTATATCTTCGATCTAACAACTAGCTATTTTACAAGCAACTAGCAACTTGATTTAACAACAAAATTGTAAAGAAAAACTTCTCTAATTCAATAGTAGCCTCCTTGAATATGACTTGTCTTCTGGCTTCAGGTTCTGAACTTCAACTCTGCGAGTTTTCTCTTGCTTTGAATATCTCTCAACGAATGCTTCAGTATTTCGAATTTTAGTAGTCTTTACCGCTTGAATTACTTCGCGTATTTATAAACTCCAGAAATCAAGAATAATTTGTTATCCAACAACTTTTCTTGATAACTAACTTCGTAACAACTTCTTCATATCCTTTCACACGTTTCTTTAGTTAATTAGTTATTCCATAACTAACTCTTCAATATACTCCCTCCGTCCATGAAAAGTAGTCTCATTTGCCTTATATTTCTTGTCCACAAAATGTAGTCTCATACCCTTTATGAAAACTATCACCCTTCAACCATCACTTAATTACTCAAATTGCCATCAACTTTATTCACAAACAATCACTTTATTCACAATGGACCCCACAATACCCTATAATACCCTTACTTTATCTACATTTTTTTTAAACATGTGTCCCACTCCCATGGGACTACTTTTCATGGATGGAGGGAGTATGATCTTATCTTCATTCAGTATCTTTACGCGTATTTACTTGACTTGTCTTCAACACTTAGACAATTCTTCAGTCTTCAGTACTTGTCTTGTCAAGTCTTCTTGTCTTGCAGCAGTCTTCTTCCAGTAGACTTCCATGTACAACTAATCTAGTCCTATCAATCTAATTCTAATCAAAACTATTACATTACTTTAAGCTTTATAATTTCAGTTTAGTCACCTTAAAAAACTATACATCAATATGAACATAAAAACATAAGCTTCTATACAACAATTATATGCTCATCATAAAACCTATAAAACTTCAATACTTAGTTTATTTTTCCAGTACTTATAAATCGTACTTGTCTTTTCTTTCTTTTCTTTTGCACTCTACTGATCTTGTCATAAGATGACTTTCATAACTAGATCAGTCAATACTTAAAAATATATTCAAGTCTACTTTTGACTTATCAAAACTACTTTAACATCAATTAAGACTTATATTAGGATTCATATCCCAACATAACTTGTTCTTTTTAGGGCTACTCCTTATCATTAGCCAACTCATTCTCTTCCATTTTCATGATATTGGACTCAATTTTGGGCCAAATACATTAATACACCAATTATCCAATAATAATGAGATAAATAATTAAATAAATATAAAATCATTAACATATAATCAACAGATAATAAATGATATAACTCATTCTATTTTTACGTGTCACATTTTCATAGGATGACATATTTTGTCCGCATCAATACACCTTCATTTATGATGATCGAGATGAGTTATTCCTCATTTCCTTTTATTTTCATTCATTTCTCCCTCATATATAAACTCGCTCCTTCATAATAATGAAATGTAAATTTGTAACTTAAAAAAAACTATATTACTAATTTTATACAGAAAAAAAAAAAGGACAAACATAAAACACTTATAGTAATATTTATATTATTGTCTTTTTTTAAATGGATTAATCTAAAATGTTAAAGAAAACTAAAGAAAGTGACTTGTTTTTATAATATTGATATTACTGTCTTTTTTAATGGATTAATCTAATTAAAATGATAAAGAAAGAAAGCGATTTGTTCTTAATATTTAGATTATTGTCTTTTTTTTTTTAAAAATGTATTACAAATGAATTTCTAAACGACATTTTGTGTTTTACTCGGAGGGGTATAAAATATTCTTTATTTGTTATCTAAATTTCTAAATAGATTATACATATGCAAATAATTTTGTAACGTTAACCGACAAGTTTAACGCTTTGAGGATCTTCATGGTTGACTCTTTGTCTTTCTTTACCAATAAAATACGCCTTGTCTACTCGTATACGAGACTATGGTCAGTTATGTCTTTGATCAGCCGTGATCTCTATGCGACTCTCGTTTTTTAGTCTTTCTACATCGTGCTATTTTTTCTTTAATTTAGAGAAGTGTAGATTTTTTCCTTGTTCTAGATCTTTCCGTCTCCGAATAAGGTTTTAATGGAATTCTAACCTCTTGTTCGGCTTGTAAACTTATAATTTTCTATTTTTTTTTCTTTTGCTCTTAATACATATACATATATATATATATATATATTTTGCTCTTAATACACACATATATATTTTTTTTTTTCTTTGCTCTTAATACACATATATATATATATATATATCCTTTTACTTGCCCTTGCATCACCACCCATGATCCATGATAAAAATAAAATAAAGAGAAAATTAGATATGCATATTTACCTTTTAACGTTCTCTCACGTCAGGATAAGATACGTATATATCACTTTGAAATTACGTTACTAAAAGTTAAACCTGAAAATTATAAGTAATTCACCACAAATTGAATTGACTTTGGGCCAATAAATACTTTAGCAAATAAAATATAGGCCATGGGTCAATTCATTAATATGGACCTACCGTTATTTATTTATTTTTATATATTATTAGTCTTTTTACTTTCAAAACTTAAATTCTAATTACATATGCGGGATTTTTATTTACAACTTAATGTTATATTTTTAACAAAATTTAAAAGTGGTAAAAAAAATAAAAATAGTGAAGAAATAAAAACGGCATCATAATTATCAATATTTTAATCAATCCTTTATTCTTTCATTACATCCTCATGCTTTGAGATAAAAAAATGTATTTATTTTTTCTAGAAAAAGAATATAGTAGTAAACAAGTGAATTATTTTCAGACATGAAAGTCCCACTAGCTATTTGTGCTTTGTAAATTCTTGTAAGCATGTCTAAGATGATTAAGACTGCTTTTTCCTTGTTGCCAATGCATAAAATAATGTCCCCCTTAATTAAAGTACTTTAGTTATAAAGTCTTCTTAATTAAACTAATAAAAATAGGAAAACAAGTAATTAAAGTAGTAAATATTAATATTGGGAAATAAATATAAACCATATAACTCATTCTAGCAGCTAGAAGAAAGAGACATCATATTGGGATACATTAGTGGGCTTGAAAAATTGTATAGAATTCTGATTGCCACATAAGTTAGTGATTAGTAAACAGCAAAAAATAAAAAGGATATATGATTATATTACATTAAAAAAAATTAAAAATCATGACTAAATTGCAAGAATTGCAATGTAACATGTAATTAATTTGGTGTATGTGAATGTGAGTCTCTTTGCAAGACAGTTCTATAAATAGGACTATTTGTGAGAGATAAATAGAAAGACTTCCTCTTCCTATGTAGCTGCTCTTTGAGATGCCTAATTTTGGCATCAACCCTTGCAGAGTATCCAATTTGTGTCAACTGTTTGGACTTCTCTTGCTCCCTCAACCACATTGGACTATCAATCACATCTGTCCCTGAATGCTTCATTTCTTGAAGTATGTGATCGTCCATCGGATAAAACGAGCGTTGGACGACAATGTAGCTAAAATACGGAAGAAGAGAAACCACGACCACTATCAACGTAGTTGTCCAATAAACGGGTGCTGGCCCAATCTGCTCGGTGAAAATATGGAACACGTTCGTTGAGATGGTCGGGGAGAGGGCCGCGTATGAGTAGAGGAAAATGTACCAACTAAGAATGCTTCCCCAGATGAGGAAATGACTTATCCAAGTGAAATGTGAGATCATGAGAGCAATCTGGCAATTAACGGTCCAGATTATGCACGTGTACGTGATCGTCCCTATGTGCTCGATGTCTGCCAGGTTCCCCTTTTTGTCGAAAGCGTGGGGGGTGAGCATGAAGATGTTCAATATGAATACGGATAGCGAAGCTAGGATTCCGTTTGAAATCCACCCGATTATTCTTTTCCAACTGAAGCATATGTTTTTCTGGCCTTGTTGGTACAGGGCTGGAAACTGCACTAGGCAAATATACGTGTCATTCATTTAAACAGTGTAAAATCTCGCTTGTTCATGGGGTCATGTTCGTTCGTACCTTTAAGCAAACATCGGGCGAAACGTCCTGTTCGAGGACGCCTAGAGATATGACGGGCAAAGAAGTCAAGAGCACATTGAACATGACCATATACCAATCATCATACAAGTCCTGCCCTGAGAAACCAGTGAAAATGTTGTAGTAGAAGAGCGTAAGTCCAAACGCAACGTTTTTGTACACAAAGTAGAGAATCTGCAGCAACAAAAACAGAAAAAGTTTTCTAAATTTAATGAAAAATTAAGCATTAAACTTCTTAAGATTAAATCTTAACTCACCATCTTTGAAATCCTTCTGTAACACCAATGTCCATGAACTATCAACAATCTTTCCAGGAAACGAAATTCAGGCAACGAAAAGTCGCTCGCCATCACCGCCTGCCAAAGTACGAAAACCTTGATGAGTTGGACTTATGTAAAACAGTTTTACCATACAACAACAATAATCAGATGCACAAAACTGATATAATACCTGCATCCCTTCCATACCACTAATTCCAACTCCAATATCAGCTTCTTGAATCATACCAACGTCGTTAGCTCCATCACCGATTGCCAAGATTGTCTTGCCCGAATGCTGCTTAACACTCCTCGTAACCTGAAAATGTTTCAAGAAATTGCGCTTTAAGAGGCGGCTTAATAAGACAGCAAAAAAGCAAGACATTGTGTCTGTTTGTCTGTCCTACCAGGGCTTTCTGCTTAGGAGAGACGCGACAACATATGACTACGTCACAATCCATAGCCACGGACAAGAAACGGGACCTCAGATCACTGTTCAAACACAGCTCAAGAGCTTTTCCATCCACCACCAAAGCGAAAGGCGCACGATCCTCTCCGTCTTCTTCAGTCATCAACTTGCTATAACTTTGTAGTTGGCTCAGAATTTCTTCCTGAAAAACTAAAAAACAAGAGCACTTGATCCCCGTTCATTCGTATTCTTCCCACATCATTCTTTTCATCTTAAACAATTAAATTTGTCTTCACCTTCATTTGTTGCTTAATTGTAGACTCCCCCCTACTTGATGATAAATGAAGTTGCTTCATACCATGCCTTAGTAAACTGCAAGAAAATCTGCAACATACAATCACAGAATCAATTTCCTGTCATTAAAGACTATTAGCCGGTTACAGTGACATGATTTCCGTAATTAAATATTCACCCTATATTTACTGCAGTTTCCTTCTTATCACCAGTTAGCAGCCAGATCTTCAACCCTGCTTGTGCAAGTTTATCAATGCATTCAGGGACCTGCCATATGATTATTGAGATTTGAGACAAGAATTAATATTAATTTTATGTAATAAAAGAATTTCATTTCAACAGAACATATAATAAACATACCCCCTTTTGCAACTTATCTTCAACAGCTACAGCACCAAGTAAAATCAAATCTTTCTCAATCATTTCAGAGGCATTCTCAAGCAACTCATCTCTTTGTGGACATATATTAGCCTTAGCATTCTTGAAAACCCGATTCCAATCCTCGTATTCACGACTCCCTATCTTTCTATACGCGAACACCATTGTACGCAACCCATCTTCTGCGTAGTTTGACAGGTGCATCACCGTTGCCTGCTGGTACGTTCTCCCATCATCTCCTAGCCTATCGAAAATCACCCTTCAAAACAAAACAAAACAAAATATTACAAAAAATCGCGAGTAAAATTACAAGAAAATCGTGAGTAACCATACTCATCAGCTCCTTTGCACAAGAGGAAGATTTCGTCGTCTTCATTCCGTACTATCACCGACATTCTCTTTCTCGAGCTATTGAATTCCAACAGATTCAAAAGTTTGTATTCTCTGCAACAATATTTTGTTGTTACAAAACTATTACATAAAAAGGAAAAATACATTAAACACGAATTAAACACACCTCTGAATCTCCATTCCTGATGTAGGATCAAGCTCTTGAACAACAATAGTAGATTGAGTTCTTTGACAAAACTTGAACCCAAACTCTCTAGCTGCAACGAGAAACGCGACCTCCTCAGGCGACTCAGCCTCATACGCCCCGTTTTCAACTGGAATCCCCGTATGACACAGAGCCATAACTCTAAAAAACATCATCATATCACCCACATTAGACCCATGAATCCACAATTTATCCGTAAGCCTACTATCTCGAAAATTAAACCCCTTAATCACACGATCCTTTAACGAATCCGAGATTCTTGAATTTGCCTGATGCAAGCCCAAACCATCCTTCTCTGTGCTCCCATCACCAGTAGAAAGATCAAACATCTCAACACTTCTTCCCGTTGAATCAGAGCCGTCCAAACTAAACCTATGTCTCTCGACATCAATATTCATTCTACAAGAAGCTGCAAGATCGACTTGAGTCACTTCCCCACCGTACGTGATCCCTTCAATCGAACACTTTCTGAACTCCATTTGATTGCAAGTTAAGGTTCCTGTTTTGTCTGATAAAATCATCTCCACTTGGCCTAACTCCTCGTTCAAGTTCGACGTTCGTGCCTCCACTGCCTTCCCTGTCGCCTCGTCGTACATTGCAATGTCGTTGTTGATCAGCATTGCTTGCAGAACTTTAACAACTTCAATGGAAACATACAGAGAGATAGGGATCAAGTAGCCGTACAAGACAAGAGCCCTTACAAACTGTAGAAAACCCGAGATCATAGGCTCGTTTGGATCGAATAGCTCGTCTACATCGTCCTTAAACTTGAGGTACCACCTTCCGGACGCGATGAACACAGACGACCCGATTCCTGAGACGAAAGAGATCACGACCATTATCACGAAAAGCAGATAAATCACACTGTCCATCTTCTTCTCGACTCTGCTTCGTTTAGACGGAGACTTGGTGGAGTTTCGTATGGCCTTCGTGTCTGGTCCGGAAAACACCACGACGCCATAAACGAACTCCGTGTTACGAAGCTTGGAGTCGCGTAACAGGATTTGGGTCGGGTTTAACGGGTAGGACTCTTTTTCCATGTCCAAATTGCCTACGAAAGTGTAGAGGCTCGGGTTTGGATCTTCGCAACGGATCGAGGCTTTGAATTTGCAGAAATCGGAGTCTTCGTCCAGACTAAGTGTAGCTTCTAAGCTTCTTTTAGCTTTGAGATTCGTCTCTCCGTCGAGATTCATCGTCTCGACGTAGCAAAGGCCATCTTCGAAGCTCGAAGATAGCAGAAGAAGATCACTTGCAAAATACTCATTCTTCATCACTTTGACAACATCTCCTACTAATAGAGAATCCCATGACTTCTCCACAAATGATCCTTCTCCATTGTGAACCTTAATCTTCCTCGAATTCACATTCCGATCCTGCAAAATGTCGTCATACTGTTATAACGGATGCAAGAAAGATAGATAAAACCCGAAATTTATACATACCTGCAAGAATCTATGCCAATCTTCAATGGCTTCTTTGAGCATACTAATACCAATAACAAAAACAAGAGGGGTTATCACAGTAACTGGATTGAAAGCAGCTAAAGGTGTAACAGAGAGAATAGCTGCTAACAGAAAGTACAAATTGGCAGCCCTTCTAAATTGCTCGAAAAGGGCTCGAGGTAGAAACGTAACAACATTGTACTTGGTTGTTGAAACGTAGTTATTGGGATACTTATGAGGCTTCCACCTATGCATCTGCGGCTCGTTGCAGAAAACCACGCGAGCAAAGCCCCGTTGCCCAAGCAGATGCTCCTCGTCTACGCTCGGACGAAAGCACGAAAACGAATACAGATTGCTCCATCTCAGCTTCTGCTTTCCTCTCCTTGATGCCCCTGGCATTTTTTTCACAATCATCATCAAAATTTATTAGCTGTCTCTACACTGAAAAACATCGTCGAATGTTTAGGCCATAATGTACAAGTACAGATTTGTCATTTGTGGTTGTTTGGCATTCTTGGATCAATCAGGAAATGCAGGCCAATGCATAAACAAACGATTGCACTAAAATCCAAGTAGCATTGACATATCCGAAATCTAATATTTTTTAAAACTGAATTTGGGATTTAAATAATGAGTGTTACATGTGATGGACTCTACTTGTTGATTCAAATATGTCCAAGTTCTTGACCCAATTAATAGTCCATGCATGAAAACTGCCACAATTTATGGTAACTCTAATGTTAGGAATTTATTTAATAATTATTTAATCCTCTAGATTTGCAAACAGAATCATTCTCTTGATCCCCAATGCAGATTGTACAATCTTTACTTTTAAGTTTTGAAGCAAGTTATCCTACTCTTTTAGACTTAGACGAAATTCTTTCGGGTCCAGTTATTTGAATAAAAAAAAAAAATCAGTTGATTGCCGGCAAATCTCATGGTGTTAATTACAAGATCATGTATATATGTCCAAGAAACAAAGTAAATATTCAAACAGAGAGTTTTTTAGATAGTTATAAATAAATAAATTGAAGCGGCAAGATTCTGCATTTTAGTAGTCAATGAACAACGTAGTTGTATTAATTAATCAGAGAGTAAGACTTTGAACTTATAGCACAAGACAAAATTACTAGAAGAAGAAACACGTTACTCTTATTATTAAAAAAAAATCATACAAAATATTCCTAACGAATTGCAATATAGTATTTGCTTAAAGCATTTTTTTTGTTTGAAGGCTAAAGCATTTATTTTTAAACGCTACTACTTTTTAATTGATTTTCAAAATGTATAATCATTTACAAATACTCCCAAAACAGTTTTATGATTTATTTTGATTTTATGCACGTTTTCATATATAATTAAGTTTCTGGAATTAAGAAAAAAAAACTTAAAACTTCACAAATAAAAAATTGAAAACACTTCAATAAAACAATCTTGTGAATTACCCCCTGACTGACGTGTAGCGGAAGGTTGTAACAGAAAGAGACGAACACCTTCATACCCATTTCTTTTTTCCCCTCCCCATGACTCAAACCCAAGATCTAAGGCCTAGGTAGTGATACTATGTATACTAGGTGACGACCTCAACTTTTATTCAATATTTAAATTCAACAACCGTTTACAATATGAAACACCAACTATAAATAAGCAACCCACAAAACCCTAGTCCTATGGCCCAACACTTTCGTGGGCTTATACCAAAAAAGAAAAGGGATTCAAAAGGAAACTATTGCAAAAATTAAGAACATAACCAAAAATAACAAAGGTGACATAATATCATCAAATCACTTCCTAAGTTTGGAGATCCTGTCATAGGACTCTAAAAACTTCGTTGCCACATCATCCTTCCCAACGTCGAGGAGGTTCGTCCTCGAACTGAAAACGTTGGCAGGATCCTCGTCGTTGTTGCCCGTGTATGGAATTAAGTGCTTAACATTGAACACGTCTGAAATGCGAAGGTGGGAAGACAACTTCAAATAGTAAGCATTCAGGTTGATTTTGGCTAGCACCTCCAATGGGCCAATTTTGCGGCAGCGAGCTTGCTGTACTCGTGGGCCGGGTACCGATCACGAGTGAGTACCGCCTAAACGAAATCACCTGGTTCAAAATCAACAGTTCGTCGGGACTTATCAGCGACTACTTTGTAGTCCAAAGTTGAGGAGACCAACTGATCATGAGTGGCCCGGTGTGTAGCTTGCAGGGCCTCAATGAGGTCGGCTGCCTACGGATCTGCTCGCACCGGGGACGGGAAGGCCATCAAGGTAGTAGGGCCACGAGGGAGTACGACATAGAAGATCTGGAATGGGGCGAGGTTGGTGCTGCGGTTAACGGTGGGGTTATGAGCGAATTCCACCTGGCTCAGGCGGGCATCCCAAGTGCGAAGATTATCGTCGACCAGGCAACGTAATAGGTTTCCCAAGGACCTGTTGACTACCTCCGTCTGCCCATTAGTCTGCGGGTGATAGGCACTACTAAAGTTTAACTGAGTGTTGGCCATGCGCCACAAGCTTTTCCAAAAGAAACTAAGAAACTGTGTGTCTCGGTCTAACATAATCGGGAGGGTAGGCCGTGCAAACGATAGATCTCTCTGAAAAATAGGGTCGCGATGTGCAGTGCATCCGACGTCTTCTTACAAGGAATGAAGTGGTCCATTTTTTAGAACTGGTCGACGACAACAAATATCGAATCAAATCCTCGTTGCGTTCTAGGCAATCCCAACACAAAATCCATGCTAATTACGGACCAAGGCTCATTCGGGACCGGTAAAGGGCGATACAACCCCACATTAGTGGTTGTCCCTTTGGAGATTTGGCACACCCGATACTGCTCAACAAATCGAGTAACATCACATAAGGTGGCCAGAAATATGCTCGCTGGACGAGCTCGATTGAGCGATCACGCCCCACGTGTCCTGTACCATGCAACTCGGCAATGAGGCGAAGACTTGTGTCTGGAATGCAAAGGTGAGTGCCTTTGAAGTGAAACCCATCGATGTGGGCAAAGTCCGTGTGGTCTCCTGCCGCAAGTTGTTCCAAAATAGGGCCAAAGAACTTGTTTGGCAGATACTGCTCGCCCAATAGTTCGAGGCCCAGGACAGAAATGCGAAGGTTCGCCAGCACCAGTGCTCGCCTACTCAGAGCATCAACCACTCTATTCGAAGCTCCCGACTGTTGTTTAAGGACAAATGTGAATTGCTGTAAGTAGGCTACCCACGACGCATGGCGAGCAGACAAATTATCATGCGTGGCGAGATGACGCAACGCGTCGTGGTCGGAGTATAAAATAAATTCCCTATGAAACAAATAATGATGCCAATGTCGCACTGCCCGAACAACCGCATAGAATTCTACGTCATAGACGTGTAACGAGAACGATCACCCGCGAGCTTCTAGCTGAAATAAGCAACCGGGCGACCATGTTACCTCAAAACAGCCCTTATCCCAGTCTTAGACGCATCGCAAGAAAGTTCAAATGGCTGATCAAAGTTGGGTAGCAGTAAGATCGGGGCCATGGTCAATTTTTGTTTAATGTTGTTGAAAGCTCTTGTCGCCTCTGATGTCAAAACTAAGGGTTTACGCCCAATGCAGTCCGTGATTGGTGCCGTGATCGAGCTGAAGTGGGCGATGAACTGGCGGTAAAACGAAGCGAGACCATGGAAGCTCCTCGCCTCAGTGATGGTGGTCGGCTGCATCCAATCTCTTATGGCGACGATTTTAGACTCGTCGACCTGAATCCCCTCGACGATATGATATAGCCCCAAAACAATACGGATTCCACACAAAACAAAAACTTCGTGCTGGCTGCGTAAAACTTCTTCTCGCGTAAATTCAAAAGAACCGACCGTAAGTGCGATACATGCTCCTCTTTAGTTCCACTGTAAACCAAGACGTCATCAAAGTACACGACCACACATGAACCAATGAGAGCGCACAATGCTTGATTCATTACTCACATGAACGTGCTCGGCGTATTCGACAAACCAAAAGGCATAACCAACCATTCAAATAAACCCTCTCAAGTTTTAAACGTTGTCTTCCACTCATCGCCGGGGCGAATCAGAATCTGATGATAGCCACTGCGGATGTCGAGCTTGCTAAAATAGGACACACCACTAAGTTGATCTAGTAGGTCTTCCAAACGGGGAATAGAAAATCGATAACGGACTATGATTTTGTTAATATCCCGACTATCGACACAAATCCTCCACGAGGCATCTTTCTTTGGAATGATTAGGGCGGGCACGACACAAGGGCTCAAACTCTGACGGATAGTTCCCCGATGAAGGAGGTCCTCAACTTGTCGCCACAATTCGGCATGCTCTATAGGGCTCATCCGATAATGTGGGCGGTTCAGGAGAGACGCACCCGGGACCAAATCCATCTGATGCTGAATGTCGCGAAGGGGGTGGGAGTTCGTGGGGTAAAGCACTAGGGAAGAAGTTTATAAACTCATCAATCAAAACCTGTATATCTAGATGGATCACATGATCATGCTCGGTAGCATCCACCCCTACGATCAACATACACCACCGCGAGGATGCCAACTCCCGCAAGAAATTTGTCCGGGCGAGGATGAGAACTAAAGCTTTCGACGACATGAGAGAAGGTGTCGAGGAGTGCAATAATATTCGTGCCCCTTCAAAAACAAAAATATAGGTGTTTAATCGCCCATCATGAACCACAGACCGGTCAAACTACCAAGGACGACCAAGTAGTAAGTGGCACGCATCCATGGGCACCACGTCGCACCAAACCGAATCCTTGTACTTGTGGCTAATAGACAAAGACACTAACACACGATAATCAACTGTTATCGAATTACCACGTTGAATCCATGCTAAAGTATAAGGGGAGGGGTGTGGTTCAGAAGTCAAATTCAGTTTACTAACGGCATCAACATCAATGACATTTTCACACGAGCCCGAATCGATAATAAAATGACAAAATTTATCGTTAATGGTGCAGGTGGATGAGAATATATGGTGGTGTTGAGCGTCGGTTGCCGAGGGGTTTTTTGGGGTTAGGCAAACGCGACAGATGATAAGCATTTGGCCAACGTCTCCCTCGACATGTTCCTCAGGTAGGTCGTCTGGCATTTCTGTGTCGTAGATAAGAGGTGTATCGTAGTCAGAGGTTTTCCACTCATCTATTAGCAGTGCTCGCTACCGAGGAAGTGGGCAAGCGGATCGGCGATGCCCGACCTCGCCGCAACCGAAATAGTGTATGGACGACGAACCGGATTCGAGCCTCGTGGTTGCAGGCCCAGTATGGGGTGGTCGTTGAGCGGATGTTGAGGATGGAGTCGCGGAGGGAAAGTGCCTAGGGATGCTTCCTGACCCGCTGGGGCGACGAGCTTATTATTGTTCGAGTAGTAGTGCTCGCTGATGAGTCTTTGAGACGGACAAGAGGGCGAGTAGGGTGAGTGTGTCTTGGATGACAGGTTTCAGTCTACCCAAATAACGCGACACCAATTGGGCCTGTGAGTCGCGAACATCAATCCGAGAAAGAAATTGATAAAACTCCTCTGTGTAGGCATCGACAAATCTAGTGCAATGGCGAAGAGTGTGTAGTCGCTCATAAAGCGTGCTCACATAGTTGTGGGGCAGAAAATCGAGTTCCACGTGTTTGCGACATTTTCCCCAAGAAACGATGCGTGGTTTGCCTTCCTGCACACATAACTGCTTGATCTTTTGCCACCAAGAAGAGGTCCGTTGACGGAAACAGGTCGCCACTAACGCCACACGGCGGTTGTCAGGCACCGCCTTAAAGTCCAAGGTGTCCTCCACCGTGTTGATCCAATCCAAGAAGTCACACAGGTCAAGGCCGTCGGTGAATTCAGGGATCTCCAATATAAAATCTGTTTCCCAACGTTGATCATCGTCTCCGCGTGCCCTGGGTTCCCAAGCGAGGGGGCGAAATGATTGATGTCCGACATGGTTTCATCATCATTCGAATCTGATGCGACGGCAAGCGCGCCCTAGGAGCCTGGCGGCGCTGGTGTGGGGCATCAGGCTGCTGTCCGGGTGGATGATGGTTGTTTCGTCCTAGCAGAATGTTATTGGCAATGATATGGCGAAGCTCCTCGAGGCCCGCCGTGAAGGCGGCCACTTGACGACCCAACTCAACGATGGCATCGCGCTGGGCATCGGCAGCGGCTGGGAGGCATCGTACCTGTCTTGTGATACTAACTAACGTAGCGGAAGGTTAAAATAGAAAGAGACGAACACCTTGAAACTACGTATACTAGGTGACGACCTCAACTTTTATTCGATATCAAAATTCAACAACTGTTTACAATGTGAAACACCAACTATAAATAAGCAACACGCAAAACCCTAGTCCTATGACCCAACACTGTCGTGGGCTTATACCAAAAAGGAAAAGAGATTCAAAAGGAAACTATTGCAAAAATTAAGAACATAATAAAAAATAACAAAGTTAACATAATATCATCAAATCACTTCCTATGTTTGAAAATCATGTCATAAGACTCTAGAAACTTCGTTGCCACATCACCCCCTCGGCCGGACTGGAGACTCTCCATGAGAAATAAATTCATGTAATTTAAAGAGTATTAATATAAAATGTGATGCGATTAAAAATAGATCAAATAGTAGAAATATAATATAGTATAAATAATATGATTGTTAATTCAATATTTTAATGGTTAATATAGTGACAATTGATGTAAATAAATTAAAAGACGTGGATAATTATTTGATGTAGTGGTATCAATAGGTTTCAAAAAAGTGGCATGAGAAACTTGTATTGAAACACACAAAATGAAAAGATAGGAAGCTTCGACTATGATGGAAGGAATATAATCATGTTTTCAGGAGTTGAAAATCACTAGTTAGACGATTTTGGACCGTCTAGCGCCTAATTCGCCTAGGTGATACCTAGTTGGTCCAATAATTTTTTTTTATACCTAAAAATCATAATAATATCATAATGTAAATAACAAACTAGACACCGTTAATACCAAAAAAAAAAAAGCAATTTGCATTAGAAAAAAATAGTAATCATAATAATCCATTTGAATAAAGAAGAAAAACAAAAAGATAATACATATGCTATGAATTTGTGAAAATTTGAAATAATTTCTAAAAAGAGGTTGGTGATCCGGTTCTCTACTATTCAAACTTTATAGGTTTTATTTTTTGAAATTTCATTATTAATAAACTCTAATTTCTTTTCTTTTTTTAAAAAACGGCCGCTTAGAACCGACTCAACCAAGGCGCCTAATTCTATTTTCGCCTAAACATGTCAATTTGCAAGAAATCGGGTAGGATGATGGCCGCCTAACCCGATTTTTGTATCACTGATTATAATTAAAGTCAAATATTAATAACTCAAAGGATACATTTTTTTTTTCTTTTTTGAAAAACTGAAACTTAAGATTTTAAATATAATTTTTATCATTTGTACTAAATACTCTCTCGTTTTAATTTTTCATTATTTCAATTTTTTTTGTTTATCCAATTTCATTGTTCTATTTCCATTTCTAGAAATAATACTACACATTACTTTGAGAAATAGATAAATATTGTAAGATGAAAGAAAATGTAGAAAGAGATAGAAAAAAGGGAAAAAAAAGGAAAAAGAAAAAGAAAGAGAGATAGAGATAGAGATAGAAATAAAAGATAGTGAATTTTGTCATTTAATAAAATGAGAACCTTATAACGAGACTCCAAAATAGGTAAGTGGCCTAGTATGTACAAATTTTTATATTAAGGGATGGATTCACATTTCCTATATCATTTGTATATTGTGTTGCATTTTATATTTCAGATTTTTTTTTTTTAACATTATCAAATTAATAACATTTCAATAATAGTAGAATAAATATGTGGTTCGGAAAAAAAAAATAATAGCCGATAAATATATCACTTACTAAAGATTTACTTCATAATATTAATTAATTAATTTTTTTTATCTATATTTGTGACAAAACGGTTTGTTGCAGCTCTAATGATATCCAAGTACCGTCCGAATTCCTTATTTCGGTCCCTAATATGGGCCGGGTCAAATGAATTTTCCTCAAAGTCCTGCTTGCAGCTCTCTAATTCTTCCGCAAAATCATCCGCACGATATATACTTCTCTTTTAGTGGTTCCTCGTCAGAATCATGGTGAAGTTGGCTAAGTTGGTCGTTGATTTCGTCGGATTTTTATATTGCTAGGTCGATTACAATATTGGTGACGTTCTGACTATCCGTGTTGGCGAATATATCTGATTATCTCAAGTTTGAAGATTTTCCAGCACTGTGTTGAATTTATGGTATCGGAGCACATATCTCTCAAGTAATGTTCGATTTCTGAATCATCATCCCTAATTTATGAATCGCCTTCCCGGCCACATTTTCTTCGGTGTCTTCCTAATTTTTCTCTATGGCCAATTGAAATGGATAATCAGTCTTTGCATAAATGAAGTCATTTTACTGTTATGTAATTATTTGATATTGTTTTCCTTTGAATTGAGTAACTCTACAAGTTAATGGCTTGTTTATATCTATACTCATATAATACACCTACATGTTACCTTTTATAATTTAGGCGGGAAACTTTGTGGTCCGTTGATCACTTTTTTTTATCATCATCATGACCGTTCATTTAGTCTTCTTTCTAATTATAATAAAACTCATTTATTATTTATAATTAAATATATCTATTTTCTCTTCCTTCTTTTTGGCCGTTGATATTCTTTGATAAAATATGAACCTTAGGATTAAATGCTTAAATTTAGGAACCGTTACATTTTTTTTCTCTATATATTCATGTTTTTTCTTTGTCATCTCATCTCACCTCACATCTCCATTTTATGTTTGATGTTTTAGGAGTTTGAATTAGAGTTTGTAAATTTGAGATGTATTATTCTAGAAGTAGATATATGCTTTATTTGTAATAGTTGAATCTGTATTTTATGATTTTTGTATAGATTTGAAGGTTCATTGTATATTTTCGTTTGTATTCATCAAGATTTGAAGATTGGTTGAAGATTCTCCAAATGCATTGATCAATGATTTTAAGATTTGTTCAAAGTTTTGAAAATATTCGTTAGAAGTTTGAAGATTTGTTGAAAATTTCGAATATATTCATCATAAATTTGAAGATTTGTTGAATTTTTTCAAATGTGTTCATTTGAAATATTAAAATTTGATGTCAATAGGATACGTTTTCATCTTCTCATTTCTCTTTTATTGAATCATCTTCATATAGATGAATCAAACATGTTTTTAGTTTGATAGAGTTTGTGTATTTACTTTGTTTATTGATTATAAATGTTGATTCTATTATTCAATCTTAATTATTAGTTTGTACAATTAATATATTAGAAAATAAGTTGACCATTTATTACAAACACAAACAATTGTTTTATTTAAAATTTTAAATAAAAAATATTTTTTTGACGGGGTTAAATAAAAAATATTGAAGATGAAATTTTTTGTTCAAAAATTTTATTTCAATCATTATTATGTAAACATTAATATTTAAAATACTACTATTATAATTTAAAAATATATATTCACAAATAATTTATTGTATTAATTTTTCTGATAATTGTATATTCTTATTACTTAAATTGTAAAAAAAAAATACATAAATATCCATTTTGTGTAAATCCTAAACTATGCTATTATTTTAATTTTATTTTTTATTGCATAATATATTAATTTCAATCCAATATTACAATTATTGATCTTAAGTGTATTATGGAACTGTTATGTTTTTATAATTAAGGTATTATTATGGAACCGTTATGTTTTTATAATAAAAGATTCAATAGAAAAATTAAATTGAAGGCTTATTGTATGGAATTGAAATAGCTTCTTTAAATTTTTAGACTTTTTTAATGTATTTTACATTGTAACTTTGACCATAAATTTAATAGTGATTGATAATTTTTATGTAAAGTTTGTTAATTTCATTACACCCTCAAAATTATGACAATTAATTTTTTGTTACTGGCAGTTTATTATTGACTCTAAGTATTTATTTGTTTTATACCCTCAAATATTGATAATTTAATATAAACAAATTTTATTTCATGTTCATATTGACTGTTTTATTTTGACCCTAAACAAGTTATTTTGCGTAGTTCTCTAATATTAATAGTAAAAAAAGATGACAATTAATTGTTATATCAGTTAGACTAAGAAATTTTCATTATATCATTATTGGTAATTGATACTACAAAATGGATGTGATTGATGTTTTATTTAATTTTTTTGTTTTAAAAAAAATACTCATATTTATTATTTAATATAATATACATCGACTCTCACTTAGTGTCCATAGTTTTTTTACAACTACTTTGAATTTAACTAATTCGTTATAACCATTGTAATTTATAATTTAATGAAAAATCTATAAATATATAAAACACCATCGCATTTTTTTTGGACCGTTGATAATTTTTTCATGAAGGGATATTTGACATATTTAATTAAAAAATACATGTTACACTCATCTTGACCCTTAATCTAACAATATCACATCGTGATCATTTATTTTGTTCCGCTAATTATGAAAACGTTACATTTTCTCCATTATCTCATTCAATCTTGAATTCTCCACTTCTCCTAATTTTTTGACTATATATACTTCATTTGAGAATAACTTGAGTTGTCATCTAAGTTTTCCTAATTTCACATTTTTGTTTATTTAGATTAGATTTAATATGTATTAAACTATTTGTATATATCGATGTCACGTTCAATTAGCTCGACAATATTGCAGTGGTTTCTATTGTTGATTTGTTTCAATGTGTAAATGCATATTTTAATTAAATTAATAGTTTTTGTTAATTTTATGTTTTGACTGATGTTGAGTCGCACGGTAAAATGTTGGACTAAACTTTTAATATAATTGAATTTATAGTTTAATTATGTTGTGTTAATTCTTCAACGTGAATGAATCTCCTCAAATTTCATGGCACAGATGAGATAAATGGTTGATGGCTCGGCATTATATCAAACGACATGAAGTTTTCATGAGAAACACCTACGCAAACGCTTTTCCTTCTAAACGTACGATAACACCTTTATTTCTAATGGTGACAACAACTTTCAGATTTTGCCGAAAACTACTTTTATAGTATGTTGGTCCTGAAAGGAGTATATGACAAGTGTATGGGGGGGGGGGGAATACACTTGTATGCAATTCTTTTGCTAATTTGATCAAACCAGAGTTTCAGCAAGGTTGTCTTGGACAACTCTGCTGAAGAAGATTAACTCTTCTAAGATAATCAAACTACTAAGTACTATTGAGTACTTAGTTGAATAACTATCTAGGGGAGTTATATGTGCGGAATAGTGGTTGGCCCTTTAAGTTTAGACTCCTTTAATTTCTGAAATCACTTTCTCAATCCAAAACAGTCCAGTTAAGCTTCAGGGAAGTTGTCCAAAACAGTTTTGCACAGTCTTTGAATATGTATCTTTGAAAGATCAGTTTTGTGTGCAGTGTTGAGTGTATGAAAGTATTTGAAATGTAAATCAACACAAGAAGTTATAGTGGTTCAGAGACTCAAGCTCCTACATCCACTTTCCCTGATTTAACAGGATAATTCCTTCACTCTTGGAATTAACTTGTTTTATAGTGCCAAGGTGCACTTGATCAAGAACACCACTCCTTGGTGAATTGATCCCTAGGATGTCTAGAGTCCTAGTACCCTCTTCTCAACTCAGAACTGAACTGTTCTTCTCTCAACAGTCAGCTCCTACCACTTCTACTACTACAACCTTCTCACTTTCACTCTTGAAAGGGGTAAGGATGAAGTAAGGTTCCAACTAATGAGATATCCTTTACAATGAAGATCAGTGTATAAGGATAGGATATCTCTCTAAGCTTGTGTATGGTTATACAATGAAGTTCAGCTTAGATGAAGTGTATGAAGACTGAGATAGTCTCTTTGAAGGCTTTAAGAGCACTTGTCAACTTGTAGGATAGTTGGATATTCTTGTCAAGGTTGAGGTGCTTTCAAATGGTCTTCACACTTCTGTATTTATAGAAAAAATGGAGGATTTGCCCGTTGGAGAGGCAGCTCCAAATTGCTATAAATGTCTTCCTTGAGTTCTTCAAACTGGAAGACAGATTCTTGATAGTGACATGTCCTCATTTGGGTAATAAACGGCTTGTAAGACTTTGTCTTCATTCTGCAGCACTTTTCCCAATGTTTGACTTCTTGTTAGGACTTGGACATGGCTTCTGAAAGTTGATCCAATGATAGGACAACATTCCTTATCATTTGGACAACTCTCCTTATCACTATCAGCAGTTTTGCCTTTCAGCAAGGTTGGCTTGCTCTTCTTCAGATGACTTGGCTCTTTCCCTCTATTTCACTTCAAGGTGATCTTAGCTTGTTTCTTTGGTGATCTTTAGGGTGTGGTTGTCTCTTTCTCTTCAGCATAGTTGACCTTCAACCTTTAGAACATCTGTTCTGATTCAATCATGTTGAGACAACTCTTCTGATCAGCATATTTGGTCTTTTAGCATCAGAGCACTTTACACATAGAGTTGGCTTCTTTGGACAACTCTCCTGATCAAAAGCCTTTGAGTAGCCTTGTCCTTTTGAGCTAGGTAAGTTTGTTCTTGCATATGGCTAGCTTCTTTGGACAACTCTGCTGATCAGAGTTATTCAGCTTGTCTTTTGGTTTTACCAATCTTGCATATGGACACTTGGACAACTCTCCTGATCAGATCATCTTATTGGACTTGTCCTTTTGAGCTTTACAATCTTGTTCTTGCATAAGAACATCTTCTCTGGACAACTCTCCTGATCAGTGCATTTGGTTTTTCATAGAGTGTCCTTGCTCTTAAGTGGTTGTTCCAGAATTTGAGCCTTGAGGGGACTTGATCTTGATCATCTTCAAAGCATATGTTCCCCCTCAAATTGTGCATCTAATTGTCTAAGAGCTGCCTAACATTTCAGCTTCTCATCTAGCCTTATGCTATGTGTTCTAACATTTTTAGAACACTATCAATTTGACTTAGGCATGTCTCAGGGGGTTTTGGTATTAGATCAAAACATATCTCATTTTATTCCCAACAATTTCCCCCTTTTTGATGATGCCAAAACCTACATTATTTAAGCAAAAGTGACTTGTCTACACCTATTACATGTATCTTCAGAAGACATGACTAAGGTCAATATTCCTGAAAAAGCAATGTGTTAGTGTATTCACTGTTTCTGTTGCAAGTAGGTTCAAGATAGGCATAGAGAGATTAGTGTTTCTTGATTCAAAATAAGTTCAACTATCATTCATTCAAAAATCATTACAGGCATGTTGATAGTTGAAATTAACATATCAGAGCATGAATCAATAACACTTAAATACATCAGAGCATTTTATTCTAACAATTCAAGACATAAGATATTCAGCATCAGATCACAGAGCTTGTATCAGAGCAATCTTTAACAGATCAGAGCAACCAGATTAGCACACCATATCAGCAATCTTGACCATATTTTAGCATAGTTGATTAATCAAGAAAGGTCAGAAGACTTAGCCATTTCAAAGATCATCCTCAGGGGGTGGCAGCATTCCATACTGTGCCCACACTCTTCTTTTCAATGCCATGGCTTCTTGGTTGGTTCCCTTAGGTCCAAGAACCATCTTGTTTAGCTTAAGGATCTCAGTGAATTCTCTCAGAATTCTTGCTTGATCAATCCATCCTTCAAGCTTTGGAGGCATGTATATGATTGGCTTGGGAGTTGTGAGTTCAAATCTTGCAATGTCAGCAGCTACAAGAAGTTGTTGATACAACTCTCTGTAGTATTCTAGCATGAACTCAGTGAAGGCAGAGTCTGCATCTCCTCCATTCCATCTGTCAATGACATAATAGTCATAGACAAACTCCCTTTTGGCTTCTTCCCATGTGTCATTCAGTTGAATTGGCACCCATTTATCCAAGTGTGGATATTTGGTGTCCATTGGGATTAGAAGCTGAGGCTTCATCTTGCTGTAAGCTGCTCTTCTCCTTCTTGGTTTCTGAAAGTTTGCTCTCCTTTCATCTCTTGCTCTGTTGGCTTCTTCCATCAGATCCATTTTCTCATGGGCCCTCATCATGGCCAGTTTCTGTTGTGTTTCAGGGTCTTTGCCATACCCTTCATGAAACAGCTTTGATGGATCATGGGCTAGAACAGTTGTCTTCTTCTTAGGTTCAGTTCCAAATCCTTCAGCATATATTTCTTCAATGTCTTCAGTGGACTTGGTACTTTCAGCAGTTTTGCCAGATTCAGAAGATTTGTCCTTTTCAGCAGCTTTGAGCTCTTCAGCAGTTTTGGCTTTCTTTGATGCAGGCTCATCTTCATCAATTCTGAATTCAGGTGGAAGATCAAGGCTGCTAGGAAAGTCAGTGAATTTCTCAATTTGTCTCTTCTTTCCTTGGGCCTTCTTGATCTTTCCTCTGGTTTGGACACCTTCAGCATCTTTGTCCAAACCTGACACTTCACCACCTGGTCTTTGTTGTAGCCTTACTCTTTCCTCTTGAGCTGAGGCCATTGAGTTTTTCAATGCCAATGCTAACTGCTCCTCTTCATCCAAATCTTCCAAGTTCAGCATTTCTGGCTCTTTTCCCTTTCCTTCAGGGACTTTGTCCTTCCCTTTCACTGGACTCCCAATTACTAAGGCACCTTTTGCCCTTGCTCTTTCCCTTTCCCCCTTTTTGGCAGCATCAAAACACTGGGGCTTGAGGTCACTCATTGTTGAGGCCATCAGGGATTGGGCCTGGTTTAGGGACTTCATCTCTTCCAACAAATACACATTTTCATCATGTATATCTTGCATTTTATCATTGCTCAAGCTAAGAAAAGCTAGAACAGGCTTCACTTTTTGTTGGACAACCTCCTCCAAGGTTGCTTTGAGAGATGCATCCAATTTAGCTTTCAGAAGCTCAGTGAGGTTGGCCACTGCACCTTCAGCAATGTTGGCCAACACTTCTTGGGAAAACTTTTCTGATGCAGCTTTGACCATAGCTAGCCTTTGCTCTTCAGCTCTTCTCTTTTGCAGTGCAGTCTTCTTTCCAATAGCTTGTTTGACAGTTAGCCTGAGAGCTTTGACATTAGCATTGTGATTGTCTCTCAGCAGCTTTTGTTCTTTCTTGACCTCTTCTGAGATGGCTTCCATGGTTGATTTGGCATTTTGAACTTCAGTGGAGATGGTTTGGAGACCAGATTCCACACCACTGATTCTTGCCTCAAGGGTTGGTAGCACAACATCTTCAGAGCCAGTGAGCCTCATTTCTACAGATGCTAGAGTCCTTCCTTGCTCATTCAATGCTCCTGAAGTTTCAGCATGAGCAGATTGGACTTGATGAGCCAAGGAGTCCAACTTCTCTGATTGCATTCCAAGTAAGGCCTGAGCTGAGCCTGTGTCTACTTGGATAGGTGCATCTGTTAAGAACTCATCTGCAAAAATTTGATCAAGAGAAATACCTGCAACATCAGACAAGTCAAACAAGTTAGGAAATAAGCACTCATCACCCTCAATTTCTTTTGTATAAGACTCTGATACATCAGCAGTCTTCTTCTCATTTTCAACTTGTTCTTTTCTCCCGTCTTTGATAATGTTCTCACTCAAGGAATCAGGCCTCCTCTCATCAAGGGATTCTTGAAGTTCAGATTTGACTTCAAGAATAACCTGTCCTTCCTCACTTATTCCACCCTCATATGGTGGTACACTCACTATCTTAGTGATGACTACCTCTCTTTCATCCTCAACTCCCTCTGATTTTTCAAAACTACTTTCCTTTTCAACTCCTTCTCTTAAACCTGCAGCATCTCCACCTTCAACAAGGTTCAAAGATGGCAGTTGTGGGGAGATCACAGTGCTTATATCAGCAGCCACTGAGTCATTTCCAAAATGGACGGCTAGGATTGATTTCAGGGGAGTTGTCCATTTTTGATCCAATGGTCAAAAACCAATGTAACAGTGAAATAACTGTTTTATTCAAAATGTGGGTGGTTTTTAATGTTTGTTTAAGGCTGGGGGTTTTTCGAGATAGATCATGTCCCAAAAAGTTTAATGCAAACAAGAGTTAAATCTTGGCATTTAATGCATGGAAAGTGACCTTTTGGGTGGGAGACAAATTAAATCCCAGAAAGGTGAAAACTGTATTTCAAGGGACAGATTTCGAGATAGGTATTGATCACCAAAAATAGGTGCTTATCATACCAAGATTTGGTTTGATAGCTAGGACAACTTATCTGACCCTACATGGACAAGTGTCCTGAAAGACTGTGGACAAGTGTCCTGAAGAAGTGAAATCATGTTTCTGAGTTTCAGTAGACTTGACCAAGTCTGCTGAAGTTTGAGTTTGTTTCCCCCTTAATCAATGAACTTCTTTGGACTCATTTTTCCAACTTCCCTGGATCAAGAAGTCCCAACTCTGCTGATAATTCCAGGAATCTTGCCTCTGCAAGTGGCTTAGTTAGTATATCAGCTTTTTGATGGTCTGTGTGAATTTTCACTAGCTTGATATCCTTCTTCTCCACATGATCTCTAATGAAGTGATGCTTGATGTCCACATGTTTGCATCTTGTGTGCAAGACAGGATTTTGTGATATAGCAATGGCACTATTGTTATCACAGAAAATTGGCACTTCAGTAGAGTTGACTTTGTAGTCTCTGAGTTGTTGTCTTAGCCAAAGTATTTGAGCACAACAACTTCCAGCAGCAACATATTCAGCTTCAGTGGTGGAGGTGGCTACTGTAT
Source organism: Galeopsis tetrahit (assembly GCA_963675135.1). Lineage (NCBI taxonomy): Eukaryota > Viridiplantae > Streptophyta > Magnoliopsida > Lamiales > Lamiaceae > Galeopsis > Galeopsis tetrahit. The sequence goes on along the minus strand of OY776120.1, from coordinate 22,355,158 downwards.
TTTGTTTCTTGGAGAACCAAGATATGAGTTTATTGCCCAAGAATTGACAAGTCCCTGAAGTGGACTTTCTGTCAATTCTACATCCTCCATAATCAGCATCTGAGTAGCCAGTTAGCTCAATATTGTCATCAGCAGGGTACCAAAGGCCTAGATTCTCAGTGCCTTTGATATACCTCAAAATCCTCTTTGCAGCCTCAAGGTGGCTTTTCTTAGGGTTTGCTTGAAACCTTGCACAAACACCTACTGCAAAGGTGATATCAGGTCTGCTGGCAGTGAGATAGAGGAGTGAACCAATTATTCCTTTATACTCAGTAGAGTTGGTTGGCACACCACTCTCATCAGGATCCATCTTCCAATTGGTGTTCATAGGGATCCTTACTGGCTTGCTAGTTGTACACCCAAACTTTTTGATCATTTCTCTGGTGTACTTAGCTTGGTTGATGAAGATTCCTTCTTTAGTTTGCTTGACTTGTAGACCCAAAAAGAAGTTCATCAACCCCATCATGGACATCTCAAACTTGCTTTGCATGAGCTTGGAGAATTTTTCACATAGCTTCTCATTAGGGGATCCAAAAATTATGTCATCCACATAAATTTGGACAAGCAAGATGTCCTCTCCTTCAGAGATTCTGAAGAGAGTTCTGTCCACAGTTCCCTTGGTGAATCCATGATCCAAGAGGAATTGTGACAGTGTATCATACCAAGCCCTAGGGGCTTGTTTGAGTCCATATAGAGCTTTCTTGAGTCTGTAAACTTGGTTTCCAACTTCAAAACCTGGTGGTTGCTCCACATAGACTTCTTCTTTCAAGACTCCATTCAGAAAGGCACTCTTGACATCCATTTGGTATACTTTGAACCTCTTGTGGGCTGCATAGGCTAGAAAGAGCCTTATTGCTTCTAGCCTTGCCACAGGTGCAAATGTCTCATCATAGTCAATGCCTTCATGTTGGCAATACCCTTTTGCCACAAGTCTTGCTTTGTTTCTGACAATCACATCATTTTCATTTTTCTTGTTCTTGAACACCCACTTTGTTCCAATAACATCTTGATGTGAAGGCCTATCCACCAGCTCCCATACTTCATTTCTGGTGAATTGGTTCAGTTCTTCCTGCATGGCTGTGATCCAATTGGCATCTTGAAGTGCTTCCTCAATATCACTTGGTTCTTGCTCTGACAAGAAACAACAGAACATAGCACTTTCACCATGAAACTTTCTGGTTCTGACTCCTATACTTGGATCACCAAGTATTAGATCAGTAGGATGGTCAGATAACCAAGTCCTTCTTTTCTTGATCTCTTCAGTAGAGTTGTCCTCTACTGAAGGTGAGTCATTTTGATCATAGAATTCAGGATAATTTAATGCAGGATCTAATTCAGGATCATAATCAGGGGTGTTGTCCTCAATGTCAGGGACATTGGCATTTTCAACATTTTGAGTTCCCCCTTGATTATTTGACCCATAAACTACCTCAGCAGGAACTGCTTCTTCATTGGTAGTTGTTACCTGGATGTGAACTGGGATTGGTTCATTCAGTTCACCATTTCCATCTGTAGGATTTGTCTCAGGAAGGTTGCCTTCAGGATTGTTGTCCAATGTGGGTTTTTCAGGCAGATTGGCTTGAACAACATCTATGAATTCAGTGTCTTTGTCTTTTAGGCTTAATCTGGTTGTCCTCTGTGTGATTTCTTCAGGTTCTAAATGATCATTCCTGATCTCAAAGATAGATTCATCAAACACAACATGAGGTGTTTCTTCCACTATAAGGGTTTTCTTGTTGTAGACTCTGAAAGCTCTACTGATTTGAGAGTATCCAAGAAATACTCCCTCATCAGCTTTGCTGTCAAAGGCTTTCAACTGTTCTTTCCCATTATTGTGAATGAAACATTTACAACCAAATATATGAAAGTATGACACTTTAGGCATTCTTCCTTTCCAGAGTTCATAGGGGGTTTTGCCTTGCCCCTTAGTGATCAAACATCTATTTTGAGTATGGCATGCAGTGTTTATAGCTTCAGCCCAAAACCTCTTAGGTAAATTTGAGTCAGCAATTAGAGTTCTAGCAGCTTCTTTTAAAGTTCTATTCCTTCTTTCTGCAACTCCATTTTGTTGGGGAGTTCTAGCTGCTGAGGTTTCATGAGCTATTCCATTTGATGTGCAGTACTCATTGATGTATGGATTAATGAACTCAGTTCCTTTATCAGATCTTATCTTGATAATGCTAAGGCTTTTCTCATTTGACAATCTCTTGAGAAGTTCAGGTAGTTTGACTTGTGTTTCCTTCTTATTAAGGAGAAATACTACCCATGTGAACCTAGAGAAGTCATCTACTACCACTAATGTGTATTTTCTACCATTAATGCTTGAAGGGGTAATTGGTCCAAACAGATCCATATGTAGAAGTTCAAGTACCCTTTCAGTGGAGATGACTGGTTTTCCTTTGAATGAGGCTTTAATCTGTTTTCCTTCTTGACATGGCTTACACACATGTTCTTTAATGAAAACCTCATTAGGTAGTCCTTTAACTAATGCATTTCTAGCAAGTTTATTCATAGATTTGAAGTTCAGGTGGTTTAGCCTCTTATGCCATAACCAACTTTGTTCACTAGAACTTTTAGCAATGAAACATGCAGCATCAGTAGACTTGTCCCAGTCTGCAAAATACACATTTCCCTTCCTAGTTCCAGTCAATAGGGTTTGTTGAGTTTTATCCTTAATTAGACACTTTCCACTTGAGAACTCAACATTAAAATCCTTATCACAGAATTGACTGATACTTAGGAGATTATATTTGAGACCAGCCACATAAGATACATTTGTTACTTTGATGTTACCAATCATCAAAGTACCATAACCTTTTGTAGTTGCTTGTGAGCTGTCTCCAAAAGTAACATTTGGGCCTTCTTTTTCAATGAAGTCAGTGAGGAGTTCCTTGTTTCCAGTCATGTGCCTTGAGCATCCACTGTCAAGGTACCATGCTGTCTTTTTGTTCATGCTCCTCTTCTTGTGGCCCATTGGTACCTGCATTTAGATAGGTTTAGGTACCCTTTGAGTTTTGGGTCCTGAGAGGTTAGCTGTACCTTTGGGAACCCAAACTTGCCTAATAACCCTGATTGATTCAAGGTGGCTAAGTTGATTTCCTAGTGCATCAACATACACTGTCTTTCCCTTAAATGCCTTTGGGAAAGTATGTGTGAATGTGTTAACTCTGTAAGTTTCAGAGGAGTTGTCCACTCTCCTGAACTTATGAGTTCTTTGTGCAGCTTGATGAAATCTTTGAGGAAAGGCCTTTTTATGACCATTACCCTTTGGCATGAAGGGTTTTGGTTGTCTCATTTTATTCTGCCTGTGAGGGTAGTTGTCCTTAGGTCTATTCAGCTGAGGCTCTCTCAGATGAGTTGGCCTAGGCTGATTATACCTTGGATAATTCCTCTGAACATTGTTCAGGAGAGTTGCCCTTCCATTAGGTCTACTCTACTGACCAATATTCCTCTTGTGCTCAGGAGCTTTGGCCATTTCCTTAGGTTTTGGCCTTTTCTCCTGAATCACTTGAGTAGGCATTTCATTCAATTTGCCCTTTCCTTTGTTCAGTGGCTGAATTATTTCATTTTCAGTTTGTGCCACTGACTTAACAAAGATTCTCTTAGTGTTACTTGTGGATGCAACACTAAGACAAGGTGAAGATTCAAATTGATCAAAACCCAATCCACTTCTTTGAGCCATAGGTCTTTGATAACTTTGAATTTCCTCTATTGCTCTAGAGGATTTGTTCAAAGCAGACATCTTTAATTTCAGGCTCTCTTCACTTGATTTAAGAATATCATACTCATGTGAGAGGTTTTCAAATTTGGCATTTAGAATTTTAAATTCAAATTCTTTTCTCTTCTGAGAGAGAAGTTGATCATCAATCTCCTTTTGTTGGTCAACTATCCTGAGATTTGCTTCCTCAAGCTTTCTCAAAACTTGTTGATACAACTCAGTAGATTTGACATCAACAGCTACCTCAGAGTTCTTGGTTAGTTCAGTAGCCAATCTTTCATTTTCTCTCACACAGTTGTCATGAAATTCTTGTAATCTAGTGAAATCTTCCATCAACTTTCCTAAGGAAAGTTTCAGGTTAACCTCACTAGTGTTTTGTGAGATGAATGATGGTGAACTAGAAGTAGAGGATACCTCATCATCCTCAAGAGCCATGTTGCAGACATCATCATCATCATCACTGTTGGAGAATAATCCATCAGAGGAGTTGAAGCTTTCAGCACTATCAGATTCTTCACCAGCCATCATGGCTTTTCTATTTGTGAACTTTCTGTCTCTTTTAGCTTGTCTCTCTCTTCTTTCTTTAGAGCTCAATTCAGGGCAGTCATATTGGAAGTGCCCTTTCTTTTTACAGTTATAACACAGATCTTCATCATCATCCTTCTTGAATTCTTCTCTTCTCTTAGATGAAGAAGGATCAGCTCTACTGGATCTTCTCCTATCAGAGGACTTGTCCTCTGATCTTTTCTCTTCAGGCTTTTTGTCCTCAGCCTGATCTTCAGGGGAGTTGTATCTTCTCCTGAATTTGTTGTCTTGGTAGAATTTCTTGTATCTACCAAACCTTGTGTTGAGCTTGTCAAACCTTCTAGCCATCAAGGCTAGTTCTTCCTTCATTTCAGTCTTAGAGACTGTCTTTGATGATCTGGGAGTGGGTTGCATTTCTGGTTCAGCAGCTTTGGCTTTGAATGCCACTCCCTTAGTAGGATTTGAAGGTTCCTCAACAGGCTTTCTTCTATTGAGGTCAAACTCATATGCTTTAAGTTCTGAGAATATTTGTTGCATGGGCATGGTGGAGAGATCTTTGGTATTCTGCATCATTACAGCATAGACATCCCACTTTTGAGTGAGACTCCTTAGGATTTTCAGTCCAACCTCTCTCTTGGTGTAGACCTTGCCCAATGAGTTAATCTCATTCATCACATCAGTGAATCTACCAGCAAATTTGTCAATGGACTCATCAGACTCCATTGAGAATTGTTCAAACTTCTGCACAGCAACTTGGAGCTTGTTCTCCTTGATTTTTTCAGTGCCCTCACACATTTCAGCAAGGGTATCCCAAATTTCTTTAGCTGTGGTACAGTGGTAGACTCTACCCATAACTGCATCTGGAATTGTTTGATAGAGGGTGTTCATGGCAAGATAATTCAAATTATCTTTCCTCTTTTCATCAGCAGTGAAGTCATCCTCATCTTTGGGAATCAGTTCCCTTATATCTGCTCTTTGCTCATCTGTCAATCTGGGGTTAGTTTGAGTAAACACAAAAGGTCCTCTTGTGATTAATCTAAGCATATCAGTATGAAGAGATGCAAGATGAGCCCTCATTCTAATTTTCCAGAAATCATAATTGTCTATTGAAAACATGGGCAGTTTGTGATGAGAAATGTGGTTGACTGGATTTGTGGCCATGTTGTCTAATCCTTGAACAGCAGGTGGAGGAACAGCATTGTTGTTGGCCATATTTCACAAATAATCAGTTAGTCAACAAGTGATGGATTTCAGATAGAGATCAGTTCAGTGACCACACCAAATATGTGAGTTTTGAAAGTCAAGATGGATTTTCAGAAGCAGTGGTCTTTGAACCCCTGCTCTGATACCACTTGTTGGTCCTGAAAGGAGTATATGACAAGTGTATGGGGGGGGGGGGGAATACACTTGTATGCAATTCTTTTGCTAATTTGATCAAACCAGAGTTTCAGCAAGGTTGTCTTGGACAACTCTGCTGAAGAAGATTAACTCTTCTAAGATAATCAAACTACTAAGTACTATTGAGTACTTAGTTGAATAACTATCTAGGGGAGTTATATGTGCGGAATAGTGGTTGGACCTTTAAGTTTAGACTCCTTTAATTTCTGAAATCACTTTCTCAATCCAAAACAGTCCAGTTAAGCTTCAGGGAAGTTGTCAAAAACAGTTTTGCACAGTCTTTGAATATGTATCTTTGAAAGATCAGTTTTGTGTGCAGTGTTGAGTGTATGAAAGTATTTGAAATGTAAATCAACACAAGAAGTTATAGTGGTTCAGAGACTCAAGCTCCTACATCCACTTTCCCTGATTTAACAGGATAATTCCTTCACTCTTGGAATTAACTTGTTTTATAGTGCCAAGGTGCACTTGATCAAGAACACCACTCCTTGGTGAATTGATCCCTAGGATGTCTAGAGTCCTAGTACCCTCTTCTCAACTCAGAACTGAACTGTTCTTCTCTCAACAGTCAGCTCCTACCACTTCTACTACTACAACCTTCTCACTTTCACTCTTGAAAGGGGTAAGGATGAAGTAAGGTTCCAACTAATGAGATATCCTTTACAATGAAGATCAGTGTATAAGGATAGGATATCTCTCTAAGCTTGTGTATGGTTATACAATGAAGTTCAGCTTAGATGAAGTGTATGAAGACTGAGATAGTCTCTTTGAAGGCTTTAAGAGCACTTGTCAACTTGTAGGATAGTTGGATATTCTTGTCAAGGTTGAGGTGCTTTCAAATGGTCTTCACACTTCTGTATTTATAGACAAAATGGAGGATTTGCCCGTTGGAGAGGCAGCTCCAAATTGCTATAAATGTCTTCCTTGAGTTCTTCAAACTGGAAGACAGATTCTTGATAGTGACATGTCCTCATTTGGGTAATAAACGGATTGTAAGACTTTGTCTTCATTCTGCAGCACTTTTCCCAATGTTTGACTTCTTGTTAGGACTTGGACATGGCTTCTGAAAGTTGATCCAATGATAGGACAACATTCCTTATCATTTGGACAACTCTCCTTATCACTATCAGCAGTTTTGCCTTTCAGCAAGGTTGGCTTGCTCTTCTTCAGATGACTTGGCTCTTTCCCTCTATTTCACTTCAAGGTGATCTTAGCTTGTTTCTTTGGTGATCTTTAGGGTGTGGTTGTCTCTTTCTCTTCAGCATAGTTGACCTTCAACCTTTAGAACATCTGTTCTGATTCAATCATGTTGAGACAACTCTTCTGATCAGCATATTTGGTCTTTTAGCATCAGAGCACTTTACACATAGAGTTGGCTTCTTTGGACAACTCTCCTGATCAAAAGCCTTTGAGTAGCCTTGTCCTTTTGAGCTAGGTAAGTCTGTTCTTGCATATGGCTAGCTTCTTTGGACAACTCTGCTGATCAGAGTTATTCAGCTTGTCTTTTGGTTTTACCAATCTTGCATATGGACACTTGGACAACTCTCCTGATCAGATCATCTTATTGGACTTGTCCTTTTGAGCTTTACAATCTTGTTCTTGCATAAGAACATCTTCTCTGGACAACTCTCCTGATCAGTGCATTTGGTTTTTCATAGAGTGTCCTTGCTCTTAAGTGGTTGTTCCAGAATTTGAGCCTTGAGGGGACTTGATCTTGATCATCTTCAAAGCATAGGTTCCCCCTCAAATTGTGCATCTAATTGTCTAAGAGCTGCCTAACATTTCAGCTTCTCATCTAGCCTTATGCTATGTGTTCTAACATTTTTAGAACACTATCAATTTGACTTAGGCATGTCTCAGGGGGTTTTGGTATTAGATCAAAACATATCTCATTTTATTCCCAACATAGTATATATAATTGCTACATTCTAAAATTAATGAATATATAATACACAACCACTCATTTTCTAAAATAGCTTTCCCACTTTTTTTAACCATTGATATGTTGATGAATTATGATCGTTGATCTATCTTACATATTGCATGATATATTTTACTTTTATTACATTTTCTTATACATTTATTTCTTCTAATATTCCAATTATGTGCATATTTTAAGGATACATTTTGGACCATTGATCAACTTTTCTCTATTTCATCATAATCGTTCGTTTTCTTTTTGTTGGCTATTAATGGTAGGTTTTTGACAACGTTCTCATTAAATTCATCATTTTATCCTACTTCATATTGACTATTTATTTTTTGTTGATGATATATGTACAGATTTAGAATAATTTCTTAAATATAAGACCAATTATTTTTTGGCCAAATAATCAATTTTAGCCCATACTTTTCACTTTTGATTAAATCTAGCACATACTTTTCTTTTTAACTAAATTATACCCATACTTTTCATTTTGTTATCAAATTTAACACAAACCTTTTCTTTTATACCCATACTTTTCATTTTTAATCAAATGTAGCACATACTACTTTTTATGTTTTACCAATTTTAGCACATGTTGTTATCAATTAATTTAAAATATAAAAAAAATGTAAAAATGATCTAATAATTAAAAAGAAAAAAAAATATCTGAAATATGTTTAAAAAAATCAATTTAAAATCTACAAATTTTAAATTTTAAAAATAATTGATAATTAAAATTATCTAAAACTATTGAATTAAAGAGATTTACAAAACGTATATAAAAAATATTGTAATTGAAATAAGTTGTATTCTCTCCATCCACCAAAAGTATGTTTATACTTTTGGTGAACAGAGGAGTTTACAAAATAAGTATGTTTAAATTTTCTAGATTAAAAAATATTTATATATAATTTTAGATTTTTTTTATAAAGTAAGGTATATTTATTAATTAATTAATTTAATAATATTTATAAAAAGTATGTGTATAAATTGGATAAGAGTAAAAATGTATGTGCTAAATTTGATAAAAAAAAAAAAATGAATAGTATAAGTATAATTTGGTTAAAAAAAAAAGCATGTGCTAAATTTGAGGAAAAATGAAAAGTATAGGTATAATTTATTTAAAAAGAAAAATATGTGCTAGATTTCATAAATAATGAAAAGTATGGGCTAAAATTGATAATTTAGCCTTATTTTTTTTGTAGACTATTTATATAAATCATTTCATTGTTCATTTTCTTCACCTCACTTCTCCATTTTCTTTTAGATTTTTATTGAGTTTGAATTATATTTGTAAATTTAATTTCTAGATCTGTTATTTTGAAAAGATATAGAAGTCAAAACATATGTGTATTATATTTGAAAATTTTAGTAAATCATCTTTTGTACGTAGTCATGAAGATTTGTTGAAGGTTTTGCAATTTATTCATCAGATATAACACTACAAAATAATGGCCAGAAGGCAACGGCAAAAGGCAACGGCAGGCTACCGTTGCCAATTGGCAACGGCATTGATAACGGGAAGGAAAAAGGCGACGGGGGCGGGTGCCGTTGCCTTAAGGCAACGGATAAGGCAACGAGAGTGGGCCCCGTTGCAAAAAGGCGACGGCATATATGGCCCGTTGCCAAAAGGCGACGGCAATGGGCCCCGTTGCCATTTGGTAACGGGCCCCCACTCGCTAAAAGGCAACGGCAGTAGGCCCGTTGCCTTTGTCGTCGCCCTAATTTAATTAAAAAATTCATTTAATGTATCCAAGTCAAATGAGATATTGATTATTGAGTTGGCATATATTTAAATTAATCAAATTTTACAATAAAACTAACCACATAAATTAATTAAATCATGTCATAATTTTCTCATGTTCGATAATAAGAAAATGCAATAATTAGAAGAAAATTATATAGAAGTAAGGTAATTCTAAATAAAGAAATTTAAAATTTTATGTATATTTAAAAAATTATTTATTTAATTAATAAATTATAAGTTTACGCGTAAAATATGGGTCTTACACTAGTTCATAATAAATATCACAAAATTGATTCTATGGATATAATATCTTAATTTTTGTTTTAAAAATGACGAAAATTTTAATAAAATCTTGAATTAAAATTTAACATGAAATTTTAGAAATTATTACTAACATACTATATATTATTGATATATTCAATTAAAAACACGATAAAATTCTATGTATAAAATGAACATATATAAATATTGGCTGACGAATAATAATTCATAACATAATACAATATAAAATAATTAAATATACATGAAAAATTAATATTAATATCAAAATGATGATCTATAAGGTTCAAATATATTAGATCAATTTTTTTTTTCAAACAATTTTAATACTAACTTAATTATCACATTAATGTAATTTTTGATATAGTTATCCTTAGGGGTGTAAGTGAGTCGAGCCTACTTGCGAGCTACTCGTGCTCGACTCGAAAAAAGATCGAAATCGATTCGAAGTTAATCGAGTCGAGTCGAGTTTCGAGCTACTCAAGTAGCTACCGAGTTCGAGTTCGAGCTCATAAATACTCGGCTCGAAAGGCTCGCGAGCCTAATCGAGCTTGCACAATATTTACTATTTTGCCATTAATATATAATTTATATTTATATACGAGTAATCGAGTCGAGTCGAACCGAACCGAGTCGAGCTTGAGTTTATTTTACAAAAAAATATGTTTTAAAATTAATTTTGAAAATTAGATAGGTAATCGAGTCGAGTCGAGCCGAGCTCGAGTTTATCGAGTTTCTTATCGAGTCGAGCTCGATCTTCAAAATTTTAGGCTCGACCGAGTCGACTCGAGTATCGAGCTTCGAGTATAACAATCGAGTTGGATACACATATCATTCATATATTTAAAAAAATAATAACTCAGCACTTCTCGACTCGACTCGGCTCGTTTACACCCCTAGTTATACTTAATACACATATCATTCATATATTTAAAAAAATAATAACTAAATAAGTTGGGTGAATTGAGAAGAGAAAAAACTCTTACGTACGCATATAAATTTAAAATGAACTCGTTAATTATGGCACGGGATCTCCTATTACACTACTCGGATGAAGGACACGTGTCATGAGAGAGAATATGAGGATGGAGAACACTAGGCATGTATTTTATATGAATGTATGTTTTAATTAATTAATTAAGTTATATGAATTTATTTGTTAATTAGGGTGTTAGAATTATATATATAATTGTGTTATGTCTATATATGAATTTATTTGTTAATTAGGGTGTTAGAATAATTATAATTAGATTATATTTGGAATTATATTAATTAATTTTAATAGAGTTGGAGGAATGAGACGTTGGTTGTTAATTTGTGTGTTGTAGACGTACGTCGATTGACATGATGAATTATTCAAGTCGTAGTTGGATGTAATTATAATGTTGTGAATTGAAAATTAGAATGAATTTAAATGATGTGATTAGAATAAATTTACATGTATAATCGAAAATAATTATACTCAATGTTGTATGTAATTATAATGTTGTGAATTGAAAATTAGAATGAATTTAAATGATGTGATTATAATAAATTTACATGTATAATAGAAAATAATTATACTCAATGTTGTATGTAATTATAATGTTGTGAATTGAAAATTAGAATGAATTTAAATGATGTGATTAGAATAAATTTACATGTATAATCGAAAATAATTATATTCAATGTTGTATGTAATTATAATGTTGTGAATTGAAAATTAGAATGAATTTAAATGTTGTATATTGAAGATTAGAATAAATTTAAATAGTGTAAATTAATTAATGATACCGTAATTAAATTATTTAATTTGAAACACATTATAATTTAGTTAATTCTCGTTTAGAAATAAATATGATATGCTTTGACAATTTAATAAGCAACAATTAAACTTAAAATGGATTGAAATAAAGAATTGAAACTAAAATTAAATTGAATATATATTAATTGTGTTCACAACATGACGACTAAAGCTCCTAGCCTAAACGGCACACAGGGGGCGCCCAAAACTCTACAGGACCGAGAGGTCCCGTGTTCGAAACCCAGCTGGAGCGAAAAATCGCGAATATTGGTGGCCTAATGGTGGGGGGGGTGTGTTGCAAATATTGGTGGCCTAATGGTGGGGGGGTGTGTTGGTTGCTTAAAAGACCTGGGTTCGAAACCCAGGTTCTCATTTTTTTAAAGGTAACAAAAAGGCGACGGCCTTGGCAACGGCTGGGCCCCATTGCGAAAAGGCGACGGCCTCCACGCCCTTGCCAAAAGGCGACGGCCATATACCGTTGCCAAAAGGCAACGGTTTTTCCAAAGGCCGTTGCCTATAAAATAGCAACGCCCATATTGGCAACGGCGGAGTGCCGTTGCCTTCTTCATTAGTGAGGGGGAATCCATTGCCTTCCCCCTCGCCATTTTCACTATTTTTTGTAGTGTAATTTGAAGAATATTTTTAATTCATTCATCATAAATTTGAAGATTTGTTTTAAAAAAAAATTAGTTATTTATCAGAGGTTTAAAGATTTGTAGATTTTTTTTTATATTTTTATTTTTAATTTAAGATTGTAGTGTTTTTGTCATTTTCTATTTATCTGTAAAATGAAATAATTTTTCATTTATATAAAAATATGTATTAATGTGAATATAGTCCAATCTACTGTTTACCTTATTTTTTAATTGTATTAATTTTTTTTATTTTATTTTCTAGGTTATTTATTTCCTTAATATGAATCTAATGAAATTAAATTTAATTGATGTTGTATTAATAAATCTTTTATATGATTTTTTTATAATTGATTTACTTTAACTAATAATAGCAAAATAATATGAGATAATCACGTAATTGGAATTGATCGACTATAAAATCTTATATGTAATGTAGGCTATAATTGAAATGTGTATTCATATGAATATAGTTCAAATTATATTGACTATAAAATTTAATTTGGAATATAAATTCATCACTTTTATTTATTTTGCATTTTGACGACGTAATGACTCTATATTTTTTATTACTTGAATTTAGTTTAATTACTATTAAATGTTCTTCTAAATAAATAAATAAAATTACTCCATCCGTCCACAATAAGTAGCCACATTGAGAGTGGGCACATGTTTTAAGAAAATGGTGGATAAAGTAAGGGTATTGTAGAGTATTGTGGGGTCCATTGTGAATAAAGTGATTGTTTGTGAATAAAGTTTATGACAATTTAAGTAATTAAGTGATGGTTCAAGTGTGATGATAAAGTGATAGTTGAAATAAAGTGTATGAGACTACATTCTGTGGACGAAAAATATAAGACAAATGAGACTACATTTCATGAACAAAGGGAGTAGTATTTAATTTTATCGTGAATTGATAATGTATATATGTTTATCAATTTATACATTACATTTTTATTAGAAGTGAGATTTTGAATATAAAAATGACATTTTTCATATATTTTATTCATAAATTACTATCGATAATAAAATTAATTGTCTTTAACTCAAATTTTTGTGTTTACGTGTCCATAAATTAGTTCAATTATATATATATATATATATATAATATATATAAAATGTGATATATAATATCTTATTTGTTATATATTATACTAAAAAATATGATGGCATCATATATAATCTAAAAACCATAAATACATAAATATTTAGATATATAATATTCTATTATTGTAGAGAAATTAATCGCCATCCGATCTTTTAATATTTTGAGGGGAAAATATCACTTTTGGTCACTGATATATACCACTTTTCATATTTGGTCACCCACATTTCATCACTATCAAAATTGGTCACTCACTTATTTGTCACTATCAAAATTGGTCACTCACTTATTATTTCTCTATCAATTTTGATGCGCTGTTAAAGAATCCGTCATTATCTAACGGAGAAAAGGTTTTGAGTGCCAACTTTTATTTTCCCTCTTTACTGGTGGTGTGTGGTTAAGAAGGCATTGTGGGCCGCTGCTAGAATTCAAAGCTTCAATGCTAGAATGGAAGCAACGACTTAGATGAAAAAGTATATGACTGGCTTGTAAAGAGAAATCTTCCCAGTGGTCCACAGCATACTTCAATGCTTTTCCAAAGTGTGATATCTTGACCAATAACATGTGTGAGAGCTTTAACTCACTCATTCTTCCTGCAAGAGACAAACCAATCATCACCATGCTTGAAACAATCAGAAACATTATCATGGTGAGACTGCAAGTGAATAAAGATGCTGCAGAAAAATGGGATGATGCAATATGCCCTAGAATCAAGTTGACACTAAAAAAAATATGAAGGAAGCAGTTGAATGCATTCCTATGAAATTAGATGATTGACATTTTCAAATCATGGGACCATGCGACCAACATACAACATACTGTAGACATATCACAAAAATCATGTAGTTGTAGAAGATGGGATTTAACAGGATTGTCTGTAAACATGTTATTTCAGCGGTAGAAGATGGGATTTAACAGAGATTCTCTGTAAACATGATATTTCAGCTGAAATAGCATGTTTATAGGGATCCTGTTAAATCCCATCTTCTCGAATGGTCCCATGATTTAAAAATGTCAATCATCTGATTTCATAAGAATGCATTCAGCTGCTTCCTTCATATTTTTTTGTAGTGTCAACTTGATTTTAGGGCATATTGCATCATCCCATTTTTCTGCAGCATCTCTATTCACTTGCAGTCTCACCATGATAATATTTCTAATTGTTTCAAGTATGGTGATGATTAGTTTGTCTCTTGCAGGAAGAATGAGTGAGTTGGAGCTCTCACACATATTATTGGTCAAGATATCACACTTTGAAAAAACATTGAAGTATGCTCTGGACACTGGGAAGTATTTCTCTTTACAAAAGTCAGTCATATGCTTTTTCATCTAAGTCATTGCTTGAAGCTTTGAATTCTAGTTGCTCTATCTAGCAGCGGTCCACAATGCCTTCTTAAACACACACCAATAATATTAATTGAACATAAATTAGTAAAAAAAATAAAATTTGTGGCTCAAAACCTTTTCTCCGTTAGTAAATGACGGATTCTCTAACCGCAGCATTAAAATTGATAGAGAAGGAATAAGTGAGTGACCAATTTTGATAGTGACGAATAAGTGAGTGACCAATTTTGATAGTGATGAAATGTGGGTGATCAAATGTGAAAAGTGGTAAAATTCAGTGACCAAAAATGATATTTTCCCTATTTTGAGGCATAATTTTATTTATGTTAATATGTCACAATTTATTATACTTCATTTGTCCGCCTATAAGCTTTCCATTTTGTCATTTTGGTCCGTCCGTCTATAAGCTTCTTATACCCTTTTTGACAAATATCTTTTAATTTTTTATACTTACACTCCACTTTATATCTTACCTTTTTTTTCTATCACTCTCTCTCAATCACATCACTTGTACTATATTTATTATTTAATCACTTTTCTTAATTCATGTGCCCAAAAGTAACGGAAAACTTATATGCGGACAAGAGAGTAGTTAATAATGGTATAATGAACCATCCACAGTGGAACCAAATTAACTCATACTCACTCCGTCCGCCTATAAGCTTCCCGCTACTTTTTTGGCACAGAGATTAAGAAAAGTGATTAAATAATATATATAGTACAGGTGATGTAATTGGAAGAAGGAGAGAGATAGAGAGAAAAAGTAAAATATAAAGTGAAGTGTAAGAAAAAGTACTTACCAAAAAGGGTATGAGAAGCTTATAGGCGGACAGACTAAAATGGTAAAATGGGAAACTTATAGGCAGACGGAGGGAGTATAAAATACTCCCTCCGTCCGCCTATAAGTTTTCCGTTACTTTTTGGCATAGAGATTAAGAAAAGTGATTAAATAATAGATATGGTACGAGTGATGTGATTGAGAGAAGGAGAGAGAAGGTAAGATATAAAGTGAAGTGTAAGAAAAAGTACTTACCAAAAAGGGTATGGGAAGCTTATAGGCGAACGGACCAAAATAGTAAAATGGAAAACTTATATGCGGACGGAGTGAGTACCCCTATTGATTGTACATATATAAAAAATAAAAATCAACACAATTTAATGACACCTATTATCAATTGCACATATAACTTTATCTCAAAATTATTGATTCAAATAAATAATCTATCAATTTATCTTAAAAGTCATTTTATTACACCATTAAATTTTATAATTATTGATTATAATAGATAATGTTTACTTAATTTGTCTTCTAATAAAATTTATAATGATATATAATTTAAGACAGTGATCAATGTTAGATGTCACTTCGTAGTTTGTGGTTGAATTGACTAATGATAATACATGTTGAATTACATGCAAGATCCACTATTCAGAAAATTGATGAGTTTAAATGAAAACAGTGCTGAGATTGTTGAACTAGATTTCAATGATACGTGTGATCACGTACGTATAATAATCACGTAGAATGTAAGTGATAACATACTTTTTAAAATTGATTAAAATATATATAAATACAAATATATTTACTAATAATACTCCCTTCGTCTTACTATAAGTTTTCTCTTTCTTTTGGGTGTTTTAATTAAGTAATATGATAAAATAATAGATAAAATATAAGTGATGTGATAATTAGAGAGGAAATAATAGATGAAGTATGATAAAATAATTGATAAAATATAAGTCATGATGTTATTTGAATTAATTACTCTTTCTTATAATTATCTTAGATTAGAGAATGAAGCACCACATACTCAGAGAAGTACTAGATCTACTTCAAGAAAAAAAATGTTATGTTTTTTGTCAGAATTTGGCGTCATCAAGTTTAGGTAGTGTTTTAGTTCAACCTCTCACGAACACTTTTAATGGTATTTTTTTTATTTAATTAGTTCAATATAGTAGAATAAATTTAGTTTATTATATTATTTATAAATGTCACATTAATATTTTTTTAATTATTTACAATATTTGGTTCGAGATTTTTAATGTCAAGTCATTTATCTTTTGATAAAAGTTTTAATCCTCATGATAATTCAAGACAACAATCAATGTTAAATGAATCTTCATCGTTTGTGGTTGATTTGACTCGTGATGATATTGCAGAGATCCATTATTCAAAAAATTAATGAATTTGAATGAGAAAAGTCCCGAGATTGTTGAACTAGAACCTGATGATACATTTGATCATGATAGTCACATAGAATGTAAGTTATAACAGTTTCATATATTAAAATATTAAGACACATATATATATATATATAATCATTTTATTTTTTAATATTATGTATATATATGTATATATATTTTAATATTAAGTATCATTTTATTGAACATGTTTTAACGTTTGCCTTTTTTTTATTTATTGTAAAGCTGTTGACTTTTAGAATATTGGAGATCCTATTCATAGTTGTCAATATTGTGGTGCAATGTTCTGGTATGATGAAAGGTTAAAGTCCGGTCAAGTTTCAGAACGACCAAAATTCTCATTGTGTTGCACTCAAGAAAAAATACAGTTACCATATATGCCTCAACCTCCTCCAATTCTTCAAGAACTAATTTGGGGTAATACTGCAAAGAGAAAACATTATTTGGATAATGTTCATACTTTTAACAATATGTTCTCCTTTACTCCTTTAATTTGAGTGGGAAGATTGATAGAAGTGTTAATACCGGAGGCGCTCCATCGGTGTTGCGCTTACATGGACAAAATTATCATAAAATGGGTAGTTTATTGCCATCAAACAGATCTCAACCAAAGTTCGCACGTACATTTACGACACCGAGAATGAAATTTTCAACAGAATAAAGGTTGTTAGGTATTTTTATTTTAATATTTAATTGCATAATTTTTTCCATATTTTTTTATATTAATCTTATTTTTTGTTAATAACATGTCGGATCTAAACATCAATATACTACATGCTGAAATAGTAACATGTCTTAAAAATATTTTGGATGGTTATAATGTACTTGCAAAGAAGTTTCGAGAGGCTAGACCTTTCTTGAAGGAAATTCTAATGTGACTATGAGATTGATTGCTAAAAGGGGACATGATCCTAGAAGGTATAACTTACCTACTATGTTTGAGGTTGTTGTTGTGGTTGTTGGTGACCTTGATCAAACTCTTAGTAGTCGTGATATTGTTGTAGAAACTTATGCTGGTAAACTTCAACGCATCATAGAGTTGAATATGTCCTATCTTGGTTTGCAATATCCACTTTTTTTCTCATATGGTGAGAATGGATATAGAGAGGATATTTTTTTTGCTATATCTGCAATGCATAGAGTTGGAATGCGTAAGTCTGTTAGTTTTAGAGTACTTTGCATTTCGACTTCAACATAAGAATGATGAACCTTCTACGATTTTATCTTAAAAAAATGTTCACTCAACAATTTATTGTTGATGCCTATACTACGGTTGAGGCTGGTAGACTTAAATAAATACATAAGGACACGTCAATCAGAGCTTCGTAGTGAAATGTATAGTGTTTAGGATGCAATTTTAGATGGTGAGACAGATGCATGTGCATTGGGAAAACGAGTTGTTTTGCCACCTTCATTCACTGGAGGTGTACGCTACATGGTTCAAAATTATCAAGATGTAATGACAATTTGTAGATGGGTCGGTTATCCTCAATTATTTATAATCTTCACGTGCAATAAAAAATGGTCTGAGATTGTACGTTTTTTAAAACAGAAAGAACTTAATCCTTAAGACCGTCCAGATATAATATGTCGAATATTTAAGATTAAACTTGAAGGATTATTAAATGATATTCGAAAGAAAAAAAATGGGAATGTCAAAGCAGGTATTTAAATTTATTTATTTTTTGTTTAAAATAATAATTTTATTGTCATTTAATAGCATTTATTTACTTCATTTTACCTTTTAATATTTTTTGTCAATTTTATGTGCAATTCTTTATACTATTGAATTTCAAAAAATGCGGTCTTCCCCATACACATATATTTTTGTTTCTTGAAAATCACAATAAGGTTTGTATATATTTTATCTTGCTACATGAGATTTTTATTATAATTAATTATTCTTTATCTTATGATTTTTTTAAAAAAAATTGTTACAGTTTCCATTTGGGAATGATATTGACCGCATAATTTCTGCTGAGTTACCTGATAAGAAAAATGATCTGCAATATTTTAATGTTGTTTGTGATTTAATGATTCATGGTCCTTGTGGTCCTTCAAATTCAAGTTCTCCTTGCATGACCGATGAAGGTTCATGTACAAAACATTTTTCTAAAAGATTTGTTTCAAAGTCTTCTATTAATGATGATGGTTATTCTATTTATAGGCGAAGGGATGATGGAAGGACATTGAATAAGAAGGACTCTGTTTTGGATAACATACACGTTGTTCCCCATAATTGTTATCTTCTGTTGAAGTATGGTGCACACATTAATGTTGAATGGTGTAATCAATAAAGATCCATAAAATACATGTTCAAGTATGTAAACAAAGGATATGACCGTGTTACTGTGTCGTTCTTTGAAAGTATGGAGCAGTTTGATGGGAAAACAGATTTAGATGAAATTAAAATGTAATATGACTGTAGATACATTTCTCCATGTGAAGCTGCTTGGAAAATTTTCAGGTTTGAGATTAGTTACAGAAATTCTCGTGTTAAACGTTTGAGATTTCATCTTCCTGATCAGCTGACTATTTTATTTGGTGATGGTGCATTTTTTGAATCGATCTTGGAAAGACCATCGGTAAAGCAAAACATGTTCTTAGCTTGGTTTGAACTCAACAAGAATTCTTCTAAAGCAAGTGACTTGAACGAAATTTTTAGTCACTATATGTGTTGACTAACTACTTCCCCTCAAGCATAAGGGATCGTAGTAGTATGCACGTAAGTATTTCGACCAAGTAGTATCGAACCACGGGAGGTAGGCTAGTGCAATGGATCCCTAGAGTTGTATGTTGGCATAACTAATGTAGCTACGGGCTCGGGAGCAATTTGAACTAAAGCTAAGAGAAATCAAAGGAATTTAATTAAACTAAACACAATCCTAATAAGTAAATTAACTACTAACTAAGAAAACAAGGAAATGACAATTAAAAGCAAATAACCACTACGAATGAAATCCGAAGAAGTGCAAGTGTAAGAATGCTTCGGGTGTTCTCTACCTAGTGAAATCGAGTGGGATTGCTTATACAATTTTTATGCTTCAATTTGGATTTGCTAAGAGCATCAAGATGCTAGGATGAAAATCGTTTCCCTTCGGGTACTATAGCCTTACGTCTAAGGTGTTCCCAAACCCGGTAATAAGACATCTTCCTAATCCTCACCAACTACCCAAATAATCATTTAAGTAATTAATGTCTCCTAATGGGGGTTCTAATACGATTAACTCTCTCTCGACGAATTAAAAGTATAATAAACGCATTTGTATACCAACAACTCACACCATAAATTTAAACATGTTCATGTAACTCTCGTCTACGCTAAACATGTCTCAAAATATGGATTAATAGAAGCTAATACTCAAAGCACCAATAAAACCCAATAAGAGAAGCAACAATCCAAATATCAACAATAATCAAAGCATAAACAATTTTAACACTAAATATTCACATGGTTTCAAACACCCAAAGCATAAAAAGCTTAGCCCATGGTGTTTGATGAAACACCCATGGCTAAAATAACAAGAGAACTAGAAATAGACATAAAAATATCAATAATATAACAAAATAGAGTTTGGGTGGAAGTCACCTTGATGATTCTTCAACAATCTAGAATATTACAAGTGAATGTAGCCAAAATCTTCAAGAACCCAACCTAAATACTAAATTTGAAGCTAATCTATGGAATTAAACTTGCAAAATATGTTAAAAATCTATCTAAGAGTGAAACTAGGGCTTGAGTGTGTGAAAGTGAGGCCAAGCCTCCCAATAATCTGATTTGGGGAGCTATTTATAGCTTGGAAGAATTCTTGAGACGAGATTTGCACTTAGGCCCTTGAAATCCTTTAAAATTCTCGATTTTTCGCGCATCAGCAAGTTGACTCGGTCAACCGAGTGGTTTGACTCGGCCAACCGAGTGAGTTGGAAGTCCAGAAACTGACCTGGAAGCAGATTTCACTCGGTCAACCGAGTGGGTTGACTCGGCTGCCCGAGTGGATTCTGCTACAATTCCGCACTTTATCGTTTTGATCATATCTTGAGCTTCCGACCTCCGATTGACTTGATTCTTTTTTTCATTCCACTCAGTTTTTCGAGACGCATCCAATGGTGCAGTTGTCCTCTTGACTTCATGAATTCCCAGGCACGTATTTTGCTTCCAAATAAGTTCAATTTACCTAAAAAATAACAAAACACATACCTTTCTCATTTCAAGTGCAATTAGTCAATTTAGTGTGAATAATGCAACAAAACCCTCAAAATTATGTAAAATAAACACATGAATTTAAAGCAATTTTCACACTAATCAACCCCCCCAAACTTAAAGTGTTGCTCGTCCCCGAGCAACGAAAGAAATATAGAACAAGTGGGAGGATTGCGAAGAAATTCAATCTAAATTGAATGAGTGATTGTCAACTTTTCTCAATCTAGTCAAGCCAAGAGGTAAAAATATCAACAAACAAATTCACAAGTTATGCTCAAATTCATGCAAGATTAAGTGATCAATTCACAATTTCCTCACAAGTAAGTGTATCTCTCATCACTCAAAGTGTATATCAAGGAAATGTATGCTCTCAAAATCAAATCACACAAATGCACCACCATATGCTTGCCAAATGTCTAAGTTCTCCACCACATGAAAGTGTTCAATCAGTGAATCAATAAGGACTTCACATTTGGTTGTAATGTAGGCTTTTTGGTTAAGGTAGGGAAGATTTGGATAAAGTGACTCATAAACTAATGGAGCAAGAAGGAAAGTTGCAATTGATCAAGTTGCAACTCAAAGTTCTCTATCTCACATAATTTACTTACTTCTTTTCTTTTTAAGAACATTCTTCACCACCAACCAACCAACATTTTTGAATTGAAGCTCTACCAAATTTTTGTGCACAAGAGAGTTTTCTTTTTCGATTTTTCTTTTCTCATCAACTCAATCTTTTTTTTTTTTTTTTTTTTTTGCACAACTCACAATTCATCTTTTTTTCTCTTTTTTTTTCTTTTCACTTTTCAACCAAACAAATCCACCAAATTCACATTTCACCTCAATTCAACCACATTTGTCAATATTCAAGCTCCACTAGTTCATAGGAAAATTTAGGCTCACAAAAGATAGACAAATAGGCTAAATTTGTAGGTTGCCAAAGAATATAGGTCAATAGGCTCAAAGTGGCTAACTACGGAAACATTTCATTTGGTATGGAAAATTTGGTCAAGTGACTATTCAAAACAAAGATGGCCTTATATCACTTCCAAAGATTTCACACAAATAGTAGCCTCAAACAAGACAATTGGCAAGTTCTAGAGCACACAAGCATGAATGATACTCACATGAAGGAAAATAGACCATAATATATGAAAGTCTAAGGCTCTAAAGCTCACGGGCTTGTCTAATCATGAATCAAAAGCACTAAACCAAGCACAAATTTTCACAAAATCAAGTGAACAAGCAAGCATCAATCAACACCAACAAGCTCAACCAAATCTCAAAAACTAACAATCACCATCAATTACGCCTCAAATACCAACAATCCACAAGATAATCAATCACCAAAACTAGGAACAACGGTGCAATATAAATGAAGGAAACACATGAAATCCCCCAAAACTTAAATGAAACTATCTAGTTGAATGCAAAGTTTGGGAATGAGTGTGTTACCTTAGAATTTTGCCACCAACTATGCTCACTAAAGAAGCAAGCTATCGTCACCAATTGTCCCTTCGACCTTTAGCACCAAAACACCACTACCCTTGAGCTCCACTATGCGTATCTCTTATCCTTGACCACCAACACCACACTCAACCTACAAAACAATAACTAAACAAAAGATCACACAAAATACAAATCGAAAAATAAAAGAAAGCAATAAAGAATGGGTTGCCTCCCATTTAGCGCTAAGTTTAACGTCTTCAAGCCGGACGGAAATAAAAGAACTCATCGGAAAGGCCATGGATATCGATCCTCCTTCCCATTGTATTTCAACTTTTGAGCTTCAAAATCATGGAGGCTCTCATGAATGGAAGACCAATCCCTTGCATCTTTCTTACATATTTCTCTCAATGACCGTTCTTCTTGCTCTTCCTCCATCCTCTTTTTCCATTGCTCTCCATTTTTCTCAAGAATGCCCAAGCACTTCTCAATTTCTTTCTTTGGATCAAAGTGATCAAGAGGTAAAATGAAATCAATAGAAGCATCAATATCAAGTAAAGTGTAAATTGAAGAGTTTAAAGGTTTAGAAATGCTCATTTCGCTCTCCAACTCATCTTGGGATGCTTTTTGATCTTCTTGTTCTTTGTTGCTCGTGTCCATCAAAGGACATTCCTCTTTATCATCTTCAATCACCATTAAGATCATTCCCATGCTCATGTCTTCAAGTGGATATCTTTTTGCATCCATTCTCTCCTTCATGTGTGCAATGAAGAGCTTTTCGATAGTAGTCCTACCCTGTGGCCAAAACTCATTGCTTTCCCACTCTTGATAATGTACTTGATGAAGCTCTTCCATAAATGGAGGAGGAGGTGGACGATACACCTCTTGAGGTGGTGGGAGAGGATATGGATATGGGTGATATGGGTGTTGTGGAGGATAAATCATACCATGTTGATCATAGCAATGATTCAATGGGTATTGATTATATCCATCCATCTCAATGAAGTGCACACTTACAAAGAACCAAAGTATCAAATTTCTCAAAATGAAAAGAAAATAAAGCAAGTAATGTAGCTAACACTAGTACTCAACTAACTCTAAGTCCCACTTAAAGCACTACGTCACCTCCCCGGCAGCGGCGCCATTGACTTGAACGAAATTTTTAGTCACTATATGTTTTGACTAACTACTTCCCCTCAAGCATAAGGGATCGTAGTAGTATGCACGTAAGTATTTCGACCAAGTAGTATCGAACCACGGGAGGTAGGCTAGTGCAATGGATCCCTAGAGTTGTATGTTGGCATAACTAATGTAGCTACGGGCTCGGGAGCAATTTGAACTAAAGCTAAGAGAAATCAAAGGAATTTAATTAAACTAAACACAATCCTAATAAGTAAATTAACTACTAACTAAGAAAACAAGGAAATGACAATTAAAAGCAAATAACCACTACGAATGAAATCCGAAGAAGTGCAAGTGTAGGAATGCTTCGGGTGTTCTCTACCTAGTGAAATTGAGTGGGATTGCTTATACAATTTTTATGCTTCAATTTGGATTTGCTAATAGCATCAAGATGCTAGGATGAAAATCGTTTCCCTTCGGGTACTATAGCCTTACGTCTAAGGTGTTCCCAAACCCGGTAATAAGACATCTTCCTAATCCTCACCAACTACCCAAATAATCATTTAAGTAATTAATGTCTCCTAATGGGGGTTCTAATACGATTAACTCTCTCTCGACGAATTAAAAGTATAATAAACGCATTTGTATACCAACAACTCACACCATAAATTTAAACATGTTCATGTAACTCTCGTCTACGCTAAACATGTCTCAAAATATGGATTAATAGAAGCTAATACTCAAAGCACCAATAAAACCCAATAAGAGAAGCAACAATCCAAATATCAACAATAATCAAAGCATAAACAATTTTAACACTAAATATTCACATGGTTTCAAACACCCAAATCATAAAAAGCTTAGCCCATGGTGTTTGATGAAACACCCATGGCTAAAATAACAAGAGAACTAGAAATAGACATAAAAATATCAATAATATAACAAAATAGAGTTTGGGTGGAAGTCACCTTGATGATTCTTCAACAATCTAGAATATTACAAGTGAATGTAGCCAAAATCTTCAAGAACCCAACCTAAATACTAAATTTGAAGCTAATCTATGGAATTAAACTTGCAAAATATGTTAAAAATCTATCTAAGAGTGAAACTAGGGCTTGAGTGTGTGAAAGTGAGGCCAAGCCTCCCAATAATCTGATTTGGGGAGCTATTTATAGCTTGGAAGAATTCTTGAGACGAGATTTGCACTTAGGCCCTTGAAATCCTTTAAAATTCTCGATTTTTCGCGCATCAGCAAGTTGACTCGGTCAACCGAGTGGTTTGACTCGGCCAACCGAGTGAGTTGGAAGTCCAGAAACTGACCTGGAAGCAGATTTCACTCGGTCAACCGAGTGGGTTGACTCGGCTGCCCGAGTGGATTCTGCTACAATTCCGCACTTTATCGTTTTGATCATATCTTGAGCTTCCGACCTCCGATTGACTTGATTCTTTTTTTCATTCCACTCAGTTTTTCGAGACGCATCCAATGGTGCAGTTGTCCTCTTGACTTCATGAATTCCCAGGCACGTATTTTGCTTCCAAATAAGTTCAATTTACCTAAAAAATAACAAAACACATACCTTTCTCATTTCAAGTGCAATTAGTCAATTTAGTGTGAATAATGCAACAAAACCCTCAAAATTATGTAAAATAAACACATGAATTTCAAGCAATTTTCACACTAATCAGCAAGAAATTTGACTTATGCTGAAATATCACAATTCTTCGCATGGAAGCCGAAAATGAGAGAGTGGGTTGAAAGGAAGAGAGGTTTTTCAATCAGACGTATTTGTTATGATTCTCGTGGTGTTGGTGAGGCACATTACTTGAGGATACTCTTGAATGTAATTCATGGACCTACATCTTATAATAATTTGAAGAAATTCAATGGAGTAATTCATCCAACATTTCAGGAAGCTTGGTTTGCTAGAGCCTAAAAGTTTGTTGGAAGATGATAAAAACTATGTTGATGGTATGGACGAGGTTAGCCGTTGGGCTTCTGCATCTTCGATGAGATCTTTATTTGTTACGCTACTAACATCAGGTTCGTTGGATCGACCTTAGGATGTTTGAGAAGTTTTGGAGACATCTCTCTAATGATATTCTTTATAATAGACGGAAAATTATGCATTTTCCAGGTATGTTTAATTATTTCCTTTCTTAATTTAATTGCATTATAATTATTCATCTTCACTAATATGCAAATCATTTTAAGTCGGTTGATCAATTAATTACTTTAAATTATTTGTGATTTACTGAGAACTTTGATTGATTATATTATTTCACGTAATTTACTTTTTATAAATTTATCAAAATTCTAAAAGATGTAACTCTAAATTTCAATTAAATTTACTTTAAATTAATGTGTAACTCTAAATTTCAATTACTTTGCATAAATTTATCACACTTTTACTTATGAAAAAAATAATATGTTATATTAATCTATTTTATCATAATTAACTAATATATTTTTAATTGTAATTTCTTGTAGAATCGAGGATGACATATGATGAAATCAAAAGTTGTTGTTTGATAGAAAATTGATAATATGTTGCGGAATTTTAGTAACTCTTTGCAAGATTTTGAAGGCATGCTGATGGTGAAACATGATCTGAACTTTTCATTTAGAAATAGATTGATTTTGAATGAGTTTACATACAACGGGTCTGCTTTAAAGTTAGAGTATGAGGATTTAATTAGCAAACTTAACGTGGTTTGTACAATAGAATAATTACGTCCATTCAATCCGGAAAGGTGATGTGTTTTTTGTTTATGGATATGGTGGAACATGCAAAACTTTCATATGGAAGACTTTGTCAGCATGTTTGAGGTCTAAGGGCAAGATTGTAATAAATGTAGCCTCGAGTGGTATAGCTTCACTCCTTCTTCCAGGTGGATGTACTGCTCATTCTAGATTTTCCCTTTTAATTGATGTTACTGAAGATTCTACATGCAATATTCATCAATTGTTGAGTTCTTGATTAAATGTGGTCTTATAATATTGGATGAAGCGACAATGGTTGAAAGATATTGTATTTAGGCACTTGATACCACTTTGAATGATATTATGCAGCTCACAAATTCTTTGTCATCTGAACTGCCTTTTGGCGGTAAGCCTGTTGTGCTTGGAGGTGATTTTAGTCAGATATTACCCGTTATTCCTAAAGGAACTAGGCAGGATATCATTCACGCTACTATCAATTCATCTAATTTGTGAAATGATTGTACTCTTCTGAAACTCACGAAGAACATGAGGCTTCAAAACCTGAGATTTGATGAACTTCTACATTAATTGAATTCTTTTTCTGAATGGATAGCATCTATTGGAGATGGTACTGCAGTAAAAACTCTATAAATAATAATCTTGGGACCATGAAATTTTATTAATTTAAAAAAATATTAATTTATCGATAAATTAATATTTTATTAATTAAAAGAGAGACTTCTTGAATTCAACAAATTTAGTACATATGTATTGAAAATAAATGAGTTCATATATGTTTCATTGATTATATTCATATATCAATCAATTCTTTGTATCTAATTAAATATATTCATGTATAATATCAATTCATTGTATACAATTAACTACTTATATTCATGGACGCATGTATCAATTCATTGAAATTACTTAAATATAAATTTTTACATTAATTTGTTGCACTTAAATAACTATTATAATCAATTAAATATATTCATGCATGATGAATAAAACATATACTATATAAATCTCAATATGGAAATAAAATAATTCATAACACCCAACCATGTCTTCTTATCTAAAAGGTATCGTAAAATCATCCATAAATGATCAAATACGTAAAACATTATGTAAGTATAAGAGAGATCATCTCACATGCACTCAAAAATATTTACAAGTGTGGGTTGATGAAAAAGATTTATAAGAGAGACCATATCATAATGTTTATAATTGTAATATTTATGAATTATTAATTTAGAGTTTTAATGGGACCTAATATTTATACATGATTTTTTCAAAAAATTATTATCTTATTATCATATCGAATTTAATGATTTTTTTACAAAGGCCCAAATTGGGACCGAAAGATTTTATTATTTTAGAGAGTTTATTAATTTATAGAGTATTAATTTATAGAGGTTTTACTGTATAGGAAAAAAAGCTGAGTACGGATGTGAAGTACAAAATCCTGAGGATATTTTGCTAAAGTGTGGTGATGATCTGATTTCTATTATTGTTGATAGTATTTATCGTGATTTTAAGAATATGATGGATTATCATGACTATTTACAAAGTAGAGTTATTCTTGCACCCACGTTAGATGTTGTTAGGTCAATAAATGAGCACATGATTTTGTTAAATGAAATGGAATCACGTACTTATTTGAGCTCCGACAGTCCTTCCAGATCTGATCTGGATATTGATAATTTGACTAATGTCCATACTCCTGAATTTTTTAATAGTTTGAAGTGTTCTGGTGTACCTGATCATGAATTCAATTTGAAAGTTGGAACGCTGGTAATGTTATTGAGAAATATAGATCACTCAAATGGCCTATATGCAATTGAACCATGTTTGTGTCATTTTTTTAGTAACCTTTTCTTTATTTTATATTTTATTTTCTATTTGCATTTTTTTTTTCTATTGTTAGGTTGGTTATAACCAGGTTGGGTGATAAAGTTCTTGAAGGTAAGGTTCTAACTGGAAGTAGTTGTAGACAACTGGTATTGATACCACAACTTATATTGGCACCTTCTGATTCTAGAATTGCTTTCAAGTTTCAACGTACACAGTTTCCGTTGATTGTGTCATATGTTATGACTATTAATAAAAATTAGGGGCAATCATTTTCTAGATATGTAGCAGTATATAGAATAACAAATTGTCGTGGTTTGAAAATTCTGTTATGTAATGACAACAATCGTGATTGTAATATCACAAAAATTAAAACGTAGTGTTTCATGAATTAATACACATTATAAATAATATTTAAAAATTTAAATGTCGTCACATTTTTCAACATATCAGACCGTGCGTCAGCACGGGTACCCTACTAGTAGTGATATAAAGTATATATTGATCATTAATCTTCATGAGTTAATGCTTGCAAGTTATTAAGTAGTGCCTAATAACGATTATCTACGTTTAAAGAATACTAATAAAGAGTGCAAGGCTGTTTCTTTATAGGTTTCATATGCTAACTTCTCCGCGGTATAATGTGCTTTATTTTGAAAGACTTTATTTAATGTTTCAAAGAAACTTCACCCGAACTATTATTGTTAAACGATTATTGTTGGCAAAATGCATATTTTGGTCAATAACTATTACCTAATACTCCCTCCATTTTTTAATAAGTGTCATTTTAGTTTTTTATCAACAAATTAAGATTATAAATTATGATCTATACTACCCTTCATTAATTATAACTAATTTTAATATAGAAATTTTGTTTGATAAAGAATGTGGTAAAAAATGTAGCTAGTATTCATAAATCAAATTAATTTTGTTATAAGCAATTTTTGTGGAATTTATTTATGAAATATATTTATGGTAAATGAATAAGGGTAAAATAGTTAAAATTAAAGAAAAAACTCTAGAATGACATTTATTTTAAAATTAGTTAAAAAGTTAAAGTGACTTTTATTAAAAAAATGGAGGGAGTATAAATTTTGTTTCGAAGTCTTCAGACTATTTTTTTTTAACCTTTGAGTTTTATTTAATAGCCAATACTGATTAAGCAAGATTAAGATGATATGCAAATTTTGCAAATTTAAAAACATGATCTACTCTTAACACAACAAAATTTGGCCCTCATACCGAGGGAATTGGAGAGGGGAAAATTCTAGGCATTGAATTTTGTGAGGGAATTCCCGAGGGAAAGAGTCCCTTGAGGAAATGTTCCTCGGCAATTGTTTCCCGAGAGAATTTGAAAATCCCTCGACAATTTTTCCGAGGGATTTCCCTTGCTAAAAAAATGCCAAAATTTAAAATGAACGCGGGTCTTTTAATTTCCTAACACAATACTAGGAGCTATTTTCATTTATAGTTTAATTTGAATGTCTTAATATATATGTTATATTTTCAATCTATTTTCTTTTAATAATTTATGTATTATTTAATTTGATTGCTTATTTAATAAATTTATATTTTTTAATAATTTAAGTACTATTTAACTATATAAGCCTTTTTTTTTGTTGCTTTTTGTTCTATTTTTAGTTTAAAATTTATGTTTAGTTTTCTTTCTAATTTTGTTAGTTAAAATTTTTATTTAGTTTTTCTTTCTGTTTTTTTTATTTAATTTTTCGTTTACAGCATTTTAGTTCAATTTTAATTTTCTGCTATTTTATTTGTTGTATTTTTTCGAATAACAATAAATAATAGTAACCTTTTATTTTCAACAGTAAGAAAACAAATGTATTAATTTCATTCCATTATACTATAATTTTATTTTATGTCTCGTATTTTAGACCTTTAAATATTTTTTTTTTTCAATTAATTTATCTCTTAGGGTCAAATTTAGAACATATTTTGTCTGGAAATATAAGTGTAATAAATTTTATAATTTAAAAAAATCTCATTAAAAATTATTAATTAAATATGAAAATGTGTAAATAAATTTTTTAAATATTCTAATTAAAATCTAAAAAAAAAAAAAAAAAAAAACACAATGTACTCCGATCCTATATTATTATTACTCATTTCAAATCATTTTTTTTTTTTTGAATGGTACTCATTTCAAATCATAACAAACTTAAGAATGATATCTAAATTAAATGTATCACGCATGCATATTATGGTTAAGAAACTAATGAAGAAATTAAGCGTTTCTTTTAAATTTTTCTTATTTTAAGATATATTCAAAGTATACTGTATTACGGACCTTGGCTTTAAATTTAAAAGCAGACTTCACTTTCACTCTCGTCTCTCAATACTGAGAATAACTTCTTTTTTATTAAATATATATATTGACATGCCCTATTCCCGAGGGATAGTCCTCGACAACTTTTTGATATTTAATTTCCCTCGGAAAATTTCTCAGCATTGTCAAGGGATTTAATTTTCCTCGCCAACGGTGTTTTCCCTTGCTCATTATACCCCTCGTCCCGTTTCTCGGTATTTTTTAAGGGATCTTTTCTCTCGGTACAAGGGCCAAAAATTTTAGTGTAATTTTAACTATCAAACAATTTATAAGGGTTGATATGTAGTTAATCTATCATTAATCTTTAAATTTGAGACTACTAACTAAAAAATATTTTATTTAAATAGTTAATTTTATATAAAAAAAATTGGTGTGTATTTTACTTAATGGAATCCATTAAGATAACTCAACAAATTTCGTCTATTTCTATTTCGAGCAGTGACGGAGCCAGGATTTGAACGTAGGGAGGCCCGATTAATATTAAAATAAAAATGCAAGAATATTAAAGGTATTATATTTTTTTATTATAGTATTGTTCAAACATTTTAATTCATTAATATTATATTTTATACAATTTGTAGATTATTAATTTACGTTTAAATGTGTAAAATCTTGAAACTTGAAATTAAAACTCTAAAATATTTTTCAATATTAAATATTCAAATCTTATCACAAACTTAAGATGATAATTTGAATCAATAATAAATTATATATAATTATCTTCTATTATTTATATTTTGAATTAAATTCCGATACGGAAAATTTTCGTATATATGTGTCAAAAATATTTCCTTAAAAAATAGTTCCTTCTATTTATAATATATGATGTTTTGACTTTTCATTTTTCCACTATTCGATGTAAATTAATTACATTTTGAATAGGAGAGAATATTTATTAATACTCAATGTAAAGAAATTACACATACAAAGTTTGATAAAAAAGAGTAGGAGTATTAAATTTTTACACATACAAAGTTTGATAAAAAAGAGTAGGAGTATTAAACTTTTTTGTTTAATTAAATTCACAATCATTAAAGTTAAACTAAACTTCTAAAATTAATAAAAACAAAAAAGGGAAGCATCATAATAGAGTATAGGAATTAATTTGTAAATTTAAAAAATATATAAAAAAAATTGTTATTGAATAATTTCAATTGTAAAAGTTTATAAATTCAAATAAATTAATTAAATTACATTTAATCTTCATATTTCCCTTCATCATTGTCGTCATCATCTTCTTTCTTCATCATATTCATCTTATCCTTCTCATCGTCATCGTTTTCCATTTCGATCATATTCATCTCCATCCTTGTTATCCTTCTCATCGTCATCATTTTCCATTCCGATCAAATCACGATTTGTAATAGTTAAATCTACAAAAGATTGAAATCTCCGCAAACACTTTAGTTTCAGTATCTATTTTTTTTTTTAACTTCTTTGCAGTGCCTTCCACCGAGAATCTTGCCTCTTTACAAACAAACAACATGGTGTGGTGGTCATCCTATCGATGAACATCCACAAACTTGTAATTCGAATGGATTTTTGTTTCTAATGAGGTGTGATCAAACCAATCACATTTGAATAATAGTAAGATCGCTTAAATATCGATTCTCAACATCGTGTGACCTCACCTCACCTGTAATTTAAAATAACTTTAAATTAATTATTTATATATATACACTAACACTAATAATAATTCCAATAACACAATATATTTTTTTGAAACCATATAAAAAAAATACGTTGAATACTAGCATCTATATAAAAAAAATATGTTGAATACTAGCATCTATGTTTGCATTTGGTTGAATACTAGCATCTATGTTTGCATATTTTGTTCTTCCATTTGAGACATTTGGTTGAATACTAGCATCTATGTTTGCATATTTTGTTCTTCCATTTGAGATATTTTGTTCTTCTTGTCTTAATTGTTGAATATACATCCTAATTCACAAAAATATATTATTATAGACTAAATAAACATGATGAAACTACTTACGTAGGGTTGGACTTCTGCATAATTCAATAACAATGTAAGGATGGACGCACAATTCAATAACAATTCAATAGCACAATTCGATAACATTTTTTTTTTCTAATGAGGTGTGATCAAACCAATCACATTTGAATAATAGTGGCCCTAAGATCCCTTAAATATCCATTCTCAACGTCTTGTGACCTCACCTCACCTGTAATTTAAAATAACTTTAAATTAATTATTTATATATATACACTAACACTAATAATAATTGAATCGGTACTCACATATTTTTGGAACCATATGAAAAAAAATATTTTGAATATCTAACATCTATGTTTGCATTTGAGATATTTTGTTCTTCTTGTCTTAATTGTTGAATATACATCCTAATTCACAAAAATATATTATTATCAATAATAATTATAGATTGAATAAACATGGATGAAACTATTTAACGTAGGATTGGACTTCTGCACAATTCAATAACAATGTAAGTTTGAACTTCTGCACAATTCAATAACACGTATGTATGTGCAATTTTTTACTCTTCGTCCGTTGACCAACTCCACACTTGAGTGTATTTACGGCCTAAAACACTTGGAATCCCCACATCGTGCCTAAAACACCTGAAATCCTTAATTTCCCCACATGGAGCACAACACATATATTTTTAAATTTTTTGTAAAATTAAATGAATTCAATTTCTATAAATTAGATAACTTATTGTATCTCTTCCAAACAACTTTTAGATTAATTTGTATCTCTCCCAAACAATTTTAGACTAATTTAGTAAAATTAAATAAAACAACTTTTACTTTTAGACTAACTTATATCACTTCCAAACAATGATTTTTACAATTAGCAATGCTTCACGTATTTATATTTTTTTCTAAATGGATGATATAATTTTTTTTTAATCTAAAACTTTTTAAAAAATACTATACAAATTTCTTTATAAGTCTTAATGGTCAAGATATTTAAAAACTTTTAAAAATTATTAAATGACATTGTACACCTCCTTTTTTTTAATCTAACGTCTCTTGACATCATACAAAATTGATATATGATTAGAGAATCAATTCTTAGAATATTTTCATTAGAGAATCAATTAATATATATATTGTCATATGGAATTGAAGATATAATATAATATTATTATTATAATATATATGGCTATTCTAAAATATATCTACATAGTATTATTCTAACATTTATGTATCCGATTAAATTAATTAATATAACTCAATTCACCTGACCATATTCTCAATTCTCTCTCTCTCTATATATAAAAAAGATTTCTATCTCCCAAATTACCTCTAAAAAAGAATTCACTCTCTCAAGAAAAGAATCCTCTCTCTCTCTCTCTCAGTGTCCGGTTTCTGTTTCAAATACTTCTTGTGTGGCATCACTAGTAACTTACGAGGAAGGGCGCGTCGTTGTTCACTCAGACCTCCGATTGAGGATCCCCGTGACCTTCGATTGAGGATCCTCTTGTACACAGGATACCTCCTCATGTCGTGTCGTCGCTCTATTGTGTCGTTGCCTTTTCCTTTGTCTTTAAGTTTATTTTTTGAACAATTTAATGGTTTGTTTCTTTATTTTAGAGATGGTTAGATTTCGTATCACAAATTTCGTGTACCACCTTGTCTCGTTTTATATCGGGGAGAAAAAATTGATTGTTTAGAGACAGTGGTATACGTATCTAATCCGTATCTAAAACACTCGAAATTGAAAGTCGCGTATCTAAAACTCTTGAAACTAAAAGCCGTATCTAATCTGTGTTTATAATGAGAGACAGTTTTATTTTCGGTTTCAAATCTCGATTTTTTAACAAATCCGTATCTAATTCGTATCTAGTAGAGAGGGATTAGGTGTCCATCTCAAAATTTCGGTATCAAAATCAAGCTTTTTTTGTAGTGTCTTGTCATGGTAAACTTCTTTCTAACTTCTCTTTAAGAATGTGTGATTCCTTCAAATACATTTTGCATGTGAAAATGCATAATCATCCTCTATAAAAAAAAATTCCGTACCAAAACACTAATTAAGTTGGATGTGATATATATATATATATATATATATATATATAATTCATTATACAAATCATTCACTCACATTGTACTATAATAACTTTAATAAGTGGATGAAAACATATTAAAAAAAAATGTAATAATGAGTAGAATTTTGACGATTAATTTTGTAAACTTTTATATATATATAGTAAAAAAATGAGTTGACTTGTGTGTATGTATGAATTCAAGAGTAATGACATTTTGTGTAAAATTATAAATATTGTGAGGTGCAGTTTTTAAGGGTTTAACCTGCTTTTACTTCTTTCCCACAAAATTACCTTGTCGTTAAAAATTTCTTTCCACTTAAAGAAAGCTTGAATAGCTGCTGATTCGTCTAATGTGACCGTTGAATGTTTTCAATACTAGTAATTTATTAAAATTATTAATAAATTTTAATTAATTATATATTGAATACATTCATGCGATTTAAAATTTTCAATGGTTGAATTTTACAGAATTTGAAGAACAATAATATTATGTGAAACCATATCATTGATTTCATCTTGTTTGAAGCTTCAATTACATTTTCTAAAATCTATTTTCACTTATAATTATTGATGGAATATTACTCCATCCGTCTAATTATCACATAATTTGAAAAACATTAATATAATTTTTTCTAAAATCTATTTTCACTTATAATTATTGATGGAATATTACTCCATCCATCTAATTATCACATAATTTGAAAAACATTAATGTAAAATGAGGTGTAGTAAAATTGATATGATTGAAGAGAGGGAAAATTGATATGATTGAAGAGAGGGAATAGAATAGAGTGTAGAATAATTTAAGAGTAAAAGAGGTGGAGTTACAATGTATACACAAAAATAAAATGATAATTTTTTTTGTGAGACATCTAAATAAAAATGGAAGCTTCTGACAAAATAAAGTAATTAATTAAAATTCAATTTTACGAAATAGATTCATGAAACTATCTCATACAAATTTAAACTTATAATTAAAATCTATATATAATATTGGGAAATAAAAGTATATGTACAAATATACAAAAATTAATTATATATATTTTTTTAATAATTAAAATTTATAGGGTTATATTTAATTATAAATGTTTTTTAATAATTAATTTGTAATTGAACTACGAATAGAATAAAAAAAGACTCAAGGGTTAAGGAGTGATATAACCTAAAAATTAAAACAGTTGAACCTTTGCTTAAATAAAAAAAAAAAGGAAAAAGTTGGGCCCACAAAAAATGGGCGGGAATTGACTAGAGTCAACTATCTTGTTTTTATATATATATAGATTTCTCTTTTTGTCGAGCAAATTAAAGCCTCTAAA
Source organism: Galeopsis tetrahit (assembly GCA_963675135.1). Taxonomy (NCBI): domain Eukaryota; kingdom Viridiplantae; phylum Streptophyta; class Magnoliopsida; order Lamiales; family Lamiaceae; genus Galeopsis; species Galeopsis tetrahit. The sequence goes on along the minus strand of OY776120.1, from coordinate 22,319,444 downwards.
AGTGCAGGATGGAATAAACAAACTAATAATAGTACAAAATTATTCGTCTATGCCATGAAATGATCAATTATCACCCTCTTGTGTGAATTTAGCAGAAAATAATACAAAATAACAATGCACAATAACACACACAATCACCACAACAATAACACAAACAATTTTTACGTGGAAAACCTCCTCAATGTGAGGAGTAAAAATCACAGGATCATAGTCCACCCAAAAGCTTCACCATGACAAGAATCCAAGTATTACAATCTGTCACACGAGACATTCAACCACAAGTTTATCAAGATACATAATACTTGATAACTACAATGAGATAAGAAGGATCACATCAACAACATCAAATTGTCTGTCTACTGTTCCCAACTCTCAAAAGCTCAGAACTCGATCTCCACCTTTTTGAATGAACTGGAATGCATATTGAACGTGTTGTCCAAGTTACAGCTTGATCCAACGGTTGGTTTGTGAGAAACGACCTCTTAAACTCAGCTATGTAAAAGTGAATCGCCCAAAAAACAGACCCCTATGTTCGTGTCTATTCTCGACAATACAGACATCCAACTATAATCTCCACCGCTTAAAATGTACCTCGACGAGTTCTGAATGTGTTGTCTAAATTTCAGCTCGATCTAATGGTTTAAACTCAAGATATTGCTTCTGCAATATTCTTACTCTTGGAATTCTATAAAAAACGTGAATGCCTTTTTTTTTTCCTCTCCCCCCATGTCTTTTAGGGTAAGTTAACTCCAAATTTTGGGCCTCCCAAGTATGTTGGCTATTGGGCTTCTCCACATGTTGAAAACCCAACCCAACAAATCTCCTCTTTTCCGACTATGCGGGGAGATTAGCCATTCCGACTATCTCACTACAAACCTCAAGCTTCTCCTTAGGCAATGCCTTTGTCATCATGTTAGCATCATTGTCATTTGTATGAACTTTTTCAAGTTAAAGAAACATATCATTGATGGCATTTCTCATCCAATGATATCTCACATGAATGTGCTTAACAACAGAAAAATAATCCACAGTGAGGGAGTGCAAAAACTAGCTCACAACGTTGATGACTTAGGAGAGGTCCAGATGAGTAATCGTCTAGTACTGTAAGACGTCGACAAATGATCGGTACAAGGTGGGGTCGTTAAATGGAGTCCCTATGCTAAAAAAAGATTCAACTAGGGGCGAACATTCAAGAGGCCGACACACTCTAATATATCCCGAGCATATACTATGCCAAATTTCATGATTAATTTTATTTTATGAGTTAATTATCAATTTTTATTAGAAAGAATATCACTTTTAAATTTCACTTTTTATTTGTCATTTTACATTTGTTAATTTAATTTATAAATAGATCGATGTAGAGTGATTACATGTTGCATACAAACACACTAATGCAAAATGCAATTTTATAAGAGGATGTTTATTTTCGATTTTAAAAATTGGGTTTTGGATTTTAAATTCCTATATCAATTTTACATCGGAATTTTAAAAACGATTTTAAAAAACCACATCTATTAAACCTCACTGATTTGACATAAAAAAATAAATTTTACACATTCACATGACATAAAATTAAATTCTATCTTATATACCCAAAAACTAAAAAAAAACATGCTTACTATTACTATTAATATTAATATTAATATTAATATTAATATTAATAATAATAATATACATTGTATCAAAGTTCCAATGATATTTCAAGGATGGCTTGTTGTACGTAAGTCAGTTATTATTATTATTGTTGTTACAATTATTATTATTGCATTCACAATTTTACACTCTCTTTGTTTCTTCGTAAGTTTCTCAATTTATTTTTACACGAAAAATAAGAACTATAATATAAAATATGTATTGGATAGTTGACCTAGAGAGATATAAAAAGAAAAAAAGAATAGAAAGGAATAGAAAAGAGAAAAGACTACCTAGATAGAAATGAGAAAATATGAGAGATATATTAAATTTTATCATTTAATAAAATAAAAAGCTACGAGACATTAACTCAAAATATATAAGTGAAAATTAAGGTGGAACGAGTAAAAAATTTAATGACCGGATTAAATGTTGTAAAAATTACTACTTAAGTGATGAATTCTCGTTCCCCGTGTCATTTTTATATTGTGTTACATTTTATATTTCAAGAAACCAAATATTTAACATTATCAATTAATAGCATTTCAATAATAGAAATTTCCCCAAATAACTATTTCACTTATTAAAAATTTACTCCACAGTGTTAATTAAATTAGTTTTTTCAATCTATATTTGTTATATATTTGTTACAAAATGATTTGTTGCAGCCTTAACGATTTCTAAGTACTGACCAAATTCCTTATTTCGCTCCCTAATATGGGTCGGGTCAAATGAATTTTCCCCAAAGTTATGCTTGCAGCTATTCAATTCTTCCGCAACATCATCATTCTCAACCGGAACTTCTCTAAAATCATTAGAATCAAGGTTTCTCTTCACGATTATGAGGTTGCGGTTAGCATTGTTGTAATTTTTTGAGCACAACATATACTTCCTCTTTAGTGCTTCATTGTCGGAATCATAGTGAAGTTGGCTAAGTTGGTCGTTGATTTCGCCGAATTTTGCTATTGCCAGGACGATTACAATTTTGGCGACGTTCCGACTATCCGTGCTGGTGAATCTGGTTATCTCAGGTTTTATGATTTTTCAACACTGTTTTGAATTTATGGTATCAAGTAACGTTCGATTTCTGAATTTTCTCTGCTATCGTCTAAATCAGAGAAAATATTTTTTTTTAGTCCCGTAAGTTTGAGTGATTCCAAAATAAGTCCTTTAAGTTTATAACTTTACAAAATACATCCTATATCTTATAAGCTATTCATTTTAGTCCTTTAAGTTTAAACTCCAATTTTAATTATTTAAATATAATAAAATCTGAAAACTTTAATAAAATTTGAAAAAAAATACTGATTTTAATGTATATTTTTTTAAAAACAATATTAAAATATTTTTTAAAATTAAATAAAAATATCATTAAAATCTAAATTACTCAAATTCTACCAGCCATTTTCTCTAATTAATTAAAAATATAAAAATTCGAAAATAAAAATATATTCTAAAATCTAGAAAATTGAAAGAAACTTATAAATATGTTTTTAAAAAAGGGACAACTACAACTACCCCTATCATATTCCCCAAATGTAAATTATATGATTTATATAATAAATTGAACGAAATTATACGAGATTTTATGTATCCGTAGACCTCCCATCCAAGAAATTATTTTTCGAACTAAATTGAACGCAAGTATAATTAAATCTAAACTCTATAAGTAATTATTGTGATAAACATAATATTAAATCATATAAAAACGCATTACAATTAATTTAATGCACATTTATTAAGTTTTGAAATTCTTATTTAAGCTTGTTTGATAATTTTATGAGTCGAACTCAAGCGAGATTTAATCGAGTCGAGATTAATTTAAACCCTAAACCCCTGTCATATTCTCCAAATGTAAATTATAAATTACTCCCTCCGTCCCGGAAGTGTTTGCACCACTATGTGGGCACACTTTTTAAGAAAAAAGTGTAATGAGTGGAGTGTTGGGGGTAATTTTGTAAAGTTATATAGATAAAGTAAAAAGGTGATTGGAAAGAGAGTAAAAGTAATGGCATTTTGTGTAAATATGTGAATATTGTGAGGGTGGAGTTTATTAGAGAGTTTCCTTTTATAGGCGTGCAAACAATTGTGGGACGAACAAATAAGGCAAGTGTGCAAACAGTTGTGGGACGGAGGGAGTATTATATAAATTATATAATTTACATTTGAAGAATATGAACGAGGTAGTTGGAGTTGTCCCTTCTTTTAATATATATTTATAATTTTCTTTTAAATTTCTAGATTTTAGTATATATTTTTATTTTTATTTTCGAATTTTTATATTTTTAATTAATTAGGGAAAAATGGTTAGGTAGAATTTGAGCATAATTCAGATTTTAATGATGTTTTTATTTAATTTTAAAAAATATTTTAATGATGTTTTAAAAAAAATATTCATTAAAATCAGTATTTTTTTCAAATTTTATTATATTCAAATTGGGTCAATGGATATCGATGGTTGAATCGTTGTAAAAAAATATTATGACTCAGATATCTGTTTAAATACACACATATTGACATAAACTGGAGTACATTTTTATTTCTTTTACCATAGCCCTAATAGACAGAGTATAATATAAACAAATATGTAAACCATTAAGATAAATAAGTAATAATGTTTCGATTTAAATATACAGAGTATATTTAAATATAATAAAATCAAATATTTTTTTTACAACGAATATATTATTATATAAATCATATAATTTACATTTGGGGAATATGATAGGGGTAGTTAGGAGTTGTCCTTTTTTTAAAACATATTTATAAGCCTCTTTCAATTTTCTAGATTTTAGAATATATTTTTATTTTTGAATTTTTAATTAATTAGGAAAAATGGTTAGGTTGAATTTGAGTAATTCAGATTTTAGTGATATTTTTATTTAATTTTAAAAAATATTTTAATATTATTTTAAAAAATATATATATTAAAATCAGTATTTTTTCAAATTTTATTATATTTAAATAATTAAAATTGGAGTTTAAACTTAAAGGACTAAAATAGATTTTAAAAAGGACTAAAATTAATAGCTTATAAGATATAGGATGTATTTGGTAAAGTTATAAACTTAAAGGATTTATTTTGGAATCACTCAAACTTATAAGATTAAAAAAAAAATTCCTCTCTAAATCATCTTCCTAGTGTCTTTCTCTTCGGTGTCTACCTGATTTTTTCCTGCGACCAATTGAAATGGGAATTGCTATGGCGAAAATGAGAACAAAGATAATTAGTCTCTTGCATAAATGAAGTCATTTTTACTGTAATGTTACTTTATATTGCTTTCCTTTGAATTGAACAATTCCTCAAATGACTTATTTATATAGTGGTATAAAGTATTGGTCATTAATCTTCATATATGGGTTAATGTTACAAGTTATTAAGTGTAGTGCCTAATAACGATTATCTACGTTTTAAGAATACTAATTAAGGGTGCATGGTTTGTTTCTTTATAGGTTTCATATGCTTACTTCTCTGCGGTATAATGTGCTTTATTTTGAAAGAATTTATTTAATGCTTCAAAGAAACTTCACCCTAATTAATGGTGTCTAAAATGTATATGAATTTTAATATTGTCAAACGATTATTTTTGGCAAACTTAATGCAAAAACTTGGAAAGTAGAAACTCCAAAGCTGAATGAGAAAGACTCTTGGCAAAGATGTTTGCGAGATGTTGGTGCGACGGGACGAACTATGTGGAGAGTCTGCCAATATGCTTAGCTTGTTTGTGAGAAACAAGATTCTAGTTTAAAAATATAGCGCTCTTATTGTTACAGAGTAGGGAAGGGCAGACCGAAGGCAAGGTTTTGAGCTAATGGAGCAAGTTAATTAACCAAATGAGGTCGGAGGCAGCATTGGTCAAGGCACGGTACTCAGACTCACAGTTGGATCGAGCAACAATAAGCTGCTTTTTAGCACACCAAGAAACAAAGTTACTATAAAAAAAAATGGAATAATCATAAGTAGAACGTCTCAACACAACGAGCTTAATTTGAATCAGAATATTCGATAATAGAACGCTCCGGTCGATAGGTAAAGTTCAAGCCAAAATTATTTGTACCTTTAACATACCACAAAATGCGTTTAACAACAGGAAAATGATCCACATTGAGGGAGTGCAAGAACTAGCTCACAATATTAATGATCGGTACAAGGTGGGGTCGTTAAATGGCGTCCCTATGCTCATGAAAGATTCCTCGCAGCTAGGGGTGAACATCCAAGAGGCTAGCACACTCTAATATATCCCGAGCATATACTATGCCAAATTAATTGATTAATTTTACTAATTACATCTATTTTCTGGGTTAATTATCACTTTTTATTAGAAAGAATATCATTTTTAACTGCCATTTTTTATTTGTCATTTAATATTTATTACTCGTCCGTCCACCAAAAGTATGCTCATACCTTTGAACACAAGTTTTTTAAAAAAAATAGATAAAGTAAGAGTGTTATGAGATTGTTCTGAGGTAAAAATAGAGTAATTGTTTCCATAAAAGAAAATGAACACATTTTTTGTGGACCGATAAATAAGGAAAGTGAACACATATATTTTTGGTGGACGGAGGGAGTAATTTAATTTATTAATAGATCGATGCAGAATAATTACATGTTGCATACAAATACACTAATGCGAAGTGCAATTCTATAAGAGGATGTTTATTTTCGATTTTAAAAATCGGGTTTTGAATTTTAAAATTCTATACGTACCAATTTTACATCGGAATAAAAAAAAAGTTTTAAAAAACTACCCCTATTAAACCTTCCCTAATTTGACGTAAAATTAAATCTTACACATGAACATGTATATGACATAAAGTTAAATTCCCTTCTACCCAAAAACTTAAAAAAAAAACACGCATTACTGCTCACCCGTCCTTGAAAAGCTTGTAGTGTTTTTTTTGGGAGAAAATTTCATTTTACGTCCCATAACTTAGGCCTAATCCAGAATATATCCTTTAAGTTTTCACATTTTCAATTTACGTCCTAGGTTGTCCAATTTACATCCTTTTCGATCCAATTTACGTCCTTTCCACCAAAAAATTGAAAATCCGGTCAAATTGTCCAATTTACATCATTTATGTTTGAAAATTATAAATTAATAATTAAAAAAATCTGAAAATATCATTAAAAATTAAAAAAATCTCATTAAAATCTAAAAATCTCATTAAAAACTTATATATTGGGTAAAATAAATATAAAAAATCTAAAAAATTTATAAATTCTACATTAAAAAAATCTGAAAATGTGTAATTTTTTTTTTCTAAAAACTCATAAAAATAAAAAAATCTATAATTTCTACAATTCAAGTAATCTGAAAATGTGTAAATTAAAAAAAAAAATCCTAAAAACTCATAAAAATAAAAATATCTATAAATTAAAATTTAAAAAATGTTTAAAATAAAAAATTCCACAATTTTAAAAATATCTTGAAAATGAATTTGAGAAGGTTCCAAAATCGATCAATGTGTGGAACTTCCACTCAACCTCGATGGTGACTTGGAAAATCTCGTGGGACCCAAAATTTTTTGGAGTTCGAGCAAAACTTTAATGGTAGACGAGTCTGAATTAAGTCTGATTTTTAATGAAATGTTAATAATTTTTATTATTTTTATTAGATTTTTAGAATTAGTAATTTTTTATCTACATATTTTTAATAAATTAATGAGATTTTTAGAGTTTTTAGAAATTTTAATGAGATTTTTAATTTCTTAATTTTTAAATTACACCTTTTCCATTCTTTGAATTGTAGAATTTTTTATTTTTTGTATTTTCAAAATTTTAGAATTTTTTTATTTTTATTTTACACATTTTATAATTTGTAATGATATTTTCAAAATTTTAGTGATATACTTTGAATTTTATTTTACACATTTTATATTTTTTAATTTTAATGAGATTTTTGGATTTTTAATGATACTTTTATAGATTTTTTATATATTTATTGGGATTTTTAGAAAATTTTAATTATTAAATTTTAATTTTTAAACTTAAAGGACGTAAATTGGACTATTTGGCCGGAACCCCAATTTATTCCTCACATTACGGTGGGTTTTAAAATTTTCCGGCGGAAAGGACGTAAAATAGACCAAAAAGGACGTAAATCAAAAAAGTAAAAACTTAAAGGATATATATTGGATTAGGCCTAAGTTACGGGACGTAAAATGAAGTTTTCTCTTTTTTTGGCACAAAGTTTAAGGAAAATGTGTAATGACTAGAGTGCTGACAGATAATTTTGTAAACTTTTATATATAGAATAAATAAAGTAGTTGGATTGAGTGTATGGTGGGTACTGAAAGTAATGATATGAAAGATAAATATGTGTATATTGTGAGGGTTAGAATTATGACAATTGTTAAAATTATTAAGGAACGGAGGGAATATTATTATACTATTAATAATAATACATTGGATCAAAGTTCCAATTATATTTCAAGAATGGCTTGTTGTAAAACAATTATAATAATAATAATAATAATTATTATTATTATTATTATTGAATGCACAATTTTAAACTCTCTTTGTCTAGCCATAAGTTTCTCATTTTTTTATGATCGGATTAAATGTTGTAAAAATTACTACTTAAGTGATGGATTCTTGATTCACGCGTTATGCAACACTAAATAAACAACCGCAAGTATACGGCGTCTATTGTAGCGCGATAAGCACGAGGTCGATCCCACGAGAAGGTTAAAGCATAAAAGGGTAGTTTGCTAGTTGAATTCTAAATAGACGTGATCGAATAAGTTGAGTGTTGAATTACCCCTAAGATTGCCTAACTATGTGTCACAAATAGACAACGAAAGAGTAAATATAAAGTCGATCAACTAAACATGCAAAATAGGAAAACGAAAGTGAAACGATTGTAACTCAAAGAGAAAAGGTGGGTTCCAAGGCAATTGTAGTTCTTAGATGTCCGTTTATGAATGTTATCTCGTTTAGATGGCCATTAAGTTTATCTCAAATAGGGTGATCACACAAGAAGAATTAATCAATCTCTCGATCTAATTAACCAAAGGCGCAATGTAACATAAGCTCGTATCTCTACCTCACAAACGTTGCATCGCCTAAAAACGCTCCTAAGATCATTCAATTCCCTCTCCGATAATTAATCCTCTCTCGAGCTCATAATAATATCGGGTTGCACATTCGCATACGATTAAATGAAATAAATCTCTCGATCTTACTTCAATTAACAATATATAAGCAAATCATTATGGCCAATAACAATACGCTTGACAATGGATAATTGAATATGCAAATAAGAAACAAACACCAATTAAAGCAAGAAATTACTCATAAACATCAATCCAAGTCTTACAATGCCTTAGAACCACAAATTTGTTTAGCTACTCAAATACATAATCAAATCACAACTTCCAAATGAAATAACTAAATAAAAAGGGAAAGAAAGAGAAAGCTTAGTCTAGAATGTGGTAGGGAATGAAATTTGGGAGCTATTGCATCCTTTCTTCCTTGATTTGATGAAGAATTGAGAGAGAAATGGCCAAAACACCTCCAAGTATGTGTAACTATGTGTGGGTTTGGGGGAGAGTGTCTTGGGTTTCAAGAATGAGGTCTTATATAGTGTTGGGGAAGGGTTTGGGTGCCAAAATTGCAAGTTGGTCCCTCAAAAATGGAGAAAATGGCCAAAAACCCCCGAGAATGAGGTCACCCGGCCGGGTGGCTCCCACCCGGGCATGCCACCCGGCCAAAAGTCGAAGCTAGTGATGTTTGGGCCTTGCCCGGGTCGAAACCACCCGGCCGGGTGGGTTTCACCCGGGCCAAATTCGAACCTTCACCAAATTCAGCCTTGCCCGGGTCGTTTTGATCCGCCCGGGTCGTTTTGACCCGCCCGGGTTGATTCTACCCGGGCATGTTTTTTCGTCTCTTCGTATCTCGAGCTTCCAACCTCCGATTGACTCGATTCTTTTTTTCATTCCACTCCATTTTTCGAGACGAATCCAATGGTGCACTCCTCTTCCTGATCCAGTAAAGTATGGTTGGTGTTTTGCTCCAAATTCCATCGTATTTCCTATAAAATCGACAAAATACAACCTTTCCCTCATTTTGGCTTAAACAATTATATCCAATGCAAAAATCAATGAAATCCACATCAAAATACACTCCACATGTGCCTCAAAATTGTGTAAATTCCACCCGAATCAAACCCCCCCAAACTTAAAATGTTGTTTGTCCTCAAACAACTAAGCACTTAAAGCAATGAGGGTGGAATGATCACAATGGAATATTCAATGTAATTCACACATGCAAAGTAGTATGTAATGATATCTCTTTCTCAAAGTGCATTTCTCAATGAAGTTCATAGGCTCAATATTGCAATCCATATTCATAGATCAAAGAATGCACAAGTACACAACACATTGTGATGGGAAACATAATCCAAATGCTCAAGTCCTCTACTCACATGATGGGGTGTTTCTCTCAAACACACAAACAAATTAAGGATATTAATGCACTCAACAACCAAGCTATGCTATGCAATCACCATATGCTTGCCCAACTTCTACTTTCTACACACACTCAAATGCTCAACAATGTGATCAATAGGACTTAATCAAGGATGTAACATTGGCTCTTTGGACAAGGTAGGATGAATTTGGGAATTGTGACTCTTCTAGTGGAGGACAAAGCTTGTTGTTTTACAATGTGTGCTTTCACTTTCAAAGTTTACAAACTCCATCCTCACTTTTCCTTTTCTTTCTTTTTCAAGCATTCATCACCTCATCTTTTGAACAATTTTTCTTTTCAAGCTTTTGGGGCTCTTTGTCCCTCTTTTCTTTTCATCTTTCTCTTTTTCTTCTTTCAACTTTTCCAACTTTTCTTTTCACCAAAAGTATTCATTCAAGCACATGTTTTCCACTTTGTCTTTTATCCTCCACTAGATGTAGGTATCAAAGGCTCAAAAAGGCTAAGTGGTTAACATTGTAGTTTGCCAAGAAAATGAGGAATTAAGCTCAAGGGGATGACTACGGAAAATTACTTTGGTTTTGGGAAATTTTGGCTAAGTGACTTTTCTTAGAACAAGATGGCCTATATCACATCACATCATCTCACACAATCATGCTTTCAAACAAGAACTTAGGCAAGATCTAGGATTACTAGCAATAACATAGTCCACTCTCAAATGAACTAAACCGGATTACATGCTCGATTTAAGGCTCAATTCTCACCGGTTTATTCAATAGGACTCTCACATTCATCAAATGTCCCCAAGCAACAACACATCATATATCCATGCTATCCAAGATCACAAATATGAAAACAATCATGAAACTATATCCAACATCAATCATGCTTACATTCAAAGCAGATAAACATCATCACAACTACTCAACAATGGATTCCAATGACTATTCATGCTCACATTTCACCAAAGATCCACTACCCAACATATGCTCAAAACCAACTTAATCAATACAATCATGTGAAAGCCAAGTGTGCGCCGGTGCAAAATGTGACACAAGTAGAATGACGAACCGGTGCAAGGGTAACAACTAGTAGAAAAATAAAAGAAAAATAACTCCCCCAAACTTAGAATTTTACTATGTAACAATTCTAAGTTTGGGGCTACAAGTTGTTACCTCCCTCCTTGCACATCCAATGCTTCTTCAAAGATCACCATTACAACACTTGCTTCCTCTCTCCAAAGTTGGTTTTGCTTTCTTCTCTATTCTTCAAGATCATCCATACCTACAAAATAAACCAAGCTATCAACACTACTAAAACAATAAAACAAGAAAGCAATAAAACCTTGGGTTGCCTCCCAAGTAGCGCTATTTTTAACGTCCTATGCCGGACGGTTCTCTCTACTTTCAAGCCTCATCCAAGCGGAGTGACTCCACCTTTTGGAGTTGCTCATTTCCAAAGTAGTGCTTCACTCTTTGACCATTCACCACAAAGGTTGTTCCATCTTTATCAACAAGTTCTACATTTCCCATGGGCGTCACTTTTTTAATCACAAAGGGCCCCGACCACTTTGACTTTAACTTGCCCGGAAATAACCTCAACCTTGAATTGAACAATAGAACTTGTTCTCCCACTTGGAACTCCCTCTTTTCAATCATCTTGTCATGAAACCTCTTAGCTCTCTCTTTGTGAATCTTGGAATTCTCAAAGGCTCCATTCCTAAACTCATCAAGCTCATTAAGCATCATCTTCCTTCTTTCTCCGGATGCCTTAAGATCAAGATTCAACTCGTTAATGGCCCAACGAGTTCTCAACTCCACTTCAATGGGTAGATGACAAGATTTACCATACACAAGTTGGTAAGGAGATGTGCCCAAAGGTGTCTTGTAGGCGGTTCGATATGCCCAAAGAGCATCATCCAACTTGATAGCCCAATCCTTCCTCTTCAACCCAACGGTTTTCTCCAAAATTTGCTTCACTTCTCGATTGGCAAGCTCCGTTTGTCCATTTGCTTGAGGGTGATAAGGTGTGGTCACCCTATGCTTCACTCCATACTTTGCTAAGAGTTGATCTAGCCATCGGTTGCAAAAGTGTGAACCACCATCACTCACTAGTGCTCTTGGAGTGCCAAAACGAGTGAAAATGTTTTTCCTCAAAAAGTTGAGGACCACCTTGGCATCATTTGTAGTGGTTGGAATGGCCTCAATCCACCTAGAGACATAATCAATGGCCAAAAGGATGTATGAAAATCCATGAGAATTGGGGAATGGCCCCATAAAGTCTATCCCCCACACATCAAAGAGCTCCACCTCAATCACATTCTTCATAGGCATCTCATGTCTCCTTGAAATGTTCCCCATCCTTTGACACTTATCACACTTCTTCACAAAAGCTTCACAATCCCTAAAGATGGATGGCCAATAAAAACCACTTTGAAGAACTTTACGGGCCGTCCGATTTGCTCCAAAGTGACCTCCATAAGGAGATGAATGGCACTCCACAATCACTTTTTCCCACTCATCTTCCCCTAAACACCTCCTCATGATCATGTCCGAACACCATCTATAAAGAAATGGATCCTCCCAAACATAGAACTTGACATCATGATAAAACTTCTTCTTTTGATGGAATGAGAGGTTTGGTGGTGGTGTTCCGGTGGCTATGTAATTCACAAAGTCGGCGAACCATGGGCATGTTTCCTTGATAGCAAGGAGTTGTTCATCGGGAAACCACTCCTTGATAGGGACTTGGACGTCTTTTTCTTCCACATTCTCAAGTCTTGAGAGATGATCCGCCACCACATTTTCACATCCTTTCCTATCCCTTATCTCTACATCAAACTCTTGCAAAAGGAGCACCCATCTTATCAACCTCGGTTTAGCCTCCTTCTTCTCAACCAAGTACTTCAAGGTCGTGTGATCCGTATACACAATCGTTTTTGCTCCAACCAAGTAGGCTCTAAACTTATCGAAACTATACACCACGGCTAGCATCTCCTTCTCCGTTGTGGTGTAGTTCCTTTGAGCCGAATTCAATGTTTTGCTAGCATAGTATATCACCCGGAAAAGTTTATCTCTCTTTTGGCCCAAAGCCACTCCAATGGCATAGTCGCTAGCATCACACATGATCTCAAATGGTTGGCTCCAATCGGGTATCACCAACACCGGGGCTTTAATCAAGGCCTCCTTCAAAATCTCAAACGACCTCACACATTCTTCACTAAAAATGAAGGTGGCTCCCTTTTCCAATAATGCACACATAGGCTTGGCTATCTTTGAGAAGTCTTTGATGAATCTCCTATAGAAACCGGCATGTCCAAGAAAGCTCCTAACCGCCTTCTCATTTGTTGGTGGGGGTAGTCTCTCAATAGCCACAATCTTGGCTCTATCAACCTCAAGCCCTTTTGCCGAAACTTTGTGTCCAAGCACAATCCCTTCCTTCACCATGAAGTGGCATTTTTCCCAATTAAGCACCAAGTTGGTATCTACACATCTTTGTAAAACACAAGAAAGGTTACGTAGACATGTATCAAAGCAAGAACCAAACACGGAAAAATCATCCATGAATACCTCCATTATGCTTTCAATCATACCATGAAAAATAGCCATCATGCATCGTTGGAAGGTGGCGGGAGCATTACATAATCCGAATGGCATTTTTCTAAAAGCAAAAGTACCATAGGGGCAAGTAAAAGTTGATTTCTCTTGGTCTTTAGGATCAATCAAAATTTGATTGTAACCCGAGTAACCATCGAGAAAACAATAATACTCGTATCCCGCCATCCTATCCAACATTTGATCAATAAAAGGCAAAGGGAAGTGATCTTTCCTAGTGGCACTATTCAATGCACGATAGTCAATACATACTCTCCATCCCACAGGGATCCTAGAAGCAATTACCTCTAAGGTATCGGTTGTAACAATGGTCATACCCCCTTTCTTAGGTACCACTTGTGTTGGGCTCACCCACTCACTATCACTTATGGGAAAAATTATATCATTATCCAACCACTTCAACACTTCTTTTCTTACAACATCTTGCATAATAGGGTTCAATCTTCTTTGACCTTGGGCTTTAGGCTTAATAGACTCATCTAGTCTAATTTTATGCATGCAAATATGAGCCGGTATACCCTTCAAATCCGAAATATCCCAACCAATAGCCGATTTATAAGTTCTAAGCACCCTAAGCAATTTTTCTAACTCAAGCTCATGCAAGTGTGAAGAAACAATAACCGGAAAGAGTTCACCTTGTTCAAGATAAGCATATCTCAAGTGCTCCGGAAGTGGTTTCAAGTCGAGCTTCTTCCCCTTCTCTTGAGCTTTTGGTTTCTCCTTAGCTTCCTCCTTTGGTGCTTCCAATGAGTAACATGAGGGCCAAGTGTCAAGATTTTTGTGAGGAAATCTTTGACACTCTTCAAGTAAAACCCCCCCAAACTTGGCTTCTTGTCGTATCTCCTTGAATTTTTCCTCCTTCTTGAGTGGAAGTTCCTTCAAATCATCAAGAGAAGACATGTATTCAAACAATTCTACGTCATTAAGTTCATCAAAATTGAAATCACAAGGAAAAGAAGAGAGTGAGTTAAGAGAGTTTCTTATGCAAAGGTCAAGTGGATCCTTTGAGTTGCTCTTTTCCATGTGCATATCCACACAAGCTTGCACGTGGTTGATCATGTTGCACTCATAGACCTCATCCTCATCATCTCTAAACTTTATGGCCTTGTAGATGTTGAACAACACTTTCTCGTTGTTCACTTGAAGTTCCAACTCCCCTTTCCTCACATTGATAATTGCTCCACCGGTTGCCAAAAATGGCCTTCCCAAGATGAGTGGAATATACTTATCCTCCTCCATATCTAATACCACAAAATCCACCGGGAAAATGAACTTATCGATCTTCACCAACACATCTTCTACTATACCCAAGGGGTATGTCATCGATCGATCCGCCAATTGAAGGCTCATAGTAGTTGGTGTAAGCTTCCCCAAACCAAGTGATTTAAATATGGACAAAGGCATAAGATTAATGCTAGCTCCCAAATCACACAAAGCTTTAAATGTACCTCCATCTCCAATAACACATGGCAAGGTGAAAGATCCGGGATCTCTAAGCTTTTGAGGTAGCTTTGCTTGAATGATTGAGCTACATTCTTCGGTCAAATGCACCGTCTCATATTCCACCATCTTTCTCTTGTTGGACATGATTTCTTTCAAGAACTTAGAGTAGTGGGGCATTTGTTCTAGAGCTTCGGCAAAGGGGATGTTGATGTGGATCTTCTTGAACATCTCCACAAACTTAGCAAATTTGTTGTCCAAGCCCTTCTTCTTCAACCTTTGAGGGTACGGAAGGGGTACCACACCCTTGCCTTTGTCTTGAGAAGGAATTGCCTCCTCACTCTTTTTCTCCTCTACTTTCTCTTCTTCCCTCACTATCTCCTCTTGCCCTTCTTTCTCTTGTCCATCTTCTTTGTCTACACAATCGGGTGCCGTTACCATTTCCTCCTCTTGTGGCATCTTTGGCCCATCGTAGCTCGTCCCACTTCTTAGCTTAATAGCTTTGCAATGCTCCTTGGGGTTGAGCTCCGTGTTTGAAGGAAATTGCCCCGGAGTGTGTTGACTACCGACGACATTAGAGAGTTGGCTCATTTGCTTTTCCATGGCTTTCATGTTGTTTGCCATATTCTTGATCATTTTTCCTTGCTCATCAAATCTTTGCCGAGTTATGTTTGCATTTTCTCTCGTCTCTCTCATGAATTTTGTGGTTTCCCCCATAAAAGTGCAAAACATATCCTCCATTGATGGCTTTGGTGCAGGTTCCACAATAGCCCCATCTCTCACATTGAAATTTGGGGGTGGGATGATTGCATTCCTTGTGTTGGCATAGGAGAAATTCTCATGTTGCCTCAATCCGGGATGGTATTGATTCGGGTTGGGAGGATTTTGCCTTTCATTCCAACCTCTTTCTCGGAATTGACGGTCCCTTTGATTGTTCATATAATGGGCCTCTTCATATTGTTCATCACTAGGTCCCATTAATGACTTGGCCGCCATCATCGAAGTTAACTTGTCCATTTTGTTGGACAATGTAGCAAAATCATCCGACTCCTTCGTGGAAGCAACTTTCCAGGCTTGCCTTCTCTCGGATGGCCATTGATGTCCGTTCTTTGCCATCTCCTCTAGAAGCACATATCCTTCATCCGTCGTTTTTCCTAGCAAAGAACCTCCACCGGTCGAGGCATCTACCATCCCTCTTGTTCTATGGTCCATCCCATTGTAGAAATAGCAAATCAATTGGTCTCTTGAGAACCCATGTTGAGGACAACTCCGTATCAAATCCTTGAAGCGCTCCCAAGCCTCGGCTAACGACTCATCATCGTCTTGCATGAAAGAGGAAATTTCCCCTCTTATCTTGATAGTCTTGCTTGGGGGAAAGTACTTCATAAGGAAGGCATCAACAAGGGCGGCCCAATTCTCAATGGTTCTTAGGTCAAGGGACATGTACCATTGCTTTGCCCGATCACGGAGGGAGAACGGGAACAATTGGAGCCGGATGTAGTCTTGAGGGACACGATTTATCTTAACCGTTCCACTTATCTCTAAGAATTGAGATAAATGGAGGTTAGGATCCTCCTTTGACAACCCTCCGAATTGGTTATTTTGGACCATCATGATCAATGCCGGTTTGAGCTCAAAGTTATGAGCGTCAATGGGTTCCCTACCCGCTCCTCCGTATGGTCTTGGGATGGGACGGAAGTGATCTCTCAAGACTCTTTGATTCCCATTGTCCTCCCGTTGCTCTCCATCTCCTTCCACGTTTACATTCCCTTCCATCCTCCGGTTGAGGTTGTCTCTTATGCCTCCTTGTGGTCGATTACCACCATTCCCGTTAGGCTCTACGATGCCTCCAACATCCTCTTGATTCCTTTCTTCTTCCACTATCGGATTTTCTCTCCTATTCATGGCTTCCAATTCAATCCTTCTTCTTTCGGCATTTTGTCTTCGACAACGAGCTTCAATTTCCGGGTCTAGAGGTAGCAACTCTTGTTGATCTCTCCTAGCTCGTGTGTTCATATGCCATGTCTAGACAAAAGTTCAAAAGAAAGTGAGAATCACAAGTGAAATCAAGGTAAAACAAACAAATATTTTTTATTTTTTTTTTGAGAAATAAGGAAAGCAAGTAAAATGTCTAAACTAAAACTCTTCTAGCCTACACTCTAGAGCTATAAAAACCTCCCCGGCAACGGCGCCATAAACTTGATTCACGCGTTATGCAACACTAAATAAACAACCGCAAGTATACGGCGTCTATTGTAGCGCGATAAGCACGAGGTCGATCCCACGAGAAGGTTAAAGCATAAAAGGGTAGTTTGCTAGTTGAATTCTAAATAGACGTGATCGAATAAGTTGAGTGTTGAATTACCCCTAAGATTGCCTAACTATGTGTCACAAATAGACAACGAAAGAGTAAATATAAAGTCGATCAACTAAACATGCAAAATAGGAAAACGAAAGTGAAACGATTGTAACTCAAAGAGAAAAGGTGGGTTCCAAGGCAATTGTAGTTCTTAGATGTCCGTTTATGAATGTTATCTCGTTTAGATGGCCATTAAGTTTATCTCAAATAGGGTGATCACACAAGAAGAATTAATCAATCTCTCGATCTAATTAACCAAAGGCGCAATGTAACATAAGCTCGTATCTCTACCTCACAAACGTTGGATCGCCTAAAAACGCTCCTAAGATCATTCAATTCCCTCTCCGATAATTAATCCTCTCTCGAGCTCATAATAATATCGGGTTGCACATTCGCATACGATTAAATGAAACAAATCTCTCGATCTTACTTCAATTAACAATATATAAGCAAATCATTATGGCCAATAACAATACGCTTGACAATGGATAATTGAATATGCAAATAAGAAACAAACACCAATTAAAGCAAGAAATTACTCATAAACATCAATCCAAGTCTTACAATGCCTTAAAACCACAAATTTGTTTAGCTACTCAAATACATAATCAAATCACAACTTCCAAATGAAATAACTAAATAAAAAGGGAAATAAAGAGAAAGCTTAGTCTAGAATGTTGTAGGGAATGGAATTTGGGAGCTATTGCATCCTTTCTTCCTTGATTTGATGAAGAATTGAGAGAGAAATGGCCAAAACACCTCCAAGTATGTGTAACTATGTGTGGGTTTGGGGGAGAGTGTCTTGGGTTTCAAGAATGGGGTCTTATATAGTGTTGGGGAAGGGTTTGGGTGCCAAAATTGCAAGTTGGTCCCTCAAAAATGGAGAAAATGGCCAAAAACCCCCGAGAATGAGGTCACCCGGCCGGGTGGCTCCCACCCGGGCATGCCACCCGGCCAAAAGTCGAAGCTAGTGATGTTTGGGCCTTGCCCGGGTCGAAACCACCCGGCCGGGTGGGTTTCACCCGGGCCAAATTCGAACCTTCACCAAATTCAGCCTTGCCCGGGTCGTTTTGACCCGCCCGGGTCGTTTTGACCCGCCCGGGTTGATTCTACCCGGGCATGTTTTTTCGTCTCTTCGTATCTCGAGCTTCCGACCTCCAATTGACTCGATTCTTTTTTTCATTCCACTCCATTTTTCGAGACGAATCCAATGGTGCACTCCTCTTCCTGATCCAGTAAAGTATGGTTGGTGTTTTGCTCCAAATTCCATCGTATTTCCTATAAAATCGA
The DNA here is from genome assembly GCA_963675135.1 of Galeopsis tetrahit. Classification (NCBI taxonomy): domain Eukaryota; kingdom Viridiplantae; phylum Streptophyta; class Magnoliopsida; order Lamiales; family Lamiaceae; genus Galeopsis; species Galeopsis tetrahit. The sequence continues at coordinate 22,300,678 of OY776120.1, read as the reverse complement.
CAAAACACAACCTTTCCCTCATTTTGGCTTAAACAATTATATCCAATGCAAAAATCAATGAAATCCACATCAAAATACACTCCACATGTGCCTCAAAATTGTGTAAATTCCACCCGAATCAATTCTCGTTTCATGTATCATTTTTATATTGGGTTGCATTTTATAATTCAAGAAACCAAATATTTAACATTTATTAATTAATAACATTTCAATAATAGAAATTTTCTGAATAGTTATTTCACTTATTAAAGATTTAATTACTCCACAATGTTAATTAAATTAGTTTTTTCGATCTATATTTGTTACAAAATGATTTGTTGCAGCCCTAACGATTTGCAAGTACCGTCCAAATTCCTTATTTCGGTCCCTAATATGTGCCGGGTCAAATGAATTTTCCCCAAAATCATGCTTGCAACTCTTTAATTCTTCTGCAGCATCATCAATCTCAGCCGAAACTCCCCTAAAACCATCAGAATCAAGGTTTCTCCTCACAATTACGAGGTTTCGATTAACATCGTTGTAATTTTTCGAGCACGACATATACTTCCTCTTTAGTGCTTCATTGTCGGAATCATGGTGAAGTTGGCTAAGTTGATCGTTGATTTCGCCGAATTTTGATATTGCCAGGTCGATTATGACTTCGGCGACATTTCGACTATCCGTGTTGGTGAATCTGGTTATCTCAGGTTTGATGATTTTCCAGCACTGATTCGAATTTATGGTATCTGAGCACATATCTCTTAGGTAACGTTCAATTTCTGAATCGTCTCTGCTATCGTCTGAATCATCTTCCCAGTCTCTTTCTCTTCGGTGTCTGGCTGATTTTTTTCTGTGACCAATTGAAATGGGAATTGCTAGGACAAAAATGAGAACAAAGATAATCAGTTTCTGCATAAATGAAGTCATTTTACTATAATGTTACTTGATATTGCTTTCCTTTGAATTGTGTAATTCCTCAAATGACTTATTTATATAGTGGTATAAAGTATTGGTCACTAACCTTCGTGGGTTAATGTTGCAAGTTATAAGTGTAATGTTTAATACTGTAACCATTATCTACGTTTTAGAAATACTAATTAAGGGGTGGCTGTTTCTTTATAGGTTTGATTTGCTATTCATTAAAGTCGTGCAATGATTCACTCGTAACATTCTTATTCTCAAATATATTTTTGTTAGGTTGGACAATTTCCTTAATCACTTTGTCGAGTTCTTTGAATTTGTGTTATTTGATTGGTCATTGGTTCTGATGGTTTTCCCATATTAAACTATCTAAGGTGATGTTTATTTTGGGCTTTAAAATGTAAAATTGATTTCAGTTTGGGAGTTTGAACAAATTATCACTATAACACCTATTAACATAGTATCACATTTTTTAATACAATAAATTATCTCTACTTACATTTTCATATATTTAAATTATAATTAATATCATTCAATCATCTCAATCACATTCAATAATAAAATAATAATATAACTCTATTTATCTTCAATACATTAATTTAATATAAAATTACATATATATTTGAAAAACTAAAAACAAACAAAATCTTACTACCTCCGTCCCTGAAAAGTTTTCATAGTTACTCTTACGATATACACGTATTTAACATTTATACAATATCTTTTGGGGTCAATCATACACTCAATTAAACTACTTTATTTACTTTATATATAAAAGTTTACAAAATTACATTTAGGACTTTAATTATTACTCTTTTTTATTAAACTTCGTTCCATCAAGTGAAAGCTTTTCAGGGACGGAGGGAGTAATATTTAACCGTAGGCTGTGTGGTAGGTTAGATTAGATTAAAAATGAATTATTAATTAAGAAGTTGAAGTGGGGGAGGATTGTTGATAAATATAGTCCAAACAAATAAATTTGTGGAGAGTTACTCATATCTGACTTTCACGTGACTAAAACATTTAAGTTCAAACTTTTTTTTAAAGTTGTTATTCATATTAATAGAACCACTATAATCTCCCATGTATTATTCTTATTGTTTTCATAGTCTTTATCTTGTTAATCTATGTATTATTCTTATTGTTTTCTTAGTTGATTGAGTTAGTCTTTATCTTATTAATCTAATGTATTATTCTTATTGTTTTCATAGTCTTTATCTTGTTAATCTATGTATTATTCTTATTGTTTTCTTAGTTGATTGAGTTAGTCTTTATCTTATTAATCTAATCTAAGGTTCGTGAGAGCTTGAACGTTCATATTACGTGAAAAATATATTTTATTAAGTGTAGATCATATTAATCGAACCACTATAAATCTCCCATGTATTATTCTTATTGTTTTCTTAGTTGATTGAGTTAGTCTTTATCTTGTTAATCTAATCTAAGGTTCGTGAGAGCTTGAACGTTCATATTACGTGAATTCTTGATAAAAACTGTGGCGGCAAGCGTGTCTTTTAGTGGTTTCTCTCACATTTTATTTTTTTAACAACTTACACAATACAAATAAAGAATTAGAAGAAAAAATGGACATTCTTCTTGTACACACGCACTAAACCTATAAATCACAAGCTAATAATACTGTACATGAGTTGGTGCAATTGGCCATTCTCAACTTTTCTTCTTCAAGCACAGTTTGCTTCGTCTTGTCTTCTTCAATTTCTTTGCTGTAGTCATGAGATCCAGGGAATTACTTTCTGTATTCATCACTTTCTACACGATGAAACCAAGCTACTAAATAAATCAACAAAATGATAATCAGTGAATTGAATAGTGATAGAGAGAGATATTCTTACCTTAAAATATACCAATTCAATATCTAAAATTCCTGGACTATCTTTGACTCACAATTCACAGAAATGTGAATACACCAGGCAGCACCATGCCATCAAATTATATTCGGTTTTCCAAGCACAAGCAAAAGCACCAAGCTGATTTTGTTGGCTTCTCTCGCTTTCGATCAAGAACTTGCTTAACACCCTGGAAAAAGGGGAAATAAAAATACACAAAAAACCCATCTTAACTGGGATATCCAACATATAATTACCTGGTTTAATCCTGTAATCTCTTATCTTTACAAAACAAAAATGATCATGATTTTTTAGTAATTATCAGAATTTGATGATGTTTTTAACAATTACACGTGCCTAATTTCAAAGGTTAAATGACTTGGTTCAACTAATACAAAATGCAGTCATGATTGGGGTTCTCGAATGGTTAGACACCAGCAGGTCAGAAATAAAAGGACTAATTCACCAAAATTCTTAAATAAAATAGGTTAATCAACTAAGGAACCACCATATACTAATACACATACCTCTTTTTAATTATATTTTCACAAATAGGTGAAACCAAGCAACTTATCAAGGGTCAAAAATAGGCCAAACTAACCATTTCATGGAATTTTCCCACAGCCTGGCTACTCTATTCAAACTTTCAGTCAGCATATTTGTTAGACGAGCAACCACGGTTCCATTCAAACTGAAAATATCAATAACCTTGCGTATAGTGACTGGAACACGGAAACTCTCGGCAGCCTGAATATAACAAAAGGATTACATAAGCATATAGCTAAAAGATTACAAACTAATGCAGAAACATCTATCATACCAACTTCAGCAATGAGTTTCTAGACATGTGTACTATATATACAAGCATATGTTTGTCTAAATATCTGCTAATAAATAAAGCAATGGTAAAATCTTTAATCATTAATCATCACAACTGCAGCTTATAATTGTGAAAAATGGGGCACTCACATGGCTCCTGAAGAATTTCACCTCTTTAGCATCTCCGGTATCTCTTAATTTTCGAAAGCAGATGAAAATACTTTCCCTTTTCCACCATATGTTTTATGACTTCATGAGCTAGAGACAACTTGCCTGCATTGCGAAGGTAACCGACTAAGGTAGTGTACACAAGGAAATTGGGATTGCAACCTCTTGATTCCATTTCTTTCAACATCAACATAGCCTCATCAAATTTCCTAACCATACAAAGCCCCCGAATCATGGAATTGTAAGTAAACACATTAGGCAACTGTCCCCTATTAATCATCTCAGAGAACATCTCCCGAGCTTTATCAACTTGACCTGCCACAACATAGCCAGTTATCATTACAGTATATGAGACGACATCAGGGACGCACCCATGTTTCACCATTTCATCGAAGAAATACTGGCAAGCTTCTAAGTTACCAGCGCGACTGAGCCCATCAATTAGAGTGGTAAAATGTAGAACAGTTGGATCAATACCATCTTCCTTCATGTGATTCAAAAGCTTCAATGCTGCTAATGGCTTATCACCCTTACCAAGAACGTGGAGAAGGAGATTATACGTGTGGAAATCGGGCGAAAATCCATTTCTCGACATTTCATCAAGTAAGCAATGAAAGTGCTCCAACTTTCCAAGCCTAAACTCAGCACACATGATAATGTTATAAGTCAACACATCAGGAGAATGACCATTAACCAGCATCTGCTGATAAACCCACTCAATCAATCTGTACTGATTTAGTGTCAAAAGAGAATGCAGAATTGCATTAAATGAATGTCTAAACGGCCTATAATTGAAAGTCTTTGATTTGATAAACCTCTCTACAACTTTCCTAGCTATCCCAGCCTCACCACAAGTGCATATCAGAATATTGAAAGTCCTTGCAGTAGTTAAGTAGCCTTTCTCAATCATGTCATCGAATAATCTCCACATTGCCTTAAATTCCTCACACTCTGCAAAGATCTCCATCATCATATGATATGCATTTGTTGTATGCCTGTAACTCTCTTGCTCACTAGACCACACAAAAAACTTGAAACCTAGCTTCGCACACCTATTCTTATTCGAATAACTTATTATCTTCAAGATACCAAATAGAACTTCTCTCACAAGAAGACCTGAAACCCTAACGCCCAAATCACTAAGGACTGGCTTTGCATCAAATCCCGGGCCATCTTGATAAAGAACTTCGAGAATCTTCGCAGCATCACTTTTCACATCATCAACAAATCCCTTTCTCGCACGGAAGTTCCCTTCCCAACTCTTTTCCTCCACATTCAACTCATTCTTCGAACTTTTCCATGATTCGTTAAGAAAATCCTCAATCCGCCCAAATCCATTTTCAACATCATCAGTATTACTACACAAATTACGAGAAAAAAAACTAAAACCTGTCCAAATCCTGCGACCGAAAGGCAACTGGTATTTTAGCTGTCTATATATAGCTCTGGCGCCATTCTTCATTCTGAGATTTCTCAGCTTTCAATCTCCGAAGGGACAATTCGTCGACTTAGTTTCTCTTGATCATATGAATGGATTTGGGATTTGTACAGTTTCGAAGAACACAGGCCAAAGAACGAACGACGGCGCACCGTTTAGGTTTTGGCTGCCGCCGGCGCCGCAGGTTTGGGGGAGATTGGGTTTAACTGTGCAAAGAATATTTTTTGCTTTTTTTGGGTTTTAGGAAGTACTATCAACTGGGCCAGACCATAATAGTTTTTTGGGCTATTTTTGGTTGGGTCCAAATAAAATACTGGGCTGTTTTTTGGGCTACTTTTTCTACAATAACGCCACAGTTATACTCACTCACAGAGTTATTGAGGACACCTACCATTTTTTTTTTTACAAATTAGTAATGTGTGAATTGTCAGTTCTATCCCTGAACTAAAATTAAAAGAATTCGCATGATAAGTACACCCAGTAGGGATGGCAATGGGTCGGGCCGGGTACCTAGATACCCGGACTCGACCCGTTTCACTACGAATTCGGGTCACGGGGCGGGTCGAGGCAGATCGGGACGACCCATTATAAATTTTAAAAAATAATAAATATATTTTTATAAAATATATAACATAAAATTTAAATTTTTATTGAAAAATAAATAAAATACTCTTAGAAGTATGTTTATAAATTTATTTTCACACTATAAAGAGATTAATATTGATATAAATTTTTAGATGAAATATCATATTATATTTGATATTATGTTTTATCAATTTATATTAACCTAAAAAATATATATGAAGGTGAATTATTGTTATATACTCCCTCCGTCCACCAAAAGTGTGCTCATTTCTTTTTTTGGGTCTACAAAAAACGTGCTTATTCTATTTAAATAGTTAACTTTTGAATATTTTTTCAAGTTTACTAACAAGATTGAGTATCTACCAAATATATTTTATAATCATTATATTAAATATATTCTTTATAATTAAAATATGATTTTTTAAAAAACATATATAAAAAAAAGTGAGCACACTTTTGGTGGACAGAGGGAGTATATGTTTATATATTAATAAACATGTTACATAGGAGTACAAAATATTGAAGATATATTATACTCCCTCCATCCACCAAATGTAGCCCCACAAGGGTGAGACACAAGTTTTAAAGACAATGTAGATTAAATAGATAAAGTTAGGGTATTATAGAGTATTGTGGGGTCCATTGTGAATAAAGTAATTGTTTGAGAATAAAGTAATTGTTTGAGAATAAAGTTGATGGCAATTTTAATAATTAAGTGATGGTTGAAGGATGATAGTTTTCACAAAGTGTATGAGACTACATTTGGTGGACAAAGAATATAAGGTAAATGAGACTACATTTTATGGACAGAAGGAGTATTGATATGTATAATATATATATAAAAAATAAATATAAAAACGAATCACGAGTCGAGGGTGATACCCGAACCCGACCCATATGGCACGAATCAGAGCGGATCGAGTTAAAATTGTCATCCTAACAACCATCCGCAAATTTCACCCATAATTATATTCATCTTTTTTTTTTTTACAATATAAATTATATTCATCTTATGCTATGAACAACCACAAAAAAAAAATTCAAGCAAACAACTGCGAACTCCATCATTAAATAATAAAAAAAATTACTTATGTGTACCAGTTACATACATGTAACTGAATCCAATTTTCTATTTACTCTTATTTTTTTAATAGAGTTTATTAACAATAGGAGCTAAAATCCATACCCCTACTACAATTAAAACCAAATAATTCTAGTAAAGCAATTAAAGTCAAATTCCTACTTAATATACCTAATGTGCCCTTAATAATTCATTTAAAACCTTAAATACATATTAATATTTTAAAATCCCTCATAAATTGCGTAACCACTAACTCAATCATAATTCCCAAAATCTCAAGATCATTTATTCCCAATTAAATGTCATTCCCCTCAATCTTCCCATTTCCATCAATACGCACGATTCGAATTTGGGAATTGCATTTCCAAAAAAAAATTGATCAAATTGATTCTATCAATCGATTTATCTTTCGGATCAACTTCATATTCAACGAATTTCCGGTGTGATTCTGCATCCAAACAACACATGCAATTTACCCACTGATCGGTTTATTCATCAAACGACGGCGATGGATTCATCGATCTGGAAGAATTCATCGAGTTGAACACCAAATGCATTGATTTGGATGAGATTTTGGAGAATCGATCTGAATTTGTTTGCTCTTTGCTCCTTCATGTGTGCGAACGATGGCTAGAGTTTTCTGCGGCGACGTTTTCACTCTCCATTCAATCTGTGTTTAAGGTCATAAATTTTTCCTTAGCCTTCTTCGAGTTGTTTATAGTTTTCTGATTTGCAATTGTTGATTGAATTTATTGTATTTGATTAGCTGCTTGATTAGTTGCGTCGTCCGAGAGTGGTCGGCGCCGGAGAAAGAGAGGATGCACTTGCCCTCGACTACACCGTCGTGCGATCGATTGCTATTCACCGTTGATTTTGAGGAATTCGAGTTGTGGTATTTGAGTAGTTTTCTAATCGATCGTGCCTGGGCATTGGATGTTGATCTGCAGATTTCCTATTTGATTGTTGTCGGAGTTGGTCGCTACTCTGTTTTTGCGGATTGGTGTTTTTGTTCCGCTCATTTGAATTTTAGCGTTCCAGTTGGTAATTTTGTTGTGTTCGCCGGTGGTAACCGCTTGAATTGATGTTCAGCCGTGAGGATCGACGGTGATGATCGTATTGTGCCGCTGATTAACATTGATTAATTGTTAATTGTTGGTCGATTTTATTGATAATTATGCTTATAAACTGTTGAAGTTTGAGATGAAGCAAAGGTTCATCATATGCGGACTACACAAATTGTTGAGATATGTTTCAAGATTGTATGTATTGATTTATTCATATTGTTTATGCATATCAGTATTCTAATTTGTGTCTATGAATATTTAGTTAGAAATTGTGGCCTAAAAATTTGTTTCTGATTAGATTGTGTAGATTGTTGCGAAGGTTTTTGGCTATGAGGCTTTGAAGACTGTGCGTGTAGTTGTTGTGAAGATTAACCAGTTGTTGATAGATTAACGCAACAACGTGCAATTCAACATGCAATTTTCGTTGCATATGTAAACCCAATTTATTGCATATATTTGTATGTATATGCAATTACTTAACTGTTATGCAATTTTTATGTTGTTATATGCAATTAGAATTTGCAATTTTCATGTTGCTTTATGCAATTATAAAATTACGAATAAATGCAATACACCAAATTTCAATTTCATAATGTGTAAAGAAATATAAAAATCTTAAATAACTAGTATGTAGGTGTAAATCATATGCAAAAAAATTATTTATTAATATTTACTAATAAATATTTTATTAAAAAAATATTATTAACAATATGAATATGCGCTTAACAATATAAATATTTTTGCATAACATTGAAAATATGCAACAATTTTTATTGTATATGCAATAAATATTTTGCATATATATATTATAAATATGTATTTTTAATTGCATACACATTTTTTTATTATGTATATTTAAATTGGAGACCAGAATTTATTAAATATAAAAATAATATATATTCAGTTAAATCATAAATTTTTTATTTTTTGTTTAAGATCACTGCGCATATTTGGATGAAGAAATAATTTGATTAGTTGACTTATAAATAATAATGATATTTGAATTTTAAATAGATGTGCATAAATATTTCGAAAACCCTTCTTCCTTTTTCAATCGATGAGTGTAATTTTGGTTAAAGATTATGTAAAATTGATCGCATTCAATGCACAAAATATTTTAGAAAGGTCGGAAATTAAGGAAATAGATATATTGAAATGCGGGGAAAGTTTTGTGCATTTGGAATTTAAAATTTAAATTCATTTGACTAATTCTGCATTATCAAATATAATGAATTCAAGGGTATATGTGTCACAAAATTTCGAAATTGACTCTATTTGCTTTATCAAAAGTCAATTGGATTAATTAGCTAAAACACTTAGTGGGGGTGTCTCTAAGTGCAACTTCCCCTTTTTAATAAGTCAACCCTCCCTTCTTTTAGGCACTTCTGTGTACAAGTTACATACATGTAACTAAATCCAATTTTTTACCTGGGTTATTAGTTATTTACCCTCTTTTTTAAATTTCACCCCCAATTTTTTAAAAAGAAAAATACATGTAAAAAACTATATTACCATTTTATCAATTAAATTAAAATAAAACTCATTAAAATTATAATTATACACAGACTATCGAGTCACCAATGAATCACCACAAAGTCAAATATTATTCTATTTTTTTAACTTTCAAAAAATAAATATAAAAAAATAACGAATATAAAAAAAATATGAAACACGAAAAAAAAATTATGAAATAAAAATTTCAGTTTTTTTTTTCAAAAAATGACCAAAATTTAGGAAAAAAATACAAAAAAATCGAAAAAAAAAACTAAACAAAAAAAATTCATTTTTTTTTCTAATTTGGGTATAAATGTATGAATATGACATGATCGCTTTCTAGCTTTAATCTGATTTATAATAACTAAGATTATTTTGTTATTTATTCATTATTTCTACAATGATTTCTGGTTTGTTACAAATTTTTTAAAGTTGTAGATTATTTTTTTTAGACTAATTAATAATATAATCTAATTGAAAAATAAAATTTAAATTTAGAAACTTAAATGAGTGGAGAATTGAGGAAGAAACCAGCATAATATTGCATCAGCTTTATTATTTTCTTTGTGGTCATCGCCGTGTTGATGCATTCATATCTTTATTGAGTGTGATTATATCTATTAATTGAACTGTGTGTTCAGTGTGATTCATTCTCACTTTTGTTCTTCTTACTAGTTAATTAATATCAATGAATCCCTAGAGCAGTGTGTTGTCATACCTAATGTAACTACGGGCTCGGTTTTTGGATTTCTAAAATAAAGCTAAATTACTACCAAACTTCAAGAAATTAAATCAAACACCAACCTAGAAATTAACAATTAACTGTAAACTACTAAAAGTAAGCAAATAACCAACAAGAAAAATTACCACAACTAAAGAATGAAAACTACTAACAAAATAAGAAATTGACAAATAAACAAAGATAACAACTACGAATATAATTCGAAGAAGTGCAAGGGTGAGAGAATGCTTTGGGTGTTCTCTACCTAGTGAAATTGAGAGGAATTGCTTTTGCTTTGTTAATGCTTCAATTAAGGTTTGCTAAGAGCACCTAAATGCTAGGATGATAACCATTTCCCTTCGGGTAATATAACCTTAATTCTAAGGTGTTCCCAAACCCGGTAATAAGGTTTTCTTCCTAATCCTCACCAACTACTCAAACAACCATTCAAATAATTAATGTCTTTTAATGGAGTTCAAATACTCTCTCTCGACGAATTAAACGTATAACAAACACAATTGTAAATCAACAACTCACACAAAAAATATACACATGTCCATGTAACTCTCGTCTACGCTAAACATGCATCTAAATATGAATTAATAGAAGTTAACACACAAAAGTACCAATAATTCCCAAAAAAAGAAGCAAAAATCCTAAGATCGACAATAACAAAGCTCAACAATTCCGAACTCAACAATCACATGGTTTTAGAACACCCAAAGCATAAATAAAATTAGCCCATGGTGTTTGGAGAAATACCAATGGCTAAAACAACAACAAAAAGTGAAATAGACATAAACCTTGTAATTATAGAACAAAATAGAGTTGGGTGGAAGTCACCTTGATAATTCTTCGGATACTACAAGATAACGTAAACTCGTTCTTCAAAAATCAAATCAATGGCTTTAGTAGAAATCAATGTAAAAACTAAAATAAAAGCTAGGGGTTTTCTTGTTCTTGGACTAGATGATGGTAAGAATCCTTTTACAAACTGAGTTGGAAGGTATTTAAGGCTTCCAAAAGTGTGTGAGACGAAATTAGCAATCGAGTCCTTGAAGTTCTTCAAAATTCGCCAAAAGCCACAAAAAACGTAAGTTGACTCGGTCAACCGAGTCGAGTGGACATAAAATGACTTTTTGGGATGCAGAACCCACTCGGCCGCCAGTGTGAAGTCACTCGGCCGCCAGTGTGATTCCACTCGGCCGCCCGTTTGACTTGGGAATTCCAGAAAGTTTCTGGAAGTCCATCTCACTCGGCCGCCAGTGTGAGACCACTCGGCCGACCCTTTGACATCTGCTCCTTGGACTTTTTCTCCTATTTTTCTTGGCTTTCCTTGCTCGTCCTCCAATCGAACTTCAATTCCTATGAACCAATGCTCGATTTCCCCCTAAAATTGACTATTTCACCTTGTTTCCTACACTTTGAACACATTTCTTGACAACAAGGTTAGTAGCACAATTTCTATCGATTACGACCAAAATCACATCAAAATGCTACAATAATATAGCAAAAATGAGCACAAATACGAGCAATCTCACACCCAATCAACCCCCCAAACTTAGAGATTTGCTTGTCCTCAAGCAAAGAAAAAGAAATACAAAGGAGGGTGATTGTGAAGGATTTGTGAATGGATACAATGCATAGTATAGGGCCTATAGGCACGATCAAGCAATCCCTCCTATGAATGGTTCATCAACACATGCAATTGTCTACCACTTTCAAGACAAAATGTGATCTAAGCAAATACTAATTCAACACTTGATTCACCACTCTCTCAAGAAGTGTTTCTCTCAACACACAAGTGTATATGGGCATGTAAACTCTCAAATGTCAATACACAAAAAACACAAAAACCATAGGCTTGCTCATCAACTCAATTCTCTACCCATTACTTAAGCATCAATTGTCAATCAAGGAGGTCTTTCACGGGTTGTATTGTAGGCTCTTTGGAATAGGTGGGATAAATTTGGAATTAGTGACTCATTCCACTTGTAGAGCAACAAATGTTGATATTTTTCTCATCTTTCATTCAACTCTCACACAACACTTGCTCTCTTTCCTTTCTTTTCACTCAAAGTGAACTTCACCCCTCTTTTCCTCACAACATTTTTAGAGCCATTTCTCTTCACTTTTGTGATTTGAGCTTTTGGGACTTTTGTTTCCCTTTTTATTTTTCACATTAAGCACAAGCTCGTTAGCTCTCTCTCTCTCTTTTTCAACCCCTCTTCTTTTTTTACCTTTCTTCTCTCTTGAATTCACGTTGATCAATACAAATCCACTCACTTCAATTCCCTCACCATTTCAACCAACATTGAAGCTCTACAAATGACTAGGACAATTAGGCTCAAAAGATATGGTTTCATGGTGACATTTTGTAGCTTGCCAAAGAAAATTGGTTTTACGGCTCAACGGGGCTAACTACGAAAATATATCGTTTGGTGGGATTTATTTGGCCAAGTGACTTAAATTCAAAGAAACGCCTCCTATCATTTTTGACAATAACCTTCTAAATCAAGTGTCAAACAAGTCAAAGAGCAAGTTCTAGCATGCATAATCTGTGGACGACTCACTCAAGAAAAATTGAACCGGAATGATATTTCGATTCAAGAAGGCTTAAGTCTCTCTGGCTCAATGTGGTAAACTCAAGTGTTTTCCTAAGCCTAGCTCTTCACACAAAATACAATCAAATGATAGAGTCATACATGCATCAATTTTTCACTCATCAAGAAACATCACAAGATCACCTAAAGTAAACTCATGCATCCATAAACAAATTCTCCAAATCAACAAAAATTTAGCCCCCAATTCATGTAAAGTATGCAATGTGGCTCTCAAAACAACCCAAAAACTCAATATAATCAACAATTCTCATATCAATCAATAGACGAATGTAGAACAGTGCAAATGAAATTGTAAAAATGACCACACCCCCCAAACTTAGACTTTGCTAAGCAAATCTAAGTTTGGAAATGAGTGTTTACCTTTGAGTTTGCACCATACATCATTCCATCTTTCTTCATTGTGTCCTTTCTCCTCACATAGAAGTCCATGTCCAAGCTCCATTAAGCACCAACATCATACCCCATCCTACTAAACAAAACCAACCCAAAAAGATCAAAAAGCATAAAACTAACTAAACTGAAAAGAAAGCAATAAACGAATGGGTTGCCTCCCATTTAGCGCTAGGTTTAACGTCCTATGCCGTACGGAACTAAAAAAAGTTCAAAATTCTCTTTCGATCTCGGTATTTGACAATCTTTCTTTGAATGGAGGATGATAGTGTTTCACCTTATGCTCATCGGTGATGAAAAGATCGTCTTCCTTACTTGGCAACTCAAGATTTCCTTCAAAGTTCGCTTTCTTCATAACCAACGTGTTACGTTCCTTGAACTTCAACTTTCTAAGAATTTTCATCACTTCAAAGTTGCACCATATTACCTCATCTCCAATTTCAAATCATTTTTCAATGTTTATCTCCTTTGAACTCTCTTTTCTTTCCTCTTCATCATCTCTTGATTCAAGCAACTTACCGAATTTCTTTTTCTTATCAATCCCCCCCAAACTTGAATTTTGCTCAAGTTTGGGTGTTTGCTTCCATTCTTTACCATCTCTCGGATCTTTCAATGGCACATTTGACAATTTCTCTAGCTCCGTTCCCTTACCTTTTTCAACACAAAGCTTGAGTGCTTTGATAGAGTGACATTCTTCATTACTTGGAGCATCTTTGATTGAGTCATACATGGAGAAAGTCACTTTCTCTTCCTTTACCTCCAATGTCACCTCTCCTTTCTTCACATTAAGCTCAACTCCCGCCGTTGCTAAAAATGGTCTTCCAAGAATGATAGGCACTTGTTCATCTTCCTCAATTTCTAGCACCACAAAGTCGGCGGGAAACACAAATTTATCCACTTTCACTAGAATATCCTCCACAATGCCCTTAGCAATTGTCATCGACCGATCGACAAGTTGAAGTGCAATTGAGGTAGGCTTCAACTCCCCCCTTTTAAGCTTTTTAAACAAAGATAGGGGCATCAAATTAATGCTAGGCCCTAAATCACAAAGAGCATTCCTCTTGATCCCATTTCCAATATCACACATGATGATAAAACTACTCGGATCCTTCATCTGTTGTGGCATGTTCTTTTGGAGCATAGCACTACACACCTTGTTGAATTTGACAAGCTCGGGTTCATCAATCCTTCTCTTCTTCGAGATCAAGTCCTTGAGGAATTTTGCATAATTTGGCATTTGCTCCAAAGCATCAGAAAATGGAATGTTGATGTGAAGTTGCTTGAAGACTTCAAGAAACTTAGCAAATTTTTCGTCCAACTTCTTCTTCATGAATCTTTGAGGAAATGGTACCATTGTCTTTGGTACCCCCCACTCATCACATGGTATGCTATTTTCTTCATTAATCTTCTTTTCCTTCATCTTTTTCCACTTTGGGATTCTTTCTTCAATCCCAACTTTCTTTTTCTCTTTTGATTCCATCCCATTTTCTTCCTCATCTTCGGTTTTCCCCATCTCTACCTCTTCACATTCTTCTTCAATCTCATCTTTTTCCTTAACCTCTTCCTCTCCCGATTTAGTAGGCATAGATGGACCCTCATATTTGGTGCCACTTCTAAGCTCTATTGCCTTGCAATGCTCCTTGGGGTTTATCTCGGTTGTTGAGGAAAATTTTCCCTTGTTCAACATTTGATTAACCGCCATGCTCAACTCTCCAACGGACGTTGCAAGTTTCCCCACTGTATGCTCGAGATTTTTAATTCCCTTGGAGTGTTGTTCATTGATCTTTGCTTGTTGTTCATTAGATTTCTTGAACAACTCTTCCATCCTTAAAAGTGTATCTTCCGTAGTAGCTTTTCCTTCACCACTAGGAAGCTTCGCCCCGGGATCAAATCCGGGTGGATATTGCACCGCACCCTTCGGGTTGGAGTAAGCCAAGTTCTCATTTCTTCAGAAGTTTTGATTCCCTTGATTGGGTTGGAATATTGAGGGTTGACCACCTTGAAAACGGTGTTGTGGGGGGGCTTGATATGGGCGCCCACTTTGGAAATTTTGTTGGTACCCTCCTTGATATTGTGGTCGACCCATGTAGTTCACATCCTCCACTTGATTCATAGGAAACTCTCCTTGAACCATAGGTAATGGGCACTCATGTGTTTGATTAGATGAAAAAGAGTTCACCTTCTCAATCAAAGTGGTGACCATTGTCTTCATGACTTCCATTTCATTAACTTGGGCCACTCGATGTCTTCCCCCTCTATCAATCCTCATTTTAAAAGAATTGTTTGATATACCCTCCATTATTTGCTTGATCTCTTCCGCTGACTTGAGCCATATAGAACCTCCAGCAGAAGCATCCAAATGTTGTTGATCTTCTCCCTTCAACCCACAAAAGAACCAAATTTTAGTTTGCTCCAATGGAAAACCATGTTGAGGGCAAGTGATTAAGAGATTGGTAAACCTTTCCCATGCTTCCTTGAGGCTCTCATTAGCTCCTTGTGTGAATTGAGAGATATATTGCCTTGCTTCCATTATTTTTGAAGGTGGATAATACTTCAACAAAAACCTCTTCTTCAATTCTTCCCAAGTTCTCACCTCTCCCGCCGGAATGCTTGTTTGCAACCATGTTTTTGCCTTTCCGAAAAGTGTAAAAGGGAATAACCTCAACTTCTTTGCATCTTCGGACACACCATTTTGTTTGAGTGTGTCGGCTATCTCTAGAAAATGAGCCAAGTGCTCATTTGGATCTTCTTCAAAATTTTCCTCGGTCCTCCCTTCAAATTGTTTTTCTCTAAGCATTCTCAACAAAGAGGAATTTATTTCAAAATTATTAGCCTCCACATTTGGCCTTGCAATCCCATCATAATACTCTCTTTGTTGAGGCTCAAAGTACTCACTCATGGGCCACCCAAGTTGTACTGGACGAGGCTCTTGTCTCTCCGGTTGAGGTGGAACGGGTATTTCTTGAGGGAATGCACCTTGGGGTGGATGGTATGGATAAGGTGGAGGATAATATCCTTGAGGTGGTGGATAATACCCTTGAGGATATTGTGGATAAGGATATGGTGGATAGCCTTGAGGATACCCTCCTTGTTGAGCATTAGGGGATACCCTTGAGGCTGTCCTCCATAGGGGCCTTGATTGAACACACCACCATTTTGAGCATTAGGTGGGTGTTGTATGCCATTTCCTGCACCTCCTTGCAATTGACCATCTCCTTGATGTTCGACTTGGAGATCTTCTTGAGTATTTATCTCATCACTTTCATCATCTAGCACGGTACCCGGCGGTTGATTTTGTCTATTATCCGCCATCCTTCGATTTCTTGCTCGATTCCTTCTTGCGACAGCTTCAATCTCAAGATTGATAGGTTCAACTTGTCCACCACGTGCTCTTGTTATCATGCACCTATGGAAAATTGCAAATATCAAATTCTTGAAATAAAAATAAAAACAAAATAAAGCAAGTAATTGTAGCTAGCAATAGTATTCAACTAACTCTAAGTCCCACTAATAGCACTACGTAACCTCCCCGGCAACGGCGCCATTGACTTGAACGAATTTTTAGACAACTTATTTTGACTAACTACTTCCCCTCAAGCATAAGGGATCGTAGTAGTATACACGTAAGTATTTCGACCAAGTAGTATCGAACCATGGGAGGTGGGTTAGTGCAATGAATCCCTAGAGTAGTGTGTTGTCATACCTAATGTAACTACGGGCTCGATTTTTGGATTTCTAAAATAAAGCTAAATTACTACCAAACTTCAAGTAATTAAATCAAACACCAACCTAGAAACTAACAAGTAACTTTAAACTACTAAAAGTAAGCAAATAACCAACAAGAAAAATTACCACAACTAAAGAATGAAAACTACTAACAAAACAAGAAATTGACAAATAAACAAAGATAACAACTACGAATATAATTCGAAGAAGTGCAAGGGTGAGAGAATGCTTCGGGTGTTCTCTACCTAGTGAAATTGAGAGGAATTGCTTTTGCTTTGTTAATGCTTCAATTAAGATTTTTGCTAAGAGCACCTAAATGCTAGGATGACAACCATTTCCCTTCGGGTAATATAACCTTAATTCTAAGGTGTCTCCAAACCCGATAATAAGGTTTTCTTCCTAATCCTCACCAACTACTCAAACAACCATTCAAATAATTAATGTCTTTTAATGGAGTTCTAATACGATTAACTCTCCCTCGACGAATTAAACGTATAACAAACACAATTGTAAATCAACAACTCACACCATAAATATACACATGTCCATGCAACTCTCGTCTACGCTAAACATGCATCTAAATATGGATTAATAGAAGTTAACACACAAAAGTACCAATAATTCCCAATAAAAGAAGCAAAAATCCTAAGATCGACAATAACAAAGCTTAACAATTCCGAACTCAACAATCACATGGTTTTAGAACACCCAAAGCATAAATAAAATTAGCCCATGGTGTTTGGAGAAATACCCATGGCTAAAACAACAACAAAAAGTGAAATAGACATAAACCTTGTAATTATAGAACAAAATAGAGTTGGGTGGAAGTCACCTTGATAATTCTTCGGATACTACAAGATAACGTAAACTCGTTCTTCAAAAATCAAATCAATGGTTTTAGTAGAAATCAATGTAAAAACTAAAATAAAAGCTAGGGTTTTTCTTGTTCTTGGACTAGATGATGGTAAGAATCCTTTTACAAACTGAGTTGGAAGGTATTTAAGGCTTCCAAAAGTGTGTGAGACGAAATTAGCAATCGAGTCCTTGAAGTTCTTCAAAATTCGCCAAAAGCCCCGAAAAACGTAAGTTGACTCGGTCAACTGAGTGATATGACTTGGTCAACCGAGTCGAGTGGACATACAGTGACTTTTTGGGATGCAGAACCCACTCGGCCGCCAGTGTGATTCCACTCGGCCGCCCGTTTGACTTAGGAATTCTAGAAAGTTTCTGGAAGTCCATCTCACTCGGCCGCTAGTGTGAGACCACTCGACCGGCCGTTTTACATCTGCTCCTTGGACTTTTTCTCCTATTTTTCTTGGCTTTCCTTGCTCGTCCTCCAATCGAACTTCAATTCCCATGAACCAATGCTCGTTTCCCCCCTAAAATTGACTATTTCACCTTGTTTTATACACTTTGAACACATTTCTTGATAACAAGGTTAGTAGCACAATTTCTATCGATTACGACCAAAATCACATCAAAATGCTACAATAATATAGCAAAAATGAGCACAAATACGAGAAATCTCACACCCAATCATGTGATCATATCTATTAATTGAATTGTGTGTTTAATGTGATTCATTCTCACTTTTGTTCTTCTTACTAGTTAATTAATATCAATATTTTAATATTGATGTATTAATTTGCATGGTATGCCTGAAATTATGAATGTGTTAAAAAATTATACTCCGTATATTTTTTGTTAAATATAATATTAGTTTAAATACGATATAGTATTAGTATGCCTATGGTATAGTACTAGTTAATATATTGTATAGTACTAGAGATTAATGCGAGTATAAAAATATTATTTAATATTTGAACTAATACGTACTATACAATATGTGAATTAATACTATACTATATTTGAACTAGTATCATAGAGTACATGAACTAATACTATACAATATGTGAACTAATACTATACTATATTTGAACTAGTACCATAAAGTATGTGAACTCGAAACTCGAAAACATTAGAACTTGTACCAATATAAACTAATATTATACTGTATATGAACTAATACGTACAATACTACATATTAACTAATAATATATCATAATACTTATCAATTGTTATCATAACACTTATAAACTAAAAATTATATTTATAAAAAACTAAAATAAAGTGATTAAAAATGAAAGTTCGAATGAAAAAAATAATTAAACAATGTAAAACGAAGTAAAATTTGTAAGGAATGAAGTAAAATTTTGAAAGGATAAGGTGAAAATTATACATCAATTAATTAAAGTACCAATAGAATTGAACACTTGTAGGTAAGATAAATGAGAGTTTTATTTTTTAAAACAAATTATTATTATTATACTATTTAATACTTAAAAAAAACAATTAATATTATTTTTAAATTTTTTTATTAGACTTTAAAATTTTAGAATAATTATTTGTGGCATAAAAAGAAAGTACGTGAAATAAAATTATCATTTGAAGATAAATAGGAAGAAAAATAAATATAAATATCAAGTAAAATAAAAAAAATTTAAAAAAATTAATGGAGTATTATTTTTTAATGATAAAATTAAAAAAAATTAATTGAAGTAAAATAAAGGGCATGAAAAAATCTATGTGCTAAATTGATATAGTAAATGAGTTATGTGTTATTTGTAATGGGTTATTGAATTGAATATAGTAAATGAGTCATGTGTCATTTGTAATGAGTTATTGAATTGAATATAATAAATGAGTCATGTGTTATTTGTGATGCGTTATTAAATCCAGTTATATACATGTAACTGGTACACAAAAGTGTAACCAACAAACAAAGTAAAATACCACAATAGCACCATGGGCAACAAATTGAAAAAAAACACTTGCAGTCCCACAAGGAATTTTGCCAATGAAGAATCCAAACTTAATTCGTAAGGAATCAAAGGAAATTGCACACAAATTGTGATAGACACAATTCTCAATCCCAAAACAAGAAATCCCTCATTATCTATCGTTCAATATTTTCTTCCATCAACCAAAGTCGAAATAAATAACAATTTTTGAAAATAAAAATAAAAAAATTACTAAATTTTGAAAATACAAAATTTTGAAAATGGTCGAATTTTGGCAAAAATATTCGAAGAAAAGCAAAATATTCGAATATAATATTCAAAATTCGGCAAAAAAAAGAAATGTCTAGATTTAGGGTTTAGGAAAAACAAACCTATAAGCTTCTAAAAAAATAAAAATTGATGTGGACTCAAAATTACTTACACGGATGGCAAACGCGTAGCATGGCTTGGGAATGGATGTCGGCGACGGTCAACCTTCTTTTCCTTCAAGGCGTCAACCACCTTCTGCGACACCGGCCTTCTTCTTGAAGGCGTTGACGTTGGCGTCAACAACCTTCTTCAGCAGCGACTATTGGAGCGAGGTTGGAGAAATAGAGAGAGTGGGTGTACTTACGGTTTCAAGAGGTTTTAAGGGGAGTGTACAATGATTTTTTTTTGACAGGGATTGTACAATGATTTTTAAGAAGAGGGTAATATTGGTTATTTGTGGGGGTGTACTCATTCGAAGGCAGGGGTTCTAAACGAGTGGGTGTCCTCAATAACTCTGTGTGTGTAACTGTGGCCTTACATTGATAATACTACTCCATGTGGTCCCAAGTTGAGTGTTAAAATTAGAATAAGCTAGAAAAGTGTGTAGAGGGGAGGGGTGAATAGACTTTTAAAACTTTCCCTAAAATATCAAAGTGAATTGCGAAAATTTAGTGTTCTGATTAGTACTGTTCTTATATATCAGATCAGTTCAGTACTCTTCAGATTTTAATGTGAGCCTTTATGTTTTATATCAACTTTTGATTATGAATCTTACTACTGTTCTTAGTAAACAATTTAAACAAATATTAAACAGTAAGTAAATGAACACAAGATTTATAGTGGTTCGACAAATGTCTACATCCACTCTCAGAAACCCAGTTGTGATGTTTTATTAACTCCTCTTGAGTTTCTTGTGGTTTAAAGTCCCAAGATTAAGACTGTGATCTTATCGATTACACTTCCAAGTGTATCTTCGATCTACTAGTAATTCTACAAGTTTACTAGCACACTTGTTTTACAAAATCACAAACTAAAAATGTAAAGTAAAACTTCTCTGATTGTAGCATTTGAATATTCTTCTTCAAATTCGGGCTCTTGATTTGATCTCCTTCAACTCTGTGAGTTTCTTGGTTGAATACTTGAATAGCTCTTTGATAACTCTTGCACTTCAGAATATCAATAGTAGCAGTAGTCTTTTCAAGTAGAAAATCATACAATATTTATAGAACTTAGTATGACAATTAGCAGTTTGTGAAACTAACTCTTAACCGCTTCTTGTAACTTATCCTTTGTAACTGACTTTTGTAACTTACTTCACTTTTCAAGTCAGCATGTCTTCAAATATATTCAGTTACACCTTTACATAAATTTTCCAAACTTATTCTTCAACTTCGACTCAACACAGTAAAATAATGTTCTTCGTATTACTGTTCGTACTCTGACTCAACACACTTCTCATCTTCTGTTATGGGCTTCATCAGCATACTTCAATCTACTCGATCTTAATAATCTTCTTATTTTGGAGTAGTCTTCTGAGTATTCTCTTCTGACTTCTAGTCTTCTGATCTTGCTTCAGTCTTTTGTTCAGAACTAATTATGCTGATTACAACTCAATACAAACTTACAAATATAAAATCTATCTATACTTTAACTGAACTACATACAAAAGAGAATATTTAAGTCCTATTCTATAAGATGTCTATACAATTCATTTATCAGTTCAGTTCCTAACAGTTAATATATATTTCTCATATAAGATCAGTAACTCAGTTTATATGACTTCTTATGATGACTTAGTTATGATGATTTCTATCCACATATATTATTAACTTTAAGTTGCTTTTGACCATCAAAACTTAATCTCATCAACTAGGACTTGTTTTCAGGATTCATATCCCAACACTCCAGATTATGGTTACTGTAATTTATTAATGTTGACTGCCAAAGCATTAAAATGTTAAATCTTGTATTCTTATATGTGATTTTTTCCTTTAAAATATGTTAGGGTCAGTTCACGACTCCGACTGGACCATATTGTCAATTTGGGGGCAGCCAATGCAGCCGGAGTACTAGGCCAGATTGGCCTTGTTTTCTTCGGCCCTAAGGATTGGACCGATTTGGCCCGCATAAATTGCCCCCTGACCCTTTTTTTTTTTAATATTATGTGTACATGTACGTATTTGTAAAAGGTGGGATATTATGTACTATCAAAGTGGTGTACTTTTTTATGAAGTTGTTAGATTTACTTCAGGTAAGTTTATACATGTGAGATAATGAGATAATAAGTATTGTAATGTAGGTGGATTTTAAAGGTAGGATTATTTTTAATGCGAAATCATAAATTCCAAGCACCTATAAATCATCTTCTTTCAACCGAAATTGCACGCTCTAATTTCATCTCAAGAAGAACGAGCATTCATGTTAACTTCTTCTTGCTTGTATTTGTTGCATATTTTAGTAACCCTAGGTCTAAATATAGACGAAATCAACGATTATTGTTATGGGTATATATACTCTATTATTGGACCGAGGTTGAAAATCTAAGGGGGTATATTCAATTGGATTTTTTTGAACTTTAAAAAGTTCATGGATTTAGAAAATTCACAGAGTCCATGCAGATTTTGACTGACTTTTTTACGGAGTATTGATTTATATGAATTTTCATAGACTTGACAGGATTGTGAAATATATAATTTTTATTGATTTACATGGATTTTCATAAACTCCGGCGCTGGAACTATTGATGCAAATGTATATGAAACACACTTGTACATGCCTTAGACCCGTTCTAATTTATTATGCCCCGGACCCGCCCCGCGCTCCGTACAGGTCCTAGAGAGTCGCCCCGGACCCACACCATTTTTTCATATCATGGTGAATTTATTTAAGTTGTTTCTCACAATTTAAAACAATTTTTTTCATGCATATATACTTATATTCACAATAATATAAATATTTTTCATTTATATATATATATATATTATATAAAATATTTTACCAATAAAATATATATATATATATATATATATATATATAATTTATTAAATAATTAGGGTCAGGTCGGATACTCGTGGGTCGGACATAAGACCCAGACCCGATCCGTTCACATACTGGGCGAGGCAGACCCTACCCATTCTCAATACGGGGCAGATCCGACCTGACCCAAAGCTTGCGGGGCGGGACGGGTACCCGCGGGTTGGTCAATATTGCCATCCATATTTCTGACCTTTTGTCTTCAGAGTTCTCTTAGAGAATCCGTTGAAATCTCTAGTTTTTAGAAGAAATTTTGGATAATGTAATTTATTTGTATTCTTGGAGGAAAATCCAACAAAATCCATAGAGTATTAAAATCTATAAATTGTTGAATACCCAAAGATTTTTTAAAACTTTTTAAAATCCGTATTGAATACCTCAGAATTTTTAAAGACTTTTGAAAATCCGAATTGAATACCCCAAACTTTGAAAGTCTAAAAAAATCCTACAGAATTCACAATTAATACACCCCCTAAATCAGAGGTTGCCTGCAAGAGAAAATGAAGAAAGAAGCATTATCCAAGCCCAAATCAAGATTTGTATGGAGAAGTAATTCGAAGAAGGCCTCTCAACAAAGATAAACAAGAAGGACACAACTTTCATCGATTAGTAGAAGACTTCGTTAGTCCTTATAAACGAGTATGCTAGACAAAGTCTAAAGGGGGTCAATAAACTTTGTTATTTTAAAACTTTTCGTGTAAGATCAGATGAGACGAACATATTAGTTATATACTAAGTTGTCTGATGTAGATATATGTTCTGATCGAGTGTGAGTGTGAGAACAACAATGATAGATAACTAACCTACTGAGTGATTGTTAGTTGATCAGTTGGACAACTATCTTTTTTTTTTTTTTGAACGGTAAAAGGTATTGCATTAATCTACGAGTACATGGGGTACTCAACCCATCTTACAAGTATCTGCACTATAATACAATCATGTTTAAGTTACACGCCTAATCCCTGGCCCCTAACGCTTAATCAGTGATACATAAAAATGGATCACAGCACCATGCCGATATCGATGAGTTGGACAACTATCTACTCAGATGTAAGTGCGGAATTGTGTATGCCCTAAATATTTAGCCTCGTGGGTTGAATGAAAAACATTTAACAAAGAATGACTTTAAAACAATGACTATATTAGCTGACTTGATATCAGCTAATTATGAAAATTATATTTGTGATTTTTGACTCTTTTAAAAACTTATGTTTATGAGATATATACAATAATAAACAGATGATAAGCAATAAAATAATAAATGTACACAAGATTTATAATGGTTCAGACTCCTTGTCCTACATCCACTCTCACAATTTCAATTGTGATATTAATTCCTTAAAAAAAAGTATTTGCTACTTTATAGTCCTAAGAGGAGACTTTGACCTCGATACACCACCTGAATGCAATTGGGTCTACTTGTTATCGTGAGAACAAGTGCTCTCACAAGAGACAAATTGTAAATCAAACTTAACTTCTAAAGAGAAAGTAGGGTTTGAGTTTACTAAAGGTACCAACTAGTGTGATGAACAAAGAGGTTCAATCAACACTTTTCTAAGATTAAGATATGTAATGGAATATATGCTTAGATTTCTGGAAACTTGGATCTATATGATTCTCAGGATCAAACACTGGCTCTAAAGTACTTTTAAAGGATTCAGTAAGCTTGAATGATGATATTTTCTTGGCTGATGGTGAGTTTTGCGTATAGTTTCCATAAGTTGTTACATGAACAACTTCTTGTATTTATAGAGGATTCGAGCTTAGAACTAGCCGCTGGATAAACTAGCCGTTGCATCAAATCTTCTAGGAATGGGCTCGAGATCTTCATGGATTTGATCCTTCATGGAATTCTGGTACGCCATTACCTTAAAAGGGATTGAGCATTTATTGTGCTTTAAATGCTGTTGTACGATCTCTGAATGATCTCTAAAACCTAGTCCACGTCAACCCAATAGCCGTGTTGGCATCTTCTAATTGGTCCACATCAGCTGAGTTGGTTATGCTTGTAGTCTTATCTTTAGAGATGAGTCTGTCAGATGAGGTCCGACATTCTTTTTGTTTGTTTAAGGTTGTTGCCTTCTTCTTTAATGCATGTTATCAATTGACTCCATCAGTTGAGTATCTCTTCAGAAACTTTAAGGCTTCTTGAGATAAGATCTGTTGGAGTCCATATCAGCTGGAATCTTCTAGTCGCCTGATCTCGTGTAGCTAATTTCATTTGACTAAGGCATACAAGAACTTTGTAAACTGATTCCACACGACTAAGACTTAGACAAATATTCTACTAAGCTTTATAAGAACAACTTAGGTAACCTATTCACTAGATTGCAAATTATATCTAACACTAGATTACATGATATGTTTTGGCCATCAAAACTAAACATATCTTTCTATTCAGACTAGAGGTATGATGAATATTCCAATAGACTCTTATTCTCAAGGAAATCAATGAAATGGATAACACCTTTCGCGAGAAGTTATTCAACACAGTGAGCTAGATGATCGAATACGAGATTATCAAAGGCGAATAAAGAGAAAAGTGATTTGTTAACATGATCGTAGCTGAAACAAGGTTTTGTGTAGCAGATGAGAAAAAGAGAGAGTGGGAGAGAGAGAGTGGGAGAGAGAGAGAGAGAGAGAGAGAGAGAGAGATCTCAACAGCTGAAAGAGTTAAAGGACTTAAACCTCAAGCTGAATGTCAACAATGAAAAGTTTGCTTTACTTATCTATTTATCTCCCAGATGAGTGAACAATTGGCTAAACATTCAACTGTTCCTCACATAACTTCAATTTGTCAAAGAGAGCGCAAAATAGATGAAG
Source organism: Galeopsis tetrahit (assembly GCA_963675135.1). Classification (NCBI taxonomy): domain Eukaryota; kingdom Viridiplantae; phylum Streptophyta; class Magnoliopsida; order Lamiales; family Lamiaceae; genus Galeopsis; species Galeopsis tetrahit. The sequence continues at coordinate 22,274,915 of OY776120.1, read as the reverse complement.
GCCAAGAACACATTAGTTGTGAACGATTTCAAGTTACTCTTTAGTCTGAACTGAAGAAAGTTTCTAAGTCTTCTTGTACCCGCCTAGATGATGCCAAAAAGGAAAAAAAAATGAGAAGGCACAAGTTGAGCTGGCTAGGAGATTAGTAGTTGTTAAAGACCAACTGAAGACTCGTCCTGTTCAAGGTTGTAGAAGTTAGAAATCGGTAATCGGGCGGATTTTCACCGTCTAACGCCTAGGCCACCTATGTATCATATGATGATAAGATTTATGGGGACGCATGAGCGCATAAGATATATATATATATATATATATATATATATATTGAATTTCACTATGATAAGATAAAATATGAGGGCATGCATGCTTTCATGAATATAATATGTTTATGGAAGCCACAACGGCTAGCTCTGCTAATTTACAAATGGGGATCACTGTTATAGTGTACGCCATAGTGGGTAATCTAGCGTACAAACCCCGACACTGAGAATTCAAATATCATCCTTTTGAACTAAATCTTTTAAGGTACATATGACGAGGGATTTGAGTAGCGAATGGAGTGACATGGGTTTTTTCGGTGATGATATGTGTGTTCCATTTATGGTTGCCACTATTTATGATGCTCCGTTACATGACTACTTTTACTTGATACTCCATGCTTTTGATGACATTTATGTATATGTGCACGTATAACTATTTGAATTCTTATGCCAAGTTGCAAACATTTTCTTCATGGCTACTCGAGGATTTGTAACATGCATTTTAGACCGCCAAAACTTTTAACTAAAAAGATCTTGTTGACCTGTTGATTATGCATATTTTTTAAAGGCCACTACACTGCGTTATTAATTAAAATACTTATCATTTAAGACTTTCGTTGTGCTATGTGACTAATTAAATTCTTTAAATAAAAAGAGAAAAAAATTTAAGCTCGAAATTTTGGTTCACAAAGTAACAAACCGCTTCTTTAAAGGTGATGGGAATTTCACTTTACGAAAATTGAGGCGTTACACCTCAACCCCATCCTCAACTAAACGATATCTTAAACAGTCAACCCCAACCTCTCAACCTGGTACTAAGCAAAGTCCATCAGAGTTGTTTCACACAAAAAAACTCTTGAGATTGGAGCTCATGATCTGTAATACCCGATATTTTATTTTTACTTTAGTCTAAATTTACTTTCATTTTAAATTTTATTTATTCAAGTCTTAGCTCTATTTTTACCCCCAAATCTTTCCCAATTTAGAACCCAAAATCTCAGCCAATTGAATATTAAGTTGGTCCTTAATCACAATCAACCCGGAGGCCAAATATTCCGCCAAAACCCAAAATTTTCTCTATCAATTATCATAGTAAGTCAACCTTTGGAGAGAAGCATGGAGACGTTATATTCATAACCAAAATTTCAGGAACAGATTTTCTTCTTTTAGAACCCAAAACAGATATTGATCTCACTTCTTCCTCACAAAGAAAATTTTAATCACTCCCTAGCACCTTCAAGCAAATTCGTGTTGCAGGAATTCTTTACTTCTAAGACTATTGTTCTTCTCACTATTTTGGCACAAAGGTAATTTTCTCCGTTACAAAGGTAATTTTCTCCGTTTTACTTTATTACACAGATCTTCTAGGCTTATAGTTTCTTTGCTATCTTTGAGTTAAGGCAGATTAATCTCTATTTTTATTTTATTTTAACTATATATATCTACATACACATATACAACACATCTTTTATATATATAATTGTTAGTGGACGGAAGTTACAGATTTTATGCCTATATAATTATATTCTTCATTTTTACTATTATTTTATTTATTTTTATACTATTTGTCCTTGAACAGTAAAGCCACGCCGTCCTGCTCATTTTGTTATCCTTTTATATATATATATATATATATATATATATATATATATATATAAAATGAACCATCATCTATAACAAACTAGTTCTTTGTGAAACAATATTTCGGGTGGCTTGTTATTTTATTTAATAATATTTTATTCAATAATATTTTATTCTACTACTAATAACTATTTTTTTACATAAAATCAAATAATGTAATGTATATTGTTAAATTAGTTTTAGTTATTTATTGGTATACTAATTTAATGCATACTATTATTAATGCAAGGTCACAACAATCACAGAGGCTAGTTTGATTCGAGGTTTCTGCGTTACGCATTCGCATTGAATATATAAGGTGGGGGTTTCTATCTAATTCGTTTGTCATTATTAAATATGATATGTATTTACATTGATATTCATGTGAAAGATGTACAAGGACAGATCATTTGACCTTTATAAACGAGGATAGGTCATTTGACCTTTATAAACGAGGATAGGTCATTTGACCTTTATAAACGAGGATAGGTCATTTGACCTTTATAAACGAGGATAGGTCTTCTGACCTTTATAAACGAGGATATGCCAATTGATATTTACGAACAAAGTGATGATATTGAATTGTTATGGAGTTATACATGTTGTTGATTTAATTACTTATTGTATTTATTTTTGACAAACTTGTCCCCACTGAGCTGTGGTTGCTCACCCCTTATTTTTAACATTTCAGATTAAGGAGTTGGCGGCGGGATGAGGCGATGGATGTAGTTAATTAACAATTTTTTTCGAACTAGTTTATTTTAATTTTCAGCAATCCAATTGTTAAGTCTTTTTATAAGATAATTAAATGTGCATGGTTGACATTCTTTTTTTTTTTTTTTTTATCTAAACACAATTTATATTTTTTTTCTTGAATCTTCTGCAATTAATATTTTAAGTAATTTTTGTTGAGTAAATTCGCAAATAAAAATCTCATATCGCATTCCCTTTTTGCTATATTGATAGTTTTATTGTTAAAATTCACTTTTATGAAAAATGGGGCGTGACATGATCCTTTCCAAATACCCCACCCTAACAACCAACCCCAAACCTTGCAAGAGGTGTTGTCAATATGGACATGGGTTAAGTTAAGGCTAGGTCCAATGTCGGAACTAGGTCTAGTGATGGAGGCAAGAGGAGGTCTTGCTTCTTTTGTTGAGTAGGAGCTAAAGATGGTTAGATTAGCAGGTGAGGAGAAACTAAAAGCCATACTTGGTGTTGTTACAGATGAAACATTAGCTAAGTTGATATAAAGAAGGATTGGAAACCCTTCTAAAGTCCCAACCCATGCTATTGTTAATGTAGACGATAACAACAATGATGGACCCAAGTCTAGAGCCGGCCAAGAGGCACCTAACAATCAGGCCCTTGAAGAGGGCTTGGTTGGGCATGAAGTTGAGAAATTAGTTGATTCCAACCAACCCGATCTAGCTGGTTCGATAGCTATGTAGATGTTGTTAACTCTTAAATGCCTTAATTTGACCTTCCTTGATATTTTTCTAAGTCTTTTCTGAAATGTTACATTAAATATTGAGCTAAATTTTATCACATTCAGGGATGATCTAGAAGCTTCTACAAGGGACTGGAACCTGGAAGATTCCAGAACACTGTTGGATGTGCTAGATCAGCCTGCATGAGCATTGTAGATCAACCTAGAACATTGACGAAGGATATAGAGAGATCATGGGAGTTAAGATCCTAAAGAGTAGGATCTTACATGGAAGTCTCTAGAACTCAATTTTACATCTATAAATACCGAATGAGGCCTTTACAATTCAGTATGTACTATTTGATTAACATCCTTGTTGGTCCTGAAAGGAGTATATAACAAGTGTATGGGGGGGGGGGGGAATACACTTGTATGCAAATCTTTCTCAAACTAGAGTAAACTGACTTCAGCAAGGTTGTCCTGGACAACTCTTCTGATATGTATAACTCTTCAAAAGATAATCAAAATACTAAGTACTATTGAGTACTTAGTTGAATAACTATCTAAATGAGTTATATGTGCGGAATTGTGGTTGACCTTTTAGTTTAAACTCCTTTTTAGTTCTGAAATCCTCTTAACACTTAAACTGGTTTTTCAGGGGACTTGTCCAAAACAGTTTTGCACAATCTTAAGTATATGTCTTTGAAAGGCCAGTTTGTGTGATGTGTATGATTGTGTTGTTTGTATGAAAGTACTTTGAAAGTAAATCAACACAAGAGTATATTGGTTCAGAGACTCAAGCTCCTACATCCACTTTCCCTGATTTAACAGGATAATTCCTCCACTCTTGGAATTACTTGTTTTATAGTGCCAAGGTGCACTTGATCAACCACACCACTCCTTGGTGCCTTGATCCCTAGGATATCAGAGTCCTAGTGCTCTTTCTCAACTCAGAATTGCATTGTTCTTCTCTCAACAGTGAATTCCTTACACTTCTATTACAACAACCTTCTATCTCTCTTTTGGAAAGGTATAAGGGTTGAGGTTCGGTTCCAACTAGGTTGAGTTATCCTTTACAATGAGCTTAGTGTAAAATGATAGGATATCTCTCTAAGCTTGTATGGATATACAATGAATTTCAGCTTAGGTTGAAGTGTTTCTGGAAACTATGAATGTTCTAAGAAAGCTTGAAGGCTTATGAGCTTTTAGTTTCCTCTTAATTGCAGGATAGTTGGATGCCTTCTGTTGGGATATAAATTCACCCTAAGCCCCACTTGATGTTAGAATAGTTTTGATGGCCAAAACACTTAGAGTTTATAAATGTAATAGGATCAGCTGACTATGTATAGAACAGCTTAGACTAGTCTTGTGTAATCAGTTGTATTGATCTCAGCCGATTAGCACAGTATTGGCTTACATGCGCATCCTCAAGATGAGAAGAGTAGAAGACATGAAAACTAGAAGATCCTTGAAGACCAGATAAGTAAGGTGCTTGTATACCTACTTAGTTGATGGAGTCCAAGTTGAAGATGGCCTAACAGAGCACAAAGAATTGCCAGATCAGAAGACAGAAGACTTAAGGCCAAACGAGTAGCCAGAAGACTAGTAGTGAAGATCAGAAGACTAGGTGCTCGCCCAGGACTCGGCTGATTCCAAAGTCATCTTAGAAGATTGACATGATCCAAGAATTGAATCAATCAAGCGGCTGGAATCAAGGAATCAAGCAAACATGGAAAGATTTCCCCAACGGCTAGTCAACTCCAACGGCTAGTTGCAGCAATCATCCCTATAAATACAAGAGGATGAGAAATGACAAACAAGAAGTCACCACGAGAGAATTCACAAAAGGTAATCAAGCAAGCAACAAGCCTTATTCTGTTGAGAATTCTCCAAGAGCCCAGAAATCATTAGAACACCTTCTAGCTCTTAAGTGATTTCCCATCCAACCAAAGAACATGAATCCTATTCTTATTGTATACTCATTGATTTAGGCACAGTGGTTAAGCAATTTATAAGCTTGAACCATTAGTTGGATACATTCAAAAACCCCAAAACCCCCACCATAAGGTTAAGTTTTTGAACCCCTGTAAAAGTGCAAGTGCTTCCAATCACTTGTGGAAACCGTAGTAGTTAGGACTGCTCAGATCTCAAAGTCCTACCCTTGGGACTATAAAGGACAAACCCTTGTAATTTTTGGTAAATTAAAGGGATTAAACATCACGTTAGGACGTGAGAGTGGACGTAGGAACGTATATCCGAACCACTATAAATCTGGTGTCATTTACATTCTACACTTTACTTTATTGCTTATTCATATCTTTATATAGTGCATACTGTGTATTTCAAATATCTTCAAACAAGGCCATAACTTTCAAACCAGCATCAGTTGAGCTTTTCATTAAGTAAACAAGTTAGTGTTTTCAAAAGAACTCAAGAACGAGTCTAAACAAACAGGCCTACTCACTTCCGCATTTAATCTCTTCAACAGATTACTATAGTCATCTGGACCAGCAGACTTGTAGTCCAGCTGACATAGAAATCAGAAGAGGTTCCAAACTCCTTTGAAAAAGTTTTAAAGTCTATTCACCCCTCCCCTCTAGACTTTAATCCCATTCACTACTCGTTTAGGGACCAACAAGTGGTATTAGAGCAGTGGTTCTAACGGACTACTGTCTCTAGATTATCAGAAGACTTGAGGGAGTCTTTCTGTAGTCCTCTTGAACAGATCTATCTTTTGAAAAAGAAAATTTATTTTTGAAAACTCATACAGCATGAGTGCTAACATACGTAAGTTGCCTAAGTTTTCAGTGGAAGATTATGATTACTGGAAGATCAGGATGAGGAAGAATCTCACACCAGTTCACTACAAGATGTGGTCAGTGATCACAGAAGGCCCAATCACAATCATGGCAGTCAACACTGCAAATGGTGATCCAGAAATTCTAGTTGGAGAACTTGCCCCCAAGCCAATGAAAGACCTCACACCAGAAGAGATGAAGCAATCAAATCTTGACAGCATTGCTCAAGATTATATCATGCAAACTCTTCCAAATGAGTACATTGCAAAGGTACTTCACTGTGAGACAGCTAAAGACATGTGGGATGCATTGGCACCCCTTTGTGAAGGAACTGAGCTGATTAAAGAGAGCAAACTGTCAACAGCCGTCAAGAAGTTTGAACACTTCAAGATGCAACCAGAAGAGTCTATTGATCAGCTAGATAATAGATTTACCAAGATCATAAATGAGATATAATCTCTAGGCAAGAAATATACAAATAGAGAGAAAAATTTGAAGATCTTGGACTCTCTAACCAAGAAATGGAGACTCAAACAGACCATCATCAAAGATACTCAAGATATGGTCTACTCAAACTCTGTTTCAGAACCTCAAAGCTCATGAGTATGATCTTGAAAGAGAAGAAAACTCAGAAAATGATGAGCCAACTGCAACCCCATCTTCCTCCAAGACTGTGGCTTTCAAAGCAGCAAATACAAAGGCTGCAAGTACCTCATCTGGCAAGACCTCTCTGAAAACAGAAGACTTTGAAGGATCAGATATGAACCTAAAAGAGCAAATGGCCCTCATGATCAAGATATTTGAAAGGATGAACACTCTAAACAGCAAATATAGAAAATTCTACAGGAATTATAAAGATAGGAGAGCTGGTTCATCCTCTAGAGAATCAAGAGAAAGAACACCAAAAAGGTATCCTAAGAAAGATGTGGAGTCATCTGACAACAGAAGTTCCAGAAGAAGAGATGCTACTCCTCCAAGGAGAAACAATCCTAATCAAAAACCTGGATCATGCTTCAATTGTCATAAACCAGGACATTACATCTATGAATGTCCAGACCTAAATTTAGAAGACAAAGAAGAAAGAAAGCCAAGAAGAGACAAAAGAAATTCAGACAAACAAGCAATGGTGACTGAAGAATCTGAATATCAAAGTGATGATCTTCCTTCATCACCAGACTGTCAAATCTTCTCAAATGATTCGGATGATCTAGCTATGATGGCCATGGGTGAAAACGAGGTAAATTCCTATCCAAAAACTTTCCATTCACCTATTTTCTCACACACAGAAGAGATAAACTCATCTGTAGGCGAATCAGAAGACACCTATTACCAATCTTTGGAAGAAGTAAAAGGTGATCTCGATATTGCCACAAGAGCTTTCATAGAAGTGGAAGAGGAGAACAAGGGTTTAAGGAAAGAAATTGCTAAGTTGAAAAAGGTTAAGTTTGACAACACCCCTGAGTTGGTAACAATGAATGAAAGATTGACTAAAGAAGTGGAACTTCTTAAAGAAGAAAATACCACAATAACCCAGTTGTATGAAGGGATGTTAACAACTCAAGCCCCAGAAACTAAGAAATTTCGTTCACTTCAATCTAAGTTCGATGATCTCTTCCAAGCACACAAGCTCTTAGAAAAGGAGAAGGAATGCCTTAATCAAAAGATATCAGAGTTCAATAAAGCATCTGCTACTATTGAAAGTATCTCTGAATATTATAGATCTAATGGCAATAAGATGGGTTTTGGTTATGAATTTAATCCGTCCAAATCCTCTCCAGCTGAGGGTAGTACACCTAATCAGTGCACTACTCGATCACATGAAAAAGGTGAGTGTTCTAAACACATACTGAGATCATTCTAAATGAGTTGAGAGGAGACAATGGCACACCGAGTGTGCAAGAGGAAATACCACAAGAGACTGCACAACGTGGCGACTATAATGAACCTTTGTATACATTGCCTCGTCGTAGTGGTAGGGTTGTTCGCCAACCTGATCGTTTCATGTTTGTGGAAGAGTCTATGGACTTGATTCCAAGCGATGAACATGATGATAACGACCCCTGGACATACAAAGAGGCAATCAAAGACAAAGATGCAGAGTCTTGGCACAAGTCCATGGATTCAGAAATTGAATCTATGGATGCTATGGAAGTGTATGACCTAAGTGAACTTCCCCACGACAAGAAAGCCGTTGGGTGTAAGTGGGTCTACAGACGTAAGAGAGGGTCTGATGGGCAGATTACTGCTTTTAAGGCACGGTTGGTGGCAAAGGGTTTTACCCAAAAAGAAGGAATCGACTATGACGAGACCTTCTCACCAGTAGCCATGCTAAAATCGATCTGGATTCTCTTATCCATATCTAATCACATGAACTATGAGATTTGGCAAATGGATGTCAAGACAGCTTTCCTTAATGGAAATTTGGATAAGGACATCTATATGCAGCAACCCGAGGGTTATGTGAAGAAAGGCCATGAGCATCTAGTCTGGAAGCTGAAAAAGTCTCTTTATGGGCTAAAACAAGCTTCCAGGTCTTGGAACATTCGTTTTGACGAGGTGATCAAATCTTTTGGATTTGAACAATGTCAAAATGAAAGTTGTGTGTACAAGAAGAGTGACGGAGACGTAGTGGTATTCTTAGTACTATACGTAGATGATATTCTTCTTATTGGCAACAATGTGAAAGTATTATCAGACGTAAAGGTGTGGCTTTCAGAACAGTTTCAAATGAAGGATATGGGAGAAGCATCGTACATTCTTGGTATTAAGGTCACTAGTGATCGAAAAAAGAGAATGTTGTGTTTATCTCAAGCGTCTTACATTGATACTGTGATTGCTCGTTTTGGCATGCAGAATTCCAAGAAGGGTGTGCTACCTTTCAGACATGGAGTCCCTCTATCTAAAGATATGTGTCCTAAGACACAGAAGGAGATATAGGAGATAACTAAGGTTCCTTATGCTTCGGCTGTAGGAAGCCTTATGTATGCGATGCTGTGTACGAGGCCTGATATTTGCTATGCAGTCGGTATGGTAGCAAGATATCAGTCTAACCCTGGTCAAGGACACTGGACTGCTGTTAAGCATATTCTCAAGTACTTGAAAAAGACTCGAGATTATATGCTAGTATACCAGTCAAATAGTTTGATTCCTTTGGGTTATACCGATTCAGATTTCCAAGCTGATCGAGATGAACGGAAGTCAACCTCGGGTTATGTGTTTATGCTGGGAGGCGCAGCCATATCTTGGAGAAGTGTGAAGCAGAAATGCATCGCGGACTCCACTATGGAAGCCGAGTACGTAGCTACCTCAGAGGCCGCAAAGGAGGCTGTCTGGCTGCGTAATTTCTTTCTGAAATTAGGGGTATCTCTGTTGGTCCTGAAAGGAGTATATAACAAGTGTATGGGGGGGGGGGAATACACTTGTATGCAATTCTTTTCAAGTTTTGATCAAACCAGAGCTCAGCAAGGTTGTCTTGGACAACTCTGCTGAAGATGAATAACTCAACTAAGATAATCAAACTACTAAGTACTATTGAGTACTTAGTTGAACAACTATCTAGGGGAGTTATATGTGCGGAATAGTGGTTGGCCCTTTATGTTTAGAGTCCTTTAGTTTCTGAAATCACTTGGTTAATTCAATACAGTCCAGTTTTCAGGGAACTTGTCCAAAACAGTTTTTGCACAATCTTTGAGTATGTATCTTTGAAAGATCAGTTTTGTGTGCAGTGTTGAATGAATGTAAGTACTTTAAAGGCAAATCAACACAGGAGGTTATAGTGGTTCAGAGACTCAAGCTCCTACATCCACTTTCCCTGATTTAACAGGATAATTCCTTCACTCTTGGAATTAACTTGTTTTATAGTGCCAAGGTGCACTTGATCAATAACACCTCTCCTTGGTGAATTGATCCCTAGGATGTCTAGAGTCCTAGTACCCTCTTCTCAACTCAGAATTGAACTGTTCTTCTCTCAACAGTCAGCTCCTACCACTTCTACTACTACAACCTTCTCACTTTCTCACTTGAAAGGGGTAAGGGTTGAAGTAAGGTTCCAACTAATGAGATATCCTTTACAATGAAGATCAATGTATAAGGATAGGATATCTCTCTAAGCTTGTGTATGGATATACAATTGGGTTCAGCTTAGAAGAAGTGTATGAAGACTAAGATAGTCTTTGAAAGCTTGAATGTCCTATGAGCTTCAGAATACTTGAGTAGTTGGATTCTGTTGAGGTAAGTTGGATTCTGTTGAGGTCAATTGGATTCTGTTGAGGTAAGTTGGATGCATTCAAATGGTCTTCACACTTCTGTATTTATAGACAAAATTGAGGATTTGCCCGTTGGAGAGGCAGCCCCAAATTGCTATAAATGTCTTCCTTTTGTTCTTCAAACTGGAAGACAGTTTCTTGATAGTGACATGTCTTCATTTGGGTAATAAACGGCTGTTAAGACTTTGTCTTCTTTCTGCAGCACTTTTCCCAATGTTTGACTTCTTGTTAGGACTTGGACATGGCTTCTGAAGGTTGATCCAATGATAGGACAACATTCCTTATCAAATGGACAACTCTCCTGATCACTATCAGCAGTTTTGCTTATCAGCAAGGTTGGCTTGCTCTTCTTCAGATGACTTGGCTCTCATCCTTTGCTTCTCTTGAAATTGATCTTAGCATGATTCAATGTAGTTCTTTAAGGATGTAGTTGTCTTCATTCCTTCAGTATGGTTGATCTTCAAGCCTTTCAGAGCACTTGGGCTTGTTTGCTAAGACAACTCTTCTGGAATTTTCTTTTTGGACAACTCTCTAGATCAGAGTGTTTGGCTAATCTGGTCCTTTTGAGCTTTATAATCTTGTTCTTGTATAGAAATAACTCTTCTGGACAACTCTCCTGATCAGTGCATTTGGTTTTCTATAGAGTATGCTTGTCCTTAGTGTTTGTTCCAGACTTTGAGTCTTGAGGGGACTTGTTCTTGATAATCTTCAAAGCATAGGTTCCCCCTCACATTGTGCATCTAAGTATCTAAGAGCTGCCTAATATGTCAGCTTCTCATCTAGCCTTAAGCTATGTGTTCTAACACATTTTGAACACAATCATCTTGACTTAGGCATGTCTTAGGGGGTTTTGGTATTTAATCAAAACATATCTCATTTTATTCCCAACAATCTCGGAGTATGCCGATGTGTATCACTGTTTATTGTGATAACGCGGGTGCAGTGGCAAACTCGAAAGAACCTAGAGCCCACATAGCAAGTAAACACATAGAGCGAAAGTACCACATTATACGAGATATCGTAAATCGAGGAGACGTGACTATAGCTAAGATTGCATCGTTGGATAACTTGGCTGATCCTTTCACAAAGACGCTGGCAATAAAAGTCTTTGAGAAACATGTAGAGGGTCTTGGTTTACGATGTAATACAAGCTAGACTTTAAGTATAAGTGGGAGAAATGTTGATGTCTTTATGTGTATACTAAAAGTTAAGCTTTAGTATAAGTGGGAGATTGTTGGTGTATACTGTAAAGCAAACTTTTACTGGGCTTTTGTGACGTATATTCGATTTCCTTTTATCTGAAATAAATGGTTTTTCACATTCTCCTTTGTGGGAAATTATTATGGGACCACATTCTCCATCTCCTTTGTGGGGAATTATTGGCACTTGTGGGTTATGGACCATCACGCTAGGAATCCTTTGAGACTCCCGGGAATCTTTTGAGATGCCCTAAGGATCTTTTGAGACTCTCGGGAATCCTTTGAGACTCCTTTAAAATTACCCGGATCTATTTGGGACGTAATTTAAATATGAATTATCATAAATCTAATTTCATAATTTAAACAAATTAAATCAACTAATTTATGTAATGAATGTACGGTAAAATAATTAAATCCCTAAACATGCGGAACTAAGGGATTACGTGTTTACCTTTAAATCGGAGAGATACCGTTGAGAAGAGTAACAACTTCAACCCAATTGCCTTCTCAAGTATTCCCTAAGTCCTAGTCTGTTGACCCGGTGGGAGATCTCACGAACTATTAACTCTCAAGGAAGAATTAATTTTCTCTTGTTGCACACACTGTAATTTCGAAAATTACAGATCTTTTTTTTTTTTTTTCTTTTCTTAGTCTCAAGAGTACCAATTTTTTTCTTCTCCTTTTATAAGAGAGAATCTATGTTTCTTCTCTTACAAGAAAGAAAAATTGACCGGTCAATTTATCTTGGAATAATATAGAAGTAATTTCTTATTTCCATATATCTTTTTCCATAAATATCTCTCTCTAATTTCTTGCAACAAAATTAATCCCTATCTTTTAATTACCTTAATTAATAGACTTTTATTGGGCTACTTGAGGGGCTTTTAGGAGAATTAGGATTGGACCTCCCAATGGGCCCAAAAATCAATATTGAGCCACAACATTTTTCCAGCCCATTAATATTAATTCATTCCACTATAGAATTAATATTGCACTATCCATCCTAACCCATATTAGGAAATATGGCTCCCGGTTATTATTTCCCGTGTTTAAGATTCAATGTCCATCAATTAATTTAAGCTACTGAATGCTTTAATTAATTAATATCTTTTATTCCTCGGAGTAAGGACAGCTCAACATTATTATCATACCGGAAATAAATTCCACTGATCAGATTTGATATGATAAACCTTCTGAGCCCACCAAGGGGACATAATCAACTTGAAACTCCAAGACACGATTCTCTGTATTAATTTTGGCAATCTGTCCTGTAATTAATAATATTGCCCAAAATACAAAGTATTGAATCAAAGTGATTCTTTACCCATAATAAATCAAAACAATACTTCTTAACTACAGACAATCCCATTTAAGTGACATAGATTAAGAAATCAACAACCATTGAGGTCTAATTCTTCATTCCTTAAGTCAGTCTAGAAGAATTACCTCTCTGTAGGTCCTATTCAGCACATCATAATGCACTAGTGTAATCTCTTGGTCAAGATAAACCAATCTGAGCCTTACACCTCAACTTCTACCAATGGATTGTTCAATTCCATCTAAGTTGTGAATCAATTGTACTTATATACAAGGAACTGACAATGTGATCTTCTGTGATCTTCTACACACCACATTGTCTACAATGTAAAGTACATTTGAACGTTTATGAAATAAATAATTAACATTCATTATATTTAAAGCAACCAGTGATAAAAATATTATTCTCATTTATAAGTGCAAGAATCAGTTTGTATACATAAGTAGCACTAAAAGCATACTTGCCAGTATAACCCTAACATGTAGTCACACAGAAGATCACATTGTCAGTTCCTTGTAAGATATAAACAGTATTCACAACTGAGATAGTTATTGACAAAACTATTGGTTTAAGTTGTAGTGTAAACTTGTTAGTGGTTTGTCTTGGCCATTAGTATATACTAGTGCGCTGTGGCGTATTGAATGGATCACAGATAAGACATGTTCTTCTGTTCTGACTGTTATGAAGAACTAGAGGTCTTGGTGACTTTTATGATTCTTAACCCTAAGTGTGATATTTAGATGTGTGGGGTGCTTGTTCACTACTTTGATGTACCATAGGTGAGAATCTTGGTAGATTCTTCACGCTCCGTATTTTGGGTAGTGGCATCGCTCGCATGATGTCTACTTATTAGCATTAGGGCACCGTGTCCTGTACTTCCAGGCTGATGATGTCCCCTTGAGAAAACTCATAAAGGATTGTCGTATTAAACCCTGCAGGTGGATTTAATTCATACGACAACAAGGTTGAGTGGTACTACTCAAGGAATTATAGAAATTAATTATTTAAATAAATCAGAAGCTTTAATAATTAATGGACGTGCGATATCTTAAACACGGGGAATTATAAAGTCTAATAGAAGCCCTGATTCAGTTCGGGATAGGACGGGAGTGCAACATTAATTCTCTAGTGGAATGAATTAATGTTCTCGGGCCAAATTATATGTTCTGGGCTGAACATAAGAGTATTTGGGCCTGTAAGAAGCCCAAACCCTATACCTTCTAATGGATCCCTAGTCTGGCCCATGAACTTATGGAGATTATAAATAGGAGCCTCAAAATAGTTTTGAAACCCTAGCACACACGAAATTGAGAAAAACGGCTAGGGTTTCAAGGAGACGAAACTGAGGCACCTTCTCCACGTTTGATAGCGCGCCGTCCACCTGGTGTTCGAGCGAGGTTGGGAGACAGGCTAGAAGATCCGTAGATTGGAATCAACGTCTCGATCTTCAAGGGTAACGAATCTAAATTCTGCTTTAGATGCATGTTTAGGTTTTAATTCGTTATTTATACGTTTGGCATCCAACAACGATCCCGGTGATGGACCGCCTTCCTCGGCGCGTTCCAGCAGTGTACCTATGCTACCTACATACAAAATGGATCCAGATGAATGAGGTAAGTGTGCTGACCAATCCTATTATCGAACTTTAATTGGTTCTCTACTCTATTTGACTGCTAGTAGGCCAGATATTGCATTTGCAGTAGGTGTGTGTGCTAGATTTCAGGCCAACCCCAAAGAAAGTCATGTGGAAACTGCTAAAAGGATATTGAAATATCTAAAGGGTACCATTAATCGAGGTTTGTGGTATTCTGCAGATGATGATTTATCCCTAAGTGGCTATTCAGATTCTGACTTTGGAGGTTGTAGGATAGATAGAAAATCTACTTCTGGTTCATGCCAATTCTTAGGTTCTAAGCTCATATCATGGTTTTCCAAGAAACAAACTAGTGTGGCAACATCTACCACTGATGCAGAATATATGGCAGCAGGAAGTTGTTGTAGTCAACTACTTTGGTTAATGCAACAACTTAGAGACTACAATATTGTGGAATCTAATGTACCTATATTCTGTGACAGCAATAGTGCCATTGCCATCACTCAAAATCCTGTTTTACATACTAGATGCAAGCATGTAGATGTTAGGCATCATTTTATTAGGGATCATGTTGAAAAGAAAAACATTAAGATGGAAAAGATACATACTGATATTCAGAGAGCTGACATTTTCATAAAACCTTTGGCTGAAACTGGATTTAGAGAGCTTTGCATAAGTTTAGGGTTGATTGATATGGATCCTACATGTGTATAGAGATATGTACTAACATTTTAGGTACTGTGCTGATACCAAGAACAGTACTCCAAGAAGGGTAATTCAGAAGGATAGACCATGTCAAGACCACTACATTCATCCCAATTAGGGAAAAACGTTACTAAGGTGCCTAATCCCGATGAGGAAACTAGTAAAGCTGAGGGAATTGAGAATATACATTTAAGGGGGAATCTATGATTTCTTAAATATCCTTTCTGTTGACTCAGAGCACTAGTCACCTTAGAACAAACCTTATAAAAGTCTATTTTAGTTATTCATTACTGATCTGTACTATATTTCACCAATTATACATGAACTAACACTTCTACCAAGGTGAAACAAGCACATAAGAGGAGTTCTCCACTTGAGGGGGAACTGGTCTGATTACAAGTCTGAACTGTCTACAAATCTGATCTGATTACAGTGTTTATCTGTCTACAGACATGTTCTGATTATTGAATTGATTTGTCTACATAATTGTTCTGATTACAAAGTTACTTTGTCTATAGAACTGATCTGACTACAAAATCAATCTTTCTACAGAACTGATCTGACTACTGATTAAACTATCTACTGAGCTAATTTGACTACAAGAAAGTCATGTGGAAACTGCTAAAAGGATATTGAAATATCTAAAGGGTACCATTAATCGAGGTTTGTGATATTCTGCAGATGATGATT
Source organism: Galeopsis tetrahit (assembly GCA_963675135.1). Taxonomy (NCBI): domain Eukaryota; kingdom Viridiplantae; phylum Streptophyta; class Magnoliopsida; order Lamiales; family Lamiaceae; genus Galeopsis; species Galeopsis tetrahit. Next base: position 22,259,037 of record OY776120.1, on the reverse strand, counting down.
TATCCCTAAGTGGATATTCAGATTCTGACTTTGGAGGTTGTAGGATAGATAGAAAATCTACTTCTGGTTCATGCCAATTCTTAGGTTCTAAGCTCATATCATGGTTTACAAAGAAACAAACTAGTGTGGCAACATCTACCACTGAAGCAGAATATATGGCAGCAGGAAGTTGTTGTAGTCAACTACTTTGGTTAATGCAACAACTTAGAGACTACAATATTGTGGAATCTAATGTACGTATATTCTGTAACAGCAATATTGCCATTGCCATCACTCAAAATCCTGTTATACATACTAGATGCAAGCATGTAGATGTTAGGCATCATTTTATTAGGGATCATGTTGAAAAGAAAAACATTAAGATGGAAAAGATACATACTGATATTCAGAGAGCTGACATTTTCACAAAACCTTTGGCTGAAACTAGATTTAGAGAGCTTTGCATAAGCTTAGGGTTGATTGATATGGATCCTACATGTGTATAGAGATATGTACTAACATTTCAGGTACTGTGCTGATACCAAGAACAGTACTCCAAGAAGGGTAATTCAGAAGGATAGACCATGTCAAGACCACTACATTCATCCCAATCAGGTAAAAAGGTTACTAAGGTGCCTAATCCCGATGAGGAAGCTGGTAAAGTTGAGGGAATTGAGAATATATATTTAAGGGGGAATCTGTGATTTCTTAAATATCCTTTCTGTTGACTCAGAGCACTAGTCACCTTAGAACAAACCTTATAAAAGTCTATTTTAATTATTCCTTACTGATCTGTACTATATTTCACCAATTATACATGAACTAACACTTCTACCAAGGTGAAACAGGCACAGAAGAGGAGTTCTCCACTTGAGGGGGAACTGGTCTGATTACAGGTCTGAACTGTCTACAAATCTGATCTGATTACAGTGTTTATCTGTCTACAGACATGTTCTGATTATTGAATTGATTTGTCTACAGAATTGTTCTGATTACAAAGTTACTTTGTCTACAAAACTGATCTGACTACAAAATCAATCTTTCTACAGAACTGATCTAACTAATGATTAAACTGTCTACAGAGTTGATTTGACTACAAGAAAGTCATATGGAAACTACTAAAAGGATATTGAAATATCTAAAGGGTACCATTAATCGAGGTTTGTGGTATTCTGCAGATGATGATTTATCCCTAAGTGGCTATTCAGATTCTGACTTTGGAGGTTGTAGGATAGATAGAAAATCTACTTCTGGTTCATGCCAATTCTTAGGTTCTAAGCTCATATCATGGTTTTCCAAGAAACAAACTAGTGTGGCAACATCTACCACTGAAGCAGAATATATGGCAGCAGGAAGTTGTTGTAGTCAACTACTTTGGTTAATGCAACAACTTAGAGACTACAATATTGTGGAATCTAATGTACCTATATTCTGTGACAGCAATAATGCCATTGTCATCACTCAAAATCCTGTTTTACATACTAGATGCAAGCATGTAAATGTTAGGCATCATTTTATTAGGGATCATGTTGAAAAGAAAAACATTAAGATGGAAAAGATATATACTGATATTCAGAGAGCTGACATTTTCACAAAACCTTTGGCTGAAACTAGATTTAGAGAGCTTTGCATAAGTTTAGGGTTGATTGATATGGATCCTACATTTGTATAGAGATATGTACTAACATTTCAGGTACTGTGCTGATACCAAGAACAGTACTCCAAGAAGGGTAATTCAGAAGGATAGACCATGTCAAGACCACTACATTCATCCCAATCAGGTAAAAAGGTTACTAAGGTGCCTAATCCCGATGAGGAAGCTGGTAAAGATGAGGGAATTGAGAATATACATTTAAGGGGGAATCTGTGATTTCTTAAATATCATTTCTGTTGACTCAGAGCACTAATCACCTTAGAACAAACCTTATAAAAGTCTATTTTAATTATTCCTTACTGATCTGTACTATATTTCACCAATTATACATGAACTAACACTTCTACCAAGGTGAAACAGGCACAAAAGAGGAGTTCTCCACTAGAGGGGGGACTGGTCTGATTACAAATCTGAACTGTCTAAAAATCTGATGTGATTACAGTCTTTATCTGTCTACAGACATGTTCTGATTATTGAATTGATTTATCAACAGAACTGTTCTGATTACAAAGTTACTTTGTCTACAGAACTGATCTGACTACAGAATCAATCTTTCTACAGAACTGATCTAACTATTGATTAAACTGTCTACAGAGCTGATTTGACTACAGGAAAATCTGTCTACAGAATAAAACTGATCTGAGACACAGTACTAATCTGAGAGTACTATGCTGATAATCAGAAGAGTTGGTGAATTGATCCAAGGTTTACTATGCTGACCCAACTACTGATCTGATGTTTGAAAAAGGTTACTCAGCTGATCGCAGTACTCAGCTGATCCAGATAAGTATATTTCAAATATATAAAAGTGAGAAAGTGAAGTATAGTGTGTGCGGAAACTACTGTGCTTATAGGCATCAAACCAGTATTTTGCCTTAGAATACTCTAAGTCAAAAACTGTTCAATTTTAGATTACTAACAGAGAAGATTAGTACACTCCTCTATTTTTGACCTAATTTGTATGGTGTATTTATCAAACACAATTTGGCTCCAAGAATTGGAATGAATGGGTTCTGGAATCTGGTACGTTTTTATTAAACTTACGGATTTCAAGACTCAATCCCAACCACACATCGTGCAAAATTAATTCAATCCAAGCCCTATATTTGTTTTGAATTCATTAAACACGATCTCCCACACTTCATCTTCTTCACTTTACATTTCTGGAATTTACGAGCTAAGAGAATTCTGAAAATCTTTCTACTACTCTTTTTAAATTTTACTATATTCTCTCAAATGGCGATTCTCAGAGTTAAGAATCAAGCTAACAAAGTTGTAGGTACGTTCGATTCAGCAAAATGGCTCAAAGAGAAGGGCATTTTTGTTGAGAATGCTGTGTACTTCGCTGGACAACAAAATGCAGAGAATCAAGCTATTCTCACCATGTGCGAAGAAAGTGGGCTAAGGAAGTTCTTAGAATCATTCCCCAAGATGGTTTTTGAACCTGAGGCAATGGAATTCTATCTGCAACTTCAGGGCGATAACAATGGTGTCCGTTCGATGCTGTCACGACACAGAGTCTCATTGACAAGAGAGATTCTAGGTCTCGCTTTTGATTTGCCGGAAGGACCTGTTCATATTTTGAGTTATATGGAAGGGCAAGAAAAGGAATGTGTTGGAAGATGGACTGGTGTTGAACCCAAGTCGCTGCAGAATCTCAAAAAGGTGATTATTCCTACATCTGGTTTAAAGTTATTGATGGATATTGCTGGAAAATGTTTATTAGGGCAACATCATAGCCAGGACGCTCTCACAAATTTGAAAATTCGAGTAATGGCTGCAATAATTGATCGTGTCAAAGGCGACTTGCAAGGATTTTTCATTGAGAGGTTATTAAGTGAGAAGGAAAAGGTGATGTTTGATGAAGAGTCAAAAGAGTTCTCCATCAAGTCTATGCTTGGTTTTGGAAACAAGCTTAGCATTCTGCTACCAACTTTGGCAGAGAAGAAGTCTGATTGGAGCTCTCCAAAGAAATTTCATCAAAATAAGTTTTTGTTCAAAAAGGAGTCTGTGGAATTTGAACTACAACAAGTTCAGGATCAACCTCAACAGCAAGAGTCTGGAAATTCGATGTACAACCTGAGAATGAGGTTCCTGAAGTTCGATCAAAGGCAAGGCATGATCCTAACAGATCACAACCAAGGAAGGATATGAAGCTGTCTTCTGATGTTTCAGAGAAGACAGATGCAGATGAGGAGGAGGCAGATATTCAGCAAGAGGAGGTAAGTGATTCTAGCCTTATTGTTAGTTATAAGAGAACAAAAGGTAGAGGAATTGCTGGTCCTAGTAGAAAGCATAAAACCATTTCATCTACCCCTTCAAATTCTGATCCTATACCTGCTCAACCTATTGATCAACAACCAACCCGTTCTGATGAGTCAGTTCACTATTCTCCTTTGCATCAGAACAGTCCTCACTTTTCCCCTCAGAACTCTCCCATTCATTTTACTCCCCATTCAAGTCCTCTAGAACATACCACTACGCATAACTCTCCTAACCCAATTCATGATCACTCTACTGAACATGAATTTGAAACTTTTTCTATACCCATTGATATATCATCCTCCCCAAAACCTGAGTATGTAGCTCCCAAACCTGCTGGTTTGATGGAGTATCCTATTTGTGATAAGGAAGATCGTATTAGGATACAACTGAGATTAGCTCTCTTAAAGGAGTTTCATGGTTTGGATGAAAGCTCAATTGAATTTGAAAAACTTCTTAGAATAGGTACTTGAGTTTACCTGAAAAGAAGTGATCTGAAGGAATCTTTGGTTGTTATGGATGGTATGGGTGGTTCCTCAGTCTTTGATGATTGGGAACAAGAGCAGAAAGATGCTGCTGGTGTAGATTCATTTACAGAACTGTTAACTCCAAAATCTGTAGTACAGCTTGTTAAAAGGATAACTGGATTTTCTTATCATGTGGAACCTGTTAATCAAGCTGAAGGTGATGCTGATGATCCTATGGACATTTCTGATGATGCAACTGGGATTGCAGTTCAAACCAATGAAGCAACTGTAATTTGGATGTGCCAATAGAAAAGGTTAGTGTTCTAGATCAAGAAGAGGAAGCAATTGATGATGCTACTGAAGTGATTGAAACCACTGAAATTCTTGGATCTACTGAGGTCATTGGGCAAGAGCAGAATGTTTGTAGATTCAGAGCACACCAAAGGAACCTGAGGAAATTAATGTTCCAGAAGCTGTGCAGGAAGCTGTCAGAACAGTTCCTCAAGAATCTGTTGTAAATGATTCTAGATTTGACTTCCTGATGAAGCTGAATGAAGAGCTTCAAGTCAAATTGGATGCTGCTGTGAAAAATTTTCAAGAAGCTACTGAGAGATTGAATAAGATTACTTCTGAAAATTCTTATGACAGAGTTATGGAGCATACAATGTCTAAGATTTATGATCTCCATCGACTTCAAGAGAAGAAATTATCTCAAGTGTTGCATGACAGGTTGGAACAACACATGACACCCATGAAGGAATGGCATGATGAAGCCAAAAAGGGGGAAGATAAGATACAAAGAGTAATGGAGCAAACTCAACAACAACAAACTCAGTTAGTTGTTAGTCAAGATGAATTGAAAGAAGAGATTGCTAGTCTGAATAGAAAGACCAAGCTTAGGAAACAACAAACTCAGGAAGTTGTTGTAAAGTCTTCTACTAGAACTGATGTTGCTGAAAGTTTTGGACAAAAGAAAACGAAGTTGATCTTAAGTGATGAAGAAGAGCAAGAAGCTGAAGAGACTGGTAGAGTTACCAGATCAAGAAGCAAATTGAAACATATTGTTTCAAGTGATCAACCAACTGAAGAAGAAATGGCTAAAGCTCAGAGGAAACTGGAATTAATGCAGAAGAAAAGAGCTGAAGCTGAGCTGAAGAAGAAAAAGCTAAAAGATGTTGAAGCATTGAGTAAGAAATTTGAAAATCGTGTTGCTGCTTTAAAAAGAAAGATGAAAGCTCAGAATAAAGCTGCAGGAAAGAAAGTTAATCAGAATTTCAAGAATAAAGACTTTGTTGAGTTCATAGTCCTACCAGAAAGTATGGAATTCTGGAATAGTCTAAAGAAAAGGTGGCAGATTGCAAACTTCATTGTGAAGAAGTTTGGTGATCATCTGAACAAGGAAGCATAATTTACTGATTTTGAAGAGTTCATGATGAACATAGCAAGAGATTTCTGGGAAGATATCTTAATTACTACTGCTGCTGCTGACATTAAAATCTTTTGTCCTGAAGAACCAATCTGGGATCCTCCAAGACTTGAGAATGGAGAACCTGATTTCAAAGAAATTGGTAATATCATTGCGAAGATCATTCAAGATGAAGGCATCACTGATCATCAACACATGATGGACATCAAAACAAGACTCTACTTGGCATTCAGAATCTGAAGAATGAAGATGAAGGACTAAGCTCACAAGATAACATTTCTAACCTTATCTTTATTTCTATATTTTGTATTTCATATTCTGTGATTATGTGTAATATGTGAAAAATCTGATCTTATTATGAATATGACTGTAAGAACCCAAAAATCTCATGAATTGAGCCCTTATATTTTTTTATGTGAAATTATATGATTTATCATAATTATGTGAAATTTACATAATATTAAATGTTATTCACCTATTAAATTATTTATTACTAATGGTAGTAAGATTAATGTTGGTGGATGACATAAGACTAGTTAAGTTATTCATTAAGGATTGATTTAATATAAGAAGTGGTCTTAAAGTAATATAAGAAAGGGCTCAAATAAAAATATTATGACAATGCCCATTCTTATGGCCCACCAAGGAAACCCTAAGGCATTTTGCACCTTATAAATAGTCACCTTCAGAATTTCTGCACACTTTTGGCACTTCACATTAGGGTAAGAATCTTACTTCACACTCACACTCACACTCAAGACACACACTTTACCCACACACACTTCAGCTTCCTTCATTCCTACTGGGTCATCGCTCTCATCATCCACAGGGTCTAAGCTTGATTCCTTCATTCCTACTGGCTTGCCATTCTCGTGCGTAGTGTGGATTACCGTTTCTTCTTCCGGAATAGGTTCCTCCCCTGGCAGCGGTAGTAGTTCCTCCGGATCCTCTACTGCATTCCCAGTTTGTGCCCATCTATACAAACACTCGGCTACCACGTTCTCTAAGTCGGTCTGCATTCTTCGTTGCTCTCTATCCGCAATGAAGCTTCTAACTTCCTCCTCCCAGTCCAAAGGTAATCGAGTTATTACTGGGTTTACGGCCGCCTCATAGTGAGGTCGATTCGGCATATCTCTAATTCGTTGTAAGCTTCCCACAAGAAATTTCGGGACATTATCCCTCTCATCAATAATCCTCTCATACCTTTTGCGCTTATTCATGTTATCTATTAATCACCAAAGTTATTATAATAGTTTATCAAAACCATTACATCATAATTTTGTGTCGTAATTATTTATATTCATATCAATTTCAACATGCAAACATCTTTCCATAATCGATAAATAACATAGCATAATAACATATCATACCTTGGAGTTGGAGCGGTGGGCGGTGGTGGATGCCATAACTTATATATACTAAAAATTGCACGATTTAAATTATTTTGAAAAAAAATATTTCCTTGACTCAAGATTTTTTTTTTTTTAACAAGTCTACAAGAACGTAAACCTGGCTCTGATACCACTCTGTCACATCCCGACTTTAGGGCCTAGTTGAAAACACCATACTTCTACTTTGAATGCTAATGTAACTCGAGTTTATGAATTTGTAAAAAGATTTGCAGCGGAAGATTAAATAAAACTCAAATTACTTAAATAAAATCATTACCGAATTTTAATTCAAGCAAAACATAAATACTTACTTCAAAGAAGTTAAAGTGGCGCATAAATTAAAAATGTGCTTAAGTCAAGATGCAACTAAATTAAATTCAAACTAATATAGAGGAAAACATTGCATGACAAGACATCCACATCCACCGACCCTCCACCGCAACTCCGTCAATCTGAAAAATGTTAAATAGATTGGGGTGAGCAAAACAACTAGCTCAGTGGGGTCCCCTTTGTCACCGTTAAATATAAATGCAAATAAAATCATAACTCACAAACATGCGTAAATAAGTCTTCCATATATTGACCAATTAAATTGGCCAATCTGTATACGGTGGAGTTGCCCCCAAGGATCTTACCATCCCGGACCGTAGTCCCCGCTAGTTACAACGACCTTTCCGTCGAGATAACCCATAATAAGCATAAGCATAAACATATGATCATGTAGTCAAGCAACAATTAAATTCACATAACATTTAAAAGCGACAAAGTGTAAGAAAAACCCCACCTTAAATCTTTAGTAGTCTCGTAAATACGTGGATTGATTTAATGTAAGAGAGTCTCGTCACCTAAAAATAAAAGATTAATATAACTTAGAATTATTACCATTAATAAATTAATATAGTAAATAACTAATATTTTAGTATCAAACTAATATTTATGTGTATATGCTCTACTGGACTTGAACAAAACAATTACACTGACACCTTGTGATAATAATCCTACGGCAACTACTAAATAATTAGACTCCATAAAAGTAGGAAAGAAATATAACATTAAATAATAATAATTATAGGAAAAAGGGTAAATCTGTCATACTTCTATCTTATCCGTACCAACTTATTGTCCAATGTGTATAAAAATAACTAGAGCAGATTATCCGTACCAACTTATTGTCCAATGTGTATAAAAATAACTAGAGCAGATTACGTTTATAACATCTCCATTATATATATAAATAAAAGTACAACATTATTTAATATAAAATAATAGGTTTGACCGGTTCTAGAAAATTAAGAGTATGAACACCATCTCCTAAAATAAAGGCAGGAATGAAGGAAGAAACAATATGCATAAAATTACTCATTTTCTTAAATCTGAAAATTAATTATTTGTAGCTTCTCATATAGAAACCAACACCCATTGCGAGAGATTCTAACTTAAATCAATTAATAAGATTTTATCCCTGAAGGTCATTATCATGATAGAAGAATCTCTCACAAACAGAAATATAATTTGCTTTGAAAATATACGAAAGGAAGCAGCATTCGTAAAAGCTTATCAGAAGAAAAAAAAAGTTTGTCTCAACATACTCAGTAATTACACTAGTATACCAAAAACACTCGCATATACAAATAGAAGCTACGGCATACGGTGCTAGAGACAATAGAAGAGAAAATAAATATAAGGAAGGGAAAAGAAACATTTACAGTGTTTCAAAAGAAAGGAGGACTACTGCTTCAACAAGGGAGAGGCTGAGATGAATTTCTAATCCATGGAGAATGCATTGCCAGAATTTGGTGTTTCATTACTTGGTGAAGTTTGTAAAATGGTTGATAGGGAAGTAGACGCTGACTATCTATTTCTTGGTAAAGCTTTGGCTCACATTAAATGATTGAAAGAGGAAAACAAGAGAACCTATTTATAGAATTTGCTACCCAATAATATGGGGACACCTATCACTCACCAACAAAATGTCCTCTCCTTCAAATAACAAACTTGTACAAAATGTTGCAGGCATTTCTGGCTTTGCAATTTGAATTAAGGGAATCAAGAGGGAATATTCTTTGATTCCATATTGCTAATGTGTATGTGGATAAAAGAACCGAGAATGAGAGTGGATGGTTTATGTACCGTATTCCCTTAAAAGAAAATGGAGAGGACTCACGCTAAAATAAAAATAAATCATGAGATCATATTTTTAAAATAAATATATTTTATTATATTAATATATATATATAAGTAGACATATCCTATGTAAATAAAAAATAAAAAAAAATTATAATTAATTTTAATTTAATATCTTATATATTCTTATTTTAAATGGTGATTTAAAAATCACGGGTGTTACAAAGGTTCTCATAAATCTTAAAGACTTATCCCTCTCTCGGCCAATAAATTCATAAGTTTGTTCATGGTGCCTTTTATATCACTCACTTCTTCCCGAATAGCACCTACGCACGTTTCAGATGCTTCCAACTTTTCTTTTGTCTCGAGTAACTCCCATTTCCAATTGGTTAGAATCATCATCTGAAACACTACGTCTATTTAGAGGCTTTGGACCATCTTTCTCTAAAGAATCTGTACGTACATACAATTCAATCTTATCACTCTTCACCATCTAACTCATGTTTAGAGGCTTTAGACCATCTTTCTCTAAAGAATCTGTACGTACATACAATTCAATCTTATCACTCTTCACCATCTAACTCATGTTTAGACTGCAAAAAATTCTAACTCATGTTTAGACTGCAAAAAATTAACATATTTAGCTAGCCCAAATGAAATGATCGTAAAATCAATAACACCAAAAATATCCCAAAAAAATCAAATATAATTTAAACTTTAAAGTCAATTAATTAAACAAAATCCAACCATTAAACATTTTTTCTCTTGACAAGTGTTTGACCTCGACATTTTTTCTTAGACCCAACAACTACATGTGGACATTAAACATTTGTTATAATATTAGACAGCAAACGTAACAATAATTAAAATGATAAATTTGCCAATTGTTGCCATTGAGTCATGGCATGTAACAAGCAGAACCATATTGGGTCCCTAAGAGAGGATGAGCTTTTAATTGATGCAATAAGGTTGAATTCAATACAATAAGGTTTCAGCACAATAATGACTCAAGAAATTTAGAGTTATAAATCAGGTTTCACAAAATGCAATATTTACCCCCATAAAGTTTTGTGGAAGTATTAGCTCAACGTTGACTGGTCATTATAATCACAAATCTAAAAAGATAGAGTAATCAATTGCATAAACTAATTAACGTGAGCATAGAAATGGCTAAGGAATCAACAACAGGCAACAACTTCCTATCAATTCAATTGGGAGTAATAATTAAGTCTAATTAATCTATTTGCCTATAAAATTGGCGCAAATGTGCCCAAAATAAAGTCAATATGTCCCACTCTATCACATTTTGACAGCTAACTGTCTGAAACACCCAATTAGGTAACCGATATAGTTATTTTATTTTTACACTATTTTTACATCAAAAGAGTTGGGTTTAAACAAAGATTCAGGACAACACCATTAATCTCTTACAAAATTCAACAACTACGTTTCTAAATTAGCATTCTTAAAACAAGCATAGAGTTGATGTCCATAAAACACATAGCATAAAAAAAATTAGCAGATGAACTCTATTTAAGAATACCACAAAATGGTATATAGGCAAACAGAAAGGATTAAAGCTTAGTCCCTTTCCTCATTAAATTTGGTCACAAGTTCTCAAAGAATTCAGAAATGGTAGATACTTCATAAGTTATACATAAAAGAAGCATTACGCAGTACATAACTCAATTGAATACGTACACACAAGAGATTGAAAATAAAATCAAAAGAATAAGAATAAGAATACAAATGACGCATTCACTTTCAAAAAGGAGTCCTCATCATTTTAAAATATAAGGACTCTTTCAAAAAAGGGACGAGATTGAAACACAAAGAACATCATTAAATTATCATTGCTGTTAGCTTATCTTCTGATTTTGTTTTAAAAAAGGAGTCCATACCTATTCTTCATAATACAGAACGCATTACATGACTTATTTGAATACAGAACGCATTACATGACATATTTAACCCATTTTGTTAACAGATAGAGATTGAAACATAAATCACTGTTGTTAACTTATCTTAAGAATAAAGAATGCATAGATTGAAATAGAAAATCCATAACAAATAAACATATCTTTACAAAATGGGATCATAAATTCATAATTTTTTATTTTTATTTTGATAAGAAACTGAATTTTGTTAATAGGGAAGAGAAGGTAACGGATGATTAGAAGTCCCTTCCCCCAAATACAAACAAACAGGACATTTTTTCAAACAGGTAGAGGACATGAAAAATTGAAATAGAGACAGAATAATTGAATCAAGACGAGTCAGAGGGGAATATGAAGAATATGATAATTGTAGCTAATAAATTCTCACGTACCTTTCATGTGAAATTCTCCCGGTCTCTGTTAAACTCGTGCTGAAATAATAAGAAAGAGACAACATAGTAAGTAAATCAAGACGACAAAGATACATTTGGAACAGAAAATCACTGGCCGTATATTTGCTGCCGAGAGAAACGATCGGAAGAACTGGTTTAAGAAGAGAGGATATTTGAGATTTTTATGTGAATCGAAATCACGTTAAACCCTTGATATCTATTTTCTGTGATTTCCTAACAAAGAATCTTTGAAATATTTTAAAACACATGATAACCCGCTAAAAGGAAAATAATGGCTCCCAAAATCTTTTGTTCTCAAATTTAATTCGACTGATTACAAAAAAAGAGGGAATAGATTGCTAATTAGACTGAATTCTCCGTTCTTCGAATAAGCGAGGGTTCTGGTTTTAAGAGAATTGGGAAATGTAGGATTGGGATGGGCGGTAGGTTTTGGATCCTAATCTCTTTTTTTTTAATATTTTAGTAATCTTTATTTTTATCTAAATATAATTATTTTAAATGCTTACCTTCTATTCTAATTTTATACTGTAATTTATTTTTATCTTCTATTATATGTGTAAAATAGTAAAATCATTTGAATTCGATATTTCAATTACTCGCATTATGTTCTGTGCTAATTTATTTATATGAGATTAAACGGATTTAATAATACCAATTTCAAATATTTATCATTCAATTTCAAAATTAAAATGTATATTTTGGCGTGCATTTATTTGTATTTAAAATCTGAATTTTGATTTAATTATTATGATTAATTACATTTTTAATCTACACAAGTTTGTTCCTGAGCTAACAATTCAAATATTGATGGGGCACAAAGCAATGCAATTCTTTTTTTGAAAACGAGAGCACTTGATGAACTTGGGCTGGTTTTTTAAGTTTTTTGGATTAGAAATCGATTCAAGTACTTGAGACATTTTTTGATCAAATTCCAAATTGTTTGAAAGGTTAAAATTGTACTTTTGTGTTTTTTATGTTATTTTTATTTTAATTAGTTGGAGACCTTTTTTTGTAATTTCTTGATTTTGTCGAATTGTGAATTCATATTTAAACAATAATTAAACATTGTGGAAGTCAACTTTTGCAAATTAAGGGGTATATTGGTGGTGGATTTTGTAGGATTTTTTTTTATTTTTAAAATTTGGGGTATTCAATTCGAATTTTAAAAAATCTTTAAAAATTTTGAAATATTCAATACGAATTTTAAAAAGTCTTTAAAAATCTTTAGGTATTCAACAGATCTAACATCTCTTCTAAAAATCTGAGATTTCAACGGATTCTCTCAAAAAACATTGAAGACGAAAGATCGGAAGTAGAAATGACAATATTGACCCGACCCACGGGTATCCACTCCACCCCGCGAATTTTGGGTCAAGTCGGATCCGTCTTGTATTGAGTATGGGTCGGATTTGGGTCTTATGTCCGATCAACGGATATGTGGCCCGCCCCAAATTAATATATAAATTTTATATAGTATATATATATTTTTTTTTATTGGTAAAATATTATATATATATATATATATATATATATAATATTAAAAAAACTATTTTCCAAAAAAATCCAATAGAATCTTTATTGAAATACATCCCCAAATAAAATTGAAAAAGTGTTATCTATTAAAATTTGGGTATTACAAATTTTAATTATTGTTAGTTATTTCTGATGCACACTACATCAAATAACATTGAGTTCGAGTAACTTTGTCAGTTTAAATTTACACACTTTATTAAATAATATTTATTTTTTTAATTGAATCGTGAATAATTTGCGAATGGTTTGATTTTCTTAGTTAAATTTATTTATAGTAGATAGTTTTGTAATTGTCACAAACACTATGTTTGTGTTGGAATTGTATAGGATGCAGAAAATTCGGATGAGTTGGGAAAATCTAAAAAACTAGTGACGATTTGTTTATTTTGAGATGTTGAGTAAGATAAAATATAATTTTATATCAAATCAATTATATAAAGTACCGTGTGATGTTGTATTATATAATGTAATTTTATGTTAAACAAATTGGGTAAAAGTAATTGATGTTGTATTATTGTAATAGTATAATATATATAGTTGAATGGAAAAATTTGAATGTTAAATCTCGACGTAGAACAAAACATAAGACTGTAGTACATTACACGTACGGATGTGTGAATCCCAAAAGAAACATGGTCAAATTTCCGAGCTAGACTTCTAAAGTCAAATAAAGAGTTCTATTTTTTTTAAATACTAAAAATAAAAAATTCTACAATTCGAAAAATCAAAAAATGTGTAATTTAAAAATTAAGAAATTCTAAAATCTTATTAAAATTTCTAAAAATCTCATTTTTTTTTAAATGTGTAGATTAAAAATTACAATTTTAAAAATCTTATAAGAATAATAAAAAGTATTAATATTTCATTAAAAGTTTCTCGAGCTCGTAAAAGTTTTGGGTTCCACGAAGTTTTCTAACTCACCACCGATGTTGAGTGGAAGTTTCGCGCTTTGATCGACTGTGGAACCGTTTCAAATTCATTTTAATGAGATTTTAACATTGTAAAAATTTTATTTTAAGCATTTTTAAAATTTTAATTTATAGATTTATTTTTATTTTTATGATATTTTCAATTTTATAATGATATTTTATAATTTGTTTTTTTGATAAAAGATTTTATAATTTGTTAAATAATCATTTCTTTGATGTTCAACCTCGTAATTAATACTCTAATTAATATGGAGTAATAATTCAGTGAGAAAATAATATTAATTGTATATATTTTTAAAATATTACACAATACTAATTTTGTATAACATTATTAAATTTTTTGAAGAATGTTTTTATAAATATAAAATACTGTAGTGTCAAACAAAATTATATATACTTCTGCGATTTAAATAGATATAAATAGTCTCCTTTAATAATAAAGGAAAATATTGGCGGGGAAAATTTGACACACCCGGGAAAAAATCGCGCTCTAGAGAAAAAGGATTTGACAGGCTTAGGTGGGAAATCTAAATCCCTAAGCCCAAATCTTACGGCAAAAACGACGCTAATCCTAATTAAAGCCCACACTGATCCTTAAAGCCCAAAATCCCTCGTTGATCCTTAAATCCCAAATCAGTCGGATGTGTCCTGCGCTGATGTGCCGGGATTGTTGAATCGGTGTTCTTGAAGAATTTCGCCCAGGGCATCCACAGATTGTGTAAGGGTTTTCTTATTATCTCTAATTTTGTGATCACACGTCTAGTTGATTAATTGCTTTTGTGTCTTTCTGAATCTTTGGTCAACTCTTGATTGTATATTTGTTTTGAGAATGCTATTTAGATATGCAGTTACTAAATTCTTGAAGAGATTAATGGTGTGTTCAGCTCGGCCGTGCTGAATCTTTGTTTAAACCCAACTCTTTTGAAAATACAATAGAAAAGAGTGTAATAAAATAAAGGTAGTTTGATCAATGAACTAATAAACACAGAAAGAAACAGAGAAACTGGATTGTTGCACTGAACACAAAACTGCAGTAGTTTCCCAAGATATTAATTAATAAATGGAATAATAATAACAACCCATGAAGTTTATCATGATAATATACCTGATCAGAGTCTGTCCATGAATGGTTTTTCATAATATCTGATCTTGATCCGCTAATTGCTAATTGTTGTAAACAAAGCAATATTATGAAAAATAATAATAACAAGTCAAGTCAACAAATGAGCTAATATTAGTTAGTTAGAGTACGTAGTTGTTCTAGTTATAACTTCTATTTTTTAGTAGTTATAACTTCTATTTTAAATCCAAATATAACAAGGTTGTTTCTGGGGATTGATCAATGGTGTCCATCTTGTGGTGAATAAATTTATTTTGAATGAAGATTTGGTGTCAGTCTAATTTTTGTTTGTTATTGAAAACTCTGGGATGATCTCTATTATAATTTATTATCTATTAATAAAATTGAAATAAATAGAATCTAATGATTATTACACCATGAAAAGGTTAAACTTAAGAAATACTTATCATGTTCTCTTCGAATTTCCCACGTCAAAGTCTGGCCTGATCATTGCATCTCTTCTTCTTTCCATCTCCTTCTGATCACGTTGGTAGTCGGTGGGATTGATCCCCGAGATTAGTGAAGAGTTAATGACTGAAGCTGCTCAAACATGTAAAGATATGTTAGCTCAGAAGAAAGTTGAGTTATTAGAAAAGAAGAAAGCTCATGCAAAATTGAAAAAGCAAAAGATGAAAGATGTTGAATTTGCAAGAAAAAAGTTTGATAGAAGAGTCACAGCGCTTAAGAAGAAAATGAAGGCAAATGAAAATTTGGTTGGTGAAAACTATGTGGATTTCATTGTTCATCCAGAAAGTTTTGATTACTGGAATGATGTGAAGAAAGGATGGCAAATAGCAAACTTCATTGTTAGGAAGTTTGGTGTGCATTCAAGTAAAGAGGATGAATTTGACGATTTTCAAAGTTATATGTTGAATTGCAAGAGAGTTCTGGAAAGATATCTTGTTAACATCAAGTACTGTTGGGATAAATATTTTATGCCCAAAAGAGCCTGTGTGGGAACCTCCTAGGTTGGAATCTGGAGAACCTGATCATGAGGAGATTGCCAGAATCATTCAGAAGATCATTCAAGATGAAGGAATTACTGATCTTCAACATAAGAAGGATATCAAAGCAGGGTTGTATTTGGCATACAAAATCTAAAGAATGAAGATGAAGGACTCAAGCTTACAAGATAAATTTTCTTTACATTATCTTTATTTCTTTACTTTCATATTTTTTGTAATTGTGTGAAATATCTGATCTGATTATGAATTTGACATTTTTGAATTGATGAACCGTTATGATTGACTATTTACTGAACTACTAATTTATAAACATTTAAGTAGTTTTGGCTTCATCAAAAAGGGGGAAATTGTTGGGATATGAATCCTTGAAACAATATTCTAGTTGATGAGATTGAGTTTTGATGGTCAAAAGCAACTTAAAGTTAATGATATATGTGGTTGGAAGTAATCTTACGAAGTCATCATAAGAAAACTTATAATCTGAGTTACTGATCTTATATATGTTATATGTGGAATATATTATGAACTGTTTATGAACTAAGCTGATGTTCATATTGTATAGACATCTTATAGAATAAGACTTAGATATACTTTTCTGTATGTAGTTCAGTTGAAGTATAGATAGGTTTTATATTTGTAAGTTTGTATTCTATTGTAAATCAGCAGAGTAAGTTCAGAACAGAAGACTACAAGTTAGAAGACTACTCCAAAGTAAGAAGACTATCAAGAGGAGTAAAAATGAAGCTCAGAAGTATAAGACAAGTATTCTGATGAAGCCCAGAATCGAAGTTGAGAACTGTTGTAGGTCCGTAGTTGAGTTGATAAGATTAATTAAGCTAGTAAAAGTCTAGAGGGGAGGGGTGAATAGACTTTTAAAAATCTTTCAAAATATCAAAGTACACAATGCGAAATTATCAGATTTAACAATGAGCCCTTAAGATTTTATACTCAACTAATATCGAATATGAACACTGATCTTGTCTATTCTATATGCAGATTAATCAATTAAACAAGTAATCAACTAAATAACAAATAAAACAGTAAAGTAAACAACACGAGATTTATAGTGGTTCGACAACTTGTCTACATCCACTCTCACAACTCCAGTCGTGAAATTCTCATTAACTCTTCTCTTTGAGTAGTGTGTTCTTGTGGCTTTAAGTCCCAAGAAATAAGACTTCGATCTTCTCGATTATACCACCAGGTATATCTTTGATCTAACAACTAGCTATTTTACAAGTAACTAGCAACTTGAATCAAACAAACAGTAAAGAAAAACTTCTTTAATTCAGTAGTAGCCTTCTTCGAATATGACTTGTCTCTTGGCTTGAACTTCCTGAATCTTCAACTCTACGAGTTTTTCTCTTGCTTTGAATATCTCTCAATGCACGCTTCAGTCTTTCAAATTTCAGTAGTCTTCAACGCTTCAATGTCTTCAACTATTTATAGACTTTAGAAATCAAGAACAGTTTGTTATCCAACAACCATTTCTTGATAACTAACTTTAAAACGGTTTCTTCTTATCCTTTAACGCGTTTCTTCAGTTAATTAGTTATTCCATAACTAACTCTTCAATCTACGATCTTATCTTCATTCTGTATCTTCACGCGTTTTTTACTCAAGTAAACTTCTTCCTTTTTCGCACTTAACTTGTCTAGTCTTCAACACTTAGACAATTCTTCAGTCTTCACTTCACTTGTCTTGTCTCGTAGTCATATTCCATACTCAGAATATTTCTGACTTCTTCATAACTCGTCTTGTCTGATCGAGTCTCCTTGTCTCTCAGCAATAGACTTCTTCATGTAGAACTAATCTGAACTAATCTAGTCCTATCGATCTAATCCTAACAAGACTATTACATTACTTTAAGCTTTATAATTTCAACTTAGTCAACTTAAAAACTATACATCAATATTTCATGAATATAAACTATGAGCTTCTATACAACAATTATATGCTCATCAAACAACCTATAGAAAAACTTATTTATAGTACTTATAAAACGTACTTGTCTTTTCTTTCTTTTGTATTTTGCACTCTACTAATCTTTCATAAGATGACTTCCATAACTAGATCAGTCAATACTTAGAAATATATTCAAGTCTACTATAACAAAACTACTTCATCATCAATTAGGATTTATATTTAGGATTCATATCCCAACAACTGTACTGAGTCGGAGTAAGAACAGTAAAATAGAAGAAGAGTAATTTTACTGTGCTGGAGGAGAATAAGTTTGGAAAACTTATTTGAAGATTAACTGAATATATCTGAAGATATGCTGACTTGGAATAAGAAGATAAGTTACAAAGTCGGTTTTACAAAGAATAAGTTACAAAAACAGTTTTAGAGTTAGTTTCACAAACTACTAACTGTCATACTAATTTCTATAAATACTGAGAGATCTTCTACAGCAAAGACTACTGAAACTGCTACTACTGATCTGAGAGCATTCAAGAGCAATTAAAAGTCTAAGAAGCATTCGAAGAAACTCAAAGAGTTTGAAGGAGATCAATTCTGAGAAGAAGCTACTGTTTTGAAGAGAGGAATCAAAGGCTACGAATTCAGATAAGTTTTACTTTATATTTTAGTTTGTGATTTCTGTAAAAACAAGTTTTCTAGTATCTTGTAGAATTACTAGTCGATCGAAGATATACATGGTGGTATAATCGAAAAGATCAAAGTCTTAGTCTTGGGACTTTAAGCCACAAGAAACTCAAGAAGGAGTTAATAAAACTTCACAACTGGAGTTGTGAGAGTGGATGTAGACATTTGTCGAACCACTATAAATCTTGTGTTCATTTACTTACTGTTTGATATTTGTTTAATTTCTTGATACTAAGAACGGTAAAGTTTACTAAGTAAAAGTTCAAAATCAAAAGTTGAGTATAAACTAATAAGGCTCACATTAATTCTGATAGTACTGAACTGGGCTGTATAAGCACAGTACAGTATAAGAACACTTAATTCCGCATTACACACTCTGATATTTTGACAGATTTTTAAAAGTCTATTCACCCCTCCCCTCTAGACTTTTTCTAGCTTAATCGATCTTAACTCAACTTGGGACCAACAACTAATACAACATATGTTCGCCTATAAGTTTCCAACTATTTGGGCTAATGGATTAAGAAAGTGATTAAATAATAAATACATATAGTGAAGTGATTGAGAGATAGAAAAAAAGTAAGAAATAAGTGATGTGTAAGAATAAGAATAAGAAAAAAAAAAGATATTTGCAAAAAAAAAAAAAAAAGGTATGAGAAACTTAATTATAGGCAGGCGGGCCAAAATGTTAAAATGGAAAGCTTATAGACGGACGGTAGGAGTATTATTTTTAACCATTTCACATTAATGATTCTAATTAAAAAACAATAACATAATAAAAGCATAAGAAATATTTAGAGTGTTGGGTTTGAAATCTTATTACTACATATATAAGAGGTTGAGTAATAAATTATGAAAAAAAAAAAAAAAAAGTCAATAACATATAACAATTTCATGCAAAATAAATTTCACATGAATAAAACATGTAAAACACAAAACACTAAAGTAAGTTTTTCATGGTCAAATTGTAAAAAAAATTAACATTGGTCTAACAAATTATAGAATTAAGCTCTATTTACTCGACTTAAATATAAATTGTACATCAAGCTACAAATTTTATTGTGTTACTATTGTTTTATGTATTTAATCGAACCACATTTCAAATTTTACATTTCTAAACAATTTAATGGTTTCTGGGAAATAAGTGTTTTTTATACATTTGTACTATAAATCTCGAGGGTTCATACTTATCACATATAAGCATCATAAAAAATTGCTAAAACACTATTGTCAACAAATATCTAACATATATGCATTTCAAATTTTTGGTATCACAAATTTTGTAAATTGCATTAGATGAAAAGGTAAATAGTATCATTTTTGTCAAATTAATGACGATGAAAACGAATATGAACCAAAATAAAAATTGAAACACCTACTCTTCCTCTAATTTATTGTTCTTATAACCTACAAATTACTACACTTAATAACCCTAAGAAAGGGTAACTGAAAGTAATAAAAATAAGTATTAACCAATAAGAGTATAATAATCAATACCACTATATAAGCAAGCCATTTGACGTAACACTCAACTACACCCGAAGCAATTTCAACTAACATTAGAATATTACTGCTAGAAGGAGCAAATATGGCTTATTCTTTGAAACGAATGCTTCTAATTGTTCTCATTCTCTCTACTGCAATTCCCATTTCATTTGGTCATAGAGATATTTCAGAATACGAAAGTGACTGGGAAGATTATTCAGATCCTGAAAATGGCGATGGAGATGATTCAGACTCAAGAAATGACGGAGGAAATGATTCGGAAATCACGCATTACCTGAGAGATCTCTGCTCAGATACCAAAAAGTCAAAGCAGTGCTGGAAAATCATTAAACTAGAGATAAACAGGTTCACTGACACGGATAGTCGGAACGTCGCAAGTGTTGTAATTGACCTGGCCATAGAAAAATCTCATGAAATCAATGATAAACTTAACCAACTTCGCAGTGATTCAAAAGACGATTCATTGAAAGACAAGTACAGAGAGTGCTCGAAAAATTACAACGACGCTAACCACAAACTGGAAATCGCGAAGGGAAACTTGGATTCCGATGATTATCGAAGAATTAAACAACGTGTGGAGGATGTTGCAAAGGAATTAAAGAGCTGCAAGCATCAATTTGGAAAAAAATCATTCGACCCAGCCCATATTATAGACAGGAACAAGGAATTTGGGCGGTATGTGGAGATTGTTAAGGCTGCGACAAAGCGTTTTGTGAGGCAAAGCGATGACAATAATGCCCAGAAGACTCAATCTAATTAATACTTTAGAATTAAAATTTTAGTGGAACTTTTATTTTTAAAACAATATGTTATTTAGGAAATTAATATTATATTGAAATATTTTTATTTTCCCATTAACTATTTTTTTTTTACGAAACCATAACATACTAAGAGAACATAATAATTCATTCTTTCAAAGGGAGAAATCTTTATTTTTCATCATTTACAAAATTTAATAGATTATAGATATTATTAATTAACACATAAAATGCATTGGGCAATACTCATGTTCAACACGATTTTTCAAATCTATAAATAACAGTTACAAAAAATCTAAACCCATAGTCGTCAATATATATATTAAATTAAAACTACCAAATTACGCGGATGCTAATACAATCTACTAATACATATGCATATATGATCCTACAAACATGAGTTTTTATCCTCCTTCAACCAGTTGAGTAACATCAAGACATGGAAGGTGGTCCTCCACGAATAATTTACATCTTAAAGACAACCAAGTCCAAGAAAAAAACATAAGTGTATTATTGAAGAGTACAAAGTTTATAAAAATGAGAAAGGCAAAATCAGACTGGAATAAAATTATACGTCTAATTCGTTCTAAGCCTATTGGGCTCATTAAGTTATCCCAAAGCCTCATTAGCAAGTGGATTCGTTATCTACCTATTATCTCACATGAATCGTGCCCAACTTTTTATATTTGGTTGACCAAACAAAAATGTAATTGTATATACTAGCTTATAAGTAAATTCCCAACACTACTATTTCTCATGTGTCTTGCCAATTCATTTTCTAATTAATTGAAATATTCGTCCATACATACCATTACTTACAAACTCGCGTGGCCTTGGTGCTATATCTCTCTGTGTCAGAGTTGCAGTAGGCCTGTGACACCCAAGCTAAAATATCGTCACATCGCCATGGCATGGGACAATTATCGAATAATTGGTGCATATAACCTACCCCAATTACTGAAGATGGAATGATTGTGAAAATGAACAAATTATTATTTGCAGTGTAATTCTTATCATCGTTTAAATAAAATAAATATGGTAAGAACAAATTGTGACTTGAATGCTCATGATACCAAGAAACCCAGAGTTATTTCTAAGTTTTGAAATCTTAATCCATACAAAATGAGTTATATAAAAAGTTTTGTAAGTCATAAGTGGTAACATAAATAGACATTATTAATACATCATATGTTCGCCTATAAGTTTCCAACTATTTGGGTTAATGGATTAAGAAAGTGATTAAATAATAAATATATATAGTACAAGTGATGTGATTGAGAGATAGACAAAAAATAAGATATAAGTGAAGTGTAAGAATAAGAATACGAAAAAAAAAAAGATATTTGCAAAAAAAAAAAATGTATGAGAAACTTAATTATATGCGGGCGGGCCAAAATGTTATAATGGAAAGCTTATAGACGGACGGTAGGAGTATTATTTTTAACCATTCCACATTTATCGATTCTAATTATAAAAACAATAACATAATAAAAGCATAAGAAATATTTAGAATGTTGGGTTTGATATCTTATTGCTACATATATAAGAGGTTGAGTAATAAATTATGAAAAAAAAAATCAATAACATATAACAATTTCATGCAAAATAAATTTCACGTGAATAAAACATGTACAACACAGAACACTCAAATAAGTTGTTCATGGTCAAATAGTATAAAAAAAATTAACATTAGTCTAACAAATTATAGAATTTAGCTCTATTTACATGACTTAAATATAAATTGTACATCAAACTATGAATTTTATTGTGTTAATATTGTTTTAAATATTTAAACGAATCACATTTCAAATTTTACATTTCTAAACAATTTAATGGTTTTTGGGAAATAAGTGTTTTTTATACATTTGTACTATAAATCTTGAGGGTTGATACATATCACATATAAGCATTATAAAAAATTGATAGAACAGTATTGTCAACAAATATCTAACTTATATGCATTTCAAATTTTTGGTATCACATATTTTGTAAACTACATTAGATGAAAAGGTAAATAGTATCATTTTTGTCAAATTAATGACGATGAAAACGAATATGATCCAAAATAAAAATTGAAACACCCACACTTCCTCTAATTTATTGTTCTTATAACCTACAAATTACTACACATAATAACCTTAAGAAAGGGTAACTGAAAGTAATAAAAATAAGTATTAACCAATAAGAGTATAATAATCAATACCACTATATAAGCAAGCCATTTGACGTAACACTCAACTACACCCGAAGCCATTTTAACTAACATTAGAATATTACTGCTAGAAGGAGCAAAAA
The DNA here is from genome assembly GCA_963675135.1 of Galeopsis tetrahit. NCBI lineage: Eukaryota > Viridiplantae > Streptophyta > Magnoliopsida > Lamiales > Lamiaceae > Galeopsis > Galeopsis tetrahit. The sequence continues at coordinate 22,235,671 of OY776120.1, read as the reverse complement.
TGGCTTATTCTTTGAAACGAATGCTTCTAATTGTTCTCATTCTCTCTACTGCAATTCCCATTTCATTTGGTCATAGAGATATTTCAGAATACGAAAGTGACTGGGAAGATTATTCAGATCCTGAAAAATGGCGATGGAGATTGTTGGTCCTGAAAGGAGTATATAACAAGTGTATGAGGGGGGGGGGGGGGGAGAATACACTTGTATGCAAATTCTTTTCAAACTTGATCAAACCAGAGTTCAGCAAGATTGTCTTGGACAACTCTGCTGAAGATGTATAACCTTTTCAAAGATAACCAAGCCACTAAGCACTATTGAGTACTTAGTTGAATGAATATCTAAGTTGGTTATAAGTGCGGAATTAGTGGTTGGCCCTTTAGTTTAGACTCCTTTAAGTTCTGAAATCACTTTAAGCAATGCAATCCAGTTTTCAGGGAACTTGTCCAATTCAGTTTTTGCACAGTCTTTGAATATATGTCCATTGAAAGATCAGTTTTGTGTGCAGTGTTGAATGTATGAAAGTACTATGAAAGTAAATCAACACAAGAGTTTATAGTGGTTCAGAGACTCAAGCTCCTACATCCACTTTCCCTGATTGAAAAGGATAATTCCTTCACTCTTGGAATTAACTTGTTTTATAGTGCCAAGGTGCACTTGATCAAGAACACCACTCCTTGGTGAATTGATCCCTAGGATGTCTAGAGTCCTAGTACCCTTTTCTCAACTCAGAACTGAACTGTTCTTCTCTCAACAGTCAGCTCCTACCACTTCTACTACTACAACCTTCTCACTTTCTCACTTGAAAGGGGTAAGGGTTGAAGTAAGGTTCCAACTAATGAGATATCCTTTACAATGAAAGTCAGTGTATAAGGATTATGATATCTCTCTAAGCTTTGTATGGATATACAATGGAGTTCAGCTTAGAAGAAGTGTTTGAAGACTAAGATAGTCTCTTGGAAAGCTTGAGAGCACTTGATAACTTGTAGGATAGTTGGCTTAGTAGTTGGTTGGATGCTCTCAACTGGTCTTCACACTTCTGTATTTATAGACAAATTTGAGGATTTGCCCGTTGGAGAGGCAGTCCCAAATTGCTATAAATGTCTTCCTTGAGTTCTTCAAACTGGAAGACAGATTCTTGATAGTGACATGTCCTCATTTTGGTAATAAACGGCTGTTAAGACTTTGTCTTCATTCTGCAGCACTCTTCCCAATGTTTGACTTTAAGATTCACTTGTTAAGACTTGGACATGGCTTCTGAAGGTTGTTCCAATGATAGACAACATTCCTTATCAAATGGACAACTCTGCTTATCACTATTAGCATACTTGCTTATCAGCATAGTTGGCTTGCTCTTTTCAGATGACTTGGCTCTCTTCCCTTTGCTTCTTTTGGAGTTGATCTTAGCATCATTGTTTTAGGTCTTTTAGGGTGTAGTTGTCTTCATCTCTTCAGCATAGTTGACTTTTAAGCTTCAGAACACTTGTTCTGGTTCAATCTCACTGAGACAACTCTTCTGGACAACTCTCATGATCAACATACTTGGCCTTTAAGCTTCAGAACATTTGTTCTTGTTTTAATTGTGCAGAGACAACTCTTTTGGACAACTCTCCTGATCAGCATACTTGGCCTTCAAATAGCTTTGGTGATTATTCCAAAATTTGAGCCTTAAGGGGACTTGTTCTTGATATTCTTTAAAGCATATGTTCCCCCTCAAATTGTGCATCTAATCATCTAAGAGCTGCCTAACATATCAGCTCCTCATCTAGCCTTATTCTATATGTTCCAACATGCTTAGAACACAATCATCTTAGACTTAGGCATGTCTTAGTGGGTTTTGGTATTGAATCAAAACATATCTCATTTTATTCCCAACAATTTCCCCCTTTTTGATAATGCCAAAACCTATACATTTTATGCAAAAGTGACTTGACTACACCTATTACATTTATCTTCAGAAGACATGACTAGGTCACTTATCCTGAAAAAGAATGTGTTAGTGTACTCACTATTCAAGTTGCAAATAGGTTTCAAAGATAGGCATAGAGAGATTTCTGTAACTATGTTTCTTGATTCAAAAGGTGTTCAACTATCATTCATTCAAAAGTACATTACAAGCATGTTGATAGTTGAAGTTAACATATCAGAGCATGAATTTAAAACAGTATTACATTAGATCATTTCATTACAAGATATTAGAGCATATACTAAATAACATCTAGATCTTCAAGTATCAGAGCACAAAAGCATATCAGAGCAAACATATTTTCAGAGCACACCACATCAGCATTGTTGATCAAACTTCAGCATAGATGACCAATTTCAGAAAATCAGTATTCAAGACAGTCAGATTCAGCAGAAAGGGATTAAGAGGACTTAGCCAATTTCAGAGATCATCTTCAGGAGGTGGCACCATCCCATATTGTGCCCACACCCTCTTCTTAAGTTCCATGACCTCTTGATTAGTGCCCTTAGGTCCAAGTACCATCTTGTTTAGCTTCACAATTTCTAGGAATTCTTGGAGAATCCTAGATTGATCAATCCATCCTTCCAGCTTGGGAGGCATGTAGATGATTGGCTTGGGAGCAGTGAATTCAATCCTTGCAAGATCAGCAGCTGCAAGTAGTTTCTGATAAAGGTCTCTGAAGTATTCAATCATGAACTCAGCAAAGGTGGTGTTGACTTCCCTTCCATTCCACCTATCAATGACATAATAGTCATAGACAAACTCCCTTTTTGCTTCTTCCCATGAGTCATTCAGTTGAATTGGCACCCATTTATCCAAGTGAGGATATTTGGTGTCCATGGGGATCAAGAGCAGTGGCTACAACTTGTTGTAACTTTGATGGATCATTCAGCAACACAACTTTCTTCTTCTTTGGTCCTGGTCCAAAGCATTCTTCATACAATTCTTCTATATCTTCAGCAGCTTTGGCAACATCAGGGGACTTAGTCTCAGCAGACTTTTCAATTTCAGAAGACTTGTCCTTTTCAACAGTTTTGGACACTTCAGCAGTTTTATCCTTTTCAGCAGTCTTGGGCTTCTTCTTGGGAATTGCTTCCTCTACAACTCTGAACTCAAGAGGGAGTTCTAGGCTGTTGGGAAAGTCAGTGAATGTTTCAGCTTTTCTTTTGTTTCCCTTGGCTTTCTTGATTTGGCCTCTTGTTTGGACACCTTCAGCTCCTTTGTCCAATCCAGAAACTTCTCCTCCTGGTCTCTGCTGAAATCTTGCCCTTTCTTCCTGTGCTGATGCCATAGAAGCCTTCAATGCAATGGCTAACTGCTCTTCTTCTCCAAGATCTTCCAAGTTCAGCACTGCTGGCTCTTTTCCCTTATCTTCAGCAGCTTTTTCCTTGCCCTTGTTGAACCTCCAATAATCAAGGCACCTTTTGCCCTTTCTCTTTCCCTTTCCCCCTTTTTGGCAGCATCAAAACATTGAGGTTTGAGCTCACTCATGGTTGTAGCCATCAGGGATTGGGCTAGGTTCAGAGATTTCATCTCTTCCAGCAGATATACATTTTCATCATGTATGTTCTGCATTCTATCACTGCTCAAGCTAAGGAAGGCTATAACAGGCTTCATCTTTTGCTTAAAAACCTCCTCCAAGGTTGCTTTCAAAGATGCATCCAATTGGGCTTTTAAGAGCTCAGTGAGGTTGGCCACTGCACCTTCAGCAATGTTGGCCATCACTTCTTGGGAAAATTTTTCAGATGCAGCCTTGACCATTGCTAGCCTCTGTTCCTCAGCTCTTTTCTTTTGAAGTGCAGTCTTCTTTCCAAGGGCTTGCTTGACAATTAGTCTGAGAGCTTTGACATTTGCATTGTGATTATCTCTCATCAGCTTCTGTTCCTTCTTGACCTCTTCTGAGATGGATTCCATGGTGGTTTTGGCTTTCTGAACTTCAGTGGAAATGGTTTGAAGACCAGATTCCACTCCACTTATTCTTGCTTCCAATGTAGGGAGCACTACATCTTCAGAGCTAGTTAATCTCATCTCCACAGATGCTAGAGTTCTTCCTTGCTCATTCAATGCTCCAGATGTTTAAGCATGAGCAGTTTGGACTTGATGAGCTAAGGAGTCCAACTTTTCTGATTGCATCCTAAGCAAGGCTTGTGCTGATCCAGTGTCTACTTGGATGGGTGCATCTGTTAAGAACTCATCTGCAAATATTTGGTCAAGAGAAATACCTGCAATGTTAGACAAATAAAAAATGTTAGGGAATAAACACTCATCACCCTCAATTTCTTTTTCATAAGACTCTGATACATGAGCAGCCTTCTTCTCATTTTCAACTCTTTCTTTTCTTCCTTCATTAATAATGTCCTCACTCAAGGATTCAGGCCTCCTCTCATCAAGGGATTCTTGAAGTTCAGATTTGACTTCAAGAATAGTCTGTCCTTCCTCACTTATACCACCCTCTATATTGGTCCTGAAAGGAGTATATAACAAGTGTATGGGGGGGGGGGGAATACACTTGTATGCAAATTCTTTTCAACTTTGATCAAACCAGAGTTCAACAAGTTTGTCTTGGACAACTCTGCTGAAGATGTATAACCTTTTCTAAGATAACCAAGCTGAGTACTTAGTTGGGTGACTATCTAAGTTGGTTATAAGTGCGGAATTAGTGGTTGGCCCTTTAGTTTAAACTCCTTTAAGTTCTGAAATCACCTTAAGCAGTACAGTCCAGTTTTCAGGGAACTTGTCCAATACAGTTTTTGCACAGTCTTTGAAAGATCAGTTTTGTGTGCAGTGTTGAATGTATGAAAGTACTTTGAAAGTAAATCAACACAAGAGTTTATAGTGGTTCAGAGACTCAAGCTCCTACATCCACTTTCCCTGATTTAACAGGATAATTCCTTCACTCTTGGAATTAACTTGTTTTATAGTGCCAAGGTGCACTTGATCAAGAACACCACTCCTTGGTGAAATTGATCCCTAGGATGTCTAGAGTCCTAGTACCCTCTTCTCAACTCAGAACTGAACTGTTCTTCTCTCAACAGTCAGCTCCTACCACTTCTACTACTACAACCTTCTCACTTTCTCACTTGAAAGGGGTAAGGGTTGAAGTAAGGTTCCAACTAATGAGATATCCTTTAAAATGAAGATCAGTGTATAAGGATAGGATGTCTCTCTAAGCTTTGTATGGATATACAATGGAGTTCAGCTTAGATGAAGTGTTTGAAGACTAAGATAGTCTCTTTGAAAGTTTGAGAGCACTTGACAACTTGTAGGATAGTTGGCTTAGTAGTTGGTTGCTCCAAATGGTCTTCACACTTCTGTATTTATAGACAAATTTGAGGATTTGCCCGTTGGAGAGGTAGTCCCAAATTGCTATAAATGTCTTCCTTAAGTTCTTCAAACTGGAAGACAGATTCTTGATAGTGACATGTCCTCATTTGGGTAATAAACGGCTTGTTAAGACTTTGTCTTCATTCTGCAGCACTCTTCCCAATGTCTGACTTTAAGATTCTTTTGTTAGGACTTGGACATGGCTTCTGAAGGTTGATCCAATGATAGGACAACATTCCTTATCAAATGGACAACTCTGCTTATCACTATCAGCATACATGCTTATCAGCATAGTTGACTTGCTCTTCTTCAGATGACTTGGCTCTTTCCCTTTGCTTCATGTAGATGTGATCTCAACATGATTCATTGAAGTCTTTTAGGGTGTAGTTGTCTTTATCTCTTCAGCATAGTTGTCTTTCAAGCTTCAGAACACTTGTTCTGGTTTAATTGTACTGAGACAACTCTCCTGGACAACTCTCCTGATCAGCATACTTGGCCTTTAAGCTTCAGAACCTTTGTTCTTGTTTTAATTGTGCAGAGACAACTTCTCTGGACAACTCTCCTGATCAGCATACTTGGCCTCCCATAGCTTAGGTGATTGTTCCAGAATTTGAGCCTTAAGGGAACTTGTTCTTGATAGTCTTCAAGGCATATGTTCCCCCTCAAGTTGTGCATCTAATCATCTAAGAGATGCCTAACACATCAACTTCTCATCTAGCCTTTTTCTATATGTTCTAACAATCTTAGAACATAATCATCTTGACTTAGGCATGTCTCAGGGGGTTTTTGGTATTCAATCAAAACATTTATCATTTTATTCCCAACAATTTCCCCCTTTTTGATGATGCCAAAACCTATACATTTTATGCAAAAGTGACTTGACTACACCTATTACATTTATCTTCAGAAGACATGACTAGAGTCAATTTTCCTGAAAAAGAATGTGTTAGTGTAATCACTACTCATGTTGTAAATAGGTTTCAAGGATAGGCATAGAGAGATTTCTGTAACGGTGTTTCTTGATTCAAAGGATGTTCAACTATCATTCATTCAAAAGTACATTACAAGCATGTTGATAGTTGAAGTTAACATATCAAAGCATGAATTCAAAACACTATTACATATGAGCATATACTAAATACTTAATAACATTTGGATCTTCAAGTATCAGAGAAAAAACTTATATTAGAGCATATCAGAGCAAACAAATTTTCAAAGCACATCAGCATTCTTGACCAAACTTCAGCATAGATGACCAATTAAACATATCTTCAGATAAGATAAGTTTTCAACCACCAAAAAGGTCAGAAGACTTAGCCATTTTAGAGATCATCTTCTTTAGGTGGCACCATCCCATATTGTGCCCACACTCTTCTTTTCAGCTCCATGGCTTCCTAGTTGGTTCCTTTAGGTCCAAGGGTCATCTTGTTCAACTTGAGGATCTCTAGAAACTCTCTCAGGATCCTTGACTGGTCAACCCATCCATCAAGCTTTGGAGGCATGTAAATGATAGGCTTGGGGGCATCGAGTTCAATTCTTGCAATATCAACAGATGCAAGCAATTGTTGATACAACTCTCTGTAATATTCTATCATGAACTCAACAAAGGAAGAGTTGGCATCTCTTCCATTCCATCTGTCAATGACATAATGGTCATAAACAAATTCCCTTTTAGCCTCTTCCCATGTGTCATTCAGCTGAATGGGCACCCATTTATCCAAGTGTGGATATTTGGTGTCCATTGGAATCAGTAGATGGGGCTTCATTTTGCTGTAGGTTGCTCTCCTTCTTCTTGGCTTTTGGAAGTCAGCTCTTCTCTTATCTCTTGCTCTGTTGGCCTCATCCATCAAGTCCATTTTCTCTTGGGCCCTCATCATGGCCAGTTTCTGTTGAGTTTCAGGGTCTTTACCATACCCTTCATGAAACAACTTTGATGGATCAAGAGCTAAGACATTTGTCTTCTTTTTGGGCTCAAGTCCAAATCCTTCAGCAAACAACTCTTCAATATTTTCAGTGGACTTGGGACCTTCAGCACTCTTGTCAGTTTCAGAAGATTTATCCTTTTCAGCACTCTTGGATACTTCAGCAGTTTTGTCTTTTTTAGCATTCTTTGCCTTTTTGGAAGTAGGCTCATCATCATCAATTCTGAACTCAGGGGGCAGATCAAGGCTGTTGGGAAAATCAGTGAATGTTTCAGCTTTTCTTTTATTTCCTTTGGCCTTCTTAATCTTTCCTCTAGTTTGGACACCTTCAGCATCTTTGTCCAAACCAGATACCTCTCCTCCTGGTCTTTGTTGTAGCCTAACTCTTTCCTCTTGTGCTGAAGCCATTGAGTTCTTCAAGGCAATTGCTAACTGTTCTTCTTCATCCAAATCTTCTAAGTTCAGCACTCCTGGCTCTTTTCCTTTTCCTTCAGCAATTTTGTCCTTTCCCTTAACTGGGCTTCCAATGACCAAGGCACCTTTTGCTCTTTCTTTTTCCCTTTCCCCCTTTTTGGCAACATCAAAATACTGGGGTTTGAGCTCACTCATTGTTGTAGCCATCAGGGATTGGGCTAGGTTCAGAGATTTCATCTCTTCCAACAAATATACATTCTCATCATGTATATTCTGCATCCTATCGCTGCTCAAGCTAAGGAAAGCTAGAACAGGCTTCATCTTTTGTTGGACAACCTCCTCCAAGGTTGCTTTCAGATATGCATCAAGTTGGGCCTTAAGAAGCTCAGTGAGGTTGGCCACTGAACCTTCAGCAATGTTGGCCATTACCTCTTGGGAAAACTTTTCTGAGGCTACTTTCACTATAGCAAGCCTTTGTGCTTTTGCTCTTTTCTTCTGCAATGCTGTCTTCTTTCCAAGTGCTTGTTTGACAGTTAGTCTGAGAGCTTTGACATTTGCATTGTGGTTATCTCTCAGCAACTTTTGTTCCTTCTTGACCTCTTCTGAGATGGATTCCATGGTGGATTTGGCTTTTTGAACTTCAGTGGAAATGGTTTGGAGACTAGTTTCCACACCACTTATCCTTGCTTCCAATGTGGGTAGCACCACATCCTCAGAGCCTGTTAATCTCATCTCCACAGATGCTAGAGTTCTTCCTTGCTCATTCAATGCTCCTGAAGTTTCAGCATGAGCAGATTGGACTTGATGAGCTAAGGAGTCCAATTTTTCTGATTGCATTCCAAGCAGGGCTTGTGCTGAGCCTGTATCCACTTGGATGGGAGCATCTGTCAAGAACTCATCTGCAAATATTTGGTCAAGGGAAATACCTGCAATATTAGACAGATCAAAAATGTTAGGGAATAAACACTCATCACCCTCAATTTCTTTTGCATAAGACTCTGATATATCAGCAGCCTTCTTCTCATTTTCAACTCTTTCTTTTCTTCCTTCATTTAAAATGTCCTCACCCAAGGAATCAGGCCTCCTTTCATCAAGGGATTCTTGAAGTTCAGATTTGACTTCAAGAATAACATGTCCTTCCTCACTTATACCACCCTCTATTTGTGGTACACTCACTATCTTAGTGATCACAACCTCTCTTTCATCCTCTACTCCCTCTGATTTTTTGACTAATCTCTCATTTTCAACACCTTCACCTAGACCTGCAACATCTCCACATTCAACAAAGTTCAAAGATGGCAGTTGTGGGGAGATCACAGTGCTTATTACAGCAGCCACTAAGTCATCCTGAATGATTATGGGCTGATCAGTGTCCAACTCTTCTGACACTGAATATGCCTTAACCAAACCAGCCTCTAATAAAGGAACCTCAACATCTTTAGGCTGTGCCTTGGGTTCAGAGGAACCTTCATTGGCAGATGTATCTTTGCTTGTGTTATCACCCTTGGTCAACACCTCTGATGAAGCAGAGCCTTTCCTATGATAGGTTAGGAGGGGGGTTGAAGGCAGATTAGATTCAGAAGGGTTGGGATTGGTTTCAGGAGGGTTGGGTTTTGAGGGGTTTGAGGGATCATCAGGGGAATCATCATCATTTGAGCTACTATCAGGGTGTTTGATGCCCTTAGCTTTTCTTTCCTTTTCCTCAATGATCTTCTCATCTACTAACTTTGTAAACACATTCTCATCAATGAGAAATCTTGTTTTTAGCACACCAACAAAGTGTAGTAGTCTGCTTTCCTCCACTTGCCACCAGTTTGCACCCTTATCTTGGATGACTTGTGATATCTCCATTATAGTTTTGTCTTTAACATCCACAAGCATCCTCAAATCATGAAATGTCTTCTGAATTCTTGGAAATTCAGCAAGTTGTGGATACAAACTGTCCACAGTAGCCTTGGCTCCACCTCTGAGCATACTCTCATAAGTATACTCCTCCTCATCTCCACTTGAATGGGGACTTTGGGTTATAGGGGAGTTGGCTCTGTCTTCTCCTAAAGTGGCCTCTGGAAGGTTAAGTTCAGGAATGTTGGCTTCAGAAGGGTTGGGTGCAGTTGAAGGTACTTAAGTTGCTTTTGAGAGCAATGGATCTGAAGGGGCTTTGCTCAGGGGGGTTGGCTCATTAAGTGCAGATTCTAAAATCTTTGAATAATTGAGCATGGATGAGTCAAGGGGTGACAGCAATCTTGTCTCATCTACAGCTAAGTCTGCAAGCACACCTATCCCACTTCTTTGCACACTCCCTTCTGGAGAGTATCTCTTTGTAAGATTGACAGGGGTGATTGGTTGGTTTGTGGGAGTTTCATGGGTTTCAGGGGAGTTGGGTTCAGCATTTTGGGTTTCAGGAAGGTTGGCCTCTATTGGTTGACCTTCAGGGACCTTGGATTCTGGAGTTCCAGAACCAGAGGAGTTAGTCCTTGACTTAGACTTGGTCCTGCTTTCAGCTCTGCTCTCTCTTAGAGCAAGTTGTAGAGACTTTTATTCCTGAAGCTCTAACACTTTTTCAGTAGGCTTGACCCTTCTCTTGCTAGCCCTACTGATCCCACTTCCTTCTCCATCTTTCTCAGTGACAACCTCCCTGATTCTCTTTTCACCCTTAGACTTTTGTCTAGTCTCATTGTATCTTTGTCTCAACTCTTCTGAGTGATCAGAAGGTACATGCACTCCTTCTTCAGCAACTTCTTCAATTTCAGTTGAGGCTCCTGAATTTTCTTCTGAAGGAATTTGAGACATCTTTCTTGTCTTTACAGCTCTGGCCTTAGTTCTTTTCTTCAACTTTGGCTTCTCTTCAGCTTTTTCTTCAGCAGGTTTGGCCAGTTGCAACCTTCTTTGCTCAATTTTCTTACTAAGATTTCTGAACATGATTTCCTGGGAAGGGAGGGGCTTTGCAAAGGTTTGCATTTGTGAATAGTGGGAAAACCTTTCAATCAACAAGCTTGCCCTGGTGCAATACTTGAGTTTTCCTTCCAATACAACCTTATTGTGAGCTTTTACTTTGAATTTGGCCTTTCCTTCATCATCTCAGACAGGATGAAGGTCCTCCAATCAAACTTGATGCCCTTGTCACTGGCATCAATAACTGCAACCATAATTCTGATTCTTGGATGGCTGACCTGCTCCAAGCTTCCAATGTTGCTAAAGAGGCTCTTGGTAATTACCTCAAAAAGGTTTAGAAATCTTGGCTTAAGAGTTCTCTTGTGTTGTGTTGAAGAAATGGGGCCTGGGACCAATAGCCATTCTTGTGCTATCTCCTCTTCATGGTCAGCACCATAGAATTCTGGATTCCTTCCCTCTGAAGGCAATCCAAAAGCTCCTTCAAGGTCTTCCTTAGAGAATTTCACCCTGTGAAATCTCTCTTCCTCCTCTCCCTCAGCTACATAGGAGAGTCTTGTAGCAACTTCACCATTTTCAGGCTTGCCTTTCCACTTGAGAAATGCAAAGAAATCATCCATGTAACTCTCCAGGCAAGAGCTTGGCCTTTCTTCCATGAATTTCTTGAGTCCAGCTCTTCTCAGCCATCTAAGAGTTGGAGTTACCTCAGGTTCTTCACTTTCAAAAGATGCAATGGGCTCAAAGTGAAGGTTGTTCTTGTTGCTTAGATAGCCAAAATCAATGTCTAGAGCCTTGTTGGAGAAATCAATGATCATTTCTAGTCTTACTTTGGGAGCCATTGAAAGTTACAGAAATGAATTTGAGTGAGTATGAGAGTGTTTGAAGAAGATGAAAGCTAGGGTTTCGAATACTTGGGGAAGAAGTGTTTGTGGGGGATCTTAAGACTTGTGAATATTCTAAAAATAATGTTTGTCAATGAGTTGGTGAAGTCTTGAGGCAATTCAACGGTTAACAAAAATGGAAATCAAATTTGGACGGCCAGGATTGATTTCAGGGGAGTTGTCCAATTTTGATCCAATGGTCAAAAACCATTGTAACAGTGAGTAGTTGGTTTTATTCAAAACGTGGAAGTTATTTAATATTAGTTAATGGTTGAGGAGTTTTCAAGGTAGATCATGGCTTGAAAAGGTGTAATGCAAACAAGAATTAAATCTTGGCATTTAATGCATGGAAAGTGACCTTTTGGGTGGGAGACAAATTAAATCCCAAAAAGGTGATATCTGTATATGGAATGGGACAGATTTCAAAATAGGCAAATGATTACCCAAAATAGGTGCTTATCAGACCAAGATTTGGTTTGATAGCTAGGACAACTTATCTGACCCTACTTGGACAAGTGTCGTGAAAGGATGTGGACAAGTGTCCTGAATCTCAATGGACAAGTGTCCTGAGTAATTTAGGTCACCTCTTCTGAATTTCAGTAGACTTGACCAAGTCTGCTGAATACCAATATAGTTCCTTTTATTTCCATTAACTGCAATAGGATTTACTTGTCCAACTTCCCTGGATCAAGTAATCCCAATTCTGTTGATAGCTCTAGAAACCTTGCCTCTGCAAGTGGCTTAGTCAATATATCAGCTTTTTGATGATCTGTGTGGATTTTCACCAACTTTATGTCCTTCTTCTCCACATGATCTCTAATGAAGTGATGCTTGATGTCCACATGTTTGCATCTAGTGTGTAACACAGGATTCTGTGATATTGCAATGGCACTATTGTTGTCACAGAAGATAGGCACTTCAGTAGAGTTGACATTGTAGTCTCTTAGTTGTTGTCTCAGCCATAGAATCTGAGCACATCAACTTCCAGCTGCAACATATTCAGCTTCAGTGGTGGAGGTAGCCACTGTATTCTGCTTCTTGGAGAACCAAGATATGAGTTTGTTGCCCAAGAATTGACAAGTCCCTGAAGTGGACTTTGTTGGGATATGAATCCTAAAGACAAGTCCTAAATGATGAAAAGATAAGATATGTTTTGATAAGCCAAAAAGAAGACTTGAATATTTTCTAAGTGTTGACTGATCTAGTCTAGTTAAGAAGAAGTCATCTTGTACAGATCAGTAGAGTTCACAAGACAAGTACTAGTTCACAAGACAAGTACTGAGTTTCACAAGTAATAAGTTCACAAAGACAAGTATAAAAGAAAAGACAAGTACTTATAATATGTTGATACTTTTTATAATTGTTAGGTTTTATAGTGAGCTATTTAAAGATGTATAGAAGCTCATGTTTTACGATTTATATTTGATGTATAGATTCTTAAGTTGACTAAGCTATGTTATAAAGCTTAATGTAATGTAATAGTCTTGTTAGGATTAGATAATAGGACTAGATTAGTTCTTGATGAAATCTGAAGAAGAAGTCTACTGCACAAGATAAGTAGAAGACGAAGTCTACTACTGAAGGACAAGACAAGTGCGCAAGACAACAAGACAAGTCAACAAGAAGACTGAAGTTAGTTACAAAAATGCGTGTTGAAGATAAGGATTGAAGAGTTAGTTAAGGAATAACTAATTAACTGCTTAAACGCGTGGAAGGATAAACTTTGGAAGTTACAAGTTAGTTTTCAAGAAAAGGTTGTTACACAACTGAAAGTTCTTGAAATTAAAGTCTATAAATACCGCAAGGTATTGATCGATTAAAGACTACTGAGAGATTACTAAACGACTGAAAATCAAATTACTGAAGCATTACTGAAGCATTCGAAGAAGTTTACTCTCAGAGTTTGTAAAAGTTCAAAAAGCAAGTCCGCTACTCAAGTGAAGGAAGATCAAAGAAGACTGCTACTGAAAATCAGAGAAGTTTTATTTTGTTGTTTTTGTTATCAAGCTGCTAGTTACTTGTAAAATAGCTAGTTAGATCGAAGAGGCACTTGGTAGTGTTTTCGAGAAGATCTAAGTCTTATTTCTTGGGACTTAAAGCTACAAGAACACATTACTCCATTGGACGAGTTAATAAGAATATCACAACTGAGTTTGTGAGAGTGGATGTAGACAAGTTGTCGAACCACTATAAATCTCGTGTTTGATTTACTTTACTGTTTTGTTTTGTCTTGATTGATTAACTGTTTATCTCCATAATTGAACAAGACTAGTTGAGTAAACACTAAAACAGAGTTCTCGAATTAAAGAGTTGAGTATAAACTACTTGGGCTCATTGATTAATTTCGTTATTTCGCATATTGTACTTTGATATATCGAAAGATTTTTGAAAAGTCTATTCACCCCCCTCTAGACATTTTCACTATCTTACTCGTTATTAAACTCAACTTGGGACCTACAAGTGGTATCAGAGCAGTAGTTCACGAACTGCTGTTTCTTGATAACCGACTGAAGACTTGGGTGAAAGTCTTGGTCCGTGACTGTACGTGCTCTTACGTGTCCTTTATCGCTGTACTTGGAAATATCTGTTTCTTGATACTATACTATGTTATACGTATCTTCTTTAATCATGTCGCTCGAAATTAGTGCTAACAAGTTACCTAAGTTCCAGGTTCAGGACTATGACTATTGGAAGCTGAGGATGGAAGCCATCTTCAGTTCCACTCACGACTTAATGATCTCCGTCATCACTGAAGGTCCAATCGTGACCATGATCCCCAATATTGCTGCCCTCGACAAGGACAAACCCGTGGGTACTCTCGTTAAGAAACCAAGGTCAGAACTAACCTCAAAAGAAATGAGGCAGAATAATTTGGATAGCTTGGCCAAGAATTACATCTTACACACTCTTCCTAACGAGTATCTAGGAAAAGTGTAAAAATGCAAAACTGCCAAAGAGATGTGGGACAGATTATCTATCATTTGTGAAGGGACAACCCTAATCAAAGAGAGCAAACTTTCCACAACGGTCCAAAGATTTGAATCATTTCATATGAAAGCTGGTGAAACAATTGACCAGTTGGATACTCGTTTTACTAAGATCATGAATGACTTGGAAGTCCTTGGTAAATCATATACTCTGCGTGAAATCAATCTTAGGATTCTTAAAAGCCTTGATAGTCGATGGAAAATGGTAAAAATGCTTGTTAAGAATACCCAAGATATAGACGTGTGGACTGCATAGACCATGTTTCAAACTCTAAAGGCCCATGAGTTTGATTTAGATGAAGATGAACCCATAGCAAGTAGTGACAGAGAACATGTTGTATCTAAGAACGTTGCTTTTAAGTCTAGTTAGTCTAAGGTAGACAGGTTGAAGTCTAAGACTAGGTCTACTTCTGTGAAAGACGAGTTAGATACGGATCTTAGTCTGAAGGATCAGGTAAGCCTCATGGTTAGAAAGTTTGATAGGCTGAATAAACGTTTCAGAAGATATAAGAAGTTCTATAGAGATCAAAGAGGGTCTGCTTCTAAGAACTCGTCTGAGACCAGACGAGACCGAAACTCGTCCGAAATGAGAGACGAAGTCTCGAAAGGTAACATACAAGATAGAGAGTCTGATAGTAGGAAGATTACTCGTTCTGATAGACGAGATAAACCAAGGAATAACTCTCCTATTAAAAAGGCTACTAATGATCTCTTGTGCTATAACTGTGAGAAACCAGGTCACTACATATATGAATGTCCAGACCTGACCACTGATGATCGAGAAGAACGCAAAGCACGAAGGGAAAGAAGATACAACCGTGGCAAGAAGGCAATGATGGCCAATGATGACTCTGATTCTGATTCAGACGAGTTGCCATCGTCCTCATCTAGCTACCCGTCTGATCCAGATCACGATGAAGCCTTCATAGTAGATGATGGTCTATGCTGCATGGCTAAAATCGACCAAGAGGTATCATCTGCTACTTCATTTCAATCTTGTGATGAATCGGACTCTGATGAAAGGGATACTGCCAGTAGCAAAGTAGGGAGTAGCCTTCAGCACTCTACTAGTGCAGTTGAAGACGACCTCCTACTTGCTAACCAGGCATTCATTGAAGTCAGCGACGAGAACATTGCATTAAAACAGGAAATCATTGATCTTAAGGAAGCTCAGTCTAAAGTAGATCCTAATGTAACAGTCCTAAATGAACGCTTGACTGAAGATTTAAGTCAACTCAAAGAAAAGTGTGCATTGACAGACAGGTTATATCAAGACCTACTTAAGACACATGCAACTGAGAAAAATGAATTCAATGTTTTAAAAAGTAAGTGCAAAAAACTTGAAGAACGTAATAAGTTCTTAGAAACCGAGGTTGTCACTCTAGACCTTAAACTTACTGACCTGGTTAACTCCTCTAAGGCTAACCTTGAATTGTCAGATAGGTATAGGGTTCCTGTTGACAAGACAGGCATAGGTGCTGAAACACCTAGCTCGTCTACTCAAGTCCCTAAGAACCTTACTATTTTCATCTCAAGCTCTTTGACTAATGATAAAGGAAAAGGACCAATGATATACGATATTGGAACTCCATCTGAAGGCACTGTACCCAAACAGACTCAAGTTAACACTCCAATTACCAAGGGAGGTAAAAAGAATGTTAACAACAAGGCTGTTCCGTTTAAGACGAGTCAACAAAGGACTAGAAATCGTGGACGACCTAATCAGGTCAGATACGAGGACTGGTATCCTGAGGAGACAAGTACTAGACAAGTAAAAACTAGATGGAAAGAGCCTAGACCTCCTTTCATAAGGCAGTCTCAGCTCTACTCGTCTAGGCCTAGGAATATGGCTCCAAAATATCGTATTCAACCCGTCTTATATCCTCCGCCTAAATCGTATGATATCGAAGGAGAAGAAAGACCTAAACATGTCTATAAACCGTATGGCCCCAATGCATACAAACCCTACTCTGACTATCACAGACCGGTGCCTACTCAAGTAGAGGTTAAGTCAAAAGGCTACCTTAGACGAGTAGACCCAAGAACTGCTGATAGGCCAGACAAGGACAACAGGGTCTTATTTTGCAACAAATATGGTCGAAAACTTAGAAGATCAAACTTGTTCAGGACTCCAATGTATATTTGGATTCCATTGAACTCGACGAACCCCCCAGGACCCCAATAAACAAGGAGGGTACCTAAATTATGAAATATCATCTAATGCAGGGTCGACTCGATCTATACAAGAAGGGTGGCTCAGTAGGAGAAACTTGGTACATAGACAGTGGTTGTTTGCACCACATGACTGGTACCAAGGCACTTCTATCAAGCTACTATGAGCAAGAAGGACCAAAGGTTATATTCGGTGACAGCTCTACAGCCATCACAAAAGGCTTTGGCTATATCCGAAATGGCGACGTAGAGATACAAGATGTATCATACGTAGAAGGTTTGAAATATAATCTATTATCTGTTTCACAGTTTTGTGATCGAGGTTACAAAGTGCAGTTCAAAAGTCAAAAGTGCGAAATCATAGACAAGAGGACTCATACCGTACTACTCATCGGCATAAGACAAGGTAGTGTGTACATTGTGAATTGGATTAGTTGTCCGCGGGACACTTGTCTTCTTACTAAGACACCCAGAGAGACCAGTTGGCTTTGGCATAGACGCCTTTGCCACATGAAATTTAAGGTGATTAATAAGATTGCAAGAGATTACCTTGTTGAAGGTATACCCAACGAAATCTATTTCAAATCACATGTATGTGATGCCTGTCAAAAAGGTAAACATGTAAAGGGTTCCTTTAAATCTATTCCAACCCTCTCAACAAGTAGAGTTCTTGAACTTCTACATATGGACTTATATGGCCCAATTACTCCTCCAACTTTGAACGGTAGAAGGTACACACTTGTTGTGGTAGACGACTATTCTAAGTTCACTTGGGTAGTCTTCTTACACAAGAAGAGTGATACACAAACACTCCTACCTGATCTGTTGAAGAAGATACAAGTTGAGAAGAATCAGTCCATTGTCAAGATCCGTAGTGACAAGGGTACTGAATTCATTAACTGCTATATGAAAGAATTTTGTTCTAAGCGTGGCATCCAGCACCTTACTAGTGCAGCAAGGACACCACAACAAAATGGAGTAGCAGAACGAAGGAACAAAACTCTTAAGGAGGCCTGCAGGACCATGCTGACAGAGTATAATACTCCTCAAAAGTTTTGGGCAGAAGCGATCAATACTGCATGCCATTCCCAAAACAGAAGTGCTATCAATAAAGCATTAGGTAAGACGCCCTATGAGGTATGGAAAGGTCGAAAACCCAGAGTTTCATATTTCCATATATTTAGCTGTAAGTGTTTTATCCATAACAATGGGAAAAGCAAGTTGAATGCATTCGATGCTAAAGCAGACGAGGGGATATTCTTAGGATACTCCTCGACTAGCAAAGCATTCAGAGTATTCAACTACTCTACCTTATGTGTGGAAGAAACACCACATGTAGTTTTCGATGAATCTCTACAGGACTCACCTACCGACCAGATCAGTAAAAAGATAACTGATCTATCGATCCAAACTGACCAAGAATCAGAAGTTTATGAATCTGTTCAAGCCTATAATCCATTCATGAAAGCTCTCGAGTCTGATGATCAGGAGAAGGTAAGTTCTCAAGGTAAATCTACTAGACCAGTTGACATGCCCGAACTAGTCGACTCGTCTACTCCTATTAAATCTTCTGATGTAAATGATATTGAAATGCATGATGCTATAATAGATCTAGATGATGATAATATGCATGCTAAGACTAGAAAAACATGGAAATCTGCTCATGATACTGAAAATATCATTGGTGACTCTACTGTTGGTGTAAAGACTAGACGACAACTCTTTGAGTCACAAGAACAACCTAGTCCATCTTTGTTTTGATGGTGTTGTTTCCTCTCATCTATCGAGCCTAAAACCATCAAAGACGCATTGGCTGAGAGTAATTGGATCATCGCTATGCAAGACGAGTTGAACCAGTTTGTTCGAAATGACGTCTGGGAACTTGTCGATAGGCCTAAACATCATAATGTAGTTGGCACTCGATGGATTTTCAAAAACAAGAAAGATGAGAATGATGTAGTTGTTAGGAATAAGGCTAGACTAGTAGCCCAAGGCTATTCACAAGCTGAAGGCATATATTATGATGAAACATATGCTCCTGTTGCTAGACTAGAAGTCATAAGATTGTTTCTTGCATATGCTGCTTACATGAAATTTACCGTATATCAAATGGATGTTAAAGTGCATTTCTTAACGGTATTCTTGCGGAAGAAGTGTATGTTGAACAACCTCCAGGTTTCGAAGTCAAAGGCGACCAGGTGTACAGATTAAAGAAGGCCTTATATGGACTAAAACAAGCTCCAAGAGCATGGTATGATACACTCTCTCTCTTTCTGTTAGAAAATGGTTTTACTAAGGGCAAGGTCGATAGAACCTTGTTCAGAAGACAAGAAGGGAAAGACATTTTACTCGTCCAAATTTACGTAGATGACATCATCTTTGGTTCACCTAACAAAAAGCTGAGTGAAAGTTTCTCAACACTCATGCAAAGTAAATTTGAGATGTCTATGATGAGTGAAACGAATTACTTTCTTGGTCTTCAAGTAAAACAGACCCCAGAAGGGATTTTCATAAATCAAGCAAAGTACACTAGAAATCTTCAGACAAGTATGGGATTAAAACATGTAAGTCTACTGGCGTACCTATGTTACCTACTTACAGAATGGATCCAGACGAACAAGGTAAATGTGTTGATCAAACATATTATCGTGGTCTTATTGGTTCATTACTATACTTGACTGCTAGTAGACCTGACATTGCATTATCAGTTAGCGTATGTGCTCGTTTTCAAGCTAACCCAAAAGAGAGTCATATGGAAACCACTAAAAGGATATTGAAATATTTGAAAGGAACCATCAATCGTGGTATATGGTATCCTTCAAATGATGATTTATCTCTAAGTGGCTACTCAGATTCTGATTTTGGTGGCTGTAGAATAGATAGGAAATCTACATCTGGTTCTTGTCAATTCTTAGGCACAAAACTCATTTCATGGTTTTCGAAAAAGCAAACTAGTGTGGCTACCTCTACTACCGAAGCCGAGTACATGGCTGCTGGTAGCTGCTGTAGTCAACTACTTTGGCTCATGCAACAACTTAGAGATTACAACATATATGAGTCGAATGTTCCTATTTTCTGTGATAGTAATAGTGCAATTGCCATTACACAAAATCATGTTTTGCACACACGTTGTAAGCATGTTGATGTGAAACATCATTTTATACGTGATCATGTAGAAAAGAAGGATATTCGCATGGAAAAGATTCACACTGATTTTCAAAGAGCTGATATTTTCACAAAGCCATTACCTGAGGCTCGATTTCGTGAATTATGCATTAGTCTAGGACTAATTGATCTTGACCCCACTAGTATGTAGCAATGTACTAACCAGACAGGTACATTCCTAAGAAGAAAGGAGAAATAGACAAGACCACTAAAACAGAGCACTCGTCTACTCACCCAACAGACAGGTATACAAGGTCAGACAAGATGACCAAACAACCCGATGAGGAAGCTGGTAAAGCTGAGGGTAATACTAAGAGAATAAACATTTAAGGGGGAATCTATGATTTCTTAAAGAGCCTTATGTTGACTCTTAAGTTTGTTAAAAGTCATCTTGTTCGAAATCTTGATCATTGCTTTAGATTGATATTCATCTTAATTATTCTACTCTACTACCTGTATCTCATCTAATGTGTCGCACAAGATAAGATAGGTACAAATAGTCGTTCGACGATCAGAATAGACAAGCACAGTCGAAGGGGAAACTCGTCTTGTGCACATTAGTCTACTCGTCTGTTCTGGATAGACTCGAACATACTAGATAAGTGTTCTTATGCTTTAAATACTCTAAGTGTTTAAACAACACGAGTTAAGGATACAAATGTAATTTGTTAATGAAATTTTTGAAAAACCCTAGAATTGGATTTATACACTCCATTTAATGAGGTGTATACACCCAGTTCGCGCCCAAACTCTACTATGCTAGGTCAGATGAGTACACTCCTCTATCCTACCGATAGAAGAGGTGGATTTCAAAAATTTACAATAGCAAATCACGTAATCCTCTCGATTCCGTAACTGAATTCCAAAAGACTCTTATACTAGACCGTTAGATTAAACCTTTCAATCTCAACCTTTGATTCAAACCTCAAGGTTTATCAAAACTCCAACTGGTTCATTTTTTTGTCTCTCACGTTTCCATAACTCCAACTTTCAAGCAATCAAAACTTCTTGTTCTCTCTAACCGTCTGAATTTTTTTTCACACTATGTCAATCGTTTCAATGTTTGATGCTCGCACTAACATGCAAGCAAGGTTTGATCTAGGAAAATATGCTACCGAAGGCAAGGTGCATGTGGAAGGATCAGTGTTCTTCAAAGGAAAACACACTGATGACAACAAAGAAATTCTCTTAAAGTGTTGGAGATGTGGCTTAAGACCGTACTTGGAGGCATTTCCAGAAGTTGTGCTCGAAGAGGAGGTGTTAGAATTTTATGCCACAGCCATTCGACAAGGCGACTCGATTGAAGCCTTTGTTGGTGGAAGGCGAGTAGAGATTTCTCGTGAGTTCTTAACAAAATCTTTAAAGTTACCATCCGGATCCATAGATATCGAAAGATATGCTGAAGGTCAAGAGTTGAGGTACCTAAGCATCTTTTGTGGAAAGCAGCTGAGGTTGAATCGCGATGGCAAGATTCCTACTGTTAAGAAGAAGGAGCTTCTTGACAAATTCAAGACTCTTCTTGACATTGCGTCGAAGATGTTGCTAGGAGTCACCGGGAGTTACGACTCTGTGACACTCCAAAAAGCAAGGGTAATGGCTGTGATTCATGATGGAATCACTGAAGGAAACTGGTCGAAATTCTTCTTGGACAGAGTGATGTATTTTAAGAAGAATGTTCAAGTCGACACCAGTACAGTTAACTGGGTTGTGTCTGCGGCTGTAAGCTTCGGAAACAAGTTAAGTATCTTATTACCCATCTTATTACCGAACAAGTCGAGTTGGAGTAAGGGCAAGCCATTCCATCCTCTCAAACATTATCTGAAGAAGGAGGCTATGGCAAAGCAAGCTGCTGCAAGAACTGCTGCTCCTAGACAAGTTCAAATCAATCCAGATGACGCCATGTTTGAAGCTGCCTCGTCTAGTTCTGAGGAAGACGAGTCGGGCAGTGGAAGTTCTGAGAAAGCTGAGGTTGGAACTAGTGGTAGACTAGTTCAGTATGTGCAAGAGGAGGCCATGTTTGAGGCTGTAGGAGATTCGGAAGAAACTCACTCAGACAAAGAGCCTGAGAAAGATGAGGAGGCAAGTGCTGAAATTCCTCAAGTATATCGACTGGTGAGAGTCGAGTCGAGTCCATTGTCAGACAAGTCGAGAGCGGAAAAGGTTGGTACCTCTTCTAGAACTTTATCAATTCCTCTCTCTCTCCCCGTCAAAACCAAGGCCAGATCACTTCGATCTCGTGCCAGACCTGTACCCAAAACCTCATCAGTGTTGGCAGTGCAACCACTGAGAGCTAACATAACCCAAGACACTACTATATTCGATACAGTTGATACTCCTACAACTGTCGAACCAAACCTAGCCACATTAAAGCCCTTAGAAACCACCACCATAATTCCCTCTACCTCAACAGAAAATGTTGAACCCAACAACCCATCTATTTCAGACAACACTCCAGTTGCCACTGCAACAACTGAGACAGGGACCCTACCTGCTCAGACCCCGTCTGAAACTAGATTTGAATCCCTTGTTTATTATCCGATGTGCTTAAGGGAGAAGAGAATTCATGCTAAGGTGAGTAACAATTTGATAAAGAGGCTCTCGTCTATTGAGATAGACACTTCAACAGAGCAGTTTGAGAAACTTCTTAGGATTTGCACATGGGTTGCATTGAAGAAGTCCTCAACAGATGATCTTTTTGAAGTCATCTTAGGGATGGGAGGAATCTCCAATTTCATGGATTGGGAGATGGAACAAAAAGAGAACAGTGGAGTTCAAGACCATTCAGAGTTAACTCCTGCTCATGCCCTAACCGCTCTTGTGAAGAGAATGCTCAATATTCCTGATGCGGTGTTGTGTTCAGAATTCCAGAGTGATGTTGGTATCCAGACTGATCTACTGGAAGAAGAGTTGACAGCAGAGTTAGTTGATGTTGCTGTTCAGACTGATCATCTGGAAGAGACTATTGAAAGTGCTGAAGAAGAAGACAATTTGATCGAACTTGGTGAAGAAGATGATGAGTTTGTTGAAGCCATCATGTTTGATGAAGATGAGATTGTTGAAAAAGTTCAAAAAGAAGTTATTGCTGAAGCTCAATCGTCTACTCAAGCATTTCCTGAAAGCTATCTAGAAGAGTTGAAGATAGACTTGAAGGATGTTGTCAAGAATGCTATAGATGAGTTCTTACACTCAAAACTGAAGGATGTGCTGGTTAAACAGAATCAGTCACTTGTTGACACCTCAAGAGAATTAATTGTTGGAGAGGTCAACAAGATGGACTCGTCTTTTAGAGAAGATATGTATGCTGAAATTGAGAATTTTCTGAAGAAGCAAGTTGATTTCTCAGAAAAGAGATCTATTTCTTTTGCAAGGTCTTTGGCTGAAGAGTCAAGCAAAATGGAGAGACTCTACAGAGTAAAGATTGAGATTGCAGATGAACAGCGTCGTGAAGCACAAGATCAGTTGATGCGTGTTAGAACTGTTCTTAACGAGTTAACAGATCAGAACATGCTGCTCAGACAAACAGCTACTCATTTTAAGGACGAATTAGTCATTAATTCAAAGAAGTTGGAGTCTACTGCTGATCGACTAGACAAGATGAGTCGTGATCAGACACATCAAAGGCAGATAGAGCTAGCTGCTGAAGCTATGAAGGAAGCAGTAAAGGAAGAAATGACTCGATTTACTAGTCTTTTCACTCTTAAGGCAAGTGATGAAGCCAAAAAGGGGGAAGAGACAAGTAGAGTTGAAGGAAAGTCAAGTGCTGAACCTGAAATGAAGGAAGCTGCTACTGCTATGCAACATCTCAAAAGGCCTAAGAGAGGCAAGTTAGTGAAGAAGGCAGATCTTGAGCAGGCTAGAGCAGATGAGTTGAAAAGATTAGAGAAAGGCAAAAATGTTGCAGTTGCGTCTCCTGAAGCTGAAGTTCAAACCAGACAAGTCAAGAGGAAGCTTGTGATTGAAGATCAACAAGATGGTGTAAATGCTGAGATTGTGAAGAAGCAGAAGATTGATGATGATGATGAATCTAATTATGCTTGCAAGAAGAAGCTGGGTAAGCATATTAGAAGACTGCAGAAGCTGAAAGCTAATCCAGATCAAGTTGAAGATGCATTCATTGGCAACCTCATTGATAATGAACATCGTGAAGATTGGTTCAAAGTCAAGTTGCAATGGGAGTTAGATCACTGGATTGTTCGTAAATTTGGTGAAGCTGATAGTTCTGAAGAACTTTATGCTATGTTTGATAAATTCATGGAAGTTCAAGATTGGAAGCTGTGGAATCTGATCATGAAGATAGCTGCTGTTGTGAATTGCAACATTCTAGTTCCTATTTTTCCAAAGTGGATTACTCCGATGTTAGGTTTTGGAAAAAGGATCGACTTCAACCATATTAAGAAATTTGAAGAAGACCTGCTGGATAAAGAGAAGATCGAGACTGAGGATCATATGTCAGTGATTCATAAGAGACTACTCGATGCGTTCTGTGTTCCGAATCCAGAAGGAGGTACTTTATCAGATTAGTTTTTTTTTTTGCTCTGGTACTTAGTTTTTATTTTGATTTTGATTAAGTATGTGTAATATCTACTGATCTATTTTGGAATGAATGAAAAGATAAGTACTATTGATGTTTAAGACAAGATAACTACTTAACTAGTCTACTATTATGAAAAGATTCAAGTAGTTTTGGCTTCATCAAAAAGGGGGAAATTGTTGGGATATGAATCCTAAAGACAAGTCCTAAATGATGAAAAGATAAGATAAGTTTTGATAAGCCAAAAAGAAGACTTGAATATTTTCTAAGTGTTGACTGATCGAGTCTAGTTAAGAAGAAGTCATCTTGTACAGATCAGTAGAGTTCACAAGACAAGTACTGAGTTTCACAAGTAATAAGTTCACAAAGACAAGTATAAAAGAAAAGACAAGTACTTATAATATGTTGATACTTTTTATAATTGTTAGGTTTTATAGTGAGCTATTTAAAGATGTATAGAACCTCATGTTTTACGATTTATATTTGATGTATAGATTCTTAAGTTGACTAAGCTATGTTATAAAGCTTAATGTAATGTAATAGTCTTGTTAGGATTAGATAATAGGGCTAGATTAGTTCTTGATGAAATCTGAAGAAGAAGTCTACCTATGTTATAAAGCTTAATGTAATGTAATAGTCTTGTTAGGATTAGATAATAGGACTAGATTAGTTCTTGATGAAATCTGAAGAAGAAGTCTACTGCACAAGACAAGTAGAACAAGAAGACTGAAGTTAGTTACAAAAACGCGTGTTGAAGATAAGGATTGAAGAGTTAGTTAAGGAATAACTAATTAACTGCTTAAACACGTGGAAGGATAAAGTTTGGAAGTTACAAGTTAGTTTTCAAGAAAAGGTTGTTACACAACTGAAAGCTCTTGAAATTAAAGTCTATAAATACCGCAAGGTATTAATCGATTAAAGACTACTGAGAGATTACTGAACGACTGAAAATCAAATTACTGAAGCATTACTGAAGGATTCGAAGAAGTTTACTCTCAGAGTTTGTTAAAGTTCAGAAAGCAAGTCCGCTACTCAAATGAAGGAAGATCAAAGAAGACTGCTACTGAAAATCAGAGAAGTTTTATTTTGTTGTTTTTGTTATCAAGCTGCTAGTTACTTGTAAAATAGCTAGTTAGATCGAAGAGGCACGTGGTAGTGTTTTCGAGAAGATCTAAGTCTTATTTCTTGGGACTTAAAGCTACAAGTACACATTACTCCATTGGACGAGTTAATAAGAATATCACAACTAGGTTTGTGAGAGTGGATGTAGACAAGTTGTCGAACCACTATAAATCTCGTGTTTGATTTACTTTACTGTTTTGTTTTGTCTTGATTGATTAACTGTTTATCTCCATAATTGAACAAGACTAGTTGAGTAAACACTAAAACAGAGTTCTCGAATTAAAGAGTTGAGTATAAACTACTTGGGCTCATTGATTAATTTCGTTATTCCGCATATTGTACTTTGATATATCGAAAGATTTTTGAAAAGTCTATTCACCCCCCTCTAGACATTTTCACTAGCTTACTCGTTATTAAACTCAACTTGGGACCTACAGACTTTCTGTCAATTCTACATCCTCCATAATCAGCATCTGAGTAGCCAGTTAACTCAATGTTGTCATCAGCAGGATACCAAAGGCCTAGATTTTCAGTGCCTTTGAGATACCTCAAGAGCCTTTTTGCAGCCTCAAGATGGCTTTTCTTAGGATTTGCTTGAAACCTTGCACAAACACCTACTGCAAAGGTGATGTCAGGTCTGCTGGCAGTGAGATAGAGGAGTGAACCAATGATTCCTCTATACTCAGTAGAGTTGGTTGAGATACCACTCTCATCATGATCCATCTTCCAATTTGTGTTCATTGGGATCCTTACTGGCTTGCTAGTTGTACACCCAAATTTCTTGATCATTTCTCTGGTGTACTTAGCTTGATTGATGAAGATTCCTTCTTTGGATTGCTTGACTTGAAGTCCCAAAAAGAAATTCATCAGACCCATCATGGACATCTCAAACTTGCTTTGCATGAGGTTGGAGAATTTCTCACACAGCTTCTCATTGGGGGATCCAAAAATTATGTCATCCACATAAATTTGGACAGGCAAGATGTCCTCTCCTTCAGTGATTCTGAAGAGAGTTCTGTCCACAGTTCCTTTGATAAAACCATGATCCAAGAGGAACTGTGACAGGGTGTCATACCAAGCTCTTGGAGCTTGCTTGAGTCCATATAGAGCTTTCTTCAGTCTGTAGACTTGGTTTCCAATTTCAAAGCCAGGTGGTTGCTCCACATAGACTTCTTCTTTTAAAACTCCATTCAAGAAGGCACTTTTGACATCCATTTGGTATACTTTGAACCTCTTGTGGGCTGCATAGGCTAAGAAGAGTCTGATTGCCTCTAGCCTTGCCACAGGTCCAAAGGTCTCATCATAGTCAATGCCTTCAGATTGACAGTAGCCTTTTGCCACTAGTCTGGCCTTGTTTCTGACAATCACATCATTTTCATTCTTCTTGTTCTTGAGCACCCATTTGGTTCCAATAACATCTTCATGTGAAGGTCTATCCACCAGCTCCCAGACATCATTTCTGGTGAATTGGTTAAGCTCTTCCTGCATTGCTGTGATCCAGTTTGCATCTTGAAGTGCTTCATCAATGTCTTTTGGTTCCTTTTCAGATAAGAAACGACAAAACATAGCACTTTCACCATGAAAACTTCTGGTTTAACTCCTATACTTGGATCACCAAGTATCAGATTAGTAGGATGGTCAGATAACCAAGTCCTCCTTTTTCTGATCCCTTCAGTAGAGTTGTCCTCTACTAAAGTTGAGTCACCAGTGTTATAGAATTCAGGAAAATTGAATGCAGGATCTAATTCAGGATCATAAACAGGGATGTTGTCCTCAAAGTTAGGAACATTGGTATTTTCAACATTTATGGTTCCCCCTGGAATATTGGATCCATTAACTACCTCAGCAGAGCCTGCTTCTTCATTGGTAGTTGTTACCTGCGAGTGAACTAGTGTAGCATTTTGTGTGCAGTGTTGAATGTATGAAAGTACTATGAAAGTAAATCAACACAAGAGTTTATAGTGGTTCAGAGACTCAAGCTCCTACATCCACTTTCCCTGATTGAACAGGATAATTCCTTCACTCTTGGAATTAACTTGTTTTATAGTGCCAAGGTGCACTTGATCAAGAACACCAGTCCTTGGTGAATTGATCCCTAGGATGTCTAGAGTCCTAGTACCCTTTTCTCAACTCAGAACTGAACTGTTCTTCTCTCAACAATCAGCTCCTACCACTTCTACTACTACAACCTTCACACTTTCTCACTTGAAAGGGGTAAGGGTTGAAGTAAGGTTCCAACTAATGAGATATCCTTTACAATGAAAGTCAGTGTATAAGGATTAGGATATCTCTCTAAGCTTTGTATGGATATACAATGGAGTTCAGCTTAGAAGAAGTGTTTGAAGACTAAGATAGTCTCTTTGAAATCTTGAGAGTACTTGATAACTTGTAGGATAGTTGGCTTAGTAGTTGGTTGGATGCTCTCAACTGGTCTTCACACTTCTGTATTTATAGACAAATTTGAGGATTTGCCCGTTGGAGAGGCAGTCCCAAATTGCTATAAATGTCTTCCTTGAGTTCTTCAAACTGGAAGACAGATTCTTGATAGTGACATGTCCTCATTTTGGTAATAAATGGCTGTTAAGACTTTGTCTTCATTCTGCAGCACTCTTCCCAATGTCTGACTTTAAGATTCACTTGTTAAGACTTGGACATGGCTTCTGAAGGTTGTTCCAATGATAGGACAACATTCCTTATCAAATGGACAACTCTGCTTATCACTATCAGCATACTTGCTTATCAGCATAGTTGGCTTGCTCTTTTCAGATGACTTGGCTCTCTTCCCTTTGCTTCTCTTGGAGTTGATCTTAGCATCATTCTTTGAGGTCTTTTAGGGTGTAGTTGTCTTCATCTCTTCAACATAGTTGACTTTTAAGCTTCAGAACACTTGTTCTGGTTCAATCTCACGGAGACAACTCTTCTAGACAACTCTCCTGCTCAGCATACTTGGCCTTTAAGCTTCAGAACATTTGTTCTTGTTTTAATTGTGCAGAGACAACTCTTCTGGACAACTCTCATGATCAGCATACTTGGCCTTCAAATAGCTTTGGTGATTGTTCCAGAATTTGAGCCTTAAGGACACTTGTTCTTGATATTCTTTAAAGCATATGTTCCCCTCAAATTGTGCATCTAATCATCTTAGACTTAGGCATGTCTCAGGGGGTTTTGGTATTGAATCAAAACATATCTCATTTTATTCCCAACAGAGATGATTCAGACTCAAGAAATGACGGAGGAAATGATTCGGAAATCACGCATTACCTGAGAGATCTCTGCTCAGATACCAAAAAGTCAAAGCAGTGCTGGAAAATCATTAAACTCGAGATAAACATGTTCACTGACACGGATAGTCGGAACGTCGCAAGTGTTGTAATTGACCTGGCCATAGAAAAATCTCATGAAATCAATGATAAACTTAACCAACTTCGCAGTGATTCAAAAGACGATTCATTGAAAGACAAGTACAGAGAGTGCTCGAAAAATTACAACGACGCTAACCACAAACTGGAAATCGCGAAGGGAAACTTGGATTCCGATGATTATCGAAGAATTAAACAACGTGTGGAGGATGTTGCAAAGGAATTAAAGAGCTGCAAGCATCAATTTGGAAAAAAATCATTCGACCCAGCCCATATTAGAGACATGAACAAGGAATTTGGACGGTATGTGGAGATTGTTAAGGCTGTGACAAAGCGTTTTGTGAGGCAAAGCGATAACAATAATGCCCAGAAGACTCAATCTAATTAATACTTTAGAATTAAAATTTTAGTGGAACTTTTATTTTTAAAACAATATGTTATTTAGGAAATTAATATTATATTGAAATATTTTTATTTTCCAATTAACTATTTTTTTTTTTTACGAAACCATAACATACTAAAAGAACATAATAATTCATTCATTCAAAGGGAGAAATCTTTATTTTTCATCGTTTACAAAATTTAATAGATTAAGGATATTATTAATTAACACATAAAATGCATTGAACAATACTCATGTTCAACACGATTTTTCAAATCTATAAATAACACATACAAAAAATCTAAACCCATAGTCGTCAATATATATACTCCCTCCGTCCGCCTATAAGCTTCCCATTTTACCATTTTGGTTCGTCCGTCTATAAGCTTCCCATGCCTTTTTTGGTAACTACTTTTTCTTACACTTCACTTTATATCTTACTTTTTTCTCTCTATCTCTCTCCTATCTCAATCACATCACTTGTACTATATATATTATTTAATCACTTTTCTTAATCTATGTGCCAAAAAGTAGCGTGAAGCTTATAGGCGGACGGAGGGAGTATTAAATTAAAACTGACAAATTACGCGGATGCAAATACTATCTACTAATACATATGCATATATGATCCTACAAACATGAGTTTTTATCCTCCTTCAACCAGTTGAGTAAAATCAAGACATGGAAGGTGGTCCTCCACGAATAATTTACATCTTAAAGACAACCAAGTCCAAAAAAACACATAAGTGTATTATTGAAGAGTACGAAGTTTATAAAAATCAGAAAGGCAAAATCAGACTGGAATAAAATTATACATCTATTTCGTTCTAAGCCTATTGGGCTCATTAAGTTATGCCAAATCCTCATTAGTAAGTGGATTCGTTATCTACCTATTATCTCACATGAATCGAGCCCAACTTTTTATATTTGGTTGACCAAACAAAAATGTAATTGTATAGACTAACTTATAAGTAAATTCCCAACACTACTATTTATCATGTGTCTTGCCAATTCATTTTCTTATTAATTGAAATATTCGTCCATACATACCATTACTTACAAACTCGCGTGACCTTGGTGCTATATCTCTCTGTGTTAGAGCTAGGGTTTCGAATACTTGGGGAAGAAATGTTTGTGGGGGATCTTAAGACTTGTGAATATTCTAAAAAGAATGTTTGTCAATGAGTTGGTGGGTCTTAAGCCTTATTCAACTGTTTACAAAAGTGGAAATCCAAAATGGACGGCCAAGATTGATTTCAGGGGAGTTGGCCAATTTTGATCCAATGGTCAAAAACCAATGTAACAGTGAGAAACTGTTTTATTCAAAACGTGGGTGGAGTTTTAATGTTTGTTTAAGGCTGGGGGGTTTTCAAGATAGATCATGTCCCAAAGGGTTTAATGCAAACAAGAGTTAAATCTTGGCATTTAATGCATGGAAAGTGACCTTTTGGGTGGGAGACAAATTAAAACCCAAAAAGGTGAAATCTGTATTTGCAATGGGACAGATTTTGAAATAGACAATGATTACCCAAAATAGGTGCTTATCAGACCAAGATTTGGTTTGATAGCTAGGACAACTTATCTGACCCCACTAGGACAAGTGTCCTGAAAAGATGTGGACAACTGTCCTGAGATTCAATGGACAAGTGTCCTGATAAATGAGGGTCATCTTTTCTGTGTTTCAGTAGACTTGACCAAGTCTGCTGAAGTTTGAAATTTGTTCCCCCTTAATGAATGAACTCCTTTGGACTCATTTGTCCAACTTCCCTGGATCAAGTAGACCCAACTCTGCTGATAATTCCAGAAATCTTGCCTCTGCAAGTGGCTTTGTCAATATATCAGCTTTTTAATGATCTGTGTGGATCTTTACCAACTTGACATCCTTCTTCTCCACATGATCTCTAATGAAGTGATGCTTGATGTCCACATGCTTACATCTAGTGTGCAATACAGGATTCTATGATATGGCAATATCACTGTTATTGTCACAGAAGATAGGCACTTCAGTAGAGTTGACATTGTAGTCTCTTAGTTGTTGTCTCAACCACAGAATTTGAGCACAACAACTTCCAGCAGCAACATATTCAGCTTCAGTGGTGGAAGTAGCCACTGTGTTTTGCTTCTTGGAGAACCAAGATATGAGTTTGTTGCCCAAGAATTGACAAGTCCCTGAGGTGGACTTTCTGTCAATTCTACATCCTCCATAATCAGCATCTGAGTAACCAGTTAACTCAATATTGTCATCAGCAGGGTACCAAAGGCCTAGATTTTCAGTGCCTTTGAGATACCTAAAAATCCTTTTTGCAGCCTCAAGATGGCTTTTCTTAGGATTTGCTTGAAACCTTGCACAAACACCTACTGCAAAGGTGATGTCAGGTCTGCTGGCAGTGAGATAGAGGAGTGAGCCAATGATTCCTCTATACTCAGTAGAGTTGGTTGAGATACCACCCTCATCAGGATCCATCTTCCAATTAGTGTTCATTAGGATCCTTACTGGCTTGCTTGTTGTACACCCAAACTTTTTGATCATTTCTCTGGTGTATTTAGCTTGGTTGATGAAGATTCCTTCCTTTGATTGCTTGACTTGTAGACCCAAGAAGAAATTCTTCAAACCCATCATGGACATCTCAAACTTGCTTTGCATGAGCTTGGAGAACTTCTCACACAGCTTCTCATTGGGGGATCCAAATATGATTTTATCCACATATATTTGGACAAGCAAGATGTCCTTTCCTTCAGTGATTCTGAAGAGAGTTCTGTCTACAGTTCCTTTGGTGAACCCATGATCCAAGAGGAACTGTGACAGTGTGTCATACCAAGCCCTAGGGGCTTGCTTGAGTCCATATAGAGCTTTCTTCAATCTGTATACTTGGTTTCCAACCTCAAAACCTGGTGGTTGCTCCACATAGACTTCTTCTTTCAAGACTCCATTCAGAAAGGCACTCTTGACATCCATCTGGTATACTTTGAACCTCTTGTGAGCTGCATAGGCTAGGAAGAGCCTTATTGCTTCTAGCCTTGCCACAGGTGCAAAGGTCTCATCATAGTCAATGCCTTCATGCTGGCAATAACCTTTTGCCACTAGTCTTGCTTTGTTTCTGACAATCACATCTTCTCATTCTTTTTGTTCTTGAACACCCACTTGGTTCCAATAACATCTTGATGTGAAGGTCTATCCACCAGCTCCCATACTTCATTTCTGGTGAATTGATTAAGTTCTTCTTGCATTGCTGTGATCCAGTTTGCATCTTGAAGTGCTTCATCAATGTCTTTTGGTTCCTGTTCTGACAAGAAGCAACAGAACATAGCACTTTCACCATGAAAACTTCTGGTTTTGACTCCTATACTTGGGTCACCAAGTATCAGATCAGTAGGATGGTCAGACAACCAAGTCCTTCTTCTTCTGATCTCTTCAGTAGAGTTATCCTCTACTGAAGTTAAGTCATTAGTGTTATAGAATTCAGGATAATTGAGTGCAGGATCTAAATCAGGATCATATTCAGGGGTGTTGTCCTCAATGTCAGGAACATTGGCATTTTCAACATTTATGGTTCCCCCTTGAATATTGAATCCATTAACTACCTCAGCAGAGCCTGCTTCTTCATTGGTAGTTGTTACCTGGATGTGAAATGGGATTGGGTCATTCAGTTCACCACTTCCTTCAGTGGGGTTTGCTTCAGGAGTATTACCTTCAGGATAGTTGTCCAGTATAGCATTTTCAGGGAGATTGGCTTGGACAACATCTATGAATTCAATGTCCTTGTCTTTTAGGCTCAATCTGGTTGTTCTTTGTGTGATTTTTTCAGGGTCCAGGTTTTTGTTTCTGATCTCAAAGATAGATTCATCAAACACAACATGAGGTGTTTCTTCCACTATAAGGGTTTTCTTGTTGTAGACTCTGAAAGCTCTACTGATTTGAGAGTATCCAAGAGATACTCCCTCATCAGCTTTGCTGTCAAAGGCTTTCAACGGTTCTTTCCCATTATTGTGAATGAAACACTTACAACCAAATATGTGAAAGTATGACACTTTAGGCAATCTTCCTTTCCAGAGTTCATAGGGGGTTTTGCCTTGCCCCTTAGTAATCAAGCATCTGTTTTGAGTATGGCATGCAGTGTTTATAGCTTCAGCCCAAAACCTCTTAGGTAAATTTGAATCAGCAATTAGGGTTCTAGCAGCTTCTTTTAAGGTTTGTTGGTCCCTGAACGAGTAGTGAATGGGATTAAAGTCTAGAGGGGAGGGGTGAATAGACTTTAAAACTTTTTCAAACAGAGTTGGGAACCTCTTCTGATTGCTATGTCAACTGGACTGCAAGTCTGCTGGTCCAGATGACTATAGTGATCTGACTGAAGAGGTTATATGCGGAAATATGGTGGCCCTGGTTTAGACTCGTTCTTGTAACTTGTTTTACTTTGTGAAACTACTCAGCTGATGCTGGTTTGAAAGTTATGGCCTTGTTTTGAAGAGTGTTGAAATCACAGTATGCACTATATAATAATGAATGTAAAAGCAGAAATGTAAAGTGCAGAAAGTAAATAACACCGGATTTATAGTGGTTCGGATATACGATCCTACGTCCACTCTCACGTCCTAACGTGATGTTTAATCCCTTTAATTTCCACAAATTACAAGGGTCTTGTCCTTTATAGTCCCAAGGTTAGGACTTTGAGATCTGAGCCGTCCTAACAGCTGCGGTCTCCACAAGTGATTGTAAGCACTTGCACTTTGGGGGGTTTCAAAAACTTAAACCTTTCGGTGAGGGTTTGGGGTTTTTGAGATGTATCCAACTAATGGTTCAAGCTTATAATTTGCTTAACCACTATGCCTAAAACAACTGATGTACAATATGAATAAGTTTCAGGTTCTTAAGGGTTGGATAGGAAGCACTTAAGAGCTATGGATAATCTAATGGATTTCTGGCTCTTGGAGAATTCTTAGAACAATGTGGCTTTATGCTTGATTGCTTGCTTAGCTTGTGAATTCTCTCTCGTTGCTTCTGTGTTCATCCTCTTGTATTTATAATGGAGATTGAGTGCAACTAGCCGTTGGAGTTGACTAGCCGTTTGAGCAATCTTCCCATAATAGCTTGATTCCTTGATTCCAGCCGCTTGATTGCTTCAATCCTGGGATCATGTCAATCTTCTAAATAAGGTAGGTCTTCGTTTAAATTGCAAGATGACTTGGGAATCAGCCGAGTCCTGGAAGAGCACATAGTCTTCTGATCTGTACTTCTAGTCTTCTGACTACTCTTCTGGCCTTAGGTCTTCTGTCTTCTGATATCAGACGAGTACTACTCTTCTGATCTAGAAATTCTTTGTACTGCTTTAGGCCATCTTCAATCTGGGACTCCATCAGATAAGTAGGTATACAAGCACCTTAACATATCTGGTCTTCAAGGATCTTCTAGTCTTCATGTCTTCTACTCTTCTTATCTTGAGGATAGGCATGTAAGCCATGACTGTGCTGATCAGCTGCTATCAATACAGTTGATCACACAAGACTAGTCTAAGCTGTTCTATACAAGTCAGCTGATCCTATTACATTTATAAACTCTAAGTGTTTTGGCCATCAAAACTATTCTAACATCAAGTGGGGCTTAGGGTGAATTTATATCCCAACAATTTCCCCCTTTTTGATGAAGCCAAAACTATATATATGATAAATGCTCTTAATAAGATAAGATAGGAGTTTATAAACTTCATAAAAACTGAAGTATCTGATGAAGACAATGAGAGTTTGTCTTGAAAGCAAAGAGAACTAAACTTGAATATATAGAACTTTTACAGATTACAAGTAATAGTTTCTTAAAGCTTTGAAAGTGGTCTTCATCAGGTCTTCTGATCTTCAGATGCGGAAGGCAAGGTACAGACGAGATCGAACTTCTTCCATGTGCTGCAGGTCTGTAACATTCTCCTCTTCATAGATCTTCTCTAGGATCCTTTTGACTTCAATGAAGTCTGTTCTTCCAGAATCCAGAGTGGGAGGATCCCATTTGGGTTCTTCAGGAGTTAGGATTCTGCAGTTGTCAAGTTCTTTGGCTGTCTTGACTACTTCTTTCCAGAACTCTGGATCTTCAATGTTCATGAATTGATTGAACTGGAAGAATTCATCTTCATAGGTTGGGAGAGGGCCAAATTTTCTTACAATGTGGTGTTGAATTTGCCATTTCTTCTTCAGAGGGTACCACCTTGGTAGCTCATCTTGAAGGGCTAGATAGTCCACATAGTTGCTATCAAACACCAGAACTTTATCTTTTTGTGTCAGAGCATTTTCTTTCAGTGCTTTCTCCTTGAGAACTTTCCTGAGTTTGGCTATCTTCCTGTCAAATTTGGCTTTGACTGCTTTCGCATCTTTTAGCTTCTTTTGTTTAAGCTCTTGAGCTTCAAGCTCTTTTCTTTTCTTCAACTCTAAAGCCTCTTTCTCTTCTGCAGTAGGCTCTGCTGGAGTTGACTTCTGAGCTTGCTCATCTGCTTGCTCATCTGCCTTCCTTTTCCTAGTCATTCTTTTCTCGGAAACTTGTTCTGTAGAGGCAGTGATCTGCAGACTTTTGGCAGTTGCTTGAGTGGGAGCTTGGATGTCTTCTTGAGCAATTTCTTTGCCTTTGCCTTTCTTGCTCTTGATTTTGCTTGATAAATCACCCAAGGTTTCATTCAACTCATCTTGAGATACTACCATTACAGCTTGCTGTGCAGTAGTCTTCTCTAGAGCTTTTATCAATACATCTTCCCCCTTTTTGGCTTCAGCAAGTGCAGCCGCAAAAGGCTTCATGGCATTCAGAATCTCCACTCTAAGAGTTTGTTGAAGAGCCATGGCGTTGACTCTGCCAACATGAGTCAGATGTGTGATGCTATGGTCTAGAATCTGAGCATGAGAGTTGGAGGAGGAGGCAGCTTCTAGTTTAGCTGTAATTGCTTCCAGTCTGGTTGCTGTCTCCTTCAGCTGAATCTGAAGTTTTTCATTCTCTGCTGTAGCTGATTGGAGAAGAGCTCGACCTTCAGTAGCTCTTGCTTCAGCATCTTCAATTCTTGTCTTGTAGGTGTTTTCCATGCGGTTGACCTCATTGGTGTAGAGATCAGCAAACCTGGTGGAATGGTCACCTGCCATCTTCAGAATGCTGGTCAGATACTCACCTATCTGATCGTGAAGAGATTCTCCAAACTTGTCTTCAATGTCAATGATCTGGTTATGAAGACGAGTTCTCTGCTCCTTGACTGCCTTTTCAACATATCTTCCAAGCTGTAGGCCTAAACCCTTTTCAAAGTGTAGGTCTATAGCAGTCTTGACCTGTGAGCATATGTCTGCTGTATAGTCAGCTGTTGGAGTAGAAGTTGAGGCTGTACCTTGAGGCTTTGGATGGACTGTCAGGGCTTTGCCTCTTTCTTCAGCTGAAAGGTACTCTTCATTGAGAAATGAGGTAGTGGCCTTAACCAGGTGGGACATGATGGTGTCTCCTTTGTCAATGAAGTGAGGTAGAGTATCCTTAGGCATGAAGTGATCAGGAATAGTGATTACTTCTCTTTCAATCTCGGTTCTGTCAGCTGGTTCAGCTGAGTCTTCCGCAGGAACGGACGCAGCTAAGTCATTCACTTTTGTTGTGTCAGCTGTCTGATGATCTGATATGCCTTCTGGGATAGAGGCATCATTAGGTGGAATTCCTAGAATTCTGTGGCATACTGCTGTAAAGGCTTCTTCGGGCAGCAGTTGAGCAAAAGATGTAACTTGAGCAACTTCTGTTTGCTCCATTTCCCAGTCGAGGAAATTAGCTTTTCCTCCCATTCCTTCCATGACCTCAATAAGGTCATCAACATCATCTCTCCTGAGTTCAATCCAGGTGCAGATTCTGAGAACTTGTTCGAACTGAACTGGTTCCTCATCAATACCAGGAATAGTAGACTTGAGCAGGTTTGCTATCTTCATCCTCATTATCTTCTCCCTTGTGCACATAGGATAGTGTACCATTCTGTAGTGAGGTTGAGAGGGACCAGCTTGAGCAAGGTCTGCTGGTGCCATGTCTTCTGGAACAGAAGAAACAATGATGGTAGGAGTTTGAGTATTTGGGGTAGTGTCCTCTGCTGTGTGAGTATCAGCAGGGATTTGGGAAGTGATATGTTCTTGATCTTCAGTGATCTGTTCATCAGCAGGGTTTTGAGTCTGCTGGTCTGGTATAGTATCTTCATGAAGATCAGTAGAAGGTTGAACCTGTAGATCTTGGACATCAGCAGGGGTAGGCAATAGAGGTTCAGGGGTTGAAGTAGGTTGAGCTTGTTCCTCTGCTGTGTGAGTATCAGTAGGGATTTGGAAATCAGTGTTTGAGTGGTCAGATGGGTTGGAGTCATCAGAAGGGTTGAAGGATGCAATCGGGGCTATTAACATGGGAGTAGGAAGCCTCGATTTCTTGGACTTTTTGTTGGAAGAAGAATTATTCTTCTTTCTCTTCTGACCCTTTGACAATTTAGAAGGAGTAAAAGAGGGAGAGGGTTTAGAGGTACCTGCCTTCTTCAAGGGAGAGGCAGTGGGAGTGGCATCTGAATCAGATGGGGAGATGAGCCCAGATCTGATTAGATATCGTCTTTGTGCTAAGGTCTGATTGTCATCATCATCATCCTCAGCAACCTTCTTCTGAGCCTCTTCTTTGGTTGGCTCCTCTTCTTCTTCAGCAGAGTCATGATCAGACTCTTGTGCTGCCTTCTCAGCCAACAGCTTCCTCTTTTCTTCTTTTAACCTTTCTGCCTCAGCAAGAGCTTCCTTTCTCAAATAATATTTGGATATGTGAAAGGTCTTATGAGGTCCCATCTTGTACTTCTTTGGGAGAATATCTGGAAGGATGATGCTCAGCTTGTTGACAAAGCTGACTGTAGCTGCTACCTTCCATACCTTCGATTGTAAGTCCAAAGTGACTTTCTTTGCCTCAAGAGCAATTCTTTCTAAGAATAGTCCTTGCCAGTCTCCATCGATCTGATCCCAGATTGCAGCCATTACTCGAACCTTTAAAGTAGTAACAGCATCATGACTGAATGTGTTACCAAGTAACATCTTTCCTGCAATATCCAACAAGGTTTGGAATTTTGGTTCAAGTTGGGATTTCTTTAGCCCAGTTGCATCAGTAGCCTTGATTCTTCCACCAGTAAACATCTCCATATACTCCTTTTCTCTATTCATGATGTAGTTGGAAATATTTATTTTCCCCCTTGACAGGCCAAACAATTCCAGAAGAATTTCCCTTGTAACCTTGACTTTGTGTCCATTCATGACACTTTCGACATGAGAACCCTTCATCACGGCGTTTGCATAGAATGTCAGAACGTCTTGTTCATAGACATTAGTTGGAGCTGCTTCCAGAAAGTCTCTGAGTTTAAGATTGACGCACCGAAGCAATATCTCCTTGTTCTCATCTGAGTGTTTGCCTTTGAAAAACAGAGCATTCTCCGTAAAAATCTTCCCTTCCTTGGACCACTTTGCAGCATCCAAGGTGCCAGTATTCTTGGTCTTCTCGTCGTAAATTTCAATGATTGCCATAGTAGAGTCTGAGTGTTAGAGTTTG
This sequence comes from Galeopsis tetrahit, assembly GCA_963675135.1. Classification (NCBI taxonomy): domain Eukaryota; kingdom Viridiplantae; phylum Streptophyta; class Magnoliopsida; order Lamiales; family Lamiaceae; genus Galeopsis; species Galeopsis tetrahit. The sequence goes on along the minus strand of OY776120.1, from coordinate 22,197,019 downwards.
AAGGCTTGAAAGAAATTTGCAGAACGAGAGAGAGTAATGTGATTAATTGAGTAATATGAGCGACAGGGTTTGGGAGAGGTTTTAGGGGTGTGAATATATACTCCAGAAAATTTGATCTAACGGTCAGATTTGTGTTTGAATTTGGAGTAGAGCCCAAGATTTCCTTCTTTGATTTCTTAAATTTGCCGGCTGGTTATGCCATTTGGCAATTGTTGATTTGTTGGCAATATGGTACTTGAGTATTAATGACATCATTACCAAAAATAGCCGTTGAGACTAATTTATGGTAAGAATTGATCATCAAGGCCGTTTTCTATAAGAAAATTGCATTCCTTATATAAGCCAATTTGTTTAATTACATTCAGGAATAAATCTAGAATGAATTACATGATCAAGACTAGTCATTATACTCTAAATTTGTGTGATTTGATCAGCAGAGTGAGGTCTTCTGAGTTCTTCAAGATGTCTGCTGATTGTCTTTAAAAAGTCTTCTGGTCAGCTGAGTTGGTCTTCTGATCAGCTGAGTAGAGGAAACGGTGTTTGCTGTGATGATCCAACCTGGATGGATCCTTCCAGCTTTATTGTGAGTGATGATCCAACCATCGGATGTTCCTCATCATCAGATGGGATGTAGCATCTAATGTGCTCTTGTTGAATTTCTTCGCTTCTCTTGAAGGGGAAGGAAGGTTGAGGGGTGCTTCAATGGAGTTGAAGAGAGGGCCATGGACTCAGCCTTCATGTTCTGTTTAGACACAGTAGCTTTGCATAACAAGCTTTCCATGTAGAACTTCCTTCTGGAGAAGAAGCTCTGCTTGCTTGCTACTTTGTCCTCTGCATCTCTTCCTCCTTTAGCTTTCAACAAGAACGTCTCTTCTTCCTTTAGCTTTCATGAGCATACTTATGTTGAGTAAGCCATGTATATGGATCTGCATCATCTTCATTTTCTGGACAAATCTTCATCTCCTTCACCCAAGATTTTGGTTGAAGAATGATCTCCATTCCATCTCTTCTTTCAATTGTCTCCATACCTGAAATAAGAAAAGTGTTAGATGTTTTGTGTTCTTAGGTGTTCTCATAACTTCTCCTTTTATAGGGGTAGAAATGAGGTAGTGGAGAGAAAGATGACAAAACTATAGAGGTGATAGGTCTGAATTTCTGAAAAGTGATTTCTTAAGATCAGCAGTGAGTTTCTTGATCTAAGGGTTCACATTTAAGGATATTCAGACTTTATCTAATGGAATGCAGAAATTATAAATTTTGACCATGAGTTATTTGAAATCCGTACTGTGCATGCATGCTGTTGAGTCGGTGAGGATGGTGTATTAATCCAGCCAAGTATGACTCAGTTAGTATACTGTATTTATGTATATGAATAAAGTATTTTATGAAGAATAGTTTATTAATATACATAGTTATACATTGCTTAGAGTAAGGAGATCAAATAGCTTTGTTCAAGTCTGCTATATATATATATATGTATATGTATACTATGCAATGCAGATTTTAGAGTATTTCATCAAGGATTCTTAAGGTATCATTGATTCCCCCTTGATTAGATAACTCTATGTTTTCCCTCAGCTCTATCTGTCTTCATTGGGAAAGAACTTACCTGAAGATGAGGGTGTCTATTCACCTCATCTGATTCTCCTAGTCTGCTGCACTTGGGTCAGCTGAGGTTTTCAGCTGATCTTTCCTTCTTCATGTGCTTGGGTCCAGGAGTCCTAAGCTGTAACATAAGGTCTTGAACCTTTCTTCAGCTAGGGGCTTAGTCAAGATGTCTGCTCTTTGGATATCTGTGTGAATTTTCTCCATCTTGATGTCCTTCTTTTCAAGGTGATCTCTTATGAAGTGGTGTCGAATGTCGACATGCTTGCACCTTGTGTGGAGGACTGGATTTTGAGTGATGGCAATGGCGCTGCTGCTATCACAATAAATAAGGACTTCTCTTGCCTCTACATTGTAATCCTTGAGTTGTTGAACTAACCAGAGCAGCTGACTACAACAACTACCAGCTGCCATGTATTCTGCTTCAGTGGTGGAGGTTGCAACTGAGGTTTGCTTCTTAGAGAACCATGATATCAGCTTGTTTCCTAGAAATTGACAGGTTCCTGATGTGGACTTCCTATCAATTCTGCATCCTCCAAAGTCTGAGTCAGAATAGCCACTCAATTCTAGATTGTCATCAGCAGGGTACCATAGTCCTAGGTTGACTGTTCCTTTTAGGTACTTGAGAATCTTCCTTGCTGCTTCTAGATGACTTTGCTTTGGGTTTGCTTGAAACCTAGCACATACTCCTACAGCAAATGTTATGTCTGGTCTGCTAGCTGTAAGATATAGTAGAGATCCAATCAGTGCTCTATATTTAGCTTGATCAACTGCCTGTCCAGACTCATCTGGTTCCATTTTGAAAGATGTCATCATTGGAATCCTTGCAGTCTTGCTTTGTAGAGCTTTGAATCTTTCTAATAGACTTTTGGTATACTTGGACTGGTTGATGAAGATTCCTTCTGAACTCTGCTTGACTTGAAGTCCTAGGAAATAATTCATCTCACCCATCATGCTCATTTCGAATTTTCCTTGCATAAGTTCAGAGAACTTCTTGCACATTTCTTGATTTGGTGATCCAAATATAATGTCATCTACATATATTTGTACCATTAAAATGTCTTCTCCTTCTTGTATTCTGAAGAGAGTTCTATCAATTTTGCCTTTTGTATATCCATTGTCAAGTAGGAATTGTGACAATGTGTCATACCAAGCTCTAGGGGCTTGTTTTAGACCATAGAGAGCCTTCTTCAGTCGATATACTTGATCACCTTTTTCAAATCCTGGAGGCTGCTCTACATATACTTCTTCTATCAGAATACCATTTAGAAAAGCACTCTTGACATCCATTTGATATACCTTGAAGCCCATATATGATGCATAAGCTAGAAATAGTCGAATGGCTTCTAATCTGGCTACTGGTGCAAAAGTTTCATCATAGTCAATCCCTTCAGATTGTGAATATCCTTTTGCAACTAGCCTTGCCTTATTTCTAGTTATCACATCATTTTCGTCCTTCTTGTTCTTGAATACCCACTTTGTTCCTACTACATTGTGGTTTTCAGGACGATCTACCAATTCCCAGACTTCATTTCTTTCGAATTGGTTTAGTTCTTCTTGCATAGCAGTGATCCAATTGCTATCTGTCATTGCTTCTTCTATGTCAGCTGGTTCAATGTTGGAGAGGAAAGCACACCAGCAGAACATAGATGATTGAGAATTCTGATTCAGTTGTCTTCTTGTCTTGACACCTGATTCTGCTCCTCCTAAGATGAGGTTTGATGGATGGTTGTTCCTCCATGTACGCCTCACTGGAGTATCTGCATTGGATGAGTTTGGATCCTCATCTGATCTAGTGCCATCAGGAGGGTTGACTTGATTAGGTCGATCATCATCTGTATCTTGAGTGTCAAAGAGATCATTCCCCCTGGCATTTGGGATTGATGCATCTTGATTCTGGCCAGCTTGTCCTACTTGAGTTTGAGATCTAGTGACAGGTCTATGAGGCTTATCTTCCTCTGGTTCTTCAGGGAAAGGTTCATTGACTTCAATGAACTCATCTGGTTTGGACTTGATCACTAGATGTCTCATCTGATCTGCAGCTGAGTTTGTTTCTACTGCATTCTTTTCACACGATTCATCAAAAACAACATGAGGTGTTTCTTCCACAAGAAGGGTTCGTTTGTTGAGTACTCTAAATGCTTTGCTAGTTGAGGAGTATCCTAAGAATATCCCCTCATCTGCTTTGGCATCAAAAGCATTCAACTTACTCTTCCATTGTTGTGAATGAAACACTTACAACCAAATATATGAAAGTAAGATACTCTAGGTTTTCTTCCTTTCCACAGTTCATATGGAGTTTTCTCATGTATTTTATGAATACCTGACCTGTTTTGAGTGTGACAAGCTGTGTTGATGGCTTCTGCCCATAGCTTCTTGGGAGTAGAAAATTCAGCAAGGAGTGTTCTGGCCGCTTCTTTGAGTGTTCTGACTCTTCTTTCAGCTACACCATTCTGTTGTGGTGTTCTTGCTGCACTTGTCTCATGCTGAATACCATTAGAAGTACAATAGGCAATTATATAAGAGTTAATAAATTCAGTGCCTTTGTCACTTCTAATTTTCACGATTGGTTCTCCTTTCTCTACTTGGATCCTCTTCAATAGTTCAGGGAGCTTCTGCTGTGTTTCACTCTTCTTGTATAGGAAGATAACCCAAGTAAACTTGGAATAATCATCTACAACAATAAGAGTGTACTTCCTCCCTGTTAAAGTGGTTGGAGTGATTGGTCCAAAGAGATCCATGTGAAGCAATTCAAGAACTCTGCTGGTTGATGCTGTCTTCTTGGTCTTGAAGGAGACCTTTGTTTGCTTTCCTTGTTGACATGCATCACAAACCTGATCTTTACAGTAGAGTTCATTAGGCAGACCATCAACTAAGGATTCCCTTGCTAACTTGTTCATAGTCTTAAAGTTCAGATGGCTAAGACGTTTGTGCCATAGCCAGCTGACATCTTTAGGGCTCTTCACAAGCAGGCATGTATCCTTAGGACAGCTGTTCCAATTTGCAAGATACATACTTCCCTTTCTAGATCCTGTTAGAAGGTTTTGTTTTGTTCTCTTATCACTTATGAGACACTCATCTTTAGAGAATTTGACTGAGTAACCAGTGTCACAAAAGTGAGAAACAGATAATAAATTAAACTTAAGACCTTCTACATATGATACATCATGTACCTCAATGTCACCATTTTTAAGGGTGCCATATCCTTTTGTGCTACCGTGCGCGTTATCACCAAAGAAAACTTTTGGACCTTTCTTCTCTATGTAGTTGGTCAGCAGGGTTTTGGTTCCTGTCATGTGAGTTGAACATCCACTATCTATGTACCAAGTTTCTCCTGCTAGACCTCCTCTTCTGTATAGGTCCTTCCTTTCCTGCAAGAAAAGTTAAGTTTTAGGTACCCATTTTGTTTTGGGTCCTTGGGTGTTAGTACTACCCTTGGGAACCCACATATACATTGGTCGTTTAAACAACCTTGAACATTTGAGTTGTTTCCCTCGGGCATCACAGAACCAAATCTTACCAGTCAGCACCTTGGACTGATCTGATTTGTTCTTGGTGTCAGCTAAGTAGTAGTCAAATGGTTTCCCTTTATAGGAGTGTACATACATGATCTTTTGACTAGTTACATTCGACCTGGGTGCATTAGCTGGTCGATGCACACGATTATATGGACCATACTCTTCTGTTCTCACAATATCATAAGAGATAGGGGGTGCAAAGAGAACAGATTTGTTTGAAGAAGATTTCTTCTTCTTGGCTGGAGCAGCATACAGCTGAGACTGTCTCAGCCGAGATGGTCTAGGCTGTTTGCTGTTCCTCTGTACAGGCTTGGGGTTAGCTTGTCCTTTACCATTTTTGGTTTTGGGATAGTTAGCCTTAGCTGGTACAAATGCCTTTTGGTTCATATTGAGTTCATTGTGTTTAGAACACTCACCCTGTTCATGTGTCTGAGTAGTGCACTTGTTAGGTGTACTACCCCCAGCTGGAGAGGATGTTGATGGATTAAGTTCATAGCCTAAACCCATCTTATTGCCATTTGATCTATAATATTCAGAGATACTTTCAATAGTAGTCGAAGCTTTATTGAATTCTGATATCTTTTGATCTAGGCATTCCTTCTCCTTTTCTAAGAGCTTATGTGTTTGGAAGAGATCATCGAACTTAGATTGAAGTATACGAAATTCTTTGGTTTCTAAGGCTTGAGTTTCTAACATCCCCTCATACAACTGAGTTGTTGTGGTATTTTCTTCCTTAAGAAGTTCCACTTCTTTGGTCAACCTTTCATTCATGGTGACTAACTCAGGGGTGTTATCAAACTTTACCTTTTTCAACCTAGCAATTTCTTTCCTTAAATCCTTATTCTCCTCTTCCACTTCTATAAAGGCTCTAGTGGCAATATCCAGATCACCTTTTACCTTTCTTAAGGATTGATAATAGGTGTCTTCTGATTCGCCTTCAGATGAGTTTATGTCATCTGTTTGTGAGAAAATAGGTGAATGGAAAGTAGTAGTATAAGAGTTTACCTCATTTTCTCCTATGGCCATCATAGCTAGGTCGTCTGAATCATCTGAAAAGATTTGATCGTCTGGTGACGTAGGGAGTTCATCACTTTGGTATTCAGATTCTTCAGTCACCATTGCCTTTTTGTCTGAGGTTCTTCTTGGCCTTCTTTCTTTCTTGTCATCCAAATCCAGCTCAGGACATTCATAGACATAGTGTCCTGGTTTGCCACAGTTGAAGCAAGATCCAGGTTTCTGATTTGAGTTGCCTCTCCTTGGAGGAGTGGCATCTCTTCTTCTAGATCCTCGGCTGTCAGATGACTCCACATCCTTTCTAGGATGTCTTTCTGGTGTTCTTTCTCTGGAACCTCTGGAGGATGAACTTGCTCTTCTATCTTTGTAGTTTCTATAGAATTTTCTATATTTACTGTTGAGGGTGTTCATCCTTTCAAATCTCTTGATCATAAGTGCCATTTGCTCTTTCAGGCTCATTTCTGATCCTTCACAGTCTTCTGTTTTCAGAGAGGTCTTGCCAGATGAGGTGCTTGCAGCTTTTGTATTGGCTGCCTTGAAGGCTACAGTCTTGGAGGTAGATGGGGTTGCAGTTGGCTCATCACTTCCTGAGTTCTCTTCTCTTTCAAGATCATATTCATGGGCTTTCAGGTTCTGAAATAGAGTTTGTGCAGACCACTTCTTGATATCTTGAGTATCTTTGATGACGGTCTTCTTGAGTCTCCATTTCTTGGTTAGAGAATCTAAGATCTTTAGATTTTTCTCTCTATTTGTGTATTTCTTGCCCAGAGATTCTATCTCATTGATGATCTTGGTAAATCTGTTGTCTAACTGATCAATAGACTCTTCTGGTTGCATCTTGAAGTGTTCGAACTTCTTGACTGCTGTAGACAACTTGGATTCTTTGATCAGCTCAGTTCCTTCACAAAGAAGTGCCAATGCCTCCCACATCTCTCTGGCTGACTCACAATGGATTACCTTTGCAATGTACTCATTTGGAAGAGTTTGCATTATGTAATCTTGAGCAATGCTATCAAGACTTGATTGCTTCATCTCTTCTGGTGTGAGGTCCTTCATGGGCTTGGGAACCAGTTCTCCAACTGGGACTTCTGGATCACCATTTGCAGTGTTGACTGTCATGATGGTGATCGGGCCTTCGGTGATTACAGACCACATCTTGTAGTGGACTGATGTGAGATTCTTCCTCATCCTGATCTTCCAGTAATCATAATCCTCCACTGAAAACTTAGGCAACTTACGCATATTAGCACTCATGCTGTATGAGTTTTCGAAAACAAGTTTTTCAAAAAAATCTGTTCAAGAGGACTACAGAGAGACTCCCTCAAGTCTTCTGATAATCTAGAGACAGTAGTCCGTTAGAACCACTGCTCTGATACCACTTGTTGGTCCCTGAACGAGTAGTGAATGGGATTAAAGTCTAGAGGGGAGGGGTGAATAGACTTTAAAACTTTTTCAAACAGAGTTGGGAACCTCTTCTGATTGCTATGTCAACTGGACTGCAAGTCTGCTGGTCCAGATGACTATAGTGATCTGAATGAAGAGGTTATATGCGGAAATATGGTGGCCCTGGTTTAGACTCGTTCTTGTAACTTGTTTTACTTTGTGAAACTACTCAGCTGATGCTGGTTTGAAAGTTATGGCCTTGTTTTGAAGAGTGTTGAAATCACAGTATGCACTATATAATAATGAATGTAAAAGCAGAAATGTAAAGTGCAGAAAGTAAATAACACCGGATTTATAGTGGTTCGGATATACGATCCTACGTCCACTCTCACGTCCTAACGTGATGTTTAATCCCTTTAATTTCCACAAATTACAAGGGTCTTGTCCTTTATAGTCCCAAGGTTAGGACTTTGAGATCTGAGCCGTCCTAACAGCTGCGGTCTCCACAAGTGATTGTAAGCACTTGCACTTTGGGGGGTCTCAAAAACTTAAACCTTTCGGTGAGGGTTTGGGGTTTTTGAGATGTATCCAACTAATGGTTCAAGCTTATAATTTGCTTAACCACTATGCCTAAAACAACTGATGTACAATATGAATAAGTTTCAGGTTCTTAAGGGTTGGATATGAAGCACTTAAGAGCTATGGATAATCTAATGGATTTCTGGCTCTTGGAGAATTCTTAGAACAATGTGGCTTTATGCTTGATTGCTTGCTTAGCTTGTGAATTCTCTCTCGTTGCTTCTGTGTTCATCCTCTTGTATTTATAATGGAGATTGAGTGCAACTAGCCGTTTGAGCAATCTTCCCATAATAGCTTGATTCCTTGATTCCAGCCGCTTGATTGCTTCAATCCTGGGATCATGTCAATCTTCTAAATAAGGTAGGTCTTCGTTTAAATTGCAAGATGACTTGGGAATCAGCCGAGTCCTGGAAGAGCACATAGTCTTCTGATCTGTACTTCTAGTCTTCTGACTACTCTTCTGGCCTTAGGTCTTCTGTCTTCTGATATCAGACGAGTACTACTCTTCTGATCTGGAAATTCTTTGTACTGCTTTAGGCCATCTTCAATCTGGGACTCCATCAGATAAGTAGGTATACAAGCACCTTAACATATCTGGTCTTCAAGGATCTTCTAGTCTTCATGTCTTCTACTCTTCTTATCTTGAGGATAGGCATGTAAGCCATGACTGTGCTGATCAGCTGCTATCAATACAGTTGATCACACAAGACTAGTCTAAGCTGTTCTATACAAGTCAGCTGATCCTATTACATTTATAAACTCTAAGTGTTTTGGCCATCAAAACTATTCTAACATCAAGTGGGGCTTAGGGTGAATTTATATCCCAACAACTATTTATCATGTGTCTTGCCAATTCATTTTCTAATTAATTGAAATATTCGTCCATACATACTGTTGGGAATAAAATGACATATGTTTTGATTGAATACCAAGACCCCCTGAGACATGCCTAGTCACAATTGATTGTGCTCTAAAAATGTTAGAACACATAGCATAAGGCTAGATGAGAAGCTGAAATGTTTAGGCAGCTCTTAGATGATTAGATGCACAATGTGAGGGGGAACATATGCTTTGAAAATCATCAAGATCAAGTTCCCTCAAGGCTCAAATTCTGGAACAATCCCTAAGCTTATTAAAGACCAAATACCTTGATCAGGAGAGTTGTCCAGAGAAGTTGTCTCTGCACAATTAAAGCAAGAACAAAGGTTCTAAAGCTCAAAAGGCCAAGTATATTCAAATGCTCTGATCAGGAGAGTTGTCCAGAGAAGTTGTCTCTGCACAATTAAAGCAAGAACAAAGGTTCTGAAGCTCAAAGGCCAAGTATGCTGATCAGGAGAGTTGTCCAGAAGAGTTGTCTCAGCACAATTAAACCAGAACAAATGTTCTGATGCTTGAAAGACAACTATGCTGAAGAGATGAAGAAAACTACACCCTAAAAGACTTCATTATATCATGCTGAGATCATATCTACATGAAGCAAAGGGAAAGAGTCAAGTCATCTGAAGAAGAGCAAGCCAACTATGCTGATAAGCAAAGTCTGCTGATAGTGATAAGCAGAGTTGTCCATTTGATAAGGAATGTTGTCCTATCATTGGAACAAACCTCAGAAGCCATGTCCAAGTCCTAACAAGTGAATCTTAAAGTCAGACATTGGGAAGAGTGCTGCAAAATGAAGACAAAGTCTTACAAGCCGTTTATTACCCAAATAAGAACATGTCACTATCAAGAATTTGTCTTCCAGTTTGAAGAACTCAAGGAAGACATTTATAGCAATTTGAGACTGCCTCTCCAACGGGCAAATCCTCAAATTTGTCTATAAATACAGAAGTGTGAAGACCATTTGATGCACCAACTAACCAACTACCAAGCCAACTATCCTACAAGTCAAAGTGCTTTCAATGCTTTCAAAGAGACTATCTTAGTCTTCAAACACTTCTTCTAAGCTAATCTTCATTGTATATCCATACAAATCTTAGAGAGATATTCTATCCTTATACACTGATCTTCATTGTAAAGGATGTCTCATTAGTTGGAACCTTACTTCAACCCTTACCCCTTTCAAGTGAGAAAGTGAGAAGGTTGTAGTAGTAGAAGTGGTAGGAGCTGACTGTTGAGAGAAGAACAGTTCAGTTCTGAGTTGATAAAGGGTACTAGGACTCTATACATCCTGTGGATCAATTCACCAAGGAGTGGTGTTCTTGATCAAGTGCACCTTGGCACTTTAAAACAAGTTAATTCCAAGAGTGAAGGAATTATCCTGTTAAATCAGGGAAAGTGGATGTAGGAGCTTGAGTCTCTGAACCACTATAAACTATTGTGTTGATTTACTTTCAAGCACTTTCATACATTCAACACTGGACACAAAACGGATCTTCAAAAGAACATATATTCAAAGACTGTGCAAAACTGTATTGGACAAGTTCCCTGAAAACTGGACCATATTGCTTAAGTGATTTCAGAACTTAAAGGAGTTTAAAATAAAGGGCCAACCACTAATTCTGCAGATATAACTCACCTATATAGTTATTCAACTAAGTACTCAATAGTACTTAGTAGTTTGATTATCTTAGAAGAGTTAATCTCATCAGCAGAGTTGTCCAGGACAACCTTGCTGAACTCTGGTTTGATCAAGTTGAAAAGAATTTGCATACAAGTGTATCCCCCCATACACTTTTTATATACTCCTTTCAGGACCAACAAGTGGTATCAGAGCAGGGGTTCAAAGACCACTGCTTCTGAAAATCCATCTTGATTTTCAAAATCACATATTTGGTGTGGTCACTAAACTGATCTATCTGAAATCTTATCATTTGACTGATATCTTATTCCTAAGCCATGGCCAACAACAATGTTGTTCCTCCACCTTCTGTTCAAGGATTGGACAACATGGCCACAAATCCAGTCAACCACATTTCACATCAAAGACTGTGCAAAACTGTATTGGACAAGTTCCCTAAAAACTGGACCATATTGCTTAAGTGATTTCAGAACTTAAAGGAGTTTAAACTAAAGGGCCAACCACTAATTCCGCACATATAACTCACCTAGATAGTTATTCAACTAAGTACTCAATAGTACTTAGTAGTTTGATTATCTTAGAAGAGTTAATCTCATCAGCAGAGTTGTCCAGGACAACCTTGCTGAACTCTGGTTTGATCAAGCTATGGCCAACAACAGTGATGTTCCTCCACCTGCTGTTCAAGGATTGGACAACATGGCCACAAATCCAGTCAACCACATTTCACATCACAAACTGCCCATGTTCTCTATAGACAATTATGATTTATGGAAAATCAGAATGAGAGCTCATCTTGCTTCTCTTCATACTGACACATTGAGAGTAATCACAAGAGGTCCTTTTGTGTTTACTCAAACTAACCCCAGGTTAACAGATGAGCAAAGAGCTGATATAAGAGAACTGATTCCCAAAGATGAAGATGACTTCACTACTGATGAAAAGAGAAAAGATAATCTGAATTATCTTGCCATGAACACCCTCTACCAAACAATTCCAGATGCAATCATGGGTAGAGTCTACCACTGCACAACTGCCAAAGAAATTTGGGATACTCTTGCTGAGATGTGTGAGGGTACAGAAAAGATCAAGGAGAACAAGCTCCAAGTTGTTGTGAAAAAGTTTAAATAATTCACAATGGAGTCTGAAGAATCCATTGACAAATTTGCTGGTAGATTCACTGATGTGATGAATGAAATCAACTCATTGGGCAAGGTGTACTCAAGGAGAGAAGTTGGATTAAAAATCCTGAGAAGTCTCACTCAAAAGTGGGATGTATATGCTGTAATGATGCAGAATACCAAGGATCTCTCCTCCATGCCCATGCAACAAATCTTCTCAGGACTCAAAGCATATGAGTTTGACCTCAATAGAAGAAAGCCAGCAGAAAAGACTTCCTTACCAGTCAAAGGAGTGGCATTTAAAGCCAAAGCTGCTGAACCTGAAATGCAACCCACTCCAAGATCATCAAAGTCAGTCTCTAAGACTGAAATGAAGGAAGCAATGGCTCTTATGGCAATGAGGTTTGACAAGCTCAACTCGAGGTTTGGTAGATACAAGAAATTCTACCAAGACAACAAATTCAGGAGAAGGCACAACTCCCCTGAAGATCAGGCCAAGGACAAAAAGCCTGAAGAGAAAAGATCAGAGGACAAGTACTCTGATAGGAGAAGGTCCAGTAGACCTGACCCTTCATCATCAAAAGGAAGAGATGAATCCAAGAAGGATGATGATGAAGACCTGTGCTATAATTGCTAGAAGAAAGGGCACTTCCAGTATGACTGCCCTGAATTGAGCTCTAAGGAAAGAAGAGAGAGACAAGCCAAAAGAGACAGGAAGTTCACCAACAAAAAAGCTATGATGGCTGGTGATGAGTCTGATAGTGCTGAAATTCTCAACTCTTCTGATGGACTGTTCTCTAACAGTGGTGATGATGATGATATGTGCAACATGGCTATTGAGGATGATGAGGTATCCTCCACTTCTAGTTCACCATCATTCTTATCACAAAACACTAGTGAAGTCAACTTGAAACTTTCCTTTGGGAAGTTGATGGAAGATTTCACTAGATTACAAGAATTTCATGATAATTGTGTGAGAGAAAATGAAAGACTTTCATTTGAGCTTTCAAAACCTGCTGAGACAGTAATTGACATTAAATCTACTGAGTTGTATCAACAAGTCTTGAGAAAGCTTGAGGAAGCAAATCTCAGGGTAGTTGACCAACAAGGACAGATTGATGCTCAATTACTTACTCAGAAGAGAAAAGATTTTGAACTAAAAATTCTTCAAGCTAAATTTGAAAACCTCTCACATGAGTATTTAATTCTTAAATCAAGTGAAGAGTGCCTGAAACAAAAGATGTCTGCTTTGAACAAATCCTCTAGAGCAATAGAGGAAATTAAGAGTTATCAAAGACCTATGGCTGAAAGAAGTGGATTAGGTTTTGATCCATTTGAATCTTCACCTTGTCTTAGTGTTGCTTCAACAAGTAACACTAAGAAAATCTTTGTTAAATCAGTGGCACAACAAGCTGAAAATGAAATGATTCAGCCACTGAACAAAGGAAAGGGCAAAATGAATGAAATGCCTACTCAAGTGCTTCAGGAGACTAGGCCCAAACCTAAGGAAATGGCCAAAGTCCCTGAACACAAGAGGAATATTGATCAGCAGAGTAGACCCAATGGAAGGGCAACTCTCCTGAACAATGTTCAGAGGAGTTATCCAAGGTATAATCAGCCAAGGCCAACTCTTCTGAGAAAGCCTCAGCTGAATAGACCAAAGAATAACTATCCTCAAAGGCAGAATAAAATGAGACAACCAAAACCCTTCATGCCAAAGGGTAATGGTCATAAAAAGACCTTTCCTCAAAGATTTCATCAAGCTGCACAGAGAACTCATAAGCTCAGGAGATTTGACAACCCTCCTGAAACTTATGGAGTTAACACTTTCACACACACTTTCCCAAAGGCATTTAAGGGAAAGACGGTGTATGTTGATGCACAAGGAAAACAACTTAGCCACCTTGAATCAATCAGGGTAATTAGGCAAGTTTGGGTTCCAAAAGGTACTGCTAACCTCTCAGGACCCAAAACTCAAAGGGTACCTAAACCTATCTAATTGCAGGTACCTAAGGCCACAAGAAGAGGAGTATAAGCAAAAAGACAGCATGGTACCTTGACAGTGGATGCTCAAGGCACATGACTGGAAATAAGGAACTCCTCACTGATTTTATTGAAAAAGAAGGCCCAAATGTCACATTTGGAGACAGCTCACAAGCAATAATAAAAGGTTATGGTACTTTGATGATTGGTAACATCAAAGTGATCAGTCAATTCTGTGATCAGTCAATTCTGTGATAAAGATTTCAATGTTGAGTTCTCAAGTGGAAAATGCCTAATTAAAGATAAGACTCAACAAACTCTATTGACTGGAACTAGGAAAGGAAATGTGTATTTTGCAGACTGGGACAAGTCTACTGATGCTGCATGTTTCATTGCTAAGAACTCTAGTGAACAAAGCTGGTTATGGCATAAAAGGCTAAACCACCTGAACTTCAAATCAATGAATAAACTTGTTAGAAATGCATTAGTAAAAGGACTACCTAATGAAGTCTTCATTAAAGAACATGTGTGTAAACCATGTCAAGAAGGAAAACAGATTAAAGCCTCATTCAAAGGAAAACCAGTCATCTCTACTGAAAGGGTACTTGAACTTTTACATATGGACTTATTTGGACCAATTACCCCTTCAAGCATAAATGGAAGGAAATACACATTGGTGGTAGTAGATGATTTCTCTAAGTTCACATGGGTAGTATTTCTCCTTAATAAGAAGGAAACACAAGTCAAACTGCCTGAACTTCTAAAGGGACTGTCAAATGAGAAAAGCCTTAGCATTATCAAGATAAGATCTGATAAAGGCACTGAGTTCATAAATTCATACATTAATGAGTATTGCACTTTAAATGGAATAGCTCATGAAACCTCAGCAGCTAGAACTCCTCAACAGAATAGAGTTGCAGAAAGAAGGAATAGAACCCTAAAAGAAGCTGCTAGAACCTTAATTGCTGATTCTAATCTACCTAAGAGGTTTTGGGCTGAAGCTATAAACACTGCATGTTATACTCAGAATAGATGTTTGATTACTAAGGGGCAAGGCAAAACCCCCTATGAACTCTGGAAATGAAGATTGCCTAAAGTGTCACACTTTCACATATTTGGTTGTAAGTGTTTCATTCACAATAATGGGAAAGAACAGTTGAAAGCCTTTGATAGCAAAGCTGATGAGGGAGTATTTCTTGGATACTCTCAAATCAGTAGAGCTTTTAGAGTCTACAACAAGAAAACCCTGATAGTGGAAGAAAAACCTCATGTTGTGTTTGATGAATCTATCTTTGAGATCAGGAACAAAAACCTGGACCCTGAAGAGATCACACAAAGAACAACCAAATTAAGCCTAAAAGACAAGGACACTGGATTCATAGATGTTGTCCAAACCAATCTCCCTGAGAACACTACACTGGACAACAATCCTGAAGGCAATATTCCTGAAGCAAACCCCACTGAAGGAAATGATGAACTGAATGATTCAATCCCAGTTCATCCTCAGGTAACAACTACCAATGAAGAAGCAGGCTCTGCTGAGGTAGTTAATGGATCCAATATTCAAGGGAGAACCATAAATGTTGAAAATGCCAATGTCCCGGACATTCAGGACAACATCCATGAATATGATCCTGAATTAGATCCTGCATTCAATTATCCTGAATTCTATAACACTGGTGACTCAACCTTAGTAGAGGATAACTCTACTGAAGGGATCAGAAAAAGAAGGACTTGGTTGTCTGACCATCCTACTGATCTGATACTTGGTGATCCAAGTATAGGAGTCAAAACCATAAGTTTTCATGGTGAAAGTGCTATGTTTTGTTGTTTCTTATCAGAACAGGAACCAAAAGACATTGATGAAGCACTTCAGGATGCAAACTGGATCACAGCAATGCAAGAAGAGCTTAACCAATTCACCAGAAATGATGTATGAGAGCTGGTGGATAGACCATCACATCAAGATATTATTGGAACCAAGTGGGTGTTCAAGAACAAGAAGAATGAAAATGATGTGATTGTCAGAAACAAGGCCAGATTAGTGGCAAAAGGCTATTGTCAATCAGAAGGCATTGACTATGATGAAACCTTTGCACCTGTGTCAAGACTAGAAGCAATAAGGTTATTCTTAGCCTATGTAGCCCACAAGAGGTTCAAAGTATACCAAATGGATGTCAAAAGTGCCTTTCTGAATGGAGTCTTGAAAGAAGAAGTCTATGTGGAGCAACCACCTGGTTTTGAAGTTAGAAATCAAGTTTACAGACTGAAGAAAGCTCTATATGGACTCAAGCAAGCTCCAAAAGCCTGGTATGACACACTGTCACAGTTCCTCTTGGATCATGGTTTTATCAAAGGAACTGTGGACAGAACCCTCTTCAGAATCACTAAAGGAGAGGACATCTTGCTTGTCCAAATATATGTGGATGACATCATATTTGGATCCCCCAATGAGAAGCTGTGTGAGAAGTTCTCCAAGCTCATGCAAATCAAGTTTGAGATGTCCATGATGGGTCTGATGAATTTCTTTTTGGGACTTCAAGTCAAACAATCTAAAGAAGGAATCTTCATCAATCAAGACAAGTACACCAGAGAAATGATCAAAAAGTTTGGGTGTACAACTAGCAAGCCAGTAAGGATCCCAATGAACACAAATTGGAAGATGGATCCTGATGAGAGTGGTATTTCAACCAACTCTACTGAGTATAGAGGAATCATTGGTTCACTTCTCTATCTCACTGCCAGCAGACCTGACATCACCTTTGCAGTAGGTGTTTGTGCAAGGTTTCAAGCAAATCCTAAGAAAAGCCATCTTGAGGCTGCAAAAAGGATTTTGAGGTATCTCAAAGGCACTGAAAATCTAGGCCTCTGGTACCCTGCTGATGACAACATTGAGTTAACTGGCTACTCAGATGCTGATTATGGAGGATGTAGAATTGACAGAAAGTCCACCTCAGGGACTTGTCAATTCTTGGGCAACAAACTCATATCTTGGTTCTCCAAGAAGCAAAACACAGTGGCTACTTCTACCACTGAAGCTGAATATGTTGCTGCTGGAAGCTGTTGTGCTCAAATTCTCTGGTTGAGACAACAATTAAGAGACTACAATGTCAACTCTACTGAAGTGCCAATCTTCTGTGACAACAACAGTGTTATTGCAATATCACAGAATCCTGTATTGCACACAAGATGCAAGCATGTGGACATCAAGCATCACTTCATTAGAGACCATGTGGAGAAGAAGGATATCAAGTTGGTGAAAATCCACACAGATCATCAAAAAGCTGATATATTGACAAAACCACTTGCAGAGGCAAGATTTCTGGAATTATCAGCAGAGTTAGGTCTTCTTAATCCAGGGAAGTTGGACAAATGAGTCCAAAGGAGTTTATTCATTAAGGGGGAACTAATATTAAAAGATCAGTAGACTTGGTCAAGTCTACTGAAATTCAGAAGAGATGACCTAAATGATTCAGGACATTTGTCCATTGAATTTCAGGACACTTGTCCACATCTTTTCAGGACACTTGTCCTAGTGGGGTCAGATAAGTTGTCCTAGCTATCAAACCAAATCTTGGTCTGATAAGCACCTATTTTGGGTAATTATTGCCTATTTCGAAATCTGTCCCATTCCATATACAGATTTCATCTTTTTGGGATTTAATTTGTCTCCCACCCAAAAGATCACTTTCCATGCATTAAATGCCAAGATTTAACTCTTGTTTGCATTACACCTTTTCAAGCCATGATCTACCTTGAAAACTCCCCAACCATTAACTAATATTAAATAGCCTCCACGTTTTGAATAAAACCAACCACTCACTGTTACATTGGTTTTTGACCATTGGATCAAAATTGGACAACTCCCCTGAAGTCAATCCTGGCCGTCCATTTTGATTTCCACTTTTGTTCACCTTTGAATTGCATCAAGACTTCACCAACTCATTTACAAACATTCTTTTTAGAATATTCACAAGTCTTAAGATCCCCCACAAACACTTCTTCCCCAAGTATTCGAAACCCTAGCTCTAACTTACTTCAAACACTCTCAATCTCTCTCAAATTTTTCTCTCTGTAACCTTCAATGGCTCCCAAAGCAAAACCAGAGATGGTTGTTGATTTCTCCAACAAGGAACTTGACCTTGACTTTGGCTATCTAAGCCACAAAAACAACCTCACATTCGAGCCAATCCTTTCTTTTGAGAGTGAGGATCCTAATGTTACTCCAACCTTGAGATGGTTGAGAAGGGCAGGTCTCCAAAAGTTCATGCAAGAGAAGCCAGACTCTTGTCTTGAATCCTACATGGCAGAGTTCTTTGCTTTTCTCAAATGGAGAGGCAAACCTGAAGTTGGAGAAGTTGCCACAAGACTGTCCTTTGTAGCAGAAGGAGAAGAGGAGGAAAGATTTCACAGGGTGAAATTTTCTAAGGAAGAGGTTGAAGCTGCTTTTGGATTGCCTTGAGAGGGAAGGAATCCAGAATTCTATGGAAATGGACTTGAGCAAGAAATTGCTCAAGAATGGCTTATTACTCCAGGGCCACTATCCTCTACTCAACAAAAGAGAACCCTCAAGCCAAAGTTTCTAACCCTATTTGAGGTTGTAGCAAAGAGCTTGCTCAGTAACACTGGAAGTTTAGAGCAAGTAAGCCATCCAAGGATAAGGATTATGGCAGCAGTGATTGATGCCAGTGATAAAGGGATCAAGTTTGATTGGAGGACTTTCATCTTGTCTGAAATGATGAAAGAAAAGGCAAAGTTCAAAGTAAAAGCTCACAACAAGGTTGTGATGGAAGGAAAACTGAGATATTGCACCAGGGCAAGTTTGCTAATTCAGAAGTTTGCTCACTATTCTGAGATGCAAACCTTTGCCAAACCACTCCCAGCCCAGAAAATAATGTTCAGAAAACTCAGCAAGAAGACTGAGCAAAGAAGGATGATAATGGCCAACCCTGCTGAAAAGGTTGAAGAGAAGCCTAAGATGAAGAAAAGAACTAAAGCCAGGGCTGTCAAAACAAAGAAAGTGTCTCAAATATCTTCAGGAGAAGCCTTAGGAGCATCAGCTGAAGTTGATGAAGTGGCAGAAGAGGGAGTGAATGTGCCTTCTGACCACTCAGAAGAGTTGAGGCTGAAGTATAATGAGACAAGGCAAAAGAAGAAAGGTGATAAGAGGCCCAGGGAAGTTGTCCTTGAGAAAGAGGTGGAAGGCAGTGGAAGCAGCAGGGCAAGTAAGAGAAGGGCCAAGCCTACTGAAAAGATATTGGAGCTTCAGGAGGATAGAACTCTTCAAATTGCTCTAAGGGAGAGCAGGGCTGAAAGCAGGACAAAATCTAAGTCCAGGACCAACTCTTCTGGTTCTGGAACCCCAGAGTCCAAAGTCCCTGAAGGCCAACCCTTAGAAGCCAACATCCCTGAAACCCAAAATATTGAGCCCAACTCCCTTGAGCAAAGCCCCCTCAGAATCATTGCTCTTAAAAGCAACTGAGGTACCTTCAATTGAGCCTAATACTTCTGAAGCCAACCCTCCAGAACTCAACTTGCCTGAAGCTGCAATTAATGAAACCACAGCCAACTCCCCTATAGCCCAAAGTTCTCCATCGAGTGAGAATGAGGAGGAGTATACTTATGAAAGTATGGTCAGAGGTGGAGCCAAGGCCACTGTGGATAACTTGTACCCACAGCTAGCTGAATTTCCCAGAATTCAGAAAATGTTCCATGACTTGAGAATGTTAGTGGATGTCAAGGACAAAACATTGATGGAAATCTCTCAAGTCATCCAAGATAAGGGTGCTAATTGGTGGCAAGTGGAGGAAAGTAGACTGCTACACTTTGCTGGTGTGCTAAAGATAAGATTTCTCATTGATGAGGAAGTTTTTGCAAAGTTAGTAGATGAGAAGATCATTGAGGAGAAGGAAAGAAAAGCTAAGGGCATCAAACACCCTGATAGTAGCTCAAAATGATGATGACTCCCCTGATGATCCCTCAAACCCCTCAAAACCCAACCCTCCTGAAACCAATCCCAACCCTTCTGAAACCAATTTGCTTTCAACTCCCCTTTTAACCTATCATGGGAAAGGCTCTGCTTCATCAGAGGTGTTGACCAAGGGTGGTAACGCAACCAAAGATACATCTGCCAATGAAGGTTCTTCTGAACCCAAGGCACAGCCTAAAGATGTTGAGGTTCCTAACTTAGAGGCTGGTTTGGTTAAGGCCTATTCAGTGTCAGAAGAGTTGGACACTGATCAGCCCTTAATCATTCAGGATGACTCAGTGGCTGCTGATATAAGCACTGTGATCTCCCCACAACTGCCATCTTTGAACCTTGTTGAAGGTGGAGATGTTGCAGGTCTAAGTGAAGGTGTTGAAAAGGAGAGTTTAGTCAAAAAATCAGAGGGAGTAATGGATGATAGAGAGGTTGTAATCACTAAGATAGTGAATATACCACAAATAGAGGGTGGTATAAGTGAGGAAGGATAGGTTATTCTTGAAGTCAAATCTGAACTTCAAGAATCCCTTGATGAAAGGAGGCCTGATTCCTTGAGTGAGGACATTTTAAATGAAGGAAGAAAAGAAAAGGTTGAAAATGAGAAGAAGGTTGCTGATGTATCAGAGACTTATGCAAAAGATATTGAGGGTGATGAGTGTTTATTCCCTAACTTGTTTGATTTGTCTAACATTGCAGGTATTTCCCTTGACCAAATATTTGCAGATGAGTTCTTGACAGATGCCCCTATCCAAGTAGATACAGGCTCAGCACAAGCCTTGCTTGGAATGCAATCAGAGAAGTTGGACTCCTTGGCTCATCAGGTCCAATCTGCTCATGCTGAAACTTCAGGAGCATTAAATGAGCAAGGAAGAACTCTAGCATCTGTAGAGATGAGATTAATAGGCTCTGAGGATGTGGTGCTACCCACATTGGAAGCAAGGATTAGTGGTGTGGAATCTGGTCTCCAAACCATTTCCACTGAAGTTCAACAAGCCAAATCCACTATGGAATCCATCTCAGAGGAGGTCAAGAAGGAACAAAAGCTGCTGAGAGACAATCATAATGCCAATGTAATAGGTGTAGTCAAGTCACTTTTGCATAAAATGTATAGGTTTTGGCATCATCAAAAAGGGGGAAATTGTTGGGAATAAAATGACATATGTTTTGATTGAATACCAAAACCCCCTGAGACATGCCTAGTCACAATTGATTGTGCTCTAAAAATGTTAGAACACATAGCATAAGGCTAGATGAGAAGCTGAAATGTTTAGGCAGCTCTTAGATGATTAGATGCACAATGTGAGGGGAAACATATGCTTTGAAGATCATCAAGATCAAGTTCCCTCAAGGCTCAAATTCTGGAACAATCCCTAAGCTTATTAAAGACCAAATACCTTGATCGGGAGAGTTGTCCAGAGAAGTTGTCTCTGCACAATTAAAGCAAGAACAAAGGTTCTAAAGCTCAAAAGGCCAAGTATATTCAAATGCTCTGATCAGGAGAGTTGTCCAGAGAAGTTGTCTCTGCACAATTAAAGCAAGAACAAAGGTTCTGAAGCTCAAAGGCCAAGTATGCTGATCAGGAGAGTTGTCCAGAAGAGTTGTCTCAGCACAATTAAACCAGAACAAATGTTCTGATGCTTGAAAGACAACTATGCTGAAGAGATGAAGAAAACTACACCCTAAAAGACTTCATTATATCATGCTGAGATCATATCTACATGAAGCAAAGGGAAAGAGTCAAGTCATCTGAAGAAGAGCAAGCCAACTATGCTGATAAGCAAAGTCTGCTGATAGTGATAAGCAGAGTTGTCCATTTGATAAGGAATGTTGTCCTATCATTGGAACAAACCTCAGAAGCTATGTCCAAGTCCTAACAAGTGAATCTTAAAGTCAGACATTGGGAAGAGTGCTGCAAAATGAAGACAAACTCTTACAAGCCGTTTATTACCCAAATAAGAACATGTCACTATCAAGAATCTGTCTTCCAGTTTGAAGAACTCAAGGAAGACATTTATAGCAATTTGGGACTGCCTCTCCAACGGGCAAATCCTCAAATTTGTCTATAAATACAGAAGTGTGAAGACCATTTGATGCACCAACTAACCAACTACCAAGCCAACTATCCTACAAGTCAAAGTGCTTTCAAAGCTTTCAAAGAGACTATCTTAGTCTTCAAACACTTCTTCTAAGCTAATCTTCATTGTATATCCATACAAAGCTTAGAGAGATATCCTATCCTTATACACTGATCTTCATTGTAAAGGATATCTCATTAGTTGGAACCTTACTTCAACCCTTACCCCTTTCAAGTGAGAAAGTGAGAAGGTTGTAGTAGTAGATGTGGTAGGAGCTGACTGTTGAGAGAAGAACAGTTCAGTTCTGAGTTGATAAAGGGTACTAGGACTCTAGACATCCTAGGGATCAATTCACCAAGGAGTGGTGTTATTGATCAAGTGCACCTTGGCACTATAAAACAAGTTAATTCCAAGAGTGAAGGAAATATCCTGTTAAATCAGGGAAAGTGGATGTAGGAGCTTGAGTCTCTGAACCACTATAAACTATTGTGTTGATTTACTTTCAAGCACTTTCATACATTCAACACTGCACACAAAACTGATCTTCAAAAGAACATATATTCAAAGACTGTGCAAAACTGTATTGGACAAGTTCCCTGAAAACTGGACCATATTGCTTAAGTGATTTCAGAACTTAAAGGAGTTTAAACTAAAGGGCCAACCACTAATTCCGCACATATAACTCACCTAGATAGTTATTCAACTAAGTACTCAATAGTACTTAGTAGTTTGATTATCTTAGAAGAGTTAATCTCATCAGCAGAGTTGTCCAGGACAACCTTGCTGAAGTCTGGTTTGATCAAGTTGAAAAGAATTTGCATACAAGTGTATCCCCCCCCATACACTTGTTATATACTCCTTTCAGGACCAACACATACCATTACTTACAAACTCGCGTGACCTTGGTGCTATATCTCTCTGTGTCAGAGTTGCAATAGGCCTGTGACACCCAAGCTAAAATATCGTCACATCGTCATGGCATGGGACAATTATCGAATAATTGGTGCATATAACCTACCCCAATTAGTGAAGATTGAATGATTGTGAAAATGAACAAATTATTATTTGCAGTGTAATTCTTATCATCGTTTAAATAAAATAAATATGGTAAGAACAAATTGTGACTTGAAAGCTCATGATACCAAGAAACCCAGAGTTATTTCTAAGTGTTAAAATCTTAATCCATACAAAATGAGTTATATAACAAGTTTTGTAAGTCATAAATGGTAACATAAATATACATTACTAATACAACATATGTTCCCCTATAAGTTTCCAACTATTTGGTCTAATGGATTAAGAAAGTGATTAAATAATAAATATATATAGTACAAGTGATGTGATTGAGAGATAGAAAAAAAGTAAGATATAAGTGAAGTGTAAGAATAAGAATACGAAAAAAAAAAGATATTTGCAAAAAAAAAAGGTATGAGAAGCTTAATTTTATGCGAGCGGGCCAAAATGTTATAATGGAAAGCTTATAGACAGACGGTATGAGTATTATTTTTAACCATTTCACATTTATCGATTCTAATTAAAAAAACAATAACATAATAAAAGCATAAGAAATATTTAGAATGTTGGGTTTGATATCTTATTAATTACTACATATATAGAAGGTTGAGTAATAAAGTATGAAAAAAAAAAATCAATAACATATAACAATTTCATGCAAAATAAATTTCACGTGAATAAAACATGTACAACACAGAACACTCAAATAAGTTATTCATGGTCATGATAGTATAAAAAAAAATTAACATTGGTCTAACAAATTATAGAATTTAGCTCTATTTACACGACTTAAATCTAAATTGTACGTCAAGCTATGAATTTTATTGTGTTAATATTGTTTTAAATATTTAAACGAATCACATTTCAAATTTTACATTTCTAAACAATTTAATGGTTTCTAGGAAATAAGTGTTTTTTATACATTTGTACTATAAATCTTGAGGGTTGATACTTATCACATATAAGCATCATAAAAAAATTGATAAAACAATATTGTCAACAAAAATCTAACCTATATGCATTCCAAATTTTTGGTATCACATATTTTGTAAACTATATTAAATGAAAAGGTAAATAGTATCATTTTTGTCAAATTAATGACGATGAAAACGAATATGAACCAAAATAAAAATTGAAATACCCACACTTCCTCTAATTTATTGTTCTTATAACCTACAAATTACTACACATAATAACCTTAAGAAAGGGTAACTGAAAGTAATAAAAATAAGTATTAACCAATAAGAGTAATAATCAATACCACTATATAAACAAGCCATTTGACGTAACACTCAACTACACCCGAAGCAATTTCAACTAACATTAGAATATTACTGCTAGAAGGAGAAAAAATGGCTTATTCTTTGAAACGAATGCTGCTAATTGTTCTCATTCTCACTACTGCAATTCCCATTTCATTTGGTCATAGAGATATTTCAGAATACGAAAGTGACTGGGAAGATTATTCAGATCCTGAAAATGGCGATGGAGATGATTCAGTCTCAAGAAATGACGGAGGAAATGATTCGGAAATCACGCATTACCTGAGAGATCTCTGCTCAAATACCAAAAAGTCAAAGCAGTGCTGGAAAATCATTAAACTCGAGATAAACAGGTTCACTGACACGGATAGTCGGAACGTCGCAAGTGTTGTAATTGACCTGGCCATAGAAAAATCTCATGAAATCAATGATAAACTTAACCAACTTCGCAGTGATTCAAAAGACGATTCATTGATAGACAAGTACAGAGAGTGCTCGAAAAATTACAACGACGCTAACCACAAACTGGAAATCGCGAAGGGAAACTTGGATTCCGATGATTATCGAAGAATTAAACAACGTGTGGAGGATGTTGCAAAGGAATTAAAGAGCTGCAAGCATCAATTTGGAAAAAAATCATTCGACCCAGCCCATATTAGAGACAGGAACAAGGAATTTGGACGGTATGTGGAGATTGTTAAGGCTGCGACAAAGCGTTTTGTGAGGCAAAGCGATAACAATAATGCCCAGAAGACTCAATCTAATTAATACTTTAGAATTAAAATTTTAGTGGAACTTTTATTTTTAAAACAATATGTTATTTAGGAAATTAATATTATATTGAAATATTTTTATTTTCCAATTAACTATTTTTTTTTTTACAAAACCATAACATACTAAGAGAACATAATAATTCATTCATTCAAAGGGAGAAATCTTTATTTTTCATCGTTTACAAAATTTAATAGATTAAGGATATTATTAATTAACACATAAAATGCATTGAACAATACTCATGTTCAACACGATTTTTCAAATCTATAAATAACACATACAAAAAATCTAAACCCATAGTCGTCAATATATATATTAAATTAAAACTGACAAATTACGCGAATGCAAATACTATCTACTAATACAAATGCATATATGATCCTACAAACATGAGTTTTTATCTTCCTTCAACGAGTTGAGTAACATCAAGACATGGAAGGTGGTCCTCCACGAATAATTTACATCTTAAAGACAACCAAGTCCAAGAAAAAACATAAGTGTATTATTGAAGAGTACGAAGTTTATAAAAATCAGAAAGGCAAAATCAGACTCGAATAAAATTATACATCGATTTCGTTCTAAGCCTATTGGGCTCATTAAGTTATCCCAAAGCCTCATTAGCAAGTGGATTCGTTATCTACCTATTATCTCACATGAATCGCGCCCAACTTTTTATATTTGGTTGACCAAACAAAAATGTAATTGTATATACTAGCTTATAAGTAAATTCCCAACACTACTATTTATCATGTGTCTTGCCAATTCATTTTCTAATTAATTGAAATATTCGTCCATACATACCATTACTTACAAACTCGCGTGACCTTGGTGCTATATCTCTCTGTGTCAGAGTTGCAGTAGGCATGTGACACCCAAGCTAAAATATCGTCACATCGCCATGGCATGGGACAATTATCGAATAATTGGTGCATATAACCTACCCCAATTAGTGAAGATTGAATGATTGTGAAAATGAACAAATTATTATTTGAAGTGTAATTCTTATCATCGTTTAAATAAAATAAATATGGTAAGAACAAATTGTGACTTAAAAGCTCATGATACCAAGAAACCCAGAGTTATTTCTAAGTTTTGAAATCTTAATCCATACAAAATGAGTTATATAAAAAGTTTTGTAAGTCATAAATGGTAACATAAATAGACATTACTAATACAACATATGTTCCCCTATAACTTTCCAACTATTTGGGCTAATGGATTAAGAAAGTAATTAAATAATAAATATATATAGTACAAGTGATGTGATTGAGAGATAGAAAAAAAGTAAGATATAAGTGAAGTGTAAGAATAAGAATACGAAAAAAAAAAAGATATTTGCAAAAAAAAAGGTATGAGAAGCTTAATTTTATGCAAGTGGGCCAAAATGTTATAATGGAAAGCTTATAGACGAACGGTAGAAGTATTATTTTTAACCATTTCACATTTATCGATTCTAATTAAAAAAACAATAACATAATAAAAGTATAAGAAATATTTAGAATGTTGGGTTTGATATCTTATTACTACATATATAAGAGGTTGAGTAATAAATTATGAAAAAAAAAAATCAATAACATATAACAATTTCATGCAAAATAAATTTCACGTGAATAAAACATGTAGAACACAGAACACTCAAATAAGTTGTTCATGGTCATGATAGTATAAAAAAAAATTAACATTGGTCAAACAAATTATAGAATTTAGCTCTATTTACACGACTTAAATATAAATTGTACATCAAGCTATGAATTTTATTGTGTTAATATTGTTTTATATATTTAAACGAATCACATTTCAAATTTTACATTTCTAAACAATTTAATGGTTTCTGGGAAATAAGTGTTTTTTATACATTTGTACTATAAATCTTGAGGGTTGATACTTATCACATATAAGCATCATAAAAAATTGATAAAACAATATTGTCAACAAATATCTAACCTATATGCATTCCAAATTTTTGGTATCACATATTTTGTAAACTACATTATATGAAAAGGTAAATAGTATCATTTTTGTCAAATTAATGACGATGAAAACGAATATGAACCAAAATAAAAATTGAAACACCCACACTTCCTCTAATTTATTGTTCTTATAACCTACAAATTACTACACATAATAACCTTAAGAAAGGGTAACTGAAAGTAATAAAAATAAGTATTAACCAATAAGAGTAATAATCAATACCACTATATATACAAGCCATTTGACGTAACACTCAACTACACCCGAAGCAATTTCAACTAACATTAGAATATTACTGCTAGAAGGAGCAAAAATGGCTTATTCTTTGAAACGAATGCTTCTAATTGTTCTCATTCTCTCTACTGCAATTCCCATTTCATTTGGTCATAGAGATATTTCAGAATACGAAAGTGACTGGGAAGATTATTCAGATCCTGAAAATGGCGATGGAGATGATTCAGACTCAAGAAATGACGGAGGAAATGATTCGGAAATCACGCATTACCTGAGAGATCTCTGCTCAGATACCAAAAAGTCAAAGCAGTGCTGGAAAATCATTAAACTCGAGATAAACAGGTTCACTGACACGGATAGTCGGAACGTCGCAAGTGTTGTAATTGACCTCGCCATAGAAAAATCTCATGAAATCAATGATAAACTTAACCAACTTCGCAGTGATTCAAAAGACGATTCATTGAAAGACAAGTACAGAGAGTGCTCGAAAAATTACAACGACGCTAACCACAAACTGGAAAACGCGAAGGGAAACTTGGATTCCGATGATTATCAAAGAATTAAACAACGTGTGGAGGATGTTGCAAAGGAATTAAAGAGCTGCAAGCATCAATTTGGAAAAAAATCATTCGACCCAGCCCATATTAGAGACAGGAACAACGAATTTGGACGGTATGTGGAGATTGTTAAGGCTGCGACAAAGGGTTTGTGAGGCAAAGCGATAACAATAATGCCCAGAAGACTCAATCTAATTAATACTTTAGAATTAAAATTTTAGTGGAACTTTTATTTTTAAAACAATATGTTATTTAGGAAATTAATATTATATTGAAATATTTTTATTTTCCAATTAACTATTTTTTTTTACGAAACCATAACATACTAAGAGAACATAATAATTCATTCATTCAAAGGGAGAAATCTTTATTTTTCATCGTTTACAAAATTTAATAGATTAAGGATATTATTAATTAACACATAAAATGCATTGAACAATACTCATGTTCAACACGATTTTTCAAATCTATAAATAACACATACAAAAAATCTAAACCCATAGTCGCCAATATATATATTAAATTAAAACTGACAAATTACGCGAATGCAAATACTATCTACTAATACAAATGCATATATGATCCTACAAACATGAGTTTTTATCCTCCTTCAACCAGTTGAGTAACATCAAGACATGGAAGGTGGTCCTCCACGAATAATTTACATCTTAAAGACAACCAAGTCCAAGAAAAAACATAGGTGTATTATTGAAGAGTACGAAGTTTATAAAAATCAGAAAGGCAAAATCAGACTGGAATAAAATTATACATCGATTTCGTTCTAAGCCTATTGGGCTCATTAAGTTATCCCAAAGCCTCATTAGCAAGTGGATTCGTTATCTACCTATTATCTCACATGAATCGCGCCCAACTTTTTATATTTGGTTGACCAAACAAAAATGTAATTGTATATACTAGCTTATAAGTAAATTCCCAACACTACTATTTATCATGTGTCTTGCCAATTCATTTTCTAATTAATTGAAATATTCGTCCATACATACCATTACTTACAAACTCGCGTGACCTTGGTGCTATATCTCTCTGTGTCAGAGTTGCAGTAGGCCTGTGACACCCAAGCTAAAATATCGTCACATCGCCATGGCATGGGACAATTATCGAATAATTGGTGCATATAACCTACCCCAATTAGTGAAGATTGAATGATTTTGAAAATGAACAAATTATTATTTGCAGTGTAATTCTAATCATCGTTTAAATAAAATAAATATGGTAAGAACAAATTGTGACTTGAAAGCTCATGATACCAAGAAACCCATAGTTATTTCTAAGTGTTGAAATCTTAATCCATACAAAATGAATTATATAAAAAGTTTTTAAGTCATAAGTGGTAACATAAATACACATTACTAATACAACATATGTTCCCCTATAAGTTTCCAACTATTTGGGCTAATGGATTAAGAAAGTGATTAAATAATAAATATATATAGTAAAAGTGATGTGATTGAGAGATAGAAAAAAAGTAAGATATAAGTGAAGTGTAAGAATAAGAATACGAAAAAAAAAATATTTGCAAAAAAAAAGGTATGAGAAGCTTAATTATATGCGGGCGGGCCAAAATGTTATAATGGAAAGCTTATAGACGGACGGTAGGAGTATTATTTTTAACCATTTCACATTTATCGATTCTAATTAAAAAAACAATAACATAATAAAAGCATAAGAAATATTTAGAATGTTGGGTTTGATATCTTATTAATTACTACATATATAGAAGGTTGAGTAATAAAGTATGAAAAAAAAAATCAATAACATATAACAATTTCATGCAAAATAAATTTCACGTGAATAAAACATGTACAACACAGAACACTCAAATAAGTTATTCATGGTCATGATAGTATAAAAAAAAAAATTAACATTGGTCTAACAAATTATAGAATTTAGCTCTATTTACACGACTTAAATCTAAATTGTACATCAAGCTATGAATTTTATTGTGTTAATATTGTTTTAAATATTTAAACGAATCACATTTCTAAACAATTTAATGGTTTCTGGGAAATAAGTGTTTTTTATACATTTGTACTATAAATCTTAAGGGTTGATACTTATCACATATAAGCATCATAAAAAATTGATAAAACAATATTGTCAACAAATATCTAACCTATATGCATTCCAAATTTTTGGTATCACATATTTTGTAAACTACATTAGATGAAAAGGTAAATAGTATCATTTTTGTCAAATTAATAACGATGAAAACGAATATGAACCAAAATAAAAATTGAAACACCCACACTTCCTCTAATTTATTGTTCTTATAACCTACAAATTACTACACATAATAACCTTAAGAAAGGGTAACTGAAAGTAATAAAAATAAGTATTAACCAATAAGAGTAATAATCAATACCACTATATATACAAGCCATTTGACGTAACACTCAACTACACCCGAAGCAATTTCAACTAACATTAGAATATTACTGCTAGAAGGAGCAAAAATGGCTTATTCTTTGAAACGAATGCTTCTAATTGTTCTCATTCTCTCTACTGCAATTCCCATTTCATTTGGTCATAGAGATATTTCAGAATACGAAAGTGACTGGGAAGATTATTCAGATCCTGAAAATGGCGATGGAGATGATTCAGACTCAAGAAATGACGGAGGAAATGATTCGGAAATCACGCATTACCTGAGAGATCTCTGCTCAAATACCAAAAAGTCAAAGCAGTGCTGGAAAATCATTAAACTCGAGATAAACAGGTTCACTGACACGGATAGTCGGAACGTCGCAAGTGTTGTAATTGACCTGGCCATAGAAAAATCTCATGAAATCAATGATAAACTTAACCAACTTCGCAGTGATTCAAAAGACGATTCATTGAAAGACAAGTACAGAGAGTGCTCGAAAAATTACAACGACGCTAACCACAAACTGGAAATCGCGAAGGGAAACTTGGATTCCGATGATTATCGAAGAATTAAACAACGTGTGGAGGATGTTGCGAAGGAATTAAAGAGCTGCAAGCATCAATTTGGAAAAAAATCATTCGACCCAGCCCATATTAGAGACAAGAACAAGGAATTTGGACGGTATGTGGAGATTGTTAAGGCTGCGACAAAGCGTTTTGTGAGGCAAAGCGATAACAATAATGCCCAGAAGACTCAATCTAATTAATACTTTAGAATTAAAATTTTAGTGGAACTTTTATTTTTAAAACAATATGTTATTTAGGAAATTAATATTATATTGAAATATTTTTATTTTCCAATTAACTATTTTTTTTTTACAAAACCATAACATACTAAGAGAACATAATAATTCATTCATTCAAAGGGAGAAATCTTTATTTTTCATCGTTTACAAAATTTAATAGATTAAGGATATTATTAATTAACACATAAAATGCATTGAACAATACTCATGTTCAACACGATTTTTCAAATCTATAAATAACACATACAAAAAATCTAAACCCATAGTCGTCAATATATATATTAAATTAAAACTGACAAATTACGCGAATGCAAATACTATCTACTAATACAAATGCATATATGATCCTACAAACATGTGTTTTTGTTGGGATATGAATCCTAGAACAAGTCCTAAAATGATGAATAAAAGATAAAAGATGAAGTTTTGATAAGCCAAAAGAAGACTTGAATATTTTCTAAGTGTTGACTGATCTAGTCTAGTTAAGTTGAAGTCGTCTTGTACAGATCAGTAGAATTCACAAGACAAGTACAGTTTTATAATACAAGTATTATTGAAAGATAAGTACGATTTATAAGTACTTCATATTTGTTTATATATGTTAGATTGTCATTGAGCTATAATTGTTGTATAGAGCTCATGTTTTTATATGTAATAGATAGATCCATTGTATAGTTATAAGTTGACTAAGCTTTGTTATAAAAGCTTAAGGTAATGTAATAGTCTTGTTAGGTTAGATGATATGACTAGATTAGTTATATTAGAAGTCTACTGCACAAGAAGAGAAGACCAGTCTACTACTCAAGACAGGTGGATTACAAGACAAGATAACATGAAGTTAGTTACCAATACGCGTGAAAGATAAAGATGAAGAAGTTAGTTATGGAATAACTAATTCGTAACAAGAAACGCGTGTATGGATAAGAAGATTTAGTTGAAATCAGTTATCAAGAAAGGTTGGTTACAACTACCTAAGTTCTTGAAGTTCGAAGTCTATAAATACTTGAAGGAGTTTATCATTTGAGGACTACTGACGACTGATAATTGAAATACTGATTACTGAGATATTGATACTGCAAGCATTTTTGAAGATTCAAGAGAAGTTTTCTCTCAGAGATTGAAGTTCAGAAAGTGAAGCTACACAAGACAAGTGAAGATCAGAAGGCTACTACTGAACGAAGAGAAGTTTTATTTTCTTTTGTTGTTTCAAGTTGCTAGATACTTGTAAATCGCTAGTAAGATCGAAGAGGCACTTGGAAGTGTTATCGAGAAGATCTAAGTCTTATTTCTTGGGACTTAAAGCTACAAGAACATATTACTCCATTGGACGAGTTAATAAGAATTTCACAACTGGGTTTGTGAGAGTGGATGTAGACAAGTTGTCGAACCACTATAAATCTCGTGTTTGATTTACTTTACTGTTTTTGTTTGATGTTTAATTGATTAATTGTTTAGTTGATTGAATTACATAACTGATCTAGACTAGTTGAGTATACATAAAACAGAGTTCTCGAGTTAAGTTGAGTATAAACTTTAATTGGGCTCATTATTAATTTCGTATTCCGCAAAGTGTAATTCTGATATATCGAAAGATTTTAGAAAAGTCTATTCACCCCCCTCTAGACATTTTCTTTAGCTTCCCTCGATATTAACTCAACTTAGGGACCTACAAGTGGTATCAGAGCAGTAGTTTACGAACTGCTGTTTCTTGATAACCGACTTAAGACTTAGGGTGAAGTCTTGGTCCTTGATTGTTCTTGTATACGTGTTCTTGATCATATTCTTGTTACATCTGTTTCGTGCTCCCTGTTCTTGACTTATCTGTTATTCTTGATCATAACTCTACTTAGCACTTATTTCTTGAAATCATGTCTCTTGAGATCAGCGCTAACAAGCTACCTAAGTTCCAGGTACAAGACTACGACTATTGGAAGCTAAGGATGGAAGCCATCTTCAGCTCCACTCACGACTTAATGATCTCCGTCGTCACTGAAGGTCCAATTGTGACCATGATCCCCAATACTGCTGCCCTTGACCCAAATCAACCAGTGGGTACTCTCGTCAAGAAACCAAGGTCAGAACTAACCTCTGAAGAAATGAGACAGAATAATTTGGATAGCTTGGCCAAGAATTACATCTTACACACTCTTCCTAACGAGTATCTAGGAAAAGTGTTAAAATGTAAAACTGCCAAAGAAATGTGGGATCGCTTAGCTATCATTTGTGAAGGGACATCCCTAATCAAAGAAAGCAAGCTTTCTACTGCAGTCCAAAGATTCGAATCATTTCATATGAAAGCTGGTGAAACAATAGACCAGTTGTATACTCGTTTTACTAAAATCATGAATGACTTGGAAGTCCTTGGTAAATCTTATACTCCACGTGAAATCAATCTTAGGATTCTCAAAAGCCTTGATAGTCGATGGAAGATGGTAAAAATGCTTGTTAAGAATACCCAAGATATAGACGTATGGACAGCAGAAACTATGTTTCAAACTCTAAAGGCCCATGAGTTTGATCTAGACGAAGATGAACCCATAGCAAGTAGTGACAGAGAACATGCTGTATCTAAGAACGTTGCTTTTAAGGCTAGTTCGTCTAAGATAGACAGGTCTAAGACTAAGACTAGGTCTGCTTCTGTGAAAGACGAGTTAGATACTGATCTTAGTCTGAAGGATCAGGTAAGCCTCATGGTTAGAAAGTTTGATAGGCTGAATAAACGTTTCGGAAGATATAAGAAGTTCTATAGAGAGCATAGAGGGTCTGCTTCTAAGAACTCGTCTGAGACCAGACGAGACCGAAACTCGTCCGAAAGGTAACAGACAAGATAGAGAGTCTGATAGTAGGAAGATTACTCGTTCTGATAGACGTGATAAACGAAGGAACAACTCTCCTATTAAAAAGGCTACTAATGATTTCGTGTGCTATAACTGTGAGAAACCAGGTCACTACATATATGAATGTCCAGACCTGAGTACTGATGATCGAGAAGAACGCAAAGCACGAAGGGAAAGAAGATACAACCGTGGTAAGAAGGCAATGATGGCCAATGATGACTCTGACTCAGACGAGTTGCCATCATCCTCATCTAGCTACCTGTCTGAACCAGATCACGATGAAGCGTTTATAGTAGATGATGGTCTATGCTTCATGGCTAAAATCGACCAAGAGGTATCATCTGCTACTTCCTTTCAATCTTGTGATGAATCAGATTCTGATGAAAGTGACACTGCCAGTAGCAAAGTAGGGAGTAGTCTTCAGCACTCTACTAGTGCAGTTGAAGACGACCTCCTACTTGCCAACAAGGCATTCATTGAAGTCAGTGACGAAAACATCATCTTAAGACAAGAAATCATCGATCTTAAGGAAGCTCAGTCTAAAGTAGATCCTAATATAACAGTCCTAAATGAACGCTTGCAAGAAGAGTTGAGACAACTCAAAGACAAGTATGCATTAACAGACAAGTTGTATCAAGACCTACTTAAGACACATGCTACTGAGAAACATGAATTCAATGTTTTACAAAGCAAGTTCAAAAAGCTTGAAGAACGTAATAAGTTCTTAGAAACCGAGGTTGTCACTCTAGACCTTAAACTTACTGACCTGGTTAACTCATCTAAGGTTAACCTTGAATTGTCAGATAGGTATAGGGCTCCTGCTGACAAGACAGGCATAGGTGCTGAGACACCCAGCTCGTCTACTCAAGTTCCTAAGAACCCTACTATATTCATCTCAAGCTCTTTGACTAATGATAAAGGAAAAGAACCAATGATATACGATATTGACACTCCATCTAAAGGTACTGTACCAAAACAAGCTCAAGTTAACATTCCAAATACCAAGGGAGGTAAAAAGAAAGTTAACAACAAGCCTGTTCCGTTTAAAACAAGTCAACAAAGGACTAGGAATCGTGGACGACCAAATCAGGTCAGATACGAGGATTGGTATCCCGAGGAGACTAGTACTAGACAAGTACAGACCAGACGACAAGAGTCTAGACCTCCTTTCATAAGGCAGTCTCAACTCTACTCGTCTAGACCTAGACAGGAAGGTCAAAAATATCGTACACAAGTTGTTCTATATCCTCCACCTTTGTCATATGATATCAAAGGAAAAGAAAGACCTAAACATGTCTATAAACCGTATGGACCAAATGCATACAAACCTTACTCTGACTATCATAGACAAGTGCCTGCTCAAGTAGAGATTAAGTCAAAAGGCTATCTCCAAAGAGTAGACCCGAACTCAACTGATAGGCCAGATAAGGACAACAAGGTCTTATTCTGCAACAAATACGGTCGAAAGCTCAGAAGGTCAAACTTGTTCAGGACTCCAATGTACATTTGGATTCCATTGAACTCGACTAACCCCCAAGGACCCCAATAAACAAGGAGGGTACCTAAATTATGTAATATCATCTATTGCAGGGTCGACTCGATCTATACAAGAAGGGTGGCTCAACAGGAGAAACTTGGTACATAGACAGTGGCTGTTCGCACCACATGACTGGTACCAAGACTCTCTTATCAAGCTACCATGAGCAAGAAGGACCAAAAGTGATATTTGGTGATAGCTCCACTGCTGTTACCAAAGGATTTGGTTACATTCGAAATGGAGACATAGAGATTCAAGATGTGTCTTATGTTGAAGGCTTGAAATACAATTTACTCTCTGTTTCACAATTTTGTGATCGTGGATACAAGGTGCAGTTCAAGAGTTAGAAATGTGAAATCATTGACAAAAGAACACACACAGTCTTACTGGTCGGCATTAGACAAGGAAGTGTGTAGATAGTAAACTGGAACAGTTGTCCGAGGGACACCTGTCTACTTACTAAGAATCCTAAAGAACTTGGCTGGCTCTGGCATAGACGCCTTTGTCATCTAAACTTTAAGGTTCTTAATAAGATAGCCAGAGACTACCTTGTGGAAGGTATTCCCAATGAAGTCTACTATAAGTCACATGTATGCACGTCCTGTCAAAAAGGTAAACAGGTAAAGGGTTCTTTTAAATCTATTCCATCCCTCTCAACCAATAGAGTTCTTGAACTTCTACATATAGACTTACATGGCCCAATAACTCCTCCAACTTTGAACGGTAGAAGGTACACACTTGTTGTTGTAGATGACTATTCTAAGTTCACTTGGGTAGTCTTCTTACACAAGAAGAGTGATACACAAACACTTTTGCCTGATCTGTTGAAGAAGTTACAGGTTGAGAAGAATCAGTCAATTGTCAAGATCCGTAGTGACAAGGGCACTGAATTCATTAACTGCTATATTAAAGAATTTTGGTCTAAGCGTGGCATCCAGCACCTTACTAGTGCAGCTAGGACACCACAGCAAAATGGAGTAGCAGAACGAAGGAACAGAACTCTTAAGGAGGCCTGCAGGACCATGCTGACAGAGTATAATACGCCTCAGAAATTTTGGGCAGAAGCTATCAATACTGCATGCCACTCACAAAACAGAAGTGCTATCAATAAAGCACTAGGTAAGACGCCCTATGAGGTATGGAAAGGTAGAAAACCCAGAGTGTCATATTTTCATATATTTGGATGTAAGTGTTTCATCCATAACAATGGGAAAAGCAAGTTGAATGCATTCGATGCTAAAGCAGACGAGGGGATATTCTTAGGATACTCCTCGACTAGCAAAGCATTTAGAGTATTCAACTACTCAACCCTTTGTGTGGAAGAAACACCACATGTGGTTTTCGAAGAATCTCAACAGGACTCGTCTACCAACAAGATCAGTGAGAAAGTTACTGAGCTAACTGTCGAATCTGACAA
Organism: Galeopsis tetrahit; assembly: GCA_963675135.1. Classification (NCBI taxonomy): domain Eukaryota; kingdom Viridiplantae; phylum Streptophyta; class Magnoliopsida; order Lamiales; family Lamiaceae; genus Galeopsis; species Galeopsis tetrahit. The sequence continues at coordinate 22,160,449 of OY776120.1, read as the reverse complement.
AGACTCAGAGGTATATGAATCCGTTCAAGCATACAATCCATTCATGAAAGCCCTCGAGTCAGATGACCAGAAGAAGGTGAGTGCTCAAGGTAACTCTACTAGACCAGTTGACATGCCTAAACTAGTCGACTCGTCTACTCCCATTAAATCTTCTGATGATAATGATGTTGACATGCATGATGCTGTACATGATATAGATGATAGTACTATTGTTAAAAATAGAAATACATGGAAATCAGCGCATAATACTGAAAATATTATTGGTGACTCTACTGTTGGTGTTAAGACTAGACGACAACTCTTTGAGTCGCAAGAACAATCTAGTCCATCTCTGTTTTACTGGTGTTGTTTCCTCTCATCTATCGAGCCTAAAACCATTAATGAGGCATTGACTGATAGTAATTGGATCATTGCTATGCAAGACGAGTTGAATCAGTTTGTTCGAAACGACGTCTGGGAACTTGTCGATAGACCAAAACATCATAATGTAGTTGGCACTCGATGGATCTTCAAGAATAAGAAAGATGAGAATGATGTAGTTGTTCGTAATAAGGCTAGACTAGTCGCCCAAGGCTATTCACAAGCTGAAGGCATAGACTATGATGAAACATATGCTCCTGTTGCTAGACTAGAAGCCAATCGATTGTTCCTTGCATATGCTGCTTACATGAAATTTACTGTATATCAAATGGATGTTAAAAGTGCATTTCTTAACGGTATTCTTGCGGAAGAAGTGTATGTTGAACAACCCCCAGGTTTCGAAGTCAAAGGTAACCAGGTATACAGATTAAAGAAGGCCTTATATGGACTAAAGCAAGCTCCAAGAGCCTGGTACGATACTCTTTCTCAATTTCTATTAGAAAATGGTTTTACTAAAGGCAAGGTAGATAGAACCTTGTTCAGAAGACAAGAAGGAAAAGATATTTTACTCGTCCAAATTTACGTAGATGACATAATTTTTGGGTCACCTAACAAAAAGCTGAGTGAAAGTTTCTCAACACTCATGCAAAGTAAATTTGAGATGTCTATGATGGGTGAAATGAATTACTTTCTTGGACTTCAAGTAAAACAGACCCCAGAAGGGATTTTCATAAATCAAGCAAAATATACTCGTAATCTACTAGACAAGTATGGTATTAAGACATGTAAATCTTCTGGAGTACCTATGCAACCTACTTACAGGATGGATCCAGACGAGAATGGTAAATGTACTGATCAAACTCATTACCGTGGTCTTATTGGTTCATTACTCTACTTGACTGCTAGTAGACCTGATATTGCATTTTCTGTTGGTGTATGTGCTCGTTTTCAAGCCAATCCAAAAGAGAGTCATATGGAAACCACTAAAAGGATTTTGAAATATTTGAAAGGAACCATCAATCGTGGTATATGGTATCCTTCAAATGATGATCTATCTCAAAGTGGCTACTCTGATTCTGATTTTGGTGGTTGTAGAATAGATAGAAAATCTACATCTGGTTCTTGTCAATTTTTAGGCACAAAACTCATTTCATGGTTTTCGAAAAAGCAGACTAGTGTTGCTACCTCTACTACTGAAGTCGAGTACATGGCTGCTGGTAGTTGTTGTAGTCAATTATTATGGCTTATTCAACAGCTTAGAGATTATAATATTTGTGAATCAAATGTTCCAATATTCTGTGATAGTAATAGTGCTATTGCCATTACACAAAATCCTGTTCTGCACACACGTTGTAAGCATGTTGATGTGAAACACCATTTCATACGTGATCATGTAGAAAAGAAGGATATTCGCATGGAAAAGATTCATACTGATTTTCAAAGAGCTGATATTTTCACAAAACCATTAGCTGAGGCCCGATTTCATGAATTATGCATTAGTCTAGGACTAATTGATCTTGATCCTACTAGTATATAGCAATGTACTAACCAGACAGGTACAGTCCTAAGAAGAAAGGAGAAATAGACAAGTTACCACAAAAGGCACAGAGCACTCATCTACTCACTCAAAAGACAGGTATACAAGGTCAGATAAGTTGACCAAACAACCCGATGAGGAAGCTGGTAAAGCTGAGGGTAATACTAAGGGAATAAACATTTAAGGGGGAATCTTTGATTTCTTAAAAAAAAAATCCTTGTGTTGACTCTTTAGTTTGGTAACAGTCATCTTGTTTGAACCTTGATCATTGATTTAAATTGATATTCATTCTATATATTCTACTCGACTATCTGTCGTACTAAAGAAGACAGGTACATAAAGCTGTTCGACGTTCAGACAGATACGCACAGTCGAAGGGGGAACTCATCTGATGGACATAAGACTACTCGTCTTGTGCCATTAAGCCTACTCGCCTTATGAAGCTTAGTCCTACTCATCTGTTCTGGATGGACTCGAACAGACAAGCTAAGCTTTCTTTGATTTAAATAGGATATGTGTTAAAGTGTTTACTCGAAACAAATTAACGATGTTAAAGTAATGTGATTGTGTTAAAATTCGGAAATTCTAGAATTGGATTTATACACCACTAATTAATGAGGTGTACACATTCAATTCATGCCAAAGCACGACCTAGATAGGTCAGATGAGTACACTCTTTAATTTTGCAAATAAGAGAGGCGGATTTCAATTTGTACAAAATCAGTTCACACCTTTTATCTCGGTTCCGTAACCGAATGCCAAAGGTCTCAACCGTTGGATCTAATTTTTCAATCTTGACCGTTGGATCAAAAATTCAGTTTTAAACATAACCCAACACTTGCACACGTCTTGCCTCACATTTTCCATAACTCTTCTACTCGCCTAACAGTGATTTCCTGCATAATCCGTTGTTTGTGTTCATTACAAATCTTTTTAATATGTCGATTCGATCTATTTTCGATGTTAGTACCAACATACAGGCACCGTTTGATCTAGGCAGATACATTAATGACAACAAGGTGCATGTTGAACCGTCCCTGTTTTTTGGTGGAAATCACACAGTCGGAAATGAAGAAATTCTGACCAAGTGCACAAGATGCGGGCTAAAACCCTATTTGGAGGCGTTTCCTAAGGTTGTTCTGGAAGAGGAGGTTCTGGAATTCTATGCTAATGCCAGCAGAAGAGGAGATGTCATCGAATCTTTTATCGGTTCAAATCGAGTGGAAATCACTCGTGAAGCTCTTTTTGAAAGACTGAGGTTGCCCATAGGAACGATTGATGTGGAGAAGTATGCGGAAGGGCAAGAGATGAGATATTTAAGCATATTCTGTGGAAAGAAGATGAAGCTGAAACCAGATGGTAAAGCTATTACAGCCAAGAAGGGTGAGCTTCTTGAAAAATATCGCACTCTACTGGACATAGCTAGCAAGATGCTTCTATGTGCCACTGGGTCTTTTGACTCAGTCACCCAAGTCAAAACAAGGATTATGGCAGCTATCTATGATGGAATTACCGAGGGTAATTGGTTTAAGTTAATAGCTGACAGGATGATGCACTTCGAAAGAAGTGTTAGGGTGGATGTTGATACTCGGAACTGGGTGGTCTCTCAAGCAGTTGGATATGGAAACAAGCTGAGTATATTACTCCCACTGTTGATGCCCAACAAGACTACTTGGAGCAAGGGAAAGCCGTTTCATCCTCTTAAGTTCTATTTGAAGAAAGAGGCTATGAAGAAGCAGGTTGCTGGAAGGCCAGCTGCTCCTAGGCAGGTTCAATTTGATGAATCTGAAGTGTTGCCATATGCGGATTCTGACAGTTCTTCACAAGCCGGGTCTAAGGAAGCTGAGTCCAGTGCAGACGACTCGGAGAAGACTCAATCGGATGACAAGTCAAATCAAGAGACGGAGTCGAGTGACCAGATTCCAGAGAGGTATACTCTTGTGAGAGTTGGAACCCCACCTCCACCAGAAGAGTCGAGTCACCAGGTTGGTACCTCTTCACAAGCCTTGTCAATTCCTTCTCTCTCTCTCTACTGTTCGAACCAAGGCTAGATCACATCGATCTAGGCCTCGTCCTTTAACCTCAACCTCACATGTACTGACGGCATTACCGCTTAGAGCCAGTCATCCCCAAATCACTCCCACACAAGATACAACTGATACTCCTACAGTTGTCATACCTGACCAAGCCACATCACAGCCCACAGAAACCACAGCCTTTACTCCCTCTCCCTCACCAGAATATGGTGAACCCCCCAACCCATCTACTTCAGACAAGACGCCAGTTGCCACTGCAACAGCTGAGTTAGAGACCCCATCTACTCAGGACCCGTCTGTTGTTAGATTTGAATCCCTAGTGTATTATCCAATGTGTCTACGAGAGAAGAGGATTCGTGCTCGAGTTTCAAGAAATCTTCAGAAGACGCTCTCAACTCTTGACATCGACACAGCTTCTGAACAGTTTGAAAAGCTAGTCCGGATTTGTACATGGTTCGCTTTGAAGAAGTCTTCTACGGATGATCTTTTTGAAGTCATTCAAGGCATGGGCGGAATCTCCAATTTTATGGATTGGGAGATGGAACAGAAAGAAAATAGTGGAGTTAAGGATCACTCCGAGCTATTCCCTCGCCAAGCCCTGGTTGATCTAGTCAAGAAGCTTCTGAATATTCCAGATGGTGTTATTGAGGATGTATTCGCTTTTGACGTTGGAACCCAGACTGATCTGGTGGAAGATGAGACCAAGCCGGAAGTAGCTGAGATAGCAGTCCAGACTTCAGAACAATTGGAAGAAATGGTTGAAAGTGATGAAGATGAAGTCGACTCACTCATGCTTGGTAAAGAAGATGATGAGTTATTGGATGCTGAGATGTTTGATGAAGAAGAACTCAAAGCCATTGATAATGTTGTTGGAACTTCCAGTTCTACTCAGGTTATGCCAGATAGATTTCTGGATGATTTAAAGACTGATCTGAGAAGTGTTGTTTATACTGCCATAGACGAGTTCTTGAACTTGAAAATGAAGGATGTGCTAATTGCACAGAATCAGTCACTTGTTGACCAATCCAGAGACTTATTTGTTGGTGAGATCAACAAGATGGACTCGACTTTCCGAGAAGAGCTGTTTACTCAAGTTGAAGATTTTCTGAAGAAACAAGTTGATGTTTCAGAAAAGAGATCAATCTCTTTTGCTCGATCGCTAGCAGAAGAGTCAAGCAAAATGGAACGACTCTACAGTGTTAAAGTTGCCATTGCTGATGAACAGAGAAGGGAAGCACAAGATCAGTTGGTGCGTTCTCGGGCTGTTCTACATGAGTTGACTGAACAGAATACTCTTCTCAGACAGACGGCTACTCAATTGAAAGATGAACTAGTTTCCTGTACACAGAAGTTGGAACTGGTTACTGATCGCTTAGACAAGATGAGTCATGCGGAATCGCATCAGAAGCACATTGAGTCGGCTGCTGAAGCAATGAAGGAAGCTTTGAAAGAAGAGATGACTCGCTTTACTTCTCTTTTCACTCTTAAGGCAAGTGATGAAGTCAAAAAGGGGGAAGAGACAAGTAGAATTGAAGATTTAGGTGTAAAATCTACTAGTGCTGAACCAGAGATGAAAGCTGCTGCGACTGCAATTGAAGAACTAAGAAGGCCTAAAAGAGGCAGATTAGTGAAGAAGGCAGATCTAGAGCATGCTGAAACTGAAAAGCAGAAAAGATTAGAGAAAGGTAAAGTTGTTGCATCGTCTCCTGAAGCTGAGATTCAGACCAGACGAGTTAAGAGGAAGCTGAGTATTGAAGAACCTACTGCTACTGCTGTAGTTGAGAAGAAACAAAGAATTGCAGATGATGAGATTCATTATGCAAGCAAGAAGAAAATTACGAAACATATTGAAAGACTACAAAAGTTGAAAGCTGATGAAGACAAGATGGAAGACAAGTTCATTGATCACTTCATAGATAATGAGCATAGAGCTGAATGGATTGAAGTGAAGAGTCAATGGGAACTTGATCATTGGATCATCAGGAAGTATGGTGATGCTGAAAGCCAAGATGAATTATACTCTTTATTTGACAGGTTCATGGAAGGACAACACAGGAAGTTATGGCATTTAATCTTAAGGATTTCTGCTAGTGCTAATTTCAACATTCTTGTTCCTGAATTTCCTAAATGGAAATGTCCCATGACAAGCTCAGGAAAAAGGGTTGATGTTAATCAAATCAAGAAGTTCGAAGAAGAGCTGCTAGACAAAGAGAAAATTGAAGATGAAGATCATGTCAGTCTAATTCACAAGAGACTCCTAGATGCATTATGTGTTCCAAACCCAGAAGGAGGTACTCTTTCAGATTAGTTTTTTTTAAGGCTAGTTGTTTGTTTTTTTTGCTCTGATATTCTATTCAAAGTATGTGTAATCTACTGATCTATTTTGAATGAATGAAAGATAAGTACTATTTGATGTTAAAAGACAAGGTAACTACTTAACTAGTCTACTAATGAGAAAAGTTTCAAGTAGTTTTGGCTTCATCAAAAAGGGGGAAATTGTTGGGATATGAATCCTAGAACAAGTCCTAAAATGATGAATAAAAGATAAAATGAAGTTTTGATAAGCCAAAAGAAGACTTGAATATTTTCTAAGTGTTGACTGATCTAGTCTAGTTAAGTTGAAGTCGTCTTGTACAGATCAGTAGAATTCACAAGACAAGTACAGTTTTATAATACAAGTATTATTGAAAGATAAGTACGATTTATAAGTACTTCATATTTGTTTATATATGTTAGATTGTCATTGAGCTATAATTGTTGTATAGAGCTCATGTTTTTATATGTAATAGATAGATCCATTGTATAGTTATAAGTTGACTAAGCTTTGTTATAAAAGCTTAAGGTAATGTAATAGTCTTGTTAGGTTAGATGATAGGACTAGATTAGTTATATTAGAAGTCTACTGCACAAGAAGAGAAGACCAGTCTACTACTCAAGACAGGTGGATTACAAGACAAGATAACATGAAGTTAGTTACCAATACGCGTGAAAGATAAAGATGAAGAAGTTAGTTATGGAATAACTAATTCGTAACAAGAAACGCGTGTATGGATAAGAAGATTCAGTTGAAATCAGTTATCAAGAAAGGTTGGTTACAACTACCTAAGTTCTTGAAGTTCGAAGTCTATAAATACTTGAAGGAGTTTATCATTTGAGGACTACTGACGACTGATAATTGAAATACTGATTACTGAGATATTGATACTGCAAGCATTGTTGAAGATTCAAGAGAAGTTTTCTCTCAGAGATTGAAGTTCAGAAAGTGAAGCTACACAAGACAAGTGAAGATCAGAAGGCTACTATTGAACGAAGAGAAGTTTTATTTTCTTTTGTTGTTTCAAGTTGCTAGATACTTGTAAATCGCTAGTAAGATCGAAGAGGCACTTGGAAGTGTTATCGAGAAGATCTAAGTCTTATTTCTTGGGACTTAAAGCTACAAGAACATATTACTCCATTGGACGAGTTAATAAGAATTTCACAACTGGGTTTGTGAGAGTGGATGTAGACAAGTTGTCGAACCACTATAAATCTCGTGTTTGATTTACTTTACTGTTTTTGTTTGATGTTTAATTGATTAATTGTTTAGTTGATTGAATTACATAACTGATCTAGACAAGTTGAGTATACATAAAACAGAGTTCTCGAGTTAAGTTGAGTATAAACTTTAATTGGGCTCATTATTAATTTCGTATTCCGCACAGTGTAATTCTGATATATCGAAAGATTTTAGAAAAGTCTATTCACCCCCCTCTAGACATTTTCTTTAGCTTCCCTCGATATTAACTCAACTTAGGGACCTACAGTTTTTATCCTCCTTCAACGAGTTGAGTAACATCAAGACATGGAAGGTGGTCCTCCACGAATAATTTACATCTTAAAGACAACCAAGTCCAAGAAAAAACATAAGTGTATTATTGAAGAGTACGAAGTTTATAAAAATCAGAAAGGCAAAATCAGACTGGAAAAAAATTATACATCGATTTCGTTCTAAGCCTATTGGGCTCATTAAGTTATCCCAAAGCCTCATTAGCAAGTGGATTCGTTATCTACCTATTATCTCACATGAATCGCGCCCAACTTTTTATATTTGGTTGACCAAACAAAAATGTAATTGTATATACTAGCTTATAAGTAAATTCCCAACACTACTATTTATCATGTGTCTTGCCAATTCATTTTCTAATTAATTGAAATATTCGTCCATACATACCATTACTTACAAACTCGCGTGACCTTGGTGCTATATCTCTCTGTGTCAGAGTTGCAGTAGGCATGTGACACCCAAGCTAAAATATCGTCACATCGCCATGGCATGGGACAATTATCGAATAATTGGTGCATATAACCTACCCCAATTAGTGAAGATTGAATGATTGTGAAAATGAACAAATTATTATTTGAAGTGTAATTCTTATCATCGTTTAAATAAAATAAATATGGTAAGAACAAATTGTGACTTGAAAGCTCATGATACCAAGAAACCCAGAGTTATTTCTAAGTTTTGAAATCTTAATCCATACAAAATGAGTTATATAAAAAGTTTTGTAAGTCATAAATGGTAACATAAATAGACATTACTAATACAACATATGTTCCCCTATAACTTTCCAACTATTTGGGCTAATGGATTAAGAAAGTGATTAAATAATAAATATATATAGTACAAGTGATGTGATTGAGAGATAGAAAAAAAGTAAGATATAAGTGAAGTGTAAGAATAAGAATACGAAAAAAAAAAGATATTTGCAAAAAAAAAGGTATGAGAAGCTTAATTTTATGCAAGTGGGCCAAAATGTTATAATGGAAAGCTTATAGACGAACGGTAGAAGTATAATTTTTAACCATTTCACATTTATCGATTCTAATTAAAAAAACAATAACATAATAAAAGTATAAGAAATATTTAGAATGTTGGGTTTGATATCTTATTACTACATATATAAGAGGTTGAGTAATAAATTATGAAAAAAAAAAATCAATAACATATAACAATTTCATGCAAAATAAATTTCACTTGAATAAAACATGTAGAACACAGAACACTCAAATAAGTTGTTCATGGTCATGATAGTATAAAAAAAAATTAACATTGGTCAAACAAATTATAGAATTTAGCTCTATTTACACGACTTAAATATAAATTGTACATCAAGCTATGAATTTTATTGTGTTAATATTGTTTTATATATTTAAACGAATCACATTTCAAATTTTACATTTCTAAACAATTTAATGGTTTCTGGGAAATAAGTGTTTTTTATACATTTGTACTATAAATCTTGAGGGTTGATACTTATCACATATAAGCATCATAAAAAATTGATAAAACAATATTGTCAACAAATATCTAACCTATATGCATTCCAAATTTTTGGTATCACATATTTTGTAAACTACATTATATGAAAAGGTAAATAGTATCATTTTTGTCAAATTAATGACGATGAAAACGAATATGAACCAAAATAAAAATTGAAACACCCACACTTCCTCTAATTTATTGTTCTTATAACCTACAAATTACTACACATAATAACCTTAAGAAAGGGTAACTGAAAGTAATAAAAATAAGTATTAACCAATAAGAGTAATAATCAATACCACTATATAAACAAGCCATTTGACGTAACACTCAACTACACCCGAAGCAATTTCAACTAACATTAGAATATTACTGCTAGAAGGAGCAAAAATGGCTTATTCTTTGAAACGAATGCTTCTAATTGTTCTCATTCTCTCTACTGCAATTCCCATTTCATTTGGTCATAGAGATATTTCAGAATACGAAAGTGACTGGGAAGATTATTCAGATCCTGAAAATGGCGATGGAGATGATTCAGACTCAAGAAATGACGGAGGAAATGATTCGGGAATCACGCATTACCTGAGAGATCTCTGCTCAGATACCAAAAAGTCAAAGCAGTGCTGGAAAATCATTAAACTCGAGATAAACAGGTTCACTGACACGGATAGTCGGAACGTCGCAAGTGTTGTAATTGACCTGGCCATAGAAAAATCTCATGAAATCAATGATAAACTTAACCAACTTCGCAGTGATTCAAAAGACGATTCATTGAAAGACAAGTACAGAGAGTGCTCGAAAAATTACAACGACGCTAACCACAAACTGGAAAACGCGAAGGGAAACTTGGATTCCGATGATTATCGAAGAATTAAACAACGTGTGGAGGATGTTGCAAAGGAATTAAAGAGCTACAAGCATCAATTTGGAAAAAAATCATTCGACCCAGCCCATATTACAGACAGGAACAAGGAATTTGGACGGTATGTGGAGATTGTTAAGGCTGCGACAAAGCGTTTGTGAGGCAAAGCAATAACAATAATGCCCAGAAGACTCAATCTAATTAATACTTTAGAATTAAAATTTTAGTGGAACTTTTATTTTTAAAACAATATGTTATTTAGGAAATTAATATTTTATTGAAATATTTTTATTTTCCAATTAACTATTTTTTTTTACGAAACCATAACATACTAAGAGAACATAATAATTCATTCATTCAAAGGGAGAAATCTTTATTTTTCATCGTTTACAAAATTTAATAGATTAAGGATATTATTAATTAACACATAAAATGCATTGAACAATACTCATGTTCAACACGATTTTTCAAATCTATAAATAACACATACAAAAAATCTAAACCCATAGTCGTCAATATATATATTAAATTAAAACTGACAAATTACGCGAATGCAAATACTATCTACTAATACAAATGCATATATGATCCTACAAACATGAGTTTTTATCCTCCTTCAACCAGTTGAGTAACATCAAGACATGGAAGGTGGTCCTCCACGAATAATTTACATCTTAAAGACAACCAAGTCCAAGAAAAAACATAGGTGTATTATTGAAGAGTACGAAGTTTATAAAAATCAGAAAGGCAAAATCAGACTGGAATAAAATTATACATCGATTTCGTTCTAAGCCTATTGGGCTCATTAAGTTATCCCAAAGCCTCATTAGCAAGTGGATTCGTTATCTACCTATTATCTCACATGAATCGCGCCCAACTTTTTATATTTGGTTGACCAAACAAAAATGTAATTGTATATACTAGCTTATAAGTAAATTCCCAACACTACTATTTATCATGTGTCTTGCCAATTCATTTTCTAATTAATTGAAATATTCGTCCATACATACCATTACTTACAAACTAGCGTGACCTTGGTGCTATATCTCTCTGTGTCAGAGTTGCAGTAGGCCTGTGATACCCAAGCTAAAATATCGTCACATCGCCATGGCATGGGACAATTATCGAATAATTGGTGCATATAACCTACCCCAATTAGTGAAGATTGAATGATTTTGAAAATGAACAAATTATTAATTGCAGTGTAATTCTAATCATCGTTTAAATAAAATAAATATGGTAAGAACAAATTGTGACTTGAAAGCTCATGATACCAAGAAACCCATAGTTATTTCTAAGTGTTGAAATCTTAATCCATACAAAATGAATTATATAAAAAGTTTTTAAGTCATAAGTGGTAACATAAATAGACATTACTAATACGACATATGTTCCCCTATAAGTTTCCAACTATTTGGGCTAATGGATTAAGAAAGTGATTAAATAATAAATATATATAGTAAAGGTGATGTGATTGAGAGATAGAAAAAAAGTAAGATATAAGTGAAGTGTAAGAATAAGAATACGAAAAAAAAAATATTTGCAAAAAAAAAGTATGAGAAGCTTAATTATATGCGGGCGGGCCAAAATGTTATAATGGAAAGCTTATAGACGGACGGTAGGAGTATTATTTTTAACCATTTCACATTTATCGATTCTAATTAAAAAAACAATAACATAATAAAAGCTGTAGGTCCCAAGTTGAGTTAATAACGAGTAAGCTAGTGAAAATGTCTAGAGGGGGGTGAATAGACTTTTCAAAATTCTTTCGAAATATCAAAGTTCAATGTGCGGAATACGAAATTATCAATGAGCCCAATTCAAGATTATACTCAACTTAAATTCGAGAACTCTGTTCTATACTCAACTAGTCTAGATCAATTATGTAATTAACCAATTAAGCAATTTAAACAATCAAAACTGTAAAGTAAATCAAACACAAGATTTATAGTGGTTCGACAACTTGTCTACATCCACTCTCACAAACCCAGTTGTGATGTTTCCACTAAACTCTTCCAATCGAGTACAAGTGTATGTTCCTGTCTTTAAAGTCCCAAGAAGAAGACTTAGATCTTCAACAGACTATACCTCCAGATATGTCTACGATCTTACTAGAAATTTTACAAGTATCTAGCACCTTGAAAATAACAAACAAAAACTAAAAACTTCTCTGATTTTCAGTAGTAGTCTTCTTGATTCTTCACTTGTCTTCTGGCTATCTTTCTGAACTTCAATCAACTCTGAGAGTAAACTTCAAATATATCTTTGATAATGCTTCACTTGAGTATGAACGTCAGTGTATCAGTAGTTTTTTTAACCAATGAATACCTTGGGGTATTTATAGACTTCAATTTCCAAGAACTTTCAGTTGTATCACAACCTTTCTTGAAAACTAACTTGTAACTGATTCTTTAATTCTTCCACGCGTTTCTTCAGTTAATTAGTTATTCCATAACTAACTCTTCAATTTCATCTTCAATACGCGTTTCTGTAACTAACTCTTCAAGTTAACTTGTCTTGTGTAGACTAGTAGATGTACTTGTCTTGTAGTCCACCTGTCTTGAGTAGTAGACTGGTCTTCTCTTCTTGTGTAGTAGACTTCTAATAGAACTAATCTAGTCCTATCATCTAACCTAACAAGACTATTACATTACTTTAAGCTTTTATAATATAAGCTTAGTCAACTTATAAACTATATAAAGAATCTATCTATTACAAATAAAATCATGAGCTCTATACATCATTTAAATAGCTCAGTAACAACCTAACATATATGAAGTACTTATAAATCGTACTTATCTTTTCATGATACTTATAATATAAACTATACTTGTCTTTTGAATTCTACTGATCTGTACAAGATGACTTCAACTTAACTAGACTAGATCAGTCAACACTTAGAAAAATATTCAAGTCTTCTTTTTGGCTTATCAAAACTTTATCATTTATCTTTTATTCATCATTTAGGACTTGTTCTAGGATTCATATCCCAACAAAAGCATAAGAAATATTTAGAATGTTGGGTTTGATATCTTATTAATTACTACATATATAGAAGGTTGAGTAATAAAGTATGAAAAAAAAAATCAATAACATATAACAATTTCATGCAAAATAAATTTCACGTGAATAAAACATGTACAACACAGAACACTCAAATAAGTTATTCATGGTCATGATAGTATAAAAAAAAAATTAACATTGGTCTAACAAATTATAGAATTTAGCTCTATTTACACGACTTAAATCTAAATTGTACATCAAGCTATGAATTTTATTGTGTTAATATTGTTTTAAATATTTAAACGAATCACATTTCAAATTTTACATTTCTAAACAATTTAATGGTTTCTGGGAAATAAGTGTTTTTTATACATTTGTACTATAAATCTTAAGGGTTGATACTTATCACATATAAGCATCATAAAAAATTGATAAAACAATATTGTCAACAAATATCTAACCTATATGCATTCCAAATTTTTGGTATCACATATTTTGTAAACTACATTAGATGAAAAGGTAAATAGTATCATTTTTGTCAAATTAATAACGATGAAAACGAATATGAACCAAAATAAAAATTGAAACACCCACACTTCCTCTAATTTATTGTTCTTATAACCTACAAATTACTACACATAATAACCTTAAGAAAGGGTAACTGAAAGTAATAAAAATAAGTATTAACCAATAAGAGTAATAATCAATACCACTATATATACAAGCCATTTGACGTAACACTCAACTACACCCGAAGCAATTTCAACTAACATTAGAATATTACTGCTAGAAGGAGCAAAAATGGCTTATTCTTTGAAACGAATGCTTCTAATTGTTCTCATTCTCTCTACTGCAATTCCCATTTCATTTGGTCATAGAGATATTTCAGAATACGAAAGTGACTGGGAAGATTATTCAGATCCTGAAAATGGCGATGGAGATGATTCAGACTCAAGAAATGACGGAGGAAATGATTCGAAAATCACGCATTACCTGAGAGATCTCTGCTCAAATACCAAAAAGTCAAAGCAGTGCTGGAAAATCATTAAACTCGAGATAAACAGGTTCACTGACACGGATAGTCGGAACGTCGCAAGTGTTGTAATTGACCTGGCCATAGAAAAATCTCATGAAATCAATGATAAACTTAACCAACTTCGCAGTGATTCAAAAGACGATTCATTGAAAGACAAGTACAGAGAGTGCTCGAAAAATTACAACGACGCTAACCACAAACTGGAAATCGCGAAGGGAAACTTGGATTCCGATGATTATCGAAGAATTAAACAACGTGTGGAGGATGTTGCAAAGGAATTAAAGAGCTGCAAGCATCAATTTGGAAAAAAATCATTCGACCCAGCCCATATTAGAGACAGGAACAACGAATTTGGACGGTATGTGGAGATTGTTAAGGCTGCGACAAAGCGTTTTGTGAGGCAAAGCGATAACAATAATGCCCAGAAGACTCAATCTAATTAATACTTTAGAATTAAAATTTTAGTGGAACTTTTATTTTTAAAACAATATGTTATTTAGGAAATTAATATTATATTGAAATATTTTTATTTTCCAATTAACTATTTTTTTTTTTACAAAACCATAACATACTAAGAGAACGTAATAATTCATTCATTCAAAGGGAGAAATCTTTATTTTTCATCGTTTACAAAATTTAATAGATTAAGGATATTATTAATTAACACATAAAATGCATTGAACAATACTCATGTTCAACACGATTTTTCAAATCTATAAATAACACATACAAAAAATCTAAACCCATAGTCGTCAATAAATATATTAAATTAAAACTGACAAATTACGCGAATGCAAATACTATCTACTAATACAAATGCATATATGATCCTACAAACATGAGTTTTTATCCTCCTTCAACGAGTTGAGTAACATCAAGACATGGAAGGTGGTCCTCCACGAATAATTTACATCTTAAAGACAACCAAGTCCAAGAAAAAACATAAGTGTATTATTGAAGAGTACGAAGTTTATAAAAATCAGAAAGGCAAAATCAGACTGGAATAAAATTATACATCGATTTCGTTCTAAGCCTATTGGGCTCATTAAGTTATCCCAAAGCCTCATTAGCAAGTGGATTCGTTATCTACCTATTATCTCACATGAATCGCGCCCAACTTTTTATATTTGGTTGACCAAACAAAAATGTAATTGTATATACTAGCTTATAAGTAAATTCCCAACACTACTATTTATCATGTGTCTTGCCAATTCATTTTCTAATTAATTGAAATATTCGTCCATACATACCATTACTTACAAACTCGCGTGACCTTGGTGCTATATCTCTCTGTGTCAGAGTTGCAGTAGGCATGTGACACCCAAGCTAAAATATCGTCACATCACCATGGCATGGGACAATTATCGAATAATTGGTGCATATAACCTACCCCAATTAGTGAAGATTGAATGATTGTGAAAATGAACAAATTATTATTTGAAGTGTAATTCTTATCATCGTTTAAATAAAATAAATATGGTAAGAACAAATTGTGACTTGAAAGCTCATGATACCAAGAAACCCAGAGTTATTTCTAAGTTTTGAAATCTTAATCCATACAAAATGAGTTATATAAAAAGTTTTGTAAGTCATAAATGGTAACATAAATAGACATTACTAATACAACATATGTTCCCCTATAACTTTCCAACTATTTGGGCTAATGGATTAAGAAAGTGATTAAATAATAAATATATATAGTACAAGTGATGTGATTGAGAGATAGAAAAAAAGTAAGATATAAGTGAAGTGTAAGAATAAGAATACGAAAAAAAAAAAGATATTTGCAAAAAAAAAAGGTATGAGAAGCTTAATTTTATGCAAGCGGGCCAAAATGTTATAATGGAAAGCTTATAGACGAACGGTAGAAGTATTATTTTTAACCATTTCACATTTATCGATTCTAATTAAAAAAACAATAACATAATAAAAGTATAAGAAATATTTAGAATGTTGGGTTTGATATCTTATTACTACATATATAAGAGGTTGAGTAATAAATTATGAAAAAAAAAATATCAATAACATATAACAATTTCATGCAAAATAAATTTCACGTGAATAAAACATGTAGAACACAGAACACTCAAATAAGTTGTTCATGGTCATGATAGTATAAAAAAAAATTAACATTGGTCAAACAAATTATAGAATTTAGCTCTATTTACACGACTTAAATATAAATTGTACATCAAGCTATGAATTTTATTGTGTTAATATTGTTTTAAATATTTAAACGAAACACATTTCAAATTTTACATTTCTAAACAATTTAATGGGTTCTGGGAAATAAGTGTTTTTTATACATTTGTACTATAAATCTTGAGGGTTGATACTTAATTATCACATATAAGCATCAGAAAAAATTGATAAAACAATATTGTCAACAAATATCTAACCTATATGCATTCCAAATTTTTTGTATCACATATTTTGTAAACTACATTAGATGAAAAGGTAAATAGTATCATTTTTGTCAAATTAATGACGATGAAAACGAATATGAACCAAAATAAAAATTGAAACACCCACACTTCCTCTAATTTATTGTTCTTATAACCTACAAATTACTACACATAATAACCTTAATAAAGGGTAACTGAAAGTAATAAAAATAAGTATTAACCAATAAGAGTAATAATCAATACCACTATATAAACAAGCCATTTGACGTAACACTCAACTACACCTGAAGCAATTTCAACTAACATTAGAATATTACTGCTAGAAGGAGCAAAAATGGCTTATTCTTTGAAACGAATGCTTCTAATTGTTCTCATTCTCCCTACTGCAATTCCCATTTCATTTGGTCATAGAGATATTTCAGAATACGAAAGTGACTGGGAAGATTATTCAGATCCTGAAAATGGCGATGGAGATGATTCAGACTCAAGAAATGACGGAGGAAATGATTCGGAAATCACGCATTACCTGAGAGATCTCTGCTCAAATACCAAAAAGTCAAAGCAGTGCTGGAAAATCATTAAACTCGAGATAAACAGGTTCACTGACACGGATAGTCGCACGTCGCAAGTGTTGTAATTGACCTGGCCATAGAAAAATCTCATGAAATCAATGATAAACTTAACCAACTTCACAGTGATTCAAAAGACGATTCATTGAAAGACAAGTACAGAGAGTGCTCGAAAAATTACAACGACGCTAACCACAAACTGGAAATCGCGAAGGGAAACTTGGATTCCGATGATTATCGAAGAATTAAACAACGTGTGGAGGATGTTGCAAAGGAATTAAAGAGCTGCAAGCATCAATTTGGAAAAAAATCATTCGACCCAGCTCATATTAGAGACAGGAACAAGGAATTTGGACGGTATGTGGAGATTGTTAATGCTGCGACAAAGCGTTTTGTGAGGCAAAGCGATAACAATAATGCCCAGAAGACTCAATCTAATTAATACTTTAGAATTAAAATTTTAGTGGAACTTTTATTTTTAAAACAATATGTTATTTAGGAAATTAATATTATATTGAAATATTTTTATTTTCCAATTAACTATTTTTTTTTTACGAAACCATAACATACTAAGAGAACATAATAAATCATTCATTCAAAGGGAGAAATCTTTATTTTTCATCGTTTACAAAATTTAATAGATTAAGGATATTATTAATTAACACATAAAATGCATTGAACAATACTCATGTTCAACACGATTTTTCAAATCTATATATAACACATACAAAAAATCTAAACCCATAGTCGTCAATATATATATTAAATTAAAACTGACAAATTACGCGAATGCAAATACTATCTACTAATACAAATGCATATATGATCCTACAAACATGAGTTTTTATCCTCCTTCAACCAGTTGAGTAACATCAAGAAATGGAAGGTGGTCCTCCACGAATAATTTACATCTTAAAGACAACCAAGTCCAAGAAAAAGCATAAGTGTATTATTGAAGAGTACGAAGTTTATAAAAATCAGAAAGGCAAAATCAGACTGGAATAAAATTATACATCGATTTCGTTCTAAGCCTATTGGGCTCATTAAGTTATCCCAAAGCCTCATTAGCAAGTGGATTCTTTATCTACCTATTATCTCACATGAATCGCGCCCAACTTTTTATATTTGGTTGACCAAACAAAAATGTAATTGTATATACTAGCTTATAAGTAAATTCCCAACACTACTATTTATCATGTGTCTTGCCAATTCATTTTCTAATTAATTGAAATATTCGTCCATACATACCATTACTTACAAACTCGCGTGACCTTGGTGCTATATCTCTCTGTGTCAGAGTTGCAGTAGGCCTGTGACACCCAAGCTAAAATATCGTCACATCGCCATGGCATGGGACAATTATCGAATAATTGGTGCATATAACCTACCCCAATTAGTGAAGATTGAATGATTTTGAAAATGAACAAATTATTATTTGCAGTGTAATTCTTATCATCGTTTAAATAAAATAAATATGGTAAGAACAAATTGTGACTTGAAAGCTCATGATACCAAGAAACCCATAGTTATTTCTAAGTGTTGAAATCTTAATCCATACAAAATGAATTATATAAAAAGTTTTTTAAGTCATAAGTGGTAACATTAATAAACATTACTAATACAACATATGTTCCCCTATAAGTTTCCAACTATTTGGGCTAATGGATTAAGAAAGTGATTAAATAATAAATATATATAGTACAAGTGATGTGATTGAGAGATAGAAAAAAAGTAAGATATAAGTGAAGTGTAAGAATAAGAATACGAAAAAAAAAAAGATATTTGCAAAAAAAAAAAGTATGAGAAGCTTAATTATATGCGGGCGGGCCAAAATGTTATAATGGAAAGCTTATAGACGGACGGTAGGAGTATTATTTTTAACCATTTCACATTTATCGATTCTAATTAAAAAAACAATAACATAATAAAAGCATAAGAAATATTTAGAATGTTGGGTTTGATATCTTATTAATTACTACACATATAGAAGGTTGAGTAATAAAGTATGAAAAAAAAAATCAATAACATATAACAATTTCATTCAAAATAAATTTCACGTGAATAAAACATGTACAACACAGAACACTCAAATAAGTTATTCATGGTCATGATAGTATAAAAAAAAAATTAACATTGGTCTAACAAATTATAGAATTTAGCTCTATTTACACGACTTAAATCTAAATTGTACATCAAGCTATGAATTTTATTGTGTTAATATTGTTTTAAATATTTAAACGAATCACATTTCAAATTTTACATATCTAAACAATTTAATGGTTTCTGGGAAATAAGTGTTTTTTATACATTTGTACTATAAATCTTGATAAAACAATATTGTCAACAAATATCTAACCTATATGCATTCCAAATTTTTGGTATCACATATTTTGTAAACTACATTAGATGAAAAGGTAAATAGTATCATTTTTGTCAAATTAATGACGATGAAAACGAATATTGTTGGGATATGAATCCTAGACAAGTTCTAAATGATGAAATGATAAGATGAAGTTTTGATAAGCCAAAAATAGTTTGAATATTTTCTAAGTGTTGACTAATCTAGTCTAGTTGAGTTGAAGTCATCTTGAACAGATCAGTAGAGTTAACATGAAAAGAAAAGTATTGTTTATATTTAAAAGATAAGTACGAGGTATAAGTACTTCATATCTGTTCGTATATGTTTACATTGATTAGTTTGTTTTTGAGCTATAATTACTGTATAGAGCTCATGGTTTTATATGTAATAGATAGATTCATTGTATAGTTATAAGTTGACTAAGCTTGTATTATAAAAGCTTAATGTAATGTAATAGTCTTGTTAGGTTAGATGATAGGACTAGATTAGTTCTATTAGAAGTCTACTGCACAAGAAGAGAAGACCAGTCTACTACTCAAGACAAGTGCATCTACTAGACTACACAAGACAAGTTAACATGAAGTTAGTTACCAATACGCGTGAAAGATAAGGATGAAGAAGTTAGTTATGGAATAACTAATTCGTAACAAAAAACGCGTGTATGGATAAGAAGATTCAGTTGAAATCAGTTATCAAGAAAGGTTGGTTACAACTACCTGAATTCTTGAAGTTCGAAGTCTATAAATACTTGAAGGAGTTTATCATTTTGAAGACTACTGAAAACTGGAATACTGATACGATTACTGAGATATTGATACTGCAAGCTTTATTGAAGATTCAAGTGAAGAAATTTCTCTCAGAGATTGAAGTTCAGAAAGTGAAGCTACACAAGTCAAGTGAAGATCAAAGAAGGCTACTACTGAACGAAGAGAAGTTTTATTTTCGTTTTGTTGTTTCAAGTTGCTAGATACTTGTAAATCGCTAGTAAGATCGAAGAGGCACTTGGTAGTGTTATCGAGAAGATCTAAGTCTTATTTCTTGGGACTTAAAGCCACAAGAACATATTACTCCATTGGACGAGTTAATAAGAATTTCACAACTGGGTTTGTGAGAGTGGATGTAGACAAGTTGTCGAACCACTATAAATCTCGTGTTTGATTTACTTTACTGTTTTAATTGTTTAAATTGCTTAATTGGTTTAACTACTTAACTGAACTTGACTAGTTGAGTATAGAACAGAGTTCTCGAATCTAAGTTGAGTATAATCTTGAATTGGGCTCATTGTTAATTTCGTATTCCGCATATTGTACTTTGATATTTCGAAAGATTTTTGAAAAGTCTATTCACCCCCCTCTAGACATTTTCACTAGCTTACTCGTTATTAACTCAACTTGGGACCAACAAGTGGTATCAGAGCAGTAGTTTACGAACTGCTGTTTCTTGATAACCGACTTAAGACTTAGGGTGAAGTCTTGGTCCTTGATTGTTCTTGTATACGTGTTCTTGATCATATTCTTGTAACATCTGTTTTCGTGCTCCCTGTTCTTGACTTATCTGTTATTCTTGATCATAACTCTACTTAGCACTTATTTCTTGAAATCATGTCTCTTGAGATCAGCGCTAACAAGCTACCTAAGTTCCAAATACAAGACTACGACTATTGGAAGCTAAGGATGGAAGCCATCTTCAGCTCCACTCACGACTTAATGATCTCCGTCGTCACTGAAGGTCCAATTGTGACCATGATCCCCAATACTGCTGCCCTTGATCCAAATCAACCAGTGGGTACTCTCGTCAAGAAACCAAGGTCAGAACTAACCTCTGAAGAAATGAGACAGAATAATTTGGATAGCTTGGCCAAGAATTACATCTTACACACTCTTCCTAACGAGTATCTGGGAAAAGTGTTAAAATGTAAAACTGCCAAAGAAATGTGGGATCGCTTAGCTATCATTTGTGAAGGGACATCCCTAATCAAAGAAAGTAAGCTTTCCACTGCAGTCCAAAGATTCGAATCATTTCATATGAAAGCTGGTGAAACTATAGACCAGTTGGATACTCGTTTTACCAAAATCATGAATGACTTGGAAGTCCTTGGTAAATCTTATACTCCTCGTGAAATCAATCTTAGGATTCTCAAAAGCCTTGATAGTCGATGGAAAATGGTAAAAATTCTTGTTAAGAATACCCAAGATATAGACGTATGGACAGTAGAGACTATGTTTCAAACTCTAAAGGCTCATGAGTTTGATTTAGACGAAGATGAACCCATAGTGAGTAGTGACAGAGAACATGTTGTATCTAAGAACGTTGCTTTTAAGGCTAGTTCGTCTAAGATAGACAGGTCTAAGACTAAGACTAGGTCTGCTTCTGTTAAGGACGAGATAGATACTGATCTTAGTCTGAAGGATCAGGTAAGCCTCATGGTTAGAAAGTTTGATAGGCTGAATAAACGTTTCGGAAGATATAAGAAGTTCTATAGAGAGCACAGAGGGTCTGCTTCTAAGAACTCGTCTGAGACCAGACGAGACCGAAACTCGTCCGAAAGGAGAGACGAAGTCTCGAAAGGTAACAGACAAGATAGAGAGTCTGATGGTAGGAAGATTACTCGTTCTGATAGACGTGATAAACGAAGGAACAACTCTCCTATTAAAAAGGCTACTAATGATCTCGTGTGTTATAACTGTGAGAAACCAGGTCACTACATATATGAATGTCCAGACCTGAGTACTGATGATCGAGAAGAACGCAAAGCACGAAGGGAAAGAAGATACAACCGTGGTAAGAAGGCAATGATGGCCAATGATGACTCTGACTCTGACTCAGACGAGTTGCCTTCATCCTCATCTAGCTACCCGTCTAAACCAGATCGCAATGAAGCCTTCATAGTAGATGATGGCCTATGCTTCATGGCTAAAATCGACCAAGAGGTATCATCTGCTACTTCTTTTCAATCCTGTGATGAATCAGAATCTGATGAAAGTGACACTGCCAGTAGCCAAGTAGGGAGTAGTCTTCAGCACTCGACTAGTGCAGTTGAAGACGACCTCCTACTTGCCAACAAGGCATTCATTGAAGTTAGTGACGAAAACATTATTTTAAGACAAGAAATCATTGATCTTAAGGAAGCTCAGTCTAAAGTAGATCCTAATATAACAGTCCTAAATGAACGCTTGCAAGAAGAGTTGAGACAACTCAGAGAGAAGTATGCATTGACAGACAAGTTGTATCAAGACCTACTTAAGACACACGCTACTGAGAAACATGAATTCAATGTTTTACAAAGTAAGCTCAAAAAGCTTGAAGAACGTAATAAGTTCTTAGAAACCGAGGTGGTCACTTTAGACCTTAAACTTACTGACCTGGTTAACTCATCTAAGGTTAACCTTGAATTGTCAGATAGGTATAGGGCTCCTGCTGACAAGACAGGCATAGGTGCTGAGACACCCAGCTCGTCTACTCAAGTTCCTAAGAACCCTACTATTTTCATCTCAAGCTCTTTGACTAATGATAAAGGAAAAGAACCAATGATATACGATATTGACACTCCATCTAAAGGTACTGTACCAAAACAAGCTCAAGTTAACATTCCAAATACCAAGGGAGGTAAAAAGAAAGTTAACAACAAGCCTGTTTCGTTTAAAACAAGTCAACAAAGGACTAAGAATCGTGGACGACCAAATCAGGTCAGATACGAGGATTGGTATCCCGAGGAGACTAGTACTAGACAAGTACAGACTAGACGACAAGAGTCTAGACCTCCTTTCATAAGGCAGTCTCAACTCTACTCGTCTAGACCTAGACAGGAAGGTCCAAAATATCGTACACAAGCTGTTCTATATCCTCCACCTTTGTCATATGATATCAAAGGAGAAGAAAGACCTAAACATGTCTATAAACCGTATGGACCTAATGCATACAAACCTTACTCTGACTATCATAGACAAGTGCCTGCTCAAGTAGAGATTAAGTCAAAAGGCTATCTCCAAAGAGTAGACCCGAACTCAACTGATAGGCCAGATAAGGACAACAAGGTCTTATTTTGCAACAAATATGGTCGAAAGCTTAGAAGGTCAAACTTGTTCAGGACTCCAATGTACATTTGGATTCCATTGAACTCGACTAACCCCCAAGGACCCCAATAAACAAGGAGGGTACCTAAATTATGTATTATCATCTATTGCAGGGTCGACTCGATCTATACAAGAAGGGTGGCTCAACAGGAGAAACTTGGTACATAGACAGTGGTTGTTCGCACCACATGACTGGTACCAAGACTCTCTTATCAAGCTACCATGAGCAAGAAGGACCAAAAGTGATATTTGGTGATAGCTCCACTGCTGTTACCAAAGGATTTGGTTACATTCGGAATGGAGACATAGAGATTCAAGATGTTTCTTATGTTGAAGGCTTGAAATACAATTTACTCTCTGTTTCACAATTTTGTGATCGTGGATACAAGGTGCAGTTCAAGAGTCAGAAATGTGAAATCATTGACAAAAGAACACACACAGTCTTACTGGTCGGCATTAGACAATGAAGTGTGTACATAGTAAACTGGAACAGTTGTCCGAGGGACACCTGTCTACTTACTAAGAATCCTAAAGAACTTGGCTGGCTCTGGCATAGATGCCTTTGCCATCTAAACTTTAAGGTTCTTAATAAGATAGCCAGAGACTACCTTGTGGAAGGTATTCCCAATGAAGTCTACTATAAGTCACATGTATGCACGTCCTGTCAAAAAGGTAAA
The DNA here is from genome assembly GCA_963675135.1 of Galeopsis tetrahit. NCBI lineage: Eukaryota > Viridiplantae > Streptophyta > Magnoliopsida > Lamiales > Lamiaceae > Galeopsis > Galeopsis tetrahit. Next base: position 22,136,230 of record OY776120.1, on the reverse strand, counting down.
CAGGTAAAGGGTTCTTTTAAATCTATTCCATCCCTCTCAACCAGTAGAGTTCTTGAACTTCTACATATGGACTTACATGGCCCAATAACTCCTCCAACATTGAACGGTAGAAGGTACACATTTGTTGTGGTAGATGACTATTCTAAGTTCACTTGGGTAGTCTTCTTACACAAGAAGAGTGATACACAAACACTTTTGCCTGATCTGTTGAAGAAGTTACAGGTTGAGAAGAATCAGTCAATTGTCAAGATACGTAGTGACAAGGGTACTGAATTCATTAACTGCTATATTAAAGAATTTTGTTCTAAGCGTGGCATCCAGCACCTTACTAGTGCAGCTAGGACACCACAGCAAAATGGAGTAGCAGAACGAAGGAACCAAACTCTTAAGGAGGCCTGCAGGACCATGCTGACAGAGTATAATACGCCTCAGAAATTTTGGGCAGAAGCTATCAATACTGCATGCCACTCACAAAATAGAAGTGCTATCAATAAAGCACTAGGTAAGACGCCCTATGAGGTATGGAAAGGTAGAAAACCCAGAGTTTCATATTTTCATATATTTGGATGCAAGTGTTTCATCCATAACAATGGGAAAAGCAAGTTGAATGCATTCGATGCTAAAGCAGACGAGGGGATATTCTTAGGATACTCCTCGACTAGCAAAGCATTTAGAGTATTCAACTACTCAACCCTTTGTGTGGAAGAAACACCACATGTGGTTTTCGAAGAATCTCAACAGGACTCGTCTACCAACAAGATCAGTGAGAAAGTTACTGAGCTATCTGTCGAATCTGACAAAGACTCGGAGGTATATGAATCCGTTCAAGCTTACAATCCATTTATAAAAGCTCTCGAGTCAGATGACCAGAAGAAGGTAAGTATTCAATGTAACTCAACTAGACCAGTTGACATCCTTAAACTAGTCGACTCGTCTACTCCCATTAAATCTTCTGATGATAATGATGTTGACATGCATGATGTTGTACATGATATAGATGATAGTACTATTGTTAAGAATAGAAATACATGGAAATCAGCGCATAATACTAAAAATATTATTGGTGACTCTACTGTTGGTGTGAAGACAAGACGACAACTCTTTGAGTCACAAGAACAATCTAGTCCATCTCTGTTTTGCTGGTGTTGTTTCCTCTCATCTATCGAGCCTAAAACCATCAAAGAGGCTTTAGCTGATAGTAATTGGATCATCGCTATGCAAGACGAGTTGAATCAGTTTGTTCGAAATGACGTCTGGGAACTTGTCGATAGACCGAAACATCATAATGTAGTTGGCACTCGATGGATTTTCAAGAATAAGAAAGATGAGAATGATGTAGTTGTTCGTAATAAGGCTAGACTAGTTGCCCAAGGCTATTCACAAGCTGAAGGCATAGACTATGATGAAACATATGCTCCTGTTGCTAGACTAGAAGCCATTCGATTGTTCCTTGCATATGCTGCTTACATGAAATTTACTGTATATCAAATGGATGTTAAAAGTGCATTTCTTAACGGTATTCTTGCGGAAGAAGTGTATGTTGAACAACCCCCAGGTTTCGAAGTCAAAGGTAATCAGGTATACAAATTAAAGAAGGCCTTATATGGACTAAAGCAAGCTCCAAGAGCCTGGTACGATACTCTTTCTCAATTTCTATTAGAAAATGGTTTTACTAAAGGCAAGGTAGACAGAACCTTGTTTAGAAAACAAGAAGGGAAAGACATTTTACTCGTCCAAATTTACGTAGATGACATCATTTTTGGTTCACCTAACAAAGAGCTGAGTGAAAGTTTCTCAACACTCATGCAAAGTAAATTTGAGATGTCTATGATGGGTGAAATGAATTACTTTCTTGGACTTCAAGTAAAACAGACCCCTGAAGGGATTTTCATAAATCAAGCAAAGTATACTAGAAATCTTCTAGACAAGTATGGTATTAAGACATGCAAGTCTGCTGGCGTACCTATGCTACCTACATACAGAATGGACCCAGACGAACAAGGTAAGTGTACTGATCAAACATATTATCGTGGTCTAATTGGTTCATTACTGTACTTGACTGCTAGCAGACCTGATATTGCATTCTCTGTTGGTGTATGTGCTCGCTTTCAAGCTAATCCAAAAGAGAGTCACATGGAAACCACTAAAAGGATTCTGAAATATTTGAAAGGAACCATCAATCGTGGTATATGGTATCCTTCAAATGATGATTTGTCTCTAAGTGGCTACTCTGATTCTGATTTTGGTGGCTGTAGAATAGATAGGAAATCTACATCTGGTTCTTGTCAATTCTTAGGCACAAAACTCATTTCATGGTTTTCGAAAAAGCAGACAAGTGTTGCTACCTCTACTACTGAAGCCGAGTACATGGCTGCTGGTAGTTGTTGTAGTCAATTATTATGGCTTATTCAACAGCTTAGAGATTATAATATTTGTGAATCAAATGTTCCTATTTTCTGTGATAGTAATAGTGCAATTGCCATTACACAAAATCCTGTATTACACACACGTTGTAAGCATGTTGATGTGAAACATCATTTCATACGAGATCATGTAGAAAAGAAGGATATTCGCATGGAAAAGATTCATACTGATTTTCAAAGAGCTGATATTTTTACAAAACCATTAGCTGAGGCACGATTTCGTGAATTATGCATTAGTTTAGGGCTAATTGATTTAGATCCTACTTGCCTATAGCTGTGTACTAACAAGACAGGTACATCAAACGAAGTATGGAGACAAGATCACTAGACTAGAGCACTCGTCTACTCACGCAACAGACAGGTATACAAGGCTAGACAAGGTGACCAGACAACCTGATGAGGAAGCTGGTAAAGCTGAGGGTAATACTAAGGGAATAAACATTTAAGGGGGAATCTATGATTTCTTAAATATCCTTATGTTGACTCTTATGTTAGTCAATAGTCATCTTGTTCGACACCTTGATCATTGCTTTAGATTGATATTCATCTTATTTATTGTTACTTTACTTGTACCATCGATTACACGTTGAATGTGATAAGATAGGTACATGAAGTCGTTCGATGTTCAGAATAGACATGCACAGACGAAGGGGGAACTCGTCTTGTGTACTTAAGCCAACTCGTCTGGTGAAGCTTGAGTCTACTCGTCTGTTCTGGATGGACTCGAACAGACAAGCTAAGTTTTTTTTAATGCTAAGTGTTTAATCAAAACGGATTAAGGATATTATAGTAATTAGGTATTGATAGAATTTGAAAACCCTTGAATTAGATTTATACACTCTCTTTTGATGTGGTGTATACATCCAGTTCTCACTCATCTACACTAGGACAGATGAGTTCACTTCTCTATTCTAACTAAGAAGGGGCGGATTTCAAAGTTTACAATATCAAATTACATAATACTCTCGGTTCCGTAACCGAATGCCAAAGGTCTTAACCGTCTTGATCAAAACCCAAATTCTCACGTGACTTAGTCACAATTTTTCTAACTCCCTTTCTCTCGAGAAGATTTTCCTCTCCCTATTCTCAAGCAATATAGTTACCGATTTTTTTTGAGATGTCTATTCGATCTATCTTCGATCTAAGAACCAACATGCAGGTCACATTCGACCTAGGCCGGTACATCTCCGATAACAAAGTGAATGTTGAACCATCTGTGTTCTTCAAAGGCAATCACTCAGATGACAATGCCGAGATTCTGACTAAATGCACTCGATGTGGGCTCAAACCTTATCTAGAATCATTTCCTCAAGTGGTCTTGGAGGAGGAGGTGCTAGAGTTCTATGCCAACGTCATCAGGCAAGGCGATATTCTTGAGTCTTTCATTGGTGAAGATCGTGTGCAAATCACTCGAGAAGCGATGTTCAATCATCTGAAGCTGCCCACCGGAACAATTGACGTTGATAATTATGCTCTTGGGCAAGAAATTCGATACTTGAGCATTTTCTGTGGCAAGAAGCTGAAGCAGAAACCGGATGGCAAGTATGCTCCAGTCAAGAAGGGGGATCTTCTTAAAAAATATCGCACATTGTTGGATATTGCCAGCAAAATTCTGTTAAGTTCGACTGGTTCTCATGACTCTGTGACCTTTGTGAAGGCAAGGGTTATGGCTGTAATTTTTGATGGCATCACTGAATGCAATTGGTTCAAGCTAATTGCAGATCGAATCATGTATTTTGAGCGCAGTGTTCGAGTAGATGACAATACTCGGAATTGGGTGGTGTCTACTGCCGTTGGATATGGTAATAAGTTAAGTATCCTACTTCCTCTCCTAATGCCAAACAAGACGGAATGGAGTAAAGGAAAGCCATTTCATCCTTTGAAATTTTATTTGAAAACGGGGGCAGTGAGGAAACAAGCTGCTGCTAGGCCATCTGCACCTAGGCAAGCCAGAATTGACCCCATGGAAGCTTTGCCTTATGCTGGTGCGTCTGGTTCTTCAGAAGATGAGTCTGCTGAAGACAAGTCAATGGAAGCTGCACAAGACTCATCTAGTGCAGAAGACTCTGAGAAGACTCAGTTGGAAGAGGAGAAAGAGTCAAGTTCACAAATTCCCGAGTTATACACGCTAGTGAGAGTTGGAACTCATCCTCCTCCAGAAGAGTCAAGTTCGAAGGTTAGTACTTCCTCTCCAGATGTTATTCCCTCTTCTGTTCGAACCAAGGCAAGATCACATCGATCTAGGCCTAGACCTATTCCCTCAACCTCACAAGTGCTGCCAGCATATCCGCTGAGGGTCAGCCTACCCGAAAACACTCCCATATTAGATACAACTGATACTCCTACAGTTGTCACACCAAACCAAGACACGTCAAAGCCCCAAGAAACCACAGACCAAAGTTTATCCTTACCCTCAACAGAATATGTTGAACCCTTTATCTCATCTACTTCAGATCAGACAATAGTTGCCACTGCAACAACTGAGTTAGAGACCCCATCTACTCAGACCCCGATTGAAGCTAGATTCGAATCCTTGGTCTACTATCCCATGTGTCTAAGAGAGAAGCGAATCCGTTCAAAGATGAGCAAGAATTTGAAGAAGCAGCTCTCATCTGTTGAAGTCGACTACTCTTCAGAACAGTTTGAGAAACTGGTTAGAATATGTACTTGGGTGGCCTTGAAGAAGTCTGGTACAGATGATCTCTTCGAAGTCATCTTAGGGAAAGGTGGCATTTCTAATTTCATGGATTGGGAAATGGAGCAGAAGGAGAATAGTGGTGTTAGTGACCACTCAGAGCTTTTCCCAAATCATGCTATCACTGCTCTTGCCAAAAGATTACTTGGTATTTCTGACGAAGTGATGAGTTCAGAATTCCAGTTTGATGTGGGTGTTCAGGTTCCAGATCTTGATATTGTGCAAGATATTGTGGTGTTTGAAGCTGATCAAGCTGAGTTGATTCAGTCTACTGATCCAGTCATAGATTTAGACAATGTCTCAGATCAGTTGAGAGGCATTGTGTTCAAATTTCAGATGGACCATGCTGATAGTCCAAGATCAGATTTTCAGTTTATTAATCGTTATTCTGATTTTTTACTTCCCATTGAGTTATGTGGATACATGGAGAAGTTGCATGCCCTATTGAAGAAGGACATGGCTACTGCTGAAAGGAATGCTCGTGAAGCAAGGTTAGCTATTATCCCTTACTCTCCTCAACTTAATCTAAGAGCTGTTGCTGGAAGTGTGCTTCCAGAAGTTGATCTAGTCGAAGACGAGGTCTTGACTACTGTTTCAGAAGATCAGTTGGTGAAAGTTTTAACTCCAGTAGATGAAGTCATGCTTGATGTTACTCATGTTGAGGTTGGACAGTCATCTCAAGCTATCCCAGCCGCCTCAATAGATGAGTTGAAGGACGAATTGAAGGCTGTCATCAAATCGTCAATTGATGATTTTCTTAAATCTGATGTCCAGAAGACTCTTATTGAACAAAACAGTGTCCTTGTGACAAGTTCAAAAGATATGATCGTCAATTCAGTCAATCAGATTGATGATGAATACAGACAACACATGTTTGAACAGCTTGAAGGATTTCTCCAAGATCAAGTTGAATACTCAGAAAAGAGTTCAGTCGATTTTGCTCGCGTTCTAGCTACTGAATCCAGGAAGTTGGAAAGAGTCTATAGAGCGAGAATCGAAGTAGCTGATGTTCAGAGGAAAGAAGCTTATGATCAGTTAGCACAAGCAAGAGATATTATTCGTGCTATGACTGATGAAAATAAGAAGTTACGTCTGACTGCAACCCATTTTAAGAATGAGTTGAACCTATCTACTCAGAAGCTGGAGTTGGTGGCGACCAGACTTGATAAGATGAGTCAGGAAGGTTCTCATCAAAAACAGATTGAGAAAGCTACAGACCTTATGAAGCAAGCTATGATGGAAGAAATGACTCGTTTCACTTCTCTTTTCTCTCTCAAGGCATCTGATGAAGCCAAAAAGGGGGAAGAGGCAAGTCGAGTTGAATTTGTTGCTGAAGGTGTGAAAGATACATCTAGTGCTGAACCAGAGGCTAAAGATGCTGCTGAAGCTATGCAAGATCTTAAGAGGCCTAAGAGAGGCAAAGGCAGGTTGGTTAAGACTGCTGAACTTGACCAAGCCAGGGCTGAAGCAGATGAGTTGAAGAAGAAGGAGAAGGGCAAGGCTATTGCATCTCCAGAAGCTGAAGTTCATATTGAAGAACCTACTCCTGAGTCAACTATTATGAAGAAGCAAAAGATTGATGAGCCAAGTGATGAAGCTCATTATGCTAAGAAGAAGAAAATTGAGAAGCACATTGAAAGTTTATTGAAGCAGAAGTCTGATGAAGATCAAATAGAAGACAAGCTCATTGACCACTTCATTGACAAAGAACATCGTCAAGAATGGATGAAAGTGAAAAGGCAGTGGGAACTAGATCACTGGATTATCAGGAAGTTTGGAGATTCTGATAACTCTGACGATCTCTATGCTATGTTTGATAAATTCATGGAAGGACAGCATAAGATGCTTTGGAATTTGATCATAAGGATATCTGCTGCTGCTAATTTTAATATTCTTGTTCCTGGTTTTCCGAAATGGAAGTGTCCTATGACTAGTTCTGGTAAAAGGGCAGATGTGAACCAGATCAAGAAGTATGAAGATGAGCTACTAGACAACGAGAAGATTGAAGACGAAGAACATATCAAGGGAATTCATACTAGACTACTAAATGCTTTCTGTGTTCCAGATTCAGAAAGAGGTAACTTTTCAGTATAGTTTAGTTTTGTTCTGATTTTGTTATTTTTGAAGTATTTGTAATATCTACTGATCTTATTTCTGAATGAATGAAAAGATAAAGTACTATTTGGTGTTAAAGACAAGATAACTACTTAACTAGTCTACTGTTGAGAAAAGATTCAAGTAGTTTTGGCTTCATCAAAAAGGGGGAAATTGTTGGGATATGAATCCTAGACAAGTTCTAAATGATGAAAAGATAAGATGAAGTTTTGATAAGCCAAAAATAGTTTGAATATTTTCTAAGTGTTGACTAATCTAGTCTAGTTGAGTTGAAGTCATCTTGAACAGATCAGTAGAGTTAACATGAAAAGAAAAGTATTGTTTATATTTAAAAGATAAGTACGAGGTATAAGTACTTCATATCTGTTCGTATATGTTTACATTGATTAGTTTGTTTTTGAGCTATAATTACTATATAGAGCTCATGGTTTTATATGTAATAGATAGATTCATTGTATAGTTATAAGTTGACTAAGCTTGTATTATAAAAGCTTAATGTAATGTAATAGTCTTGTTAGGTTAGATGATAGGACTAGATTAGTTCTATTAGAAGTCTACTGCACAAGAAGAGAAGACCAGTCTACTACTCAAGACAAGTGCATCTACTAGACTACACAAGACAATTTAACATGAAGTTAGTTACCAATACGCGTGAAAGATAAGGATGAAGAAGTTAGTTATGGAATAACTAATTCGTAACAAGAAACGCGTATATGGATAAGAAGATTCAGTTGAAATCAGTTATCAAGAAAGGTTGGTTACAACTACCTGAATTCTTGAAGTTCGAAGTCTATAAATACTTGAAGGAGTTTATCATTTTGAAGACTACTGAAAACTGAAATACTGATACGATTACTGAGATATTGATACTGCAAGCTTTATTGAAGATTCAAGTGAAGAAATTTCTCTCAGAGATTGAAGTTCAGAAAGTGAAGCTACACAAGTCAAGTGAAGATCAAAGAAGGCTACTACTGAACGAAGAGAAGTTTTATTTTCGTTTTGTTGTTTCAAGTTGCTAGATACTTGTAAATCGCTAGTAAGATCGAAGAGGCACTTGGTAGTGTTATCGAGAAGATCTAAGTCTTATTTCTTGGGACTTAAAGCCACAAGAACATATTACTCCATTGGACGAGTTAATAAGAATTTCACAACTGGGTTTGTGAGAGTGGATGTAGACAAGTTGTCGAACCACTATAAATCTCGTGTTTGATTTACTTTACTGTTTTAATTGTTTAAATTGCTTAATTGGTTTAACTACTTAACTGAACTTGACTAGTTGAGTATAGAACAGAGTTCTCGAATCTAAGTTGAGTATAATCTTGAATTGGGCTCATTGTTAATTTCGTATTCCGCATATTGTACTTTGATATTTCGAAAGATTTTTGAAAAGTCTATTCACCCCCCTCTAGACATTTTCACTAGCTTACTCGTTATTAACTCAACTTGGGACCAACAAGTGGTATCAGAGCAGTAGTTTACGAACTGCTGTTTCTTGATAACCGACTTAAGACTTAGGGTGAAGTCTTGGTCCTTGATTGTTCTTGTATACGTGTTCTTGATCATATTCTTGTAACATCTGTTTTCGTGCTCCCTGTTCTTGACTTATCTGTTATTCTTGATCATAACTCTACTTAGCACTTATTTCTTGAAATCATGTCTCTTGAGATCAGCGCTAACAAGCTACCTAAGTTCCAAGTACAAGACTACGACTATTGGAAGCTAAGGATGGAAGCCATCTTCAGCTCCACTCACGACTTAATGATCTCCGTCGTCACTGAAGGTCCAATTGTGACCAAGATCCCCAATACTGCTGCCCTTGATCCAAATCAACCAGTGGGTACTCTCGTCAAAAAATTTGTACTATAAATCTTGAGGGTTGATACTTATCACATATAAGCATCATAAAAATTTGATAAAACAATATTGTCAACAAATATCTAACCTATATGCATTCCAAATTTTTGGTATCACATATTTTGTAAACTACATTAGATGAAAAGGTAAATAGTTTCATTTTTGTCAAATTAATGATGATGAAAACGAATATGAACCAAAATAAAAATTGAAACACCCACACTTCCTCTAATTTATTGTTCTTATAACCTACAAATTACTACACATAATAACCTTAATAAAGGGTAACTGAAAGTAATAAAAATAAGTATTAACCAATAAGAGTAATAATCAATACCACTATATAAACAAGCCATTTGACGTAACACTCAACTACACCCGAAGCAATTTCAACTAACATTAGAATATTACTGCTAGAAGGAGCAAAAATGGCTTATTCTTTGAAACGAATGCTTCTAATTGTTCTCATTCTCTCTACTGCAATTCCCATTTCATTTGGTCATAGAGATATTTCAGAATACGAAAGTGACTGGGAAGATTATTCAGATCCTGAAAATGGCGTTGGAGATGATTCAGACTCAAGATATGACAGAGGAAATGATTCGAAAATCACGCATTACTTGAGAGATCTCTGCTCAGATACCCAAAACTCAAAGCAGTGCTGGAAAATCATTAAACTCGAGATAAACAAGTTCACTGACACGGATAGTCGGAACGTCGCAAGTGTTGTAATTGACCTGGCCATAGAAAAATCTCATGAAATCAATGATAAACTTAACCAACTTCGCAGTGATTCAAAAGACGATTCATTGAAAGACAAGTACAGAGAGTGCTCGAAAAATTACAACGACGCTAACCACAAACTGGAAATCGCGAAGGGAAACTTGGATTCCGATGATTATCGAAGAATTAAACAACGTGTGGAGGATGTTGCAAAGGAATTAAAGAGCTGCAAGCATCAATTTGGAAAAAAATCATTCGACCCAGCCCATATTAGAGACAGGAACAAGGAATTTGGACGATATGTGGAGATTGTTAAGGCTGCGACAAAGCGTTTTGTGAGGCAAAGCGATAACAATAATGCCCAGAAGACTCAATCTAATTAATACTTTAGAATTAAAATTTTAGTGGAACTTTTATTTTTAAAACAATATGTTATTTAGGAAATTAATATTATATTAAAATATTTTTATTTTCCAATTAACTATTTTTTTTTTTACGAAACCATTACATACTAAGAGAACATAATAATTCATTCATTCAAAGGGAGAAATCTTTATTTTTCATCGTTTACAAAATTTAATAGATTAAGGATATTATTAATTAACACATAAAATGCATTGAACAATACTCATGTTCAACACGATTTTTCAAATCTATAAATAACACATACAAAAAATCTAAACCCATAGTCGTCAATATATATATTAAATTAAAACTGACAAATTACGCGAATGCAAATACTATCTACTAATACAAATGCATATATGATCCTACAAACATGAGTTTTTATCCTCCTTCAACCAGTTGAGTACCATCAAGACATGGAAGGTGGTCCTCCACGAATAATTTACATCTTAAAGACAACCAAGTCCAAGAAAAAACATAAGTGTATTATTGAAGAGTACGAAGTTTATAAAAATCAGAAAGGCAAAATCAGACTGGAATAAAATTATACATCGATTTCGTTCTAAGCCTATTGTGCTCATTAAGTTATCCCAAAGCCTCATTAGCAAGTGGATTCGTTATCTACCTATTATCTCACATGAATCGCGCCCAACTTTTTATATTTGGTTGACCAAACAAAAATGTAATTGTATATACTAGCTTATAAGTAAATTCCCAACACTACTATTTATCATGTGTCTTGCCAATTCATTTTCTAATTAATTGTAATATTCGTCCATACATACCATTACTTACAAACTCGCGTGACCTTGGTGCTATATCTCTCTGTGTCAGAGTTGCAGTAGGCCTGTGACACCCAAGCTAAAATATCGTCACATCGCCATGGCATGGGACAATTATCGAATAATTGGTGCATATAACCTACCCCAATTAGTGAAGATTGAATGATTTTGAAAATGAACAAATTATTATTTGCAGTGTAATTCTTATCATCGTTTAAATAAAATAAATATGGTAAGAACAAATTGTGACTTGAAAGCTCATGATACCAAGAAACCCATAGTTATTTCTAAGTGTTGAAATCTTAATCCATACAAAATGAATTATATAAAAAGTTTTTTAAGTCATAAGTGGTAACATAAATAGACATTACTAATACAACATATGTTCCCCTATAAGTTTCCAACTATTTGGGCTAATGGATTAAGAAAGTGATTAAATAATAAATATATATAGTACAAGTGATGTGATTGAGAGATAGAAAAAAAGTAAGATATAAGTGAAGTGTAAGAATAAGAATACGAAAAAAAAAAAAAGATATTTGAAAAAAAAAAGTATGAGAAGCTTAATTATATGCGGGCGTGCCAAAATGTTATAATGGAAAGCTTATAGACGGACGGTAGGAGTATTATTTTTAACCATTTCACATTTATCGATTCTAATTAAAAAAACAATAACATAATAAAAGCATAAGAAATATTTAGAATGTTGGGTTTGATATCTTATTAATTACTACATATATAGAAGGTTGAGTAATAAAGTATGAAAAAAAAAAATCAATAACATATAACAATTTCATGCAAAATAAATTTCACGTGAATAAAACATGTACAACACAGAACACTCAAATAAGTTATTCATGGTCATGATAGTATAAAAAAAAAAATTAACATTGGTCTAACAAATTATAGAATTTAGCTCTATTTACACGACTTAAATCTAAATTGTACATCAAGCTATGAATTTTATTGTGTTAATATTGTTTTAAATATTTAAACGAATCACATTTCAAATTTTACATTTCTAAACAATTTAATGGTTTCTGGGAAATAAGTGTTTTTTATACATTTGTACTATAAATCTTGAGGGTTGATACTTATCACATATAAGCATCATAAAAAATTGATAAAACAATATTGTCAACAAATATCTAACCTATATGCATTCCAAATTTTTGGTATCACATATTTTGTAAACTACATTAGATGAAAAGGTAAATAGTATCATTTTTGTCAAATTAATGACGATGAAAACGAATATGAACCAAAATAAAAATTGAAACACCCACACTTCCTCTAATTTATTGTTCTTATAACCTACAAATTACTGCACATAATAACCTTAAGAAAGGGTAACTGAAAGTAATAAAAATAAATATTAACCAATAAGAGTAATAATCAATACCACTATATAAACAAGCCATTTGACGTAACACTCAACTACACCCGAAGCCATTTTAACTAACATTAGAATATTACTGCTAGAAGGAGCAAAAATGGCTTATTCTTTGAAACGAATGCTTCTAATTGTTCTTATTCTCTCTACTGCAATTCCCATTTCATTTGGTCATAGAGATATTTCAGAATACGAAAGTGACTGGGAAGATTATTCAGATCCTGAAAATGGCGATGGAGATGATTCAGACTCAAGAAATGATGGAGGAAATGATTCGGAAATCACGCATTACCTAAGAGATCTCTGCTCAGATACCAAAAAGTCAAAGCAGTGCTGGAAAATCATTAAACTCGAGATAAACAGGTTCACTGACACGGATAGTCGGAACGTCGCAAGTGTTGTAATTGACCTGGCCATAGAAAAATCTCATGAAATCAATGATAAACTTAACCAACTTCGCAGTGATTTAAAAGACGATTCATTGAAAGACAAGTACAGAGAGTGCTCGAAAAATTACAACGACGCTAACCACAAACTGGAAATCGCGAAGGGAAACTTGGATTCCGATGATTATCGAAGAATTAAACAACGTGTGGAGGATGTTGCAAAGGAATTAAAGAGCTGCAAGCATCAATTTGGAAAAAAATCATTCGACCCAGCCCATATTAGAGACAGGAACAAGGAATTTGGACGGTATGTGGAGATTGTTAAGGCTGCGACAAAGCGTTTGTGAGGCAAAGCGATAACAATAATGCCCAGAAGACTCAATCTAATTAATACTTTAGAATTAAAATTTTAGTGGAACTTTTATTTTTAAAACAATATGTTATTTAGGAAATTAATATTATATTGAAATATTTTTATTTTCCAATTAACTATTTTTTTTTTTACGAAACCATAACATACTAAGAGAACATAATAATTCATTCATTCAAAGGGAGAAATCTTTATTTTTCATCGTTTACAAAATTTAATAGATTAAGGATATTATTAATTAACACATAAAATGCATTGAACAATACTCATGTTCAACACGATTTTTCAAATCTATAAATAACACATACAAAAAATCTAAACCCATAGTCGTCAATATATATATTAAATTAAAACTGACAAATTACGCGAATGCAAATACTATCTACTAATACAAATGCATATATGATCCTACAAACATGAGTTTTTATCCTCCTTCAACCAGTTAAGTAACATCAAGACATGGAAGGTGGTCCTCCACGAATAATTTACATCTTAAAGACAACCAAGTCCAAGAAAAAATATAAGTGTATTATTGAAGAGTACGAAGTTTATAAAAATCAGAAAGGCAAAATCAGACTGGAATAAAATTATACATCGATTTCGTTCTAAGCCTATTAGGCTCATTAAGTTATCCCAAAGCCTCATTAGCAAGTGGATTCGTTATCTACCTATTATCTCACATGAATCGCGCCCAACTTTTTATATTTGGTTGACCAAACAAAAATGTAATTGTATATACTAGCTTATAAGTAAATTCCCAACACTACTATTTATCATGTGTCTTGCCAATTCATTTTCTAATTAATTGAAATATTCGTCCATACATACCATTACTTACAAACTCGCGTTACCTTGGTGTTATATATCTCTGTGTCAGAGTTGCAGTAGGCCTGTGACACCCAAGCTAAAATATCGTCACATCGCCATGGCATGGGACAATTATCGAATAATTGGTGCATATAACCTACCCCAATTAGTGAAGATTGAATGATTGTGAAAATGAACAAATTATTATTTGCAGTGTAATTCTTATCATCGTTTAAATAAAATAAATATGGTAAGCACAAATTGTGACTTGAAAGCTCATGATACCAAGAAACCCAGAGTTATTTCTAAGTGTTGAAATCTTAATCCATACAAAATGAGTTATATAAAAAGTTTTGTAAGTCATAAGTGGTAACATAAATAGACATTACTAATACAACATATGTTCCCCTATTAGTTTCCAACAATTTGGGCTAATGGATTAAGAAAGTGATTAAATAATAAATATATATAGTACAAGTGATGTGATTGAGAGATAGAAAAAAAGTAAGATATAAGTGAAGTGTAAGAATAAGAATACGAAAAAAAAAAAAAGATATTTGCAAAAAAAAAAGTATGAGAAGCTTAATTATATCCGGGCGGGCCAAAATGTTATAATGGAAAGCTTATAGACGGACGGTAGGAGTAGAGTATTATTGTTGGGATATGAATCCTAAAGACAAGTCCTAAATGATGAAAAGATAAGATAAGTTTTGATAAGCCAAAAAGAAGACTTGAATATTTTCTATGTGTTAACTGATCTAGTCTAGTTAAGAAGAAGTCATCTTGTACAGATCAGTAGAGTTCACAAGACAAGTAATAAGTTCACAAAGACAAGTATAAAATAAAAGATAAGTACTTATAATATGTTGATACTTTGTGTTGGGATATGAATCCTATAAACAATGTTCTAGATGATGAAAGTATGTTTTGATGGCCAAAAGCAACTTAAAGTTAGTAATATATGTGGTTCTAAGTCATCTTAACTGAGTCATATGAAATAAGTTTACTGATCTTAATGAGATATTTGAAATCTGAGTTAGAGATCTTATATGGTTACTGATCTTATTGTGTTTACTGATCTGATATAAGAACTGTTAGGAACTAAGCTGATGGTTGTATTGTATAGACAGCTTATAGAATAGGAATTAGATATACTCATTTGTATATAGTTCAGTTGATGTATAAATAGATTTTATATATGTAAAGTTGTATTCTATTGTATTCAGCATTGTAATAGTTTAGAACAGTAGATTAGAACTCTAGATTAGAAGAAGATCAGAAGACTAAAGAAGACTCAGAGGACTACTTCAGAATAAGAAGACTTCAAGAAGAGTTGAAGAAAAG
Organism: Galeopsis tetrahit; assembly: GCA_963675135.1. Classification (NCBI taxonomy): domain Eukaryota; kingdom Viridiplantae; phylum Streptophyta; class Magnoliopsida; order Lamiales; family Lamiaceae; genus Galeopsis; species Galeopsis tetrahit. Next base: position 22,120,933 of record OY776120.1, on the reverse strand, counting down.
CTTAGAAGAATTCTGGAGAAGTTTTGAACAGTTTTGAAGTTACTGTGCTGACTGGCTCAGAACAGTAAAAATCAGAAGAGTAAAAATCAGAACAGTAAGTTCCTGTGCTGATTTGGTGAAATTGAAGAATAAGTTTGGAAAACTTATTTAAGGTGTAACTGAATATATTTGAAGAGATGCTGACTTGGAAGGAAGTTACAAAGTCGGTTACAAGAAGAAGTTACAAAAACAGTTTTAGAGTTAGTTGAGAGTTAGTTCACAAACTGCTAACTGTCATACTAAGTTCTATAAATACTGTATGATCTCCTACTTGAAGAGACTACTGAAAGACTGCTACTATTGAACAATTACTGATCTGAGAGCAATTGAAGAGCAAGTCTACAGAGCACAAGAAGAACTCACAGAGTTGAAGAAGATTAAAGAGGAGAAGCCACTGAATTGAAGAGAAGAATCAAAGGCTAACACAGAGAAGTTTTACTTTTCATTTTAAAGTTTGTGTTGTTGTAAACAAGTGTGCTAGTTACTTGTAGAATTACTAGTCGATCGAAGATACACTTGGGAGTGTAATCGATAAGATCACAGTCTTAGTCTTGGGACTTTAAGCCACAAGAAACTCAAGGAGGAGTTAATAAAACATCACAACTGGGATTGTGAGAGTGGATGTAGACATTTGTCGAACCACTATAAATCTTGTGTTCTTTACTTTCTGTTTGGTATTTTCTGTTTGATATTGTTTAACCAAGAACAGTAGAATTTACAAAGTTAAAGATCTGATTAAAAGTTGAGTATAAACTAGTAAGGCCCATACTGTTTTGAAAGTACTGATCTGAGCTAAGTAAGCACAGTACAGTACATAAGAAAACTGAATTCCGCATTATAAACTCTGATATTTTGAAAGATTTTTGAAAGTCTATTCACCCCTCCCCTCTAGACTTTCTTAGCTTACTCAATCTTAACTCAACTTGGGACCAACAAGTGGTATCAGAGCAGTAGTTCTTTGGACTGCTGTTTCTTGATAACCTTGTAGATCTTGAGAGAAATCTTACTGATCTTGCTACTATTTCTTGATATTTGTTACTATCTGAATACTTGAAAATTATCTGCTACACTACTGATCTTATCTGTCTGATCAAACATGGATGACACTAATGTGAACAAACTTCCTAAGTTTAAGATTGCAGATTATGACTACTGGAAGCTTAGGATGGAGGCCATCTTTAGCTCAACCCATGATCTGATGATTTCTGTGATAACTGAAGGACCAATTGTTACCATGGTGGAGAACACTGCTGTTATGGATCCTTCTAAACTAGTTGGAGCACTGGTCCCTAAACCAAGGTCAGAACTGACTTCTGAAGAAATGCGACAAAACAATTTGGATAGTCCTGCTAAGAATTATATTTTACACACCTTGCCAAATGAGTATCTTGGTAAAGTGTTAAAATGTAAGACTGCAAAGCAAATGTGGGACAAATTGGCTATTCTTTGTGAAGGTACTACACTGATCAAAGAAAGCAAATTATCCATAGCTGTCCAAAGGTTTGAAACATTTAAGATGAAGCCAGGAGAATCAATTGATGAATTGGATACTCGATTTACAAAGATTATGAATGATCTTGATGTGTTAGGAAAGATTTATACTGAAAGAGAAATTAACTTGAGAATCTTGAAAGCTTTGGATGAAAGGTGGAAAATGGTCAAGATGATCATTAAAACCACACAAGACATTGATTCTTGGCCAGCAGAAACTATGTTCCAGACCCTTAAGGCACATGAGTTTGAGCTAGATGAAGAAGATCCTATTACTGTTAGTCATAAGGATAATGATGCCTCTAAGGACATAGCTTTTAAAGCCTCTACCTCAAAGGGGTCCAGATCATCTAAGTCTAAGGCCTCAAGCATAAAAGATGAACTAGATAGTTCTGATCTTAGTCTGAAAGATCAGATGAGTCTTATGAACAAAAGATTTGATAGACTAAATAAGAGGTATGGTAGATACAAGAGATTCTATAAGGAAACCAAGGGTTCTAGTAACAGGGACTCTTCTGGGAACAGAAGGGATCAAAACTCTTCTGAAAGAAGGGATGAGATCTCTAATGAGAACAGGAGAGATAGGAACTCATCTGATAAGAGGGATAGAAAGTATTCTGATAAGAAGGATAGGAACTCTATTGACAAGCATGACAGGAACCGAAATCACTCACCTCCTAAGAGATCTTCTAATAATCCTGTTTGCTATAGTTGTGATAAGCCAGGTCATTATGCTTATGAATGTCCTGATCTGAGTTCTGAAGATCGAGAAGAAAGGAAAGCCAGAAGAGATCGAAAATATGCCAAGGGTAAGAAGGCAATGATGGCAAACAATGATTCTAATTCGGAATCAGAAGAGTTGCCATCGTCTTCATCTGAATACCCCTCGAGCAATGAGAATGAAGCCTTCATAGCAGATGATGGACTGGCAATGATGGCCAAAATAAATGATGAGGTATCACCTGCTAACACTTTTCAATCTTCCAAAAATTTTGACACTGATGAAAGTGATGCTACTGATAGCAGTGTAGGAAGTAGTCTTCATCATTCCAATGGAGTGACTGAAGAAGACCTTCTACAAGCTAATAAAGCATTCATTGAAATCAGTGATGAGAGTATATCTTTAAAACAAGAAATCATTAATCTGAAAGAAGCTCAGTTAAAGGTGGATCCTAATATAGTTGTTAAAAATGCAAGACTATGAGAAGAGTTGTCTCAACTCCAAGAAAAGTTTGCATACATTGACAAACTATATCAGGGTATGCTCAAAACTCAAGCCAAAGAGACTAATGAATTCAATGATTTAAAGATCAAATGTGAAAAACTAGAAGAGCGCAATAGATTCTTAGAATCTGAAGTAGTGAGCCTAGATCGAAAGCTATCTGGAATGATTAACTCTACCAAGATTAAGCAAACAATTTCAGAAAGATATAGAGCTCCAAATGACAAAAGTGGAATAGGTACTGATCTGCCTAGTTCCTCTACTTCAGAATTTAAGAACACTAATGGAGCTAGTTCAAGTTCTTTGCAACTAGATAAAGGGAAAGAACCTATGATTTATGATGATGATCCAAAACTCAAAGTACAGTCTAAATACATACCTCCTCCTACCAAAAATGGTAAAATGAAGAATGTATTAAGACCAGTACAGTCAAGACCATACCAGAAGAGTTATACTCCTCTGACCAGATCAGATCAGTACTGGTATCAGAAGAGACAAACTCAGAACAGTAGGTCAAGACAAACACAGGCAAGTTGGGAACAGCCTAGACCTCCTTTTATAAGGCAGTCTCAGCTGTATTCAACTAAACCTAGGAGATTTGTGCCTCATTATCATAACAAACCTGTTCTTTATCCTCCACCTTTATCTTATGATATATATGGAGAGGAAAGACCAATGCGCATATATAAGCCATATGGTCCACATTCTTTCAAACCTTATTCAAACTATTACAGGCATACTGATCTTACTGAAAAATGGATAGAACCAAGGAAAGGCTATCTCAGAAAAATAGATCCTAAGTCTGCTGATAATTCTGAGTTGGTTAACAAAGTACTGTTTTGTGATAAATTTGGAAGGAAACTGAAGAGGTCCCATCTATTCAAATCTTCAATGTTTATTTGGGTACCTCTCACCACTAACCCCCAAGGACCCCAATAAACAAGGGTACCTAAATTATTAAGATCACTACCTTGCAGGATCGACTGGACTTATACAAGAAAGGTGGTTCAGTTGGTGAGACCTGGTACATAGACAGTGGGTGTTCTCATCACATGACTGGTACCAAGGCCTTGCTTACAGACTACCATGAGAAGGAAGGACCAAAAGTCATCTTTGGTGATAGCTCAATGGCAATCACAAAAGGATTTGGATTCATCAAGAATGGAGATGTTGAAATCCAAGATGTCTTCTATGTTGAAGGTTTGAAATATAACTTATTATCTGTATCTCAATTTTGTGACAGGGGATACAAAGTTCAGTTCAAAACCAGAAGATGTGAAATAATAGACAAAAGGACTCACAATGTTCTACTTGTTGGCACAAGACAAGGAAGTGTATACATTGTGAATTGGAATAGTTGTCCTAAGAATGCTTGTCTTATTACTAAGAGTCCTAAAGAAAACAGTTGGCTCTGGCATAAACGCCTCTGCCACCTGAACTTTAAGATAATCAACAAGATTGCTAGAGAACATCTTGTTGAGGGCATTCCCAATGAAATCTATTCCAAATCACAAATGTGTGACTCCTGTCAAAAAGGTAAACAGGTAAAGGTTTCATTTAAGTCCATTCCAACTCTTTCAACAAGCAGAGTCTTAGAACTCTTGCATATGGATCTTCATGGTCCTATCAAACCTCCTACACTGAATGGAAGAAGGTATACTCTGGTTGTTGTAGATGACTATTCTAAGTTTACTTGGGTAGTCTTTCTACACAAAAAGAGTGATACACAAACACTACTTCCAGGTCTATTAAAAAGGTTGCAGGTTGAAAAGGGACAACCCATTGTCAAGATAAGAAGTGACAAGGGGACTGAGTTTATTAATTGTTACATTTCTGACTACTGTTCTAAGTCTGGCATACAGCATTTGACAAGTGCAGCCAGAACCCCTCAACAAAATGGTGTTGCAGAAAGGAGAAACAGAACACTAAAAGAAGCATGCAGAGCCATGATTGCAGAATTCAACACACCTCAGAAATTTTGGGCAGAAGCTATTAACACAGCTTGCCACTCCCAAAATCGAAGTGCTCTTAATAAGGTGCATGGTAAAACACCTTATGAGGTATGGAAAGGCAGAAAACCAAGAGTTTCTTATTTTCATATCTTTGGATGTAAGTGTTTCATACATAACAATGGCAAAAGTAAATTAAATGCTTTTGATGCAAAAGCTGATGAAGGGATATTCTTAGGATACTCTTCTGTAAGCAAAGCATTTAGAGTGTTTAATTACTCAACCCTATGTGTGGAAGAAACACCCCATGTAGTCTTTGATGAGTATGTGCAGAACTCTGCTGATCATCAGCTCAGTAAGAAAATTGACAATTTAAAGCTTCAAACCAACAATGAAGATGATGATGCAGAAATATATGAATCTGTACAAGCATATAATCCTTTCCTGAATGTCCTAGATCAAAATTCTGATAAAGAAAAGGTAAAAGACAAAGGTGAGTCATCTAAAACTTTTGTACTACCAGAATTGAATGACTGCTCTCCTATAAACAAATCTGCTGATATGAATGATACTGATCTGCATGATGATTTGCATGATATAAATGATAATAGCATTTCTGTTAAGAATAGAAGGACATGGAAGTCTGCTCATTCTACTGATCTGATTCTAGGTGATTCTAGCAAAGGTGTTAAAACTAGAAAACAATTGTTTGATTCCCAGGAAGAACCTAGTAAGTCTTTATTTTGCTGGTGTTGTTTTCTATCATCTATTGAGCCTAAAACTGTGAATGAAGCTTTAAGTGATAGTTACTGGATTATAGCCATGCAAGAAGAACTTAATCAGTTTACTAGAAATGAAGTTTGGGAACTTGTTGATAGACCTAGTGATCATAATGTTGTAGGCACTAAGTGGATTTTCAAGAACAAAAGGGATGAAAATGATCTTGTTGTAAGAAACAAAGCTAGATTAGTTGTTCAGGGCTACTCTCAAGCTGAGGGTATTGATTATGATGAAACTTTTGCTCCTGTAGCTAGACTAGAAGCTATAAGATTGTTTCTTGCTTATGCTGCTCATATGAAATTCACTGTGTATCAAATGGATGTGAAAAAGTGCATTTTTGAATGGTATACTTGCTGAAGAAGTTTATGTGGAACAACCACCTGGTTTTGAAGTGAATAGTCACCAAGTATACAGGTTAAAGAAAGCACTCTATGGATTGAAACAAGCCCCAAGAGCCTGGTATGATACACTTTCTCTATTCTTACTTGAAAATGGTTTTACTAAAGGCAAGGTTGATAGAACTTTGTTTAGAAGACAAGAAGGTAATGATATATTACTTGTTCAAATTTATGTGGATGATATTATCTTTGGATCACCCAACAAAAACTTGAGTGAAAGCTTTTCTACACTCATGCAAAGTAAATTTGAAATGTCTATGATGGGAGAAATGACATATGTTCTTGGTCTTCAAGTAAAACAAACTTCAGAAGGTATCTTTATAAATCAAGCAAAATAAACTAATAATTTGCTAGATAAATTTGGTATTAAAACCTGTAAGACACTTGGTGTGCCCATGCAACCTACATACAGAATGGATCCTGATGAAAGAGGTAAGTCTTCTGACCAACCTCATTATCGTGCTTTAATTGGCTCTCTACTCTATCTAACTGCCAGCAGACCTGATATTGCTTTTTCTGTTGGAGTACGTGCAAGATTTCAAGCAAACCCCAAAGAAAGTCATCTGGAAGCTGCCAAAACGATATTGAAATATCTAAAGGGGACCATTAATCGAGGATTATGGTATCCTGCAGATGATGATATATCCTTAAGTGGTTATTCAGACTCGGTTTTTGGAGGTTGCAAAATAGATAGAAAATCTACTTCAGGTTCATGTCAATTCTTAGGAACTAAGCTCATTTCATGGTTTTCAAAGAAACAAACAAGTGTGGCAACTTCTACTACTGAAGCAGAATATATGGCTGCAGGTAGTTGTTGTAGTCAGCTTCTTTGGCTAATACAACAACTCAGAGATTACAATATTGTAGAATCTAATGTACCTATATATTGTGACAGTAATAGTGCCATTGCCATCACACAAAATCCCGTTTTACATACTAGATGCAAGCATGTTGACATTAGACATCACTTTATTAGGGATCATGTGGAAAAGAAGAATATTAGGATGGAAAAGATTCATACTGATATTCAAAGAGCTGACATCTTTACAAAACCATTGGCTGAACTGAGATTTAGAGAGTTATGCATTAGCCTAGGGTTGATAGATATGGATTCTATATGTATATAGAACTGTACTAACATTTCAGGTACTGGTCTTATACCAAGAGGAATATGAAGCAGAAACTAAGAGCAGTACATCAAAACTCAAAATTCAGAAGAGACAACCCTATGTCAGACCACTACATTTAAAACAGGTAACAAGGTTACTAAAGTGACCTTACTCCCGATGAGGAAGCTGGTAAAGCTGAGGGACACTGAGAACATACATTAAGGGGGAATCTGTGATTTCTTAAAAGATCCTTTTGTTGACTCAGAACACTAAGTCACTTTAGCATAAACCTTGATGTGATCATTGACTTAATTATTCATTACTGATCTGTACTGTTATTCACCAATTATTGATGAACTAACACTTCTACCAAGGTGAAACAGGCACAGAAGAGGAGTTCTCCACTGAAGGGGGAACTGATCTGATTACAGATTTGAAAGTCTACAAATCTGATCTGATTACAGGCTATATTAGTCTACTGATCTGTTCTGATTAATAAATTGATTTGTCTACAGAACTGATCTGATTACAAAGTTTCTTTGTCTACAGAACTAATCTGACTACAAATTCAATTATTCTACAGAACTGATCTGACTACTAATCAGTCTACAAAAAGATTTGATTACTAATAATCTGTCTACAAAATTCTACTAATCTGACACAGTACTGATCTGAGGATTACTGTGCTGATAGCAAAAAGGTGAAATCAGGAAAATTGGGTACTGATCTGAAAACTACTGTGCTGACCCAGCTACTGATCTGATGTCTGAAGAAGTTTACTCAGCTGATCACAGTACTCAGCTGATCCAGATAAGTATATGTTAATATTGTTAAATTTAAGAAAATGAAGTGAAAAAGTGTTGGAAACTACTGTGCTGATATGCATCAGAACAATATTTTGCATTAGAATAATTCTAAGTCAAAAACTGCTCAAATTTTAGATTACTAATAGAGAAGATTAGTACACTCCTCTATTTTTGACCTAATTTTTGTTGGTGTATTTATCAAACACAATTTGGTTCCAAGAGTTGGAAGGGTTTTAGAATTTGGATCGTTTTTTTTAATTCACAGATTTCGAGATCGAATCCTAACCACCCATCGTGCTAAGTAAAATCAATCCAAGCCCTAGATTTGGTTTGAATTTATTGAACACGATTTCTCATAACTTCATCTTCATTACTTACTATTCTGAAAATCTCTCACCTCGAAACTGCTTAGAAATCTATACTCAATCTTCTACTAAATTCTAAAATGGCGATTATCAATATTATCAGTGAATCTAACGAAGTCGCAAGCACTTTTGATTCTGATTTTTGGGTTCGAGAAAAAGGAATCTTTGTAGAAAATGTTGTATACTTCAATGGCCGTCACAGTGCTGAGAACCAAGCAATTCTGATGATGTGCGAAGAGTGCGGGCTAAGGAAGTTTCTTGAATCATCTCCGATGAATGTGTTTGAACCAGAGGCGATGGAATTTTATTTACAGCTTAAAGGTGATAACAATGGTGTCCACTCCATGCTTTCTGGGCACAAGGTCGCGATTACAAGAGAAATTCTTGAAGTTATGCTGGATTTACCCCAAGGCCCAGTGGATATTATGACCTACAAAGCAGGAGAAGAGAAAGAATGTGTAGGAAGATGGTCGGGTGTTGAAACAGAGTCCTTAAGCAATCTTAAGAAGGATGTTCTCCCTACTGGTCTTCAATTTTTGATGGACATAGCTGGAAAATGTTTGTTAGGGCAACATCACAGTCAGGATGCTCTATCAAGTTCAAAAATCCGAATTATGGCCGCAATAATTGATCGAGTGCAAGGAGATTGGCAAGGATTCTTCTTAGAAAGACTGCTAAATGAGAAAGAAAAAGTTTTGTTCGATGAGGATACAATGGAATTTTCGATTAAATCGAAGTTAGGGTTCGGGAACAAGTTGAGCATTTTGTTGCCTCAGTTGGTTGTCAAAAAGGCGTACTGGAGTAATCCCAAGAAATTCCATCATGGAAAATTCTTGATGAAAAAGGAGTCTGTTCGATTTGAACAAGAACACCCCTTGGAACAACCTCAAGAACCTGAAGCACAAGAATCTGGAGCTTCAATGTATCGATCTGATGATAATCAACCAGAGATTAGATCGAAATCAAGGCATGATCCAAACAGTACTAGACCAAGGAGAGGAAGGTCTGCTACAGCTGCCTCAGAACCATCAGTCCGGTTTATTGAGACTGTGGTGCAAGCAAGCTCTGAAGAGCAAGAGGTTAGTAATTCAAGTCCTGTTGTTTTACATAAAAGAACCAAGAGAAGAAGTGCTAGGAGAAGGCTTGTTGATGTGTCTCCTACCCCTTCACTTTCTGATCCAAGCCCAGCTGATCCCATTAACCCTCAACCTTCATGTTCTGGAGAATCAGCTCACTATTTTCCAATGTCTCAGAACACTCCCCATTCATCCCCTCAGAACACTACTTTTATTCCCACTCCTATTTCAAGTCCTCAACATCAACCCACTCCACATCATTCCCCAACACAAGTTCATGATCACTCTACTGAACATGAATTTGAACCTTCTACTGTACCAATTGACATTTCATCATCCCCTGAACCTGAATATTTTGCACCTAAACCTGCTGGTTTAATGGATTATCCTATTTGTGATAAGGAAGACAGAATCAGGATAGATTTGAGATTGGCTTTGTTAAAGCAGTTTCCTGGGTTGGATGAAAGTTCAGTTGAGTTTGAGAAACTCCTTAGGATTGGCACATGGGTGTATCTTAAGAGGAGTACTCTTAAGGAGAATTTGGCTATTATGGAAGGTATGGGTGGTGCTTCAATCTTTGATGATTGGGAAGCAGAGCAGATGCATGCAGCTGGTGTTAACTCATTTCTTGAGCTAGTAACTCCAGAGTCTGTAGTTCACCTTGTTGAAAGATTAACAGGAATTAAGTATTCTGTGGAAAAGGTTGACACTACTATTGCAGATGATGATGTTTTTATGGAAAGTGCAGAAAAGGTTGTTGATGAAGCTGAGAAAGTTGTTGAAGAGGATATTATGGAAGTTGATGAAGATGTTGACAATACAACAGAGGTGTTTGAGAACACTGTTGTAATTGAGGAAACAGAAGTTGTGGAAAAACAAGATTTAAATGCTGAAGAGATGGAAAGAACTCCATTTCAGTCTGCTGATCCTATTATTCCTGAAGATGTGCAGGAACAGATCAGAGCAGTTCCTGTTGAGAAGGAATCTGATAATTCTAGCTTTGAATTATTGAAAAAGCAGAATGAAGAGCTTACAGCTAAGTTGGAAACAGCTATGAAAATGTTCCAAGAAGCTACTGAGAGAATGAATAAGATGAATTCTGAGAATTCTTATGAAAAAGTTATGGAGCATACAATGTCTAAAATTTATGATCTTCATAGATTGCAAGAGAAGAACTTATCTCAGGTGTTGCATAAGAAGTTGGAGCAACACATATCTTCCTTGAAAGAGTGGCATGATGAAGCCAAAAAGGGGGAAGATAAGACAAGAAGAGTGATGGAACAAACTCAGTCACAACAAGCTCAATTGGTTGTGAGTCAAGATGATTTGAAAGAAGAAATTGCTAGAATGAATGAGAAAATCAAACTCAGGAAGCAACAGAAACAACAAGCTGAAGAAATTGTTGAGAAGAAGAAATCTGATATTGCTGAAAGTTCTATTCAGAAGAAGAGGAAATTAGTCTTGTCTGATGAAGAAGAACAAGAAGAAGAAACTGGTAGAGTTACCAGATCAAGAAGCAACCTGAAAATTGGTGTTTCAAGTGAAGAACAAGAAAAGCTTGAAGTGTTAAAGAAAAAGAAAGCTGAAGAAGCAGAGCTGAAAAAGAAGAAAAATAAGGATGTTAAGTTCTTAAAAACAAGATTTGATAATAGAGTTGCTACTTTGAAGAGAAAGATGAATGCTCAAAGGAAAGCTGAAGGAAAAGAATTTGATGAAAATTTTCAAGATGAGAATTTTGTTGATTTTATTGTTCTAACAGAGAATATGGAATACTGGAAAAATCTGAAAAAGAAGTGGCAGATTGCAAACTTTATTATGAGAAAGTTTGGTGATCATTCAAGCAAGGAAGCTGAATTTGCTGACTTTGAAGAGTTCATGTTGAACATTGATAAAGATTTTTGGGAAGACATAGCACAAGTTGCTGCTCGTGCTAGAACAAAGATCTTATGTCCTGAAGAACCAAATTGGGAACCTCCAAGACTAGAGAATGGAGAACCTGATTACAAGGAGATTAACAACATAATTGCTGAGATTATCAAAGAAGAAGGAATCACTGATCATCAACATATGATGGATATCAAGGCAAGGATGTATGTTGCATTCAGGATCTGAAGATAAAGAAAGAAGATGAAGGACAAGCTCACAAGATAACATTTCTTAACCTTAATCTTTATTTCTATATTTTTGTTTGTGTCATATTCTGTGATTATGTGTAATATGTGCATTATATGATCTGATATGAATATGAATATGAAATTTGATTTGATGAACTGTTATGATAGACTACATACTTAACTACTGATTTATTAACATTTAAGTAGTTTTGGCTTCATCAAAAAGGGGAAATTGTTGGGATATGAATCCTATAAACAATGTTCTAGATGATGAAAGTATGTTTTGATGGCCAAAAGCAACTTAAAGTTAGTAATATATGTGGTTCTAAGTCATCTTAACTGAGTCATATGAAATAAGTTTACTGATCTTAATGAGATAATTGAAATCTGAGTTAGAGATCTTATATGGTTACTGATCTTATTGTGTTTACTGATCTGATATAAGAACTGTTAGGAACTAAGCTGATGGTTGTATTGTATAGACAGCTTATAGAATAGGAATTAGATATACTCATTAGTATATAGTTCAGTTGATGTATAAATAGGTTTTATATATGTAAAGTTGTATTCTATTGTATTCAGCATTGTAATAGTTTAGAACAGTAGATTAGAACACTAGATTAGAAGAAGATCAGAAGACTAAAGAAGACTCAGAGGACTACTTCAGAATAAGAAGACTTCAAGAAGAGTTGAAGAAAAGCTTAGAAGAATTCTGGAGAAGTTTTGAACAGTTTTGAAGTTACTGTGCTGACTGGCTCAGAACAGTAAAAATCAGAAGAGTAAAAATCAGAACAGTAAGTTACTGTGCTGATTTGGTGAAATTGAAGAATAAGTTTGGAAAGCTTATTTAAGGTGTAACTGAATATATTTGAAGAGATGCTGACTTGGAAGGAAGTTACAAAGTCGGTTACAAGAAGAAGTTACAAAAACAGTTTTAGAGTTAGTTGAGAGTTAGTTCACAAACTGCTAACTGTCATACTAAGTTCTATAAATACTGTATGATCTCCTACTTGAAGAGACTACTGAAAGACTGCTACTATTGAACAATTACTGATCTGAGAGCAATTGAAGAGCAAGTCTACATAGCACAAGAAGAACTCAAAGAGTTGAAGGAGATTAAAGAGGAGAAGCCACTGAATTGAAGAGAAGAATCAAAGGCTAACACAGAGAAGTTTTACTTTTTGTAGATGTTGTTAACTCTTAAATGCTTTAACATTATCAACAACATCTTAATTTGACCTTCCTTGATTTATTCTAAGTCTTTTCTGAAATGTTACATTAAATGTTGTACTAAATGCTCTCACATTCAGGAACGATTCTAGAAGCTTCTACAAGAGTCTGGAACCTGGAAGATTCCAGAAGGTTGGAGAAGGTGCTAGAAGGCTTTGGAGCATTGTAGAACGACCTGGAAGATGGCAGAATGATCTAGAAAGATCATGGAGGTTGAGGTCCTAAAAAATAGGATCTCATAATGGAAGGATCTAGAAGCTGTGTATTTCTCTATAAATACCGCCAGAATCTTTCATTTCAAAGTATGCACTATTCGAGTAACACCTCCTTGAGCGTTCAACCCTAGTTAGGAGTTATGGTCAGTAGTTGTATCTTTTAACGTACGCCGAGGGATACCGCCTTCCAGTGTACTTTGTTCTAGTCTTGAATCGAGTGAGAGTGAATCACAAGATTAGATTAGTTCTTTAGACAGTGTTTTACACTTAAGTCTGTTTGCGGATTCAGGCACCTGCCTCAATTGTAGTTTCCGTTTGTGGAATGTTGAAGTAATTGCTGAGACATTTCACACGACATTTTTGTATAACTTAGGAACTAAGTTACTTTTCGCCGTAAGGCTTATCATAGGTTTTGTTATTAATAAAATCTATGTTAAAAATTATTCCATTGTGTTCGTATTGTGTTTTAGTGTTTTAGACTTCTGATGTGTACTGTGTTTACTTATTCACATTCTGTTAGAGTTAATGCTACACTAATTGTCACAACATTCAGTGTAACATTGTTCTGTTTTTTACTTAAACACTAGATACCACCCCACACACACTTTCAGTTGGTATCAGAGCTGATACCTGACGACACTAGGTTAGATCCTTTCTTAAAGTGTGTTTTAGTTTATGTTAGCAATGGAAACACATCACATATCCACAGCACTTAGGCCACCCGTTTTAGATGGTTCAAATTATGCTTATTGGAAGCCTAAGATGCGTATGTACATCAAGTCAATTGATGAACGTGCTTGGAGGACTATTCTTACAGGTTGGGACGTACCAAAGAATCCAGCAGATGCCGATGGTGAAATTCAACTTAAGAAAGAAGTTGATTGGACAGCCGATGAGATAACAACAGCAGGATATAATTCTAAAGCCTTAAATGCTATTTTTACTTCTGTTGATACCTCTATGTTTAAAATTATATCTAACTGTTCTACTTCTAAGGATGCATGGGACAGGTTACAAGAGCATTGTGAAGGTTCCGATAGTGTTCGAAGGACAAAGCTTCGAATGTTGGGGACAAAGTTTGAGAATCTCCGAATGAGGGAAGATGAAACCATTTCATCCTACAACGAAAGGTTAAGTGAGATTATTAATGAATCACATTCTCTTGGTGACCCTATTTCAAATGTTAGAGTAGTACATAAGATATTAAGGTCTGTTCCTAAAAGATTTGATGCTAAAATTTGTGCTATTGAAGAGGCAAAAGATACTGATAAGTTGAGTCAAAATGAATTAGTGAGTATTGATCTTAGAACCTATGAAATAAACACTAATCAAACTGATGAAGCTAAAGATGATAAAAAAGTTGTTGTTTTTAAAGGAGAGACATCAAACAAATCTGAGATTCAGCCTATCATTACTGAGGTTGATTCGGATGAGGAATTGCTTGATGAATGCCTTAACAATCCTGACAGCATTGCTCTTCTTACAAAGCATTTTAATAAATTTCTTAAGAAGTCTATGCATAAATCTAAAGGAAACATTCAGCCTAAGATCCAAATCAACACATCAACACCACAACCAGAAAGGAGGAAGAGTCAATTCACACCAAGACCATCAAAGAGTGAAGGTAAACCAAGGTATGATCCTGAATTTAGAAAATCAGTTCAATGCAATGCATGTTCTGGTTATGGACACTATGCAAATGAGTGTGCCAATACCAGACTAAAGCAAAAACTGAATTTTAGTGCTACCTTGAGTGATGAATCTGATAATGATGATCTTGATGAGTTTAATGAAAATGAAAGTGCTCATTTTACCAGAATTGATTATAATGATTCCTCAGATGATGATCTGGATGATACAGATTCTGATGTTGCACCTGATGTCTTCACATCTACAATAACATCAAAACAGAGTCACCCAGATTTGAACTGTTTTAATGGCTTTGTTGATGATGCAGGAAAAAGGATTGATGATGAGACATATCAGAAATTGTTAGATGATTGGAACTCTCAGAAACTCTCTCTGAATTCTTTGAATAAAGAGAATGAGGATCTAAAAGACACAATCACTAAGCTAGAAGTCTTACTTACCAGAAGAGATCTTGAAGTTTGTAAACTGAAGGAGAAATTGATCAACTCTACTTTAAGTTTCAAAAAGTTTTCCAAGAGTGCTTCTACAGTGAATGATGCTATAGCTACTGGTAAATCTAATAATTATGGTTTAGGTTATGATGGTGAAACTGCTTCTATTTCTGAAAATTTTAGAAAACCTGTGAAATTTGTGAAGGCAAATGCTAGCACATCTGGTGTAACATCTGCACAAACAGATTCTCACAAGGTTAAAAGGAAGTATATTTGTCATTATTGCTTTAAATATGGTCATATTCGTCCCTTCTGCTTGAAAATGTTTAAAGATTTGAGAGCTGAATTTAAGTCATTCAGAATGTCTTCACATCCTAGGAAACATTCTGTGAAATCTGCATGGAAATCAAAAGTTACCTGTAATGTTGTTCACACATCCTTGAAAGCATGTTTACCTGGTCTATGGTATTTTGATAGTGGTTGTTCTAGACATATGACAAGACAAATAGACTACTTATCTGATTATGTGACCTTGAATGGTGGTAATGTTACATATGGTGGTGGATCAAAAGGAAAGATAATAGGAAAAGGAACTTTGAATGTTAAAGGTTTTCCTAAGCTTAAAAATGTTTTGCATGTTGATGGCTTACTTGCTAATCTGATTAATATTAGTCAACTTTGTGATGATAATTTGCATGTAAAATTTGACAAAGAGTCTTGCTATGTTCTTAATGAAGATGATGATTGTGTAATGACTGGTATTAGGTCTGCAGATAACTGTTATCTTATTGGAACTAATGTATGCAATTTGTCAAAACATGATGAGAATGTCTTATGGCACCAAAGATTAGGACATGTAAATTAAAGGTCAATGAAGAAACTAATCACATCAGATGCAATCAAAGGACTACCTAAACTGAGTTTCCAGAATACCACTGTATGTGGATCATGCCAGAAAGGTAAACAGGTAAGAGTGCTGCATAGAATGCTGTCACATTGTTCTACACATCGATGTTTTGAATTGTTGCACATGGATTTGATGGGTCCTATGGAAACTGAAAGCATTGGAGGTAAGAGATATTCCTTAGTTGTGGTAGATGATTTTTCTAGATATACTTGGATTGAGTTTTTAAGAGATAAATCTGAAACATTTGCTGCTTTTAAAGTTCTCTATAAAAGGTTCAAAAATGTGTTTAACTTAAAAGTTGGCCGTATTAGAACTGATCATGGTAGGGAATTTGAGAATAGCATGTTTAATGATTTCTGTGATAAGAAAGGTATCTTGCAAGAATATTCATCTCCTAAAACTCCACAACAAAATGGAATTGTTGAAAGAAAGAATAGAACTTTACAAGAAATGGCAAGAGTCATGCTTTTATCTAAAAGTCTTTCTAAAAGATTTTGGGCTGAAGCATTGAATACAGCATGTCATATCATTAATAGAGTTTATATTCGATCTGGTACTAATCAAACACCTTATGAGATTCTGAATGTTAGAAAACCAAGTGTGAAATATTTTCATGTATTTGGTTGTGTGTGTTATATTCTGAATGATAGGGATCAACTTCACAAGTTTGATTCTAAAAGTGATAAAGGTTTCTTTTTAGGCTATTCTAGAAATAGTAAAGCTTATAGAGTTTATAACCTTAGGACTAACACTGTTCAAGAATCTGTTAATGTTGTGTTTGATGATGATAAAGGTCTTACAGATGATAAAGATGAAGAGGATATATCACAAGTCACTGACAATTCTGAGAATACACTGAAGTCTGATAATGCTGCACCAAATGCTAACACATCTGGAGCAACATCTACAGAACAGACAGTTGTAATTCCACAGAATGATCAGTATGTTCCCAAAACGAATCCTTCTTCAAGAATGGGGAAAAGTCATCATTCAGACCAGATCATAGGCGATGCTGCAGTTGGAGTGCAAACAAGAGGTAGAATAAGATCGAATAAGGTAGATGTGGTAAGAACAATATTCATGTCTTCTATTTGCAATGTTGTGAATGCTGAGTGTTACTATTCTGAAATTGAACCTAAAAATGTAAATGAAGCATTAACTGATGAAAATTGGATAAATGCTATGCATGAGGAACTTAATCAGTTTGAAAGAAATGAAGTTTGGACACTTGTTCCAAGACCTAGTCATACTAATATCATTGGAACAAAGTGGATTTATAAGAACAAAACTGATGAGTCTGGAAACATTGTTAGGAACAAAGCTAGGTTAGTTGCACAAGGTTACACCCAAGTTGAAGGTGTTGATTTTGATGAAACTTTTGCACCCGTTGCTAGGATAGAATCTATTAGATTATTACTAGCAATTGCATGTTTTATTGATATTAAACTACATCAAATGGATGTAAAAGCTGCATTCTTAAATGACATATTAAATGAAGAAGCATATGTAGAACAGCCTAAAGGTTTTGAAGATCCACAATACCCGGATCATGTGTACAAACTAAAGAAAGCATTGTATGGTCTAAAACAAGCTCCTAGAGCATGGTATGGTAGGCTTACGGACTTTCTTTTAGAATATGGATTTATTAGAGGAGAAGCCGATAGGACTTTGTTTATTAAGCACACTGGAGAAGGATTACTAATTGCTCAAATATATGTTGATGACATTGTGTTTGGTTCAACATGTGATAAAATGCTGAACAGATTTGTTGAAGCAATGACAGCCACATTTGAGATGAGTATGGTTGGAGACTTGAATTATTTTTTAGGTCTTCAAATCAAGCAATGTAAGGATGGTATTTTCTTCTCTCAAGGTAAGTATGCTAAAAACTTAGTCAAACGGTTTGGTCTTGAAAGCTCAAAAGTAATGAAAACACCTATGGGTTCTACTTTGAAACTTTGCAAAGACAATGGTGGAAAGGATGTTGATCCAACATTGTATAGATCCATGATAGGTAGTTTACTTTATCTAACCTCTAGTAGACCTGACATTATGTATAGTGTGTGTGTTTGTGCTAGGTACCAAGCAAATCCAAAGGAATCTCACCTGAATGCAGTGAAAAGGATAATCAGATACGTTTCAGGTACAAGTGAACTAGGGATATGGTACACTAAGGACACCAACAACACATTGATTGGATACAGTGATGCGGATTGGGCTGGAGACATTGATGACAGAAAGAGTACAAGTGGAGGATGTTTCTACATGGGGAACAATCTTGTGTCTTGGCATAGCAAGAAACAAAATTGTGTTTCTCAATCCACTGCCGAGTCTGAATACATAGCTGCAGGAAGTTGTTGCACACAACTATTGTGGTTAAGTAAGATGTTTCATGACTATGGAATTGAAAACAATATCCTCACAATTTTCTGTGATAACACAAGTGCTATTAACATATCTAAGAATCCGGTACAACACTCACTCACTAAGCACATTAGCATTAGACATCATTTTATGAGAGATTTAGTGGAGAAGAACATAGTTAAGTTGGAATATGTGCCTACTGAAAATCAAAATGCAGATATATTTACTAAGGCTCTTGACCATGAGAGATTCTCATTTTTTAGGAAATCTCTTGGTATGTGTAATATCTGAATAATTCTTGAGAGGATGTTGCCACAAATGCGGTAGCATTTGGGACAACAGCCTAAGGTGGTATAGTTATTATAGATTTGATTTATTTCTTATTTTCGTTGAATAATTCCTTTGTAAAATATTCTTGAAATCTGAAATTTGTTTGTGCAAAAATAGGCATGTACTACACCTCTCAAAAGCTTGAAAAATTGAGAATGTTACAGCATACTAAAAGATGTACCAATTCACTGAGTAACTATGGAGCACGGAGTTCGCTACTACGATGCCTTCTTTTCAAAAGGTGAATTTGGTAAAAACATCAAGAGGTTCGTAATCCATTAAGTAAGTATGGGGCACGGAGTTCGCTACTACGATGTACTCTACAGGAACAATGGATCAATACGAATTAGATGCTGTAGCACAAAAAGAAGAAATGCAATGAAGAGAAAAATGCTGAAAAAATTGGCTACATTGGATAGGTAAAACCTGTGAAAAACCAATGTTGAGGTGTATGTCAAATCCTTGAGCACAACATTACATGATTCAATTATATTTTTATAAGTTGTAATTATTTAATTAATTGTGGGAATTTATTTTATTTATTTATAATTATACTAACCACTTTGTTTTATTTCAGATTTTACGCATTTTTATTTTTGATTAATTCTGGAACTTTCTTAATTTAATTAATTAATTAACTTAATTTATTAATTAGGATTTTACCCCACTAACTCACCCATGATATTACTTGTGGCTGAATTTGTGGAGCATTATCGACTATTATCTAGAATTTTCTTAAGTCAAGCCTTGATCACACGTACAACATTCCAACTACTAAGTCTTCTCTATATAAACTCCATTTATGATTTTCTAATCTTTGTAATTAATTGAGTAAGTTGAGTATTAGTTGTGCAGATTTTGTTATAAATCATTTTGTGCTTATCTCGATTCTTGTGTAGTGCTTTTCGAATTCTTGGTTTAAATGGCAGGAAACAAGAAATTAAACTCACAGAAACCAACCTCTCCCAACTCACAACCGTCATCTTCATCTCTCTCAAATCTTCATACACTTGCTTCCATGGCTGCTTCACACGAAAATTCACCCCCAACTGCCACAACCGTCACACCCACTCCAGCTACTCCGACAACCATCCACATCCCAAACCAAGCTACACTCTCCGAGCTGAGCCAGGCGGTTGAGAATTTTTCTCAATCGATGAGATCACCTAATCCACCCATCCTCATGATTGGTGATATGTCCATTGACATCTCTCACTACTTGCGCACCCAAGAAGTGATCACTACTGCACCTTCTTCATCCACAGCCGAAAAGCCCCAAATTCCGAGCCCTAACGCTGAAACAGAGGCCCCGACTGCTGCCTCTATGGGGGAGACTGAAAAGGAGATTGAAGAATCCCCTGTTGCTGAGTCAAAGGAGCCGTCGAATGCGGAGACATCCGACAATGAGGACGCTCAAATGGAGGATGCTGAAGAATCCGACAAAACCGACTCTGACATCTCGAAATCCGACTCTGAACCGATTCCTTTCAAGAGGAATGCTGAAGAGAAGAAGAGAAAGAGGAGCCCAGTTCCAAGAAGACGATCAGGTCGAGTTTTTACTCGAGTTGATTACTCAGACTCTTTGAGGAAGAAGAAGAAGCTAGGTGGTGATGTTGCTGAACCAATTCAGGTCTTCTCTGAATCTGAAGAAGAAGTGGTGATTGAGAAGCCAACTAAGAAGAAAGCTGATCCTAAGGGGAAGGGAAAGGCAAAGGTTGATGCTGTTCGAACAATGCCTGAAGAACCAGAACATGATTCTGATTCTGAAATGGAGATTTGTCTCAGGGATATACAACAAGCCCTGAAGAAGAATGCTGCCTCACATGCTGAATCAAGTGCTCCAGCACCAGAACCTGATGATGGAGGTGATTCAAGCAGTGCAGCTTCTGACAAAAGCTCTGAAAAGGAAGGGGAATCAAGCTCTGAAGAGGTGAAAGAACCAAGCTCAAAGGACACTACTTCTGAGGAAGGTAATTCTGACACTGAAGTAGATTCTGATATTGATGGATTGGTTGATAAGATAACTAGGTTGTCTAGGAGGAAATTGTTGATGGAAAGGAGAATTCATATTTCTGATTTTGAGAGTAAGAATTTGATTCAATTCTTAGAGGATAGAAAGTTGATGAAAGCTCTGAACTTGTGTGATACTTTTGTTTCTGATTGGGTGTATGAGTTTTATGCTTGTCTGAGGAAGAGTAATGGTAGGAGGAGTTCCCGTTGGTATGAGAATGTACAGTTTAGGGGGAGTATAGTTCCATTTACACCAGAATTGATCAATGATTTCTTAGGCATAGAACCAGTTCTTGATGATGATGAACCTGATTTGGATGTTGTTACTGCTTCTATGACTGGTGGTTTATTGACTAGATGGAGGAATGGAATGTTGGCCAAAGACCTTACTTCTCTTTATTCTGTGTTGCACAAATTGATTGTTTATAACTGGATACCTTCCACCAACTCTACCAAAGTGACAAAGGATCAAGCAATCTTGCTTTATATGATAGTGGTTTTGAGGAAGTTTAATTTGGGATTGACCATTTTCCACCACATGATGAAGTTTAGTGGTGATATTTCTGATAAAGGAAACCTTCCATACCCTGTGCTTATATGTTCATACTTGAAGATGCATGGTTTTAGCCCTAAGAAGACTGAAGTTCTTAGAGGTAAGGTTCCTTTATACACCATTTCACCTGCTTTGCTCATTGGTGAAAGAGTGAAAGATCTGCCCTTGCACAATCCTGGAAGTTCTTCTCAAAGACCAGCTCCTGCTCAACCACAACCTCAACCTCAACCAGCACAGAGACCTGAACAGAACACAGCTGCATCTAATGCTGCACCAGATGCTGAGAACATTGGTGGTAACACTGACACCACTTTTTCTGTTCCCAGATCTTTTATATTACTGCAGTTACAGCACTTACAGGACCAGATTGATGAGCTCCAGTTCATCAAAGACAAGTGGACCAGGCTACTTTCCACTACAACAGGGGGAGTACCACCTTCCACTTCAGCAAGAGCTTCTGGAGTTGTTATTGAAGAGCTGAATCCTGAAGATGTTGAAGGTGTACCTGATGCTGCTCCTGCTACAGAGAATGGAGGAACTGCTGCTGCTAACAATGTTGTTGCACTCTTTGCATCAACTTGTTTCATTGAGGAACCAGAGGAGGCTGATGAAGACAAGTTTGCAGATGCTGCTGAAGATGATGAGGATATGGAAATCCTCTATGCTGATATCTAGAACAGATGATGCAAGACAGGGGGAGTACTGAAGTACAGATGGCACATGTGCAGGACCTTGATGCTGCTGCTATTGTTATAGCAATTCATGCCATTTTCAGTCCTACTTTTGTTTTTGTTATTCTGTTATGTTTAAGTTAAAATTCTGTTTATTCTGATACAATATTTACTGTTTCTAGTTGATAGGTTGTCTATATTTATCTTGCTTAAATTAGTTTGCACTAATGATATTTGATTACTGCTTATTGCTTAATTTGTTTTCCTATCATTAATTGCTTACTGCATGATGAATATGCCTTGTTTAGTTTATTTATTTTTTTTCATAGTTTTGTTTGCTCTGATTATATTGTTTAGTCCTTGTTTGTTTTTGTTTGTCTGTTTTTGAGTCTTACATAAGTCTTAGAACTAATCTGGTATATACCCTTATATGCTCTGATTTAATCTTTGATTTTTTGTAAAAGTTAATTGTTTGTAAACAAGTGTACTGTTTATACTTGTTTTGGTTTTGAATAAGATTACTTTGATCTTATGGCACGGATCTTAGTAAAATTATTCTTGATCTTCTTTTGATTTGATCAAACGGTTACAACAGGTATTGTCTTGACGAGTATTTAGCTTTGATGTTCAACATACCTAAATACATAATACTGAGTATGTATAGAAATATATGTGCATCAGGTGTGTTGTAGTCGAAAGGTCAAATTGGGGGAGATTGTAGATGTTGTTAACTCTTAAATGCTTTAACATTATCAACAACATCTTAATTTGACCTTCCTTGATTTATTCTAAGTCTTTTCTGAAATGTTACATTAAATGTTGTACTAAATGCTCTCACATTCAGGAACGATTCTAGAAGCTTCTACAAGAGTCTGGAACCTGGAAGATTCCAGAAGGTTGGAGAAGGTGCTAGAAGGCTTTGGAGCATTGTAGAACGACCTGGAAGATGGCAGAATGATCTAGAAAGATCATGGAGGTTGAGGTCCTAAAAAATAGGATCTCATAATGGAAGGATCTAGAAGCTGTGTATTTCTCTATAAATACCGCCAGAATCTTTCATTTCAAAGTATGCACTATTCGAGTAACACCTCCTTGAGCGTTCAACCCTAGTTAGGAGTTATGGTCAGTAGTTGTATCTTTTAACGTACGCCGAGGGATACCGCCTTCCAGTGTACTTTGTTCTAGTCTTGAATCGAGTGAGAGTGAATCACAAGATTAGATTAGTTCTTTAGACAGTGTTTTACACTTAAGTCTGTTTGCGGATTCAGGCACCTGCCTCAATTGTAGTTTCCGTTTGTGGAATGTTGAAGTAATTGCTGAGACATTTCACACGACATTTTTGTATAACTTAGGAACTAAGTTACTTTTCGCCGTAAGGCTTAGCATAGGTTTTGTTATTAATAAAATCTATGTTAAAAATTATTCCATTGTGTTCGTATTGTGTTTTAGTGTTTTAGACTTCCGCTGTGTACTGTGTTTACTTATTCACATTCTGTTAGAGTTAATGCTACACAAATTGTCACAACATTCAGTGTAACATTGTTCTGTTTTTTACTTAAACACTAGATACCACCCCACACACACTTTCACTTTTCATTTTAAAGTTTGTGTTGTTGTAAACAAGTGTGCTAGTTACTTGTAGAATTACTAGTCGATCGAAGATACACTTGGGAGTGTAATCGATAAGATCATAGTCTTAGTCTTGGGACTTTAAGCCACAAGAAACTCAAGGAGGAGTTAATAAAACATCACAACTGGGATTGTGAGAGTGGATGTAGACATTTGTCGAACCACTATAAATCTTGTGTTCTTTACTTTCTGTTTGGTATTTTCTGTTTGATATTGTTTAACCAAGAACAGTAGAATTTACAAAGTTAAAGATCTGATTAAAAGTTGAGTATAAACTAGTAAGGCCCATACTGTTTTGAAAGTACTGATCTGAGCTAAGTAAGCACAGTACAATACATAAGAAAACTGAATTCCGCATTATAAACTCTGATATTTTGAAAGATTTTTGAAAGTCTATTCACCCCTTCCCTCTAGACTTTCTTAGCTTACTCAATCTTAACTCAACTTGGGACCAACACTTTGTATAAGTGTTAGGATTTATACTGAGTTATATTAAAAGTTGTATAGAAGCTCGTGTTTTACGATTTATATTTGTATATTTGATGTATAGATTCGTAAGTTGACTAAGCTATGTTATAAAGCTTAATGTAATGTAATAGTCTTGTTAGGATTATATTAGTTCTATGTTGAAATCTACAGAAGATGTCTACTGCACAAGACAAGTAGAAGACGAAGTCTACTACTGAAGGACAAGACAAGTGCGCAAGACAACAAGACAGGTCAACAAGAAGACTGAAGTTAGTTACAAAAACGCGTGTTGAAGATAAGGATTGAAGAGTTAGTTAAGGAATAACTAATTAACTGTGTTGGTCCTTGGTGGAGTATAACACAAGTGTATGGGGGGGGGGGGAATGCACTTGTGTATGCAAATTCTTTTTCTTTTTGACAAACTGGTCTATCAGGCAAGTTGTCTCACAACTAGCCTGAGTGTGAACTTTGATAGATACTTGTCCTACTGATTACTATTGAGTGATCAGTTGGCTAAATATCTAAAAGAGTTGCTAAGTGCGGAATGTGGTTGGCCTTTGACTTAAAGAAATACTCCAAGTTAATTTCTAAAAAGATACAGATTATCAGGGACTTTGTCCAAAACAGATTTTCTTACTTACTGAGTTATGTTCCTTTAAAATATGTTTGAATGTAAGTGAAATAAAGAATACAGTAAGTAAATGGCACACAAATTTATAGTGGTTCAGAGACTCAAGCTCCTACATCCACTTTTCCTGATTGAACAGGATAATTCCTTCTCAATGGAATTAGCTTGTTTTATAGTGCCAAGGTGCACTGATCAACAACACTCTCTTAGTGTTTTGATCCCTAGAATAACTTGAGTCCTAGTGCTCAATCTCTCTGAGTTAAGACTGTGTTTCACACTAACAGTCCTTAACTCCTCACTTCTACAACAAACTCTCTCTTCACTAAATGAGATAAGGGTTTGAGGTTTGGTTCCAACTAGTAGAGATATCCTTTACAATAAGAACAGTGTAAAGGCTTAGGATATCTCAATGCTAAGCTTTGGATGTTTACAAAGATTGGCTTAGCTAAAAGAAGTGATTCAGGAAACTTGGAATTCTAGAGAACAGCTTGGTTTCCTTTGAAAGCTTGATGATAGTTTGATAGCTTGTAGTTGGATTATTGAATCCCTTGATCACTTCTGTATTTATAGGCAAATTTGAGCAGCTAACCGTTGGAGAGATAGCAATTCAAACTTGTCTATTTGCAGCACCATTGAAACGGCTATGAAGCTTGGCATCCTTTTATCCACTGTGTAAAAGGCCTCTTCAATGGTTGCTTGAATGAATGTGTTGACTTCTGAAAAATGCGGCTGAGATGACTTGTGTCAGTTTCCAAATATGCACATTTCCCAAGGTTGATTTGTGGCAGAAGCTACACTTAACCAACGGTCAGATGGGACAAACTCCCTGAATATTCCTGCTGCAATTGAGAATATTCCAACATTCATTCAATGCTTCACTCTTTAATGCTTCAAGTCTTCAATGCTTGGTTCAAGCATGATTGGCAATAAATGCTGCATTGAATGTGTCTTTTGGACTTTGACATTCAATGCTCTTGATCATTTGTACTTCAACTGACTTGATCATTTGCATTTATGAGCATTGCTTTACTGCTCTTGGTCTCTTCAGCTAAGTTGTCCACTTGGTCAGTCTGTCTTGAAGGTTCAGCAGCTTTGTCCTAAAGACTTATCAAACTGCCTAACATTCCAGCTTTGGACAACTATCCTGAACACTAAAATCTCACAACATTCCTGAGATTTTTCTCTTAAGCAATCTACACATTCAAGTGACCTGAGACACCTTGCCTAAACTAGACTTGAGCTTATCTCAACTAATCTGAACATCATCAATCAGGGGTTTTGGTATCTAGATCAAAATCATTTTATTCCCAACAAACTGCTTAAACGCGTGGAAGGATAAAGTTTGGAAGTTACAAGTTAGTTTTCAAGAAAAGGTTGTTACACAACTGAAAGTTCTTGAAATTAAAGTCTATAAATACCGCAAGGTATTGATCGATTAAAGACTACTGAAAGATTACTGAACGACTGAAGCATTACTAAAGCATTCGAAGAAGTTTACTCTCAGAGTTTGTTAAAGTTCAGAAAGCAAGTCTGCTACTCAAGTGAAGGAAGATCAAAGAAGACTGCTACTGAAAATCAGAGAAGTTTTATTTTGTTGTTTTTGTTATCAAGCTGCTAGTTACTTGTAAAATAGCTAGTTAGATCGAAGAGGCACTTGGTAGTAATTTCGAGAAGATCTAAGTCTTATTTCTTGGGACTTAAAGCTACAAGAACACATTACTCCATTGGACGAGTTAATAAGAATATCACAACTGGGTTTGTGAGAGTGGATGTAGACAAGTTGTCGAACCACTATAAATCTCGTGTTTGATTTACTTTACGATTTTGTTTTGTCTTGATTGATTAACTGTTTATCTCCATAATTGAACAAGACTAGTTGAGTAAACACTAAAATAGAGTTCTCGAATTAAAGAGTTGAGTATAAACTACTTGGGCTCATTGATTAATTTCGTTATTCCGCATATTGTACTTTGATATATCGAAAGATTTTTGAAAAGTCTATTCACCCCCCTCTAGACATTTTCACTAGCTTACTCGTTATTAAACTCAACTTGGGACCTACAATTATTTTTAACCATTTCACATTTATCGATTCTAATTAAAAAAACAATAACATAATAAAAGCATAAGAAATATTTAGAATGTTGGGTTTGATATCTTATTACTACATATATAAGAGGTTGAGTAATAAATTATGAAAAAAAAAAATCAATAACATATAACAATTTCATGCAAAATAAATTTCACGTGAATAAAACATGTACAACACAGAACACTCAAATAAGTTGTTCATGGTCAAATAGTATAAAAAAAATTAACATTGGTCTAACAAATTATAGAATTTAGCTCTATTTACACAACTTAAATATAAATTGTACATCAAGCTACGAATTTTATTGTGTTAATATTGTTTTAAATATTTAAACGAATCACATTTAAAATTTTACATTTCTAAACGATTTAATGGTTTCTGGGAAATAAGTGTTTTTTATACATTTGTACTATAAATCTTGAGGGTTGATACTTATCACATATAAGCATCATAAAAAATTGATAAAACAATATTGTCAACAAATATCTAACCTATATGCATTCCAAATTTTTGGTATCACATATTTTGTAAACTACATTAGATGAAAAGGTAAATAGTATCATTTTTGTCAAATTAATGACGATGAAAACGAATATGAACCAAAATAAAAATTGAAACACCCACACTTCCTCTAATTTATTGTTCTTATAACCTAAAAATTACTACACATAATAACCTTAAGAAAGGGTAACTTAAAGTAATAAAAATAAGTATTAACCAATAAGAGTAATAATCAATACCACTGTTGGGATATGAATCCTATAAACAATGTTCTAGATGATGAAAGTATGTTTTGATGGCCAAAAGCAACTTAAAGTTAGTAATATATGTGGTTCTAAGTCATCTTAACTAAGCCATCTGATGAGAAACTTAAATTGAGATTACTGATCTTAATGCTAACTGAAATAAGTTTACTGATCTTATTTAGTAATATTAAGAGTAAAATTACTGATCTTATATACTTACTGATCTTATATACTTACTGATCTTATATGCTTACTGATCTTATATGTAAGTTACTGATCTTAGGTGTTTACTGATCCTATTGTTTACTGATCTGATATATGAACTGTTAGGAACTAAGCTGATGTTTTGTATTGTATAGACAGCTTATAGTGTAGGACTTAGATATACTCATCTATATGTAGTTCAGTTGATGTATAGATAGGTTTTATATTTGTAAAGTTGTATTCGATTGTAATCAGCATTGTAAAAGTTCAGAACAGTAGATTAGGAATAGATTAGAAGAAGATCAGAAGACTAATGAAGACTCAGAGGACTACTTCAGAATAAGAAGACTTCAAGAAGAGTTGAAGATAAGCTTAGAAGAAATCTGGAGAAGTTTTGAACAGTTTTAAGTTACTGTGCTGACTGACTCAGCAGAGTAAAAATCCGAAGAGTAAAAATCAGAACAGTAAGTTACTGTGCTGATTTGGTGAATTTGAAGAATAAGTTTGGAAAACTTATTTAAAGTGTAACTGAAGATATGCTGACTTGAAAGGAAGTTACAAAGTCGGTTACAAGAAGAAGTTACAAAAACAGTTTTAGAGTTAGTTGAAAGTTAGTTGACAAACTGCTAACTGTCATACTAAGTTCTATAAATACTGTGTGATCTCCTATTGCTAAGACTACTGATCTTAAAGCGTTTACAAGCAATCTAAGTCTACAGAGCACAAGAAGAACTCACAGAGTTGAAGGAGATTAAAGAAGAGAAGCCACAGAATTGAAGAGAAGAATCAAAGGCTACTCAAAGAGAAGTTTTACTTTTCAAGTTTAAGTTTGTATGTTGTAAAACAAGTGTGCTAGTTACTTGGAAAATTACTAGTAGATCGAAGATATACCTGGAGGTATAATCGATAAGATCACAGTCTTAATCTTGGGACTTTAAGCCACAAGAAACTCAAGAAGGAAGAGTTAATAAAACTTCACAACTGGAGTTGTGAGAGTGGATGTAGACATTTGTCGAACCACTATAAAATTCTGTGTTCTTTACATTTTCTGTTTGATATTTGTTTGAATTGTTTAACTAAGAACATTAAGAATTTACAAAGATAAAGATCTAAAGAAAAGTTGAGTATAAACTAGTAAGGCCCATATATCTGAAAGTACTGATCTGAGCTGAGTAAGCACAGCATAGTACATAAGAAAACTAAATTTCGCATTGCATATTCTGATATTTTGAAAGATTTTTGAAAGTCTATTCACCCCTCCCCTCTAGACTTTCTTAGCTTACTCAATCTTAACTCAACTTTGGGACCAACAAGTGGTATCAGAGCAGTAGTTCTTTGGACTGCTGTTTCTTGATAACCTTGCAGATCTTGAGGGAAAACTTACTGATCTTGCTACTCTTTCTTGATATCTGTCACTATCTGAATACTTGAAATCTATCTGCTATACTACTAATCCTATTTGTCTAAACAAACATGGATGACACTAATGTGAACAAACTACCTAAGTTCAAGATTGCAGATTATGACTACTGGAAGCTTAGGATGGAGGCCATCTTTAGCTCAACCCATGATCTAATGGTGTTTGTGGTGACTGAAGGACCAATTGTCATCATGGTGGAAAACACTGCTGTTATGGATCCATCTAAACCAGTTGGAGCACCGGTCCCTAAACCAAGGTCAGAACTGACTTCGAAAGAAATGAAACAAAACAATTTGGACAGTCTTGCCAAGAACTATATTTTACACACCTTGCCAAATGAGTATCTTGGTAAAGTGTTAAAATGTAAGACTGCAAAACAAATGTGGGACAAATTGGCTATTCTTTTTGAAGGTACTACACTGATCAAAGAAAGCAAGTTATCCACAGCTGTCCAAAGGTTTGAATCATTTAAGATGAAGCCAGTAGAATCAATTGATGAATTGGATACTCGATTTACCAAAATCATGAATGATCTTGATGTGTTAGGCAAGACTTATACTGATAGAGAAGTTAACTTGAGAATCTTGAAAGCTTTGGATGAAAGGTGGAAAATGGTCAAGATGATCATTAAAACCACACAAGACATTGATTCTTGGCCAGCAGAAACTATGTTCCAAACACTTATGGCACATGAGTTTGAGTTAGATGAAGAAGATCCTATTACTGTGATTCATAAGGATAAGGATGCCTCTAAAGATATAGCTTGTAAAGCCTCTACCTCTAAGGGGTCTAGATCATCTAAGTCTAAGGCCTCAAGCATAAAAGATGAACTAGAGAGTTCAGATCTTAGTCTGAAAGATCAGATGAGCCTTATGATCAAAAGATTTGATAAACTGAATAAGAGGTATGGTAGATACAAAAGATTCTATAAGGAAACTAAGGGTTCTAGTAACAGGGACTCTTCTGTGAACAGAAGGGATCAAAACTCTTCTGAAAGAAGGGATGAGATCTCTAATGAGAACAGAAGAGATAGGAACTCATCTGATAAGAGGGATAGAAAGTATTCTGATAAGAAAGACAGGAACTCAATTGACAAGCATGACAGGAACAGAAAACATTCTCCTCCTAAAAGAACTTCTAATAATCTTGTTTGCTATAATTGTGATAAGCCAGGTCATTATGCTTATGAATGTCCTGATCTGAGTTCTGAAGATCGAGAAGAAAGGAAAGCCAGAAGAGATCGAAAATATGCCAAGGGTAAGAAGGCAATGTTGGCCTACAATGATTCTGATTCGGAATCAGAAGAGTTGCCATCGTCTTCATCTGACTACCCCTCTAGCAATGAAGATGAAGCCTTCATAGCTGATGATGGACTGGTAATGATGGCCAAAATAAATGATGAGGTATCATCTGCTAACTCTTTTCAATCTTGTAACAATTCTGACACTGATGAAAGTGATGCTGCTGTTAGCAGTGTAGGAAGTAGTCTTCATCATTCCCAAGGAGTGACTGAAGAGGACCTTCTACAAGCTAACAAAGCATTCATTGAAATTAGTGATGAGAATATAACTTTAAAGCAAGAAATCATTAATCTGAAAGAAGCTCAGTCAAAAGTAGATCCTAATATAGCTGTCATAAATACAAGGCTATCAGAAGAGTTGTCTCAACTCCAAGAAAAGTATGCATCCATTGACAAACTATATCAGGGTATGCTTAAAACTCAAGCCAAAGAGACTAATGAATTCAATGATTTAAAGATCAAGTGTGAAAAACTTGAAGAGCGCAATAGATTCTTAGAATCTGAAGTAGTGAGCCTAGATCGAAAGCTATCTGGGATGATTAACTCTACTAGAATTAATCAAACTATCTCAGATAGATATAGAGCTCCAAATGATAAAAGTGGAATAGGTACTGATCTGCCTAGTTCATCTACTTCAGAATTTAAGAACACTAATGGAGCTAGTTCAAGTTCTTTGCAACTAGATAAAGGAAAAGAACCTATGACTTATGATGATGATCCAAAACTCAAAGTACAGTCTAAATACATCCCTCCCACTACCAAGAATGGTAAAATGAAGAATGTATTAAGACCAGTACAGTCAAGACCATACCAGAAGAGTTATACTCCTCTGACCAGATCAGATCAGTCCTGGAATCAGAAGAGACAAACTCAGAACAGTAGGTCAAGACAAGCACAGGCAAGTTGGGAACAGCCTAGACCTCCTTTCATAAGGCAGTCTCAGTTGTATTCAACTAAACCTAGGAGATTTGTGCCTCATTATCATAACAAACCTGTTCTTTATCCTCCTCCTTTATCTTACAATATCATTGGTGAGGAAAGACCAAAACGCATCTATAAGCCGTATGGTCCACATGCTTTTAGACCATATTCAAACTATTACAGGCATACTGATCTTACTGAAAAAGGGATAGAACCAAGGAAAGGCTATCTCAGAAAAATAGATCCTAAGTTTGCTGATAATTCTGAACTGGTTAATAAAGTACTGTTCTGTGATAAATTTGGAAGGAAACTGAAGAGGTCCCATTTATTCAAATCCTCAATGTTCATTTGGATACCTCTCACTACTAACCCACAAGGACCCCAATAAACTAGGGTACCTAAGTTATTAAGATCACTACCTTGCAGGATCGATTGGGCTTATACAAGAAAGGTGGTTCAGTTGGTGAGACCTGGTACATAGACAGTGGGTGTTCACACCACATGACTGGTACCAAGGCCTTACTTACTGACTATCATGAGAAGGAAGGACCAAAAGTCATCTTTGGTGATAGCTCAATAGCAATTACAAAAGGATTTGGATTCATCAAGAATGGAGATGTTGAAATCCAAGATGTCTCCTATGTTGAAGGTTTGAAATTTAATTTGTTATCTGTATCTCAATTCTGTGATAGGGGATACAAAGTTCAGTTCAAGACCAGAAGATGTGAAATAATAGATAAAAGGACTCACAATGTTCTACTTGTTGGCACAAGACAAGGAAGTGTATACATTGTGAATTGGAATAGTTGTCCTAAGAATGCTTGTCTTATTACTAAGAGTCCTAAAGAAAACAATTGGCTCTGGCATAAACGCCTCTGCCATCTGAACTTTAAGATAATCAACAAGATTGCTAGAGAACATCTTGTTGAGGGCATTCGTAATCAACAAGTATGTGATTCCTGTCAAAAAGGTAAACAGGTAAAGGTTTCATTTAAGTCCATTCCAACTCTTTCAACAAGCAGAGTTTTAGAACTCTTGCATATGGATCTTCATGGTCCTATCAACCCTCCTACATTGAATGGAAGAAGGTATACTCTAGTTGTAGTAGATGATTACTCTAAGTTTACTTGGGTAGTCTTTCTACACAAAAAGAGTGATACACAAACACTACTTCCAGATCTATTGAAGAGGTTGCAGGTTGAAAAAGGTCATCCCATTGTCAAGATTAGGAGTGACAAGGGGACTGAATTTATTAACTGTTACATCTCTGACTATTGTTCTAAGTCTGGCATACAGCATTTGACAAGTGCAGCCAGAACCCCTCAACAAAATGGTGTTGCAGAAAGGAGAAACAGAACACTAAAAGAAGCTTGCAGAGCCATGATTGCAGAATTCAACACACCTCAGAAATTTTGGGCAGAAGCTATCAACACAGCTTGCCACTCCCAAAATCGAAGTGCTCTTAATAAGGTGCATGGTAAAACACCTTATGAGGTATGGAAAGGCAGAAAACCAAGAGTTTCTTATTTTCATATTTTTGGATGTAAGTGTTTCATACATAACAATGGCAAAAGTAAATTAAATGCTTTTGATGCAAAAGCTGATGAAGGAATATTCTTAGGATACTCTTCTGTAAGCAAAGCATTTAGAGTGTTTAATTACTCTACCCTATGTGTGGAAGAAACACCCCATGTAGTCTTTGATGAGAATGTGCAGGACTCTGCTGATCATCGGCTCAGTAAGAAAATTGACAAACTACAGCTTCAAATCAACAATGAAGATGATGATACAGGAATATATGAATCTGTACAAGCATATAATCCTTTCCTGAAAGTCCTAGATCAAGATTCTGATAAAGAAAAGGTAAAAGACAAAGGTGAGTCATCTAAAACTTCTGAAATACAAGAATTGAATGACTTCTCTCCTATGAACAAATCTGCTGATATAAATAATACTGATATGCATGATGATGTGCATGATGTAAATGATGATAGCATTTCTGTTAAGAATAGAAGGACATGGAAATCTTCCCATTCTACTGATCTGATTCTAGGTGATTCTAGTAAAGGTGTTAAAACTAGAAAACAATTGTTTGATTCCCAGGAAGAACCTAGTAAGTCTCTATTTTGCTGGTGTTGTTTTCTATCATCTCTTGAGCCTAAAACTGTGATTGAAGCTTTAAGTGATAGTAACTGGATTATAGCCATGCAGGAAGAACTTAATCAGTTCACTAGAAATGAAGTTTGGGAACTTGTTGATAGACCTAGTAATCATAATGTTGTAGGCACTAAGTGGATTTTCAAGAACAAAAGGGGTGAAAATGATCTTGTAGTTAGAAACAAAGCTAGATTAGTTGCTCAGGGCTACTCTCAAGCTGAGGGTATTGATTATGATGAAACTTTTGCCCCTGTAGCCAGACTAGAAGCTATAAGATTGTTCCTTGCTTATGCTGCACATATGAAATTCACTGTGTATCAAATGGATGTGAAAAGTGCATTTTTGAATGGTATACTTGCTGAAGAAGTTTATGTGGAACAACCACCTGGTTTTGAAGTGAATAGTCACCAAGTATACAGGTTAAAGAAAGCACTCTATGGATTGAAGCAAGCCCCAAGAGCATGGTATGATACTCTTTCTCTATTCTTACTTGAAAATGGTTTTACAAAAGGCAAGGTTGATAGAACTTTGTTTAGAAGACAAGAAGGTAATGATATATTACTTGTTCAAATTTATGTGGATGATATTATTTTTGGATCACCCAACAAAACCTTGAGTGAAAGCTTTTCTACACTCATGCAAAGTAAATTTGAAATGTCTATGATGGGAGAAATGACATATTTTCTTGGTCTTCAAGTAAAACAAACTTCAGAAGGTATCTTTATAAATCAAGCAAAATACACTAAGAATCTGTTAGATAAATTTGGTATTAAAACCTGTAAGACAGTTGGTGTGCCCATGCAACCTACATACAGAATGGATCCTGATGAAGGAGGTAAGTCTTCTGACCAACCTCACTATCGTGCTTTGATTGGCTCTCTATTCTATCTAACTGCCAGCAGACCTGATATTGCTTTTTCTGTTGGAGTATGTGCAAGATTTCAAGCAAACCCCAAGGAAAGTCATCTGGAAGCTGCCAAAAGGATATTGAAATATCTAAAGGGGACCATTAATTGAGGATTATGGTATCCTGCAGATGATGATATATCTTTAAGTGGTTATTCAGACTCGGACTTTGGAGGTTGCAAAATAGATAGAAAATCTACTTCAGGTTCATGTCAATTCTTAGGAACTAAACTCATTTCATGGTTTTCAAAGAAACAAACAAGTGTGGCAACTTCTACTACTGAAGCAGAATATATGGCTGCAGGTAGTTGTTGTAGTCAGCTTCTTTGGCTAATACAACAACTCAGAGACTACAATGTTGTAGAATCTAATGTACCTATATATTGTGACAGTAATAGTGCCATTGCCATCACACAAAATCCTGTTCTACATACTAGATGCAAACATGTTGACATTAGGCATCATTTTATTAGGGATCATGTTGAAAAGAAGAATATTATGATGGAAAATATTCATACTGATATTCAAAGAGCTGACATTTTTACAAAACCATTGGCTGAAGTGAGATTCAGAGAATTGTGCATTAGTTTAGGATTGATAGATATGGATTCTGTATGTATATAGAACTGTGCTAACATTTCAGGTACTGATCTTATACCAAGAAGAATATGAAGCAAAAACTAAGAGCAGTACATCAAAACTCAAAATTCAGAAGAGACAACCCTATGTCAGATCACTACACTTAAAACAGGTAACAAGGTTACTAAAGTGACCTTCATCCCAATGAGGAAGCTGGTAAAGCTGAGGGACACTGAGAACATACATTAAGGGGGAATCTGTGATTTCTTAAAGATCCTTTTGTTGACTCAGAACACTAAGTCACTTTAGCATAAACCTTGATGTGATCATTAAATTAAACATATTGTTACTAATCTGTACTGTTTTGCACTTATATCTCATGAACTAACACTTTTACCAAGGTGAATCAGACACAGAAGAGGAATTCTCCATTGAAGGGGGAACTGATCTGATTACAGATTTGAAAAATCTACTAATCTGATCTGATTACAGGATATAGCAGTCTACAGATATATTCTGACTAATAAATTGACTTGTCTACAGAACTGTACTGATTACAAAGCTTCTTTGTCCACAGTACTAATCTGATTACAATTCAGTTATTCTACAGAACTAATCTGATTACTGACTAATCTGTATACAGAAAGATTTGTTTACTATTAATCTGTCTACAGAATTCTACTGATCTGACACAGTACTGATCTGAGGATTACTGTGCTGATATCAAAAAGGTGAAATCAGGAAAATTGGGTACTGATCTGAAATCTACTGTGCTGACCCATCTACTGATCTGAAATCTACTGTGCTGATTCATCTACTGATCTGATTTCTAAAAAGGTTACTCAGCTGATCACAGTACTCAGCTGATCCAGATAAGTAAAATTTTCTTTATATACTAGTAAGAAAATGAAGTGAAAAAGTTTTGGAAACTACTGTGCTGATTTGCATCAGAACAGTCTTTTGGTTTAGAATACTCTAATTCAAAAACTGCTCAAGATTTTAGATTACTAATAGAGAAGATTAGTACACTCCTCTATTTCTAACCTAAAAACGGTGGTGTATTTATCAAACACAAATTGGCTCCAAAATTAAGGATGGTACTAGAATATGAACAGTTTATTTTTAAACACGGATTTCGAGACTTAATCTCAACCATTCCTTGTGATAATCAAATTCAATCCTAGCCCTAGATTGGTTTTGAATTTGACAACAACGATCACTCTTCATCTTCTTTCTTACGAGTGCATTTCTGGAAAACTCATAAACTCAAATTTACTGGAAAAATCTGGTTTCTACAAAATTCTACAAATGGCAACTATCAATATTATCAGTGAAACTAACGAAGTTGCAGGAACATTTGATTCGAATTTCTGGGTTCGTGAAAAGGGCATTTTTGTAGAAAATGCTGTATACTTCAATGGCCGACACAATGCTGAAAATCAGGCGATTCTGACAATGTGCGAGGAGTGTGGGCTGAGGAAATTTCTGGAATCATCTCCACTGAATGTCTACGAACCGGAGGCTATGGAATTTTATTTGCAACTTAAAGGAGATAGCAATGGTGTCCACTCCATGCTTTCTGGGCATAAGGTCACGATTACGAGGGAAATACTAGAAGTCATGTTGGACTTGCCTCAAGGCCCAGTGGACATTATGAATTATAAAGTTGGAGAAGAGAAGGATTGTGTAGGAAGATGGTCAGGTGTTGAAACATAGTCCTTGACTAATCTGAAGAAGGATGTTCTTCCTACTGGTCTTCAATTTTTGATGGACATAGCCGGAAAATGTTTGTTAGGGCAACATCATAGCCAGGATGCTCTATCAAGTTCCAAGATTCGTATTATGGCTGCAATCATTGACAGAGTTCAAGGTGATTGGCAAGGATTTTTCTTAGAAAGGTTACTAAATGAGAAAGACAAAGTTTTGTTCGATGAGGATACTATGGAATTTTCGATTAAATCAAAATTAGGGTTCGGAAACAAGTTGAGTTTCTTGTTGCCACAGTTGGTTAAAAAGCCGTATTGGAGTAATCCCAAGAAATTCCATCATGGAAAATTCTTGATGAAGAAGGAGTCTGTTCGTTTTGAACAAGAGAATCCTTTGGAGCAACCCCAAGAGTCTGAAGCACAAGAGTCTGGAGCTTCAATGTACCGATCTGATGATAATCAACCCGAGATTAGATCGAAGGCGAGGCATGATCCGAGCAGTATTAGACCAAGGAGAGGAAGGTCTGCTACAGCTGCCTCAGAGCCAACAGTCAGATTTGTTGAGACTGTGGTGCAATCAAGCTCAGAAGAGCAAGAGGTTAGTGTTCCTAGTCCTATGGCTTTGCATAAGAGAACTAAGAGGAGAAGTGCTAGGAGGAAGTTGGTTGATGTTTCTTCTACCCCTTCAAACTCTGAACCAAGCCCAGCTGAAAACCAAAACCCTCAACCTTCATGTTCTGAACAATCAGCTCACAATTTTTCTGTGACTCAGAACACTCCCCATTCATCCCCTCAGAACACTAATTTTGATCCTACTCCTATTTCTAGTCCTCAACATCAATCTTTACATCAAACTTCACCACATCATTCCCCAATACAGGTTCATGATCACTGTACTGAACATGAATTTGAGCCTTCTACTGTACCAATTGACATTTCATCATCCCCTGAACCTGAATTTATAACTCCTAAACCTGCTGATTTAATGGATTATACTATCTGTGATAAAGAGGATAGAATCAGGATAGATTTGAGGATAGCTTTGTTGAAGCAATTTTCTGGATTGGATGAAAGCTCAGTTGAGTTTGAGAAACTCCTTAGGATTGGCACATGGGTGTATCTTAAGAGGAGTACTTTGAAAGAGAATTTGGCTATTATGGAAGGTATGGGAGGTGCTTCAATCTTTGATGATTGGGAAGCAGAGCAGATGCAAGCAGCTGGTGTTAACTCTTTTCTTGAGCTAGTTACCCCAGAATCTGTAGTTCACCTTGTTGAAAGGTTGACAGGAATTAAGTATTCTGTTGAAAAGGTTGCAACTCCTACTACAGATGATGATTTGTTTGTGGAAAGTGAAGAGAAGGATGTTGATGAAGCTGAGAATGCTGCTGAAAAGGATTTTATGGAAATTGATGAAGATGTTGACAATGCAACAGAAGTGTTTGAGAACACTGTTGTGATTGAAGAAACAGAAGCCTTGGAGAATCAAGACTTAAATGCTGAAGAGATGGAAAGCATTCCATTACACTCTACTGATCCTATCATTCCTGAGGATGTGCAGGAACAGATCAGAACAGTTCCTGTTGAGAAGGAATCTGACAATTCTGACTTTGAGAGGTTGAAAAAGCAGAATTCAGAGCTTCAAGCTAAATTGGAAGATGCTGTGAAAATGTTTCATGAAGCTACTGACAGAATGAATAAAATGATTGCTGAAAATTCAATTGACAGAGTTATGGAGCATACAATGTCTAAGATTTATGATCTCCATAGACTTCAAGAGAAGAACTTATCTAAGGTGTTGCATGACAAGATGGAACAACACTTAACTCCCATGCAAGAGTGGCATGATGAAGCCAAAAAGGGGGAAGATAAGATGAGAAGAGTAATGGAGCAAACTCAGTCACAACAAGCTCAGTTGGTTGTGAGTCAGGATGAGTTGAAAGAAGAAATTGCTAGTTTGAATGAGAAAATCAAACTGAGGAAGCAACAGAAACAGCAAGGTCAAGAAATTATTGAGAAGAGACCTGATATTGCTGAAAGTTCTATTCAGAAGAAGAGAAAGTTAGTCTTGTCTGATGAAGAACAAGAAGAAGTAGAAACTGGTAGACTTACCAGATCAAGGAGCAAATTGAAAGTTGGTGTTTCAAGTGAAGAGCAAGAAAAACTTGAAGTTTTGAAGAAAAAGAAAACTGAAGAAGCAGAGCTGAAAAAGAAGAAAGAAAAGGATATCAAGTTCTTAAAAACAAGATTTGATAATAAAGTTGCTACTTTGAAGAAGAAATTGAATGCTCAAAGGAAAGCTGAAGGAAAAGAGTTTGATAAAAATTTTCAGGATGAGAACTTTGTGGATTTTATTGTTCTAACAGAAAATATGGAACATTGGAAAAATCTGAAGAAGAAGTGGCAGATTGCAAACTTCATTGTGAGGAAGTTTGGTGATCATTCGAGCAAAGAAGCTGAATTTGCTGATTTTGAAGAGTTCATGCTGAACATAGATAAAGATTTTTGGGAAGACATAGCACAAGTTGCTGATCGTGCTGGAACAAAGATATTATGTCCTGAAGAACCAAATTGGGAACCTCCAAGACTGGAAAATGGAGAACCTGATTACAAGGAGATTAACAACATAATTGCTGAGATTATCAAAGAAGAAGGAATAACTGATCATCAACATATGATGGATATCAAAGCAAGGATGTATGTTGCATTCAGAATCTGAAGATACAGAATGAAGATGAAGGACCAAGCTCACAAGATAACATTTCTTATCCTTTAATCTTTATTTTTATATTTTTGTGTGTTGCGTATTTTGTTAGTATGTGTAATATGTGAAATATCTAATCTGATTGTGAATATGATATGATTTCTGAATTGATGAACTATTATGATTGACTACATACTTAACTACTGATTTATTAACATTTAAGTAGTTTTGGCTTCATCAAAAAGGGGGAAATTGTTGGGATATGAATCCTATAAACAATGTTCTAGATGATGAAAGTATGTTTTGATGGCCAAAAGCAACTTAAAGTTAGTAATATATGTGGTTCTAAGTCATCTTAACTAAGCCATCTGATGAGAAACTTAAATTGAGATTACTGATCTTAATGCTAACTGAAATAAGTTTACTGATCTTATTTAGTAATATTAAGAGTAAAATTATTGATCTTATATACTTACTGATCTTATATACTTACTGATCTTATATGCTTACTGATCTTATATGTAAGTTACTGATCTTAGATGTTTACTGATCCTATTGTTTACTGATCTGATATATGAACTGTTAGGAACTAAGCTGATGTTTTGTATTGTATAGACAGCTTATAGTGTAGGACTTAGATATACTCATCTGTATGTAGTTCAGTTGATGTATAGATAGGTTTTATATTTGTAAAGTTGTATTCGATTGTAATCAGCATTGTAAAAGTTCAGAACAGTAGATTAGGAATAGATTAGAAGAAGATCAGAAGACTAATGAAGACTCAGAGGACTACTTCAGAATAAGAAGACTTCAAGAAGAGTTGAAGATAAGCTTAGAAGAAATCTGGAGAAGTTTTGAACAGTTTTAAGTGACTGTGCTGACTGACTCAGCAGAGTAAAAATCCGAAGAGTAAAAATCAGAACAGTAAGTTACTGTGCTGATTTGGTGAATTTGAAGAATAAGTTTGGAAAACTTATTTAAAGTGTAACTGAAGATATGCTGACTTGAAAGGAAGTTACAAAGTCGGTTACAAGAAGAAGTTACAAAAACAGTTTTAGAGTTAGTTGAAAGTTAGTTGACAAACTGCTAACTGTCATACTAAGTTCTATAAATACTGTGTGATCTCCTACTGCTAAGACTACTGATCTTAAAACATTCACAAGAAAGCTAAAGTCTACAGAGCACAAGAAGAACTCACAGAGTTGAAGGAGATTAAAGAACAGAAGCCACAGAATTGAAGAGAAGAATCAAAGGCTACTCAAAGAGAAGTTTTACTTTTCAAGTTTAAGTTTGTATGTTGTAAAACAAGTGTGCTAGTTACTTGGAAAATTACTAGTAGATCGAAGATATACCTGGAGGTATAATCGATAAGATCACAGTCTTAATCTTGGGACTTTAAGCCACAAGAAACTCAAGAAGGAAGAGTTAATAAAACTTCACAACTGGAGTTGTGAGAGTGGATGTAGACATTTGTCGAACCACTATAAAATTCTGTGTTCTTTACATTTTCTGTTTGATATTTGTTTGAATTGTTTAACTAAGAACATTAAGAATTTACAAAGATAAAGATCTAAAGAAAAGTTGAGTATAAACTAGTAAGGCCCATATAT
This sequence comes from Galeopsis tetrahit, assembly GCA_963675135.1. Lineage (NCBI taxonomy): Eukaryota > Viridiplantae > Streptophyta > Magnoliopsida > Lamiales > Lamiaceae > Galeopsis > Galeopsis tetrahit. Next base: position 22,080,156 of record OY776120.1, on the reverse strand, counting down.
CTGAAAGTACTGATCTGAGCTGAGTAAGCACAGCACAGTACATAAGAAAACTAAATTCCGCATTGCATATTCTGATATTTTGAAAGATTTTTGAAAGTCTATTCACCCCTCCCCTCTAGACTTTCTTAGCTTACTCAATCTTAACTTAACTTTGGGACCAACAACCACTATATAAACAAGCCATTTGACGTAACACTCAACTACACCCGAACCAATTTCAACTAACATTAGAATATTACTGCTAGAAGGAGCAAAAATGGCTTATTCTTTGAAACGAATGCTTCTAATTGTTCTCATTCTCTCTACTGCAATTCCCATTTCATTTGGTCATAGAGATATTTCAGAATACGAAAGTGACTGGGAAGATTATTCAGATCTTGAAAATGGCGATGGAGATGATTCAGACTCAAGAAATGACGGAGGAAATGATTCGGAAATCACGCATTACCTGAGAGATCTCTGCTCAGATACCAAAAAGTCAATGCAGTGCTGGAAAATCATTAAACTCGAGATAAACAGGTTCACTGACACGGATAGTCGGAACGTCGCAAGTGTTGTAATTGACCTGGCCATAGAAAAATCTCATGAAATCAATGATAAACTTAACCAACTTCGCAGTGATTCAAAAGACGATTCATTGAAAGACAAGTACAGAGAGTGCTCGAAAAATTACAACGACGCTAACCACAAACTGGAAATCGCGAAGGGAAACTTGGATTCCGATGATTATCGAAGAATTAAACAACGTGTGGAGGATGTTGCAAAGGAATTAAAGAGCTGCAAGCATCAATTTGGAAAAAAATCATTCGACCTAGCCCATATTAGAGACATGAACAAGGAATTTGGACGGTATGTGGAGATTGTTAAGGCTGCGACAAAGCGTTTTGTGAGGCAAAGCGATAACAATAATGCCCAGAAGACTCAATCTAATTAATACTTTAGAATTAAAATTTTAGTGGAACTTTTATTTTTAAAACAATATGTTATTTAGGAAATTAATATTATATTGAAAAAAATTTATTTTCCAATTAACTATTTTTTTTTTTACGAAACCATAACATACTAAGAGAACATAATAATTCATTCATTCAAAGGGAGAAATATTTATTTTTCATCGTTTACAAAATTTAATAGATTAAGGATATTATTAATTAACACATAAAATGCATTGAACAATACTCATGTTCAACACGATTTTTCAAATCTATAAATAACACATACAAAAAATCTAAACCCATAGTCGTCAATATATATATTAAATTAAAACTGACAAATTACGCGAATGCAAATACTATCTACTAATACAAATGCATATATGATCCTACAAACATGAGTTTTTATCCTCCTTCAACCAGTTGAGTAACATCAAGACATGGAAGGTGGTCCTCCACGAATAATTTACATCTTAAAGACAACCAAGTCCAAGAAAAAACATAAGTGTATTATTGAAGAGTACGAAGTTTATAAAAATCAGAAAGGCAAAATCAGACTGGAATAAAATTATACATCGATTTCGTTCTAAGCCTATTGGGCTCATTAAGTTATCCCAAAGCCTCATTAGCAAGTGGATTCGTTATCTACCTATTATCTCACATGAATCGCGCCCAACTTTTTATATTTGGTTGACCAAACAAAAATGTAATTGTATATACTAGCTTATAAGTAAATTCCCAACACTACTATTTATCATGTGTCTTGCCAATTCATTTTCTAATTAATTGAAATACTAGATTTTCACCCGTGCAATGCACGGGTCTGTTTTAATTTTTTTTAGTTTGTAAAGAATAAATATATATATATATATATATATATACAACTCTCACCATAAATAAAAATTAGAAGTTTGTCATGCTATCACTGTCTTCATAATTCACTTGTTTATAAATCATTTTTATCTTTACCATTATTTGCTCTAAATAAAAAAGAGTATTAGCGGAGGTTGACGAAGAATCTATAGTGAAGCCCTGTGACAAATCTTGTCAAAGTCATCTATAACACTCTTGAAAGTCACAATTTTTTTCAAGATAGATCGGAGGATATGAGGAAGGTGTCGGCTGGGGATCGAAGGCTTGAATGTCTGAATCACCGAATCTGAAAGTGAGGCAGTCAACTGCTACCGGGTGTTGCCAAATTATTTATCCATATTTGCATTTTGCATCCTTCTTAAGCGATATTCCTTCTTAATTTCATCGAGAGTTTGGAAAAAAAATTATTGCACCTTTATAAAACTTTAATTACATTAAAAAAAAAAGAAAAAAAGAAAAAAAAGCTTCACAAACGGGCTCTAATTCCAATTATAATTCTAATTTGTCTTCCATATAGTGTGTATGAGGGGGTGACACTTAAACTTGAAACTTCTAAAATCATGAATGCACAAATATAAAAAGAACACTCAATTATTCTATCAATCTCAGCTTTAAAAAGACTGGTAACTGAAAAGCAATGTTGCCACTGACATTTAGCTCAGGAACAAAATTTAGGAACGTGAACAAACAATTGTAGATGTAAATCAAGATAGTCTTACTGCTAATTCTCTACCATTTTTCATTACTCTGTGGTCCAACTCTTTCCCTTAAAAATAACTTCAGTACATTCAAAAACGCATTTGAATTAATGTAACCACGTTATAACTTATAACTTCAGTAAATTCTTATATTATATAGAAATTAAACAGCATTCTTGGGTCTCATATTTTTTTTATGGATTGCTAAAAATCGCATTCTTGTGCATTTCACACAAAATCTTGTATTTTATATTAATAATTTATTTTATTTTTAATTCATATATATAGAAAATTAAACACCAAATTTTAATTAAAAAATTATAATAGAGCATTATCAAGTTTAGCAATTAGCCTCGCCTAAGGCTTAAATCTACACAATTTATAAATTTAAGGATTTTGAATTTTTATGTTATTTCCTAAAATTATACTCCCTTCGTTCCTTAGTAGGGTTTACACTTTTTTTTAGTCCATCTCAACTTAAAGTTTACATTTCCTTATTCGGCAAAATTCACTATCTATCTCTACCCATCTTTCGTCCGCATCTCTCTCTATTGTCTTTTCTTCTGAATTTGATGGCTCAATTATAACATTTTGAGGAAAAAGAAAAAATGGTAGATAAGTTTAATTGACATTGTGATTGCCAAACAAATTAAGAAACTGGAGCAAATTAAGCAGCAGTTTCTCTTAGAAACCACCTTTAATAAACCTTAAACTTCTCATGTTCATAAGATTTGAGAGTCTTTTCATCTCCCTATTCTCATGACGGAAGTAGAAGTAATCTTTGAAAAAATGAAAATTAAAATAACCAAACATAAATCAAGAAAGAATTTATCGTGAGTCATCATCATCTGTTGCTCTCTGTTGATGAAGATGATAACGCACGATCCATCCAGTAGAAAGCTCTGAAACTGGATTCAATGATTGCTTATGAGGTGATTGTAACCGATATTACAACGCTTATTTTTTTAAAGAAAATACTGAAGGAACAGAACTGGAAATTTAAATGTGCTGCTAAACAATATATGAACCTGTCAATCACACAAATGGGTGAATTTTAAGAGAAATAATACATAAATTTAAATGATATAGCAAGTAACACAAAGTTATGCTCCTTCTACTTGAGCCCTCACCGAGTAATAAAATAAATATCATGTACAAACCAACTCTAAATTGGAATGGATTAATTAATGATCTTCAATAAATAAAAAATTTCTCATTCTTAATAACGACTTACCTACAAAAATGAATTTCATTAGGATAAGTAACAGAGAATCGAGAATGCAAAATTGCACATTTGTTGACAATAATTATGAACAATATTTTTCTCTCATAAAGCAATGAACTAAACAAGTTTTCTACTCCTTGAATTTTCAATCATCATTTAAAGACTCTATTATTGACTATTCAAAAAAAATTTATTTCTTTATAGACAAATGGACCAATTTACAACTGGAACTATAAATCCCACAATGCCCTGTGGTCTCCTTGTATTACTTTGAGTGAAGGATAGGCAACCAAAGGGTATGGAGTAGATTAGATTAAAGAAATTTTTGGTTTCTTATCAAGGATACTTCCTACGACAACTAACTAAGGATAGGCAACCATAGGGTATGAAGTAGATTAGATTAGCCCGATCCTCCTGTTGATAAAAGAGCACACTCTTTTTATTTCTTAATATATTTCTCTCTTTTATCACTATATACCACCTTTAAAAGCATTACTCTGATCTTAGAAAATAGCAGTCTCCCTTTTGTAATACAAACATTTCTATATTCCCCTCAGCAAAATTACCATTCAGAACCTCAATTCATCAGCAAAAACCATGGATCCCTAAAACTCCAAAGTTTTTCCTAGCTTAGAAGCATACAAAACCAGAGATTAAATATGTTAGTCACATAGTACATATCAACTTCTGCAAAATGAATGTTCATAATTAAACACAAATAAGATAAACAAAATAAAATAAAATTATTAATGTCCATTTGCCATAGAATCATGCAATGCAATTTGACAACCTCTCCCATACATACAGATAATTAGTGCATTTCCTTACAATGTATAAATAGCTAATTGAAGAATCTTGGTATTCAAGTTTTAAACTGGCCAGAACATCATTTTGGTCCCCTGTTACTCTAACCCAAGCATAAAGAGTGTAAGTGGACATTACAAATAATAGTATACGAACTCAAGTTCTCTCACGATGTAGACTATTATGTTATTTGAATCATGTTCTAAAACAAAGATAAATGTCAATAATATTTTCTAGAAAACAAAAGGCCAACTACAAAATTAAATCTGGAGGGCATCACATCAAAATAACAATGTATGTGAGTGAGATGTAAGACATTACGTACATTGATTTAATATTCTCTGCTTCAACCTGCAAAACAGAAAAAACTAAAATAAAGATAAATTAGGGTTAGAATCAGGTGGAAGGAAAACCAAATTGAGGTTTGTCTCTCCACCTTCTGCGCTCACAACACCAGCTCATACAACTAATATGGTGCATACTTAGTAAACATATCAAAACATAAAAATATTATATCACCTTAGAGCTTATATCCGCATTACTTGTTAATTGATGGCTTCTTCATAGTATCTATTGATTCCTAAAGACAAAAGAAACGTCATTAAACTTCTGATATTAGGAATTCTCAAATAGATATCAATGATACATGAACATAGTTACAAACTATAAAATTTTCAAGAAATCATTTCATTTAGTCACCTCAGTCTGAAGGCACTTGCCAGAAGATGAAGCAGTTGCAGAAGAATTATTTGCCGGATTCATTTCACATCTCTTCCATTTATGCATTTATTCTGTTCTTAAAGCTGGAAAGTTAAGGGTCAGAAGTTATAGAGACACTTTTATTTTAGGATTGATTAATTATTATGACACATAACTTACTTAACCGAGATACGTGGTGGAAGCTGGGAATGCCAAATGGCAAGTAATTGGCATGACTTGGATGACACATGGCATAAGGAGAAGGCAAATACACACATAATATATATGTGGGAAAACTCCATTATATCTGAAACCTTGATATCCCAACTCCATGTAGCACTGAGTTTAAATGGAATTCAAATCTATTTTTATGTTTAATCCAGTTTTCCTGCAAAACAAACAAAGAAGCAGGACCATATGTGAATATTAATCAGAATTCGAGAAACTATCGTAAAAGTAGAAGAACAGACTACAAAAATAACAGTATGTTTTTCCATCGAGAATAGATACATAATAATATTATGTTATTGTGTTTTAATTAAACTCATCTTCAAACATTAGAATAAGAGGCTGACAATGCACCATTCTAAGTAGAGCAAAGTGTTACCAAAACTCAAACATATATAAGAGCACAAAGATGGTTTCGAATTACAAAGAACATCAATAAAATCTTGGATAGCTTAAAAAAAACTATAGACAAGAAAGTTGAATCAAGAGTATCAGTTCCTTCACCCGAGCAATTTTATTGAACTACCTTGTATCAACTCGCCGAAATTAAAGTAGGAAATTAAATGCTCATTTGGTTAAAATGACTTTTAAGAAGTTAACAATTACTTACAGCATATAACATTACCTATTTTTAGATTATAAATGTTGTATGTATCATGTTCCCAAAAAAATGATGCAATCAAAGTAGCCTGAGACTTACCTCAATAAGGTTCTCATTCTGATTCTTTGCCCGAAGAAACAAAATTATGTAAAGAACCTGTGAAACAAACAGATGAATTAAGTAACAGAAGGAAATGAAAAATTCATTTCTGGTACAGATAATATTCACCTCACAGGATACACAATAGTAACCTATAAATTTCCCATTCCAATAATAAAGCATGAAAAGTCAGTTGCTGCTATCTTTAATATCCTTATGCCCACCAAGAAGGTACTGCAAGTTACAAATGTTTTAAACCCCGGAAAAAAGACCTGGTTTGCCAGACTTTATAAGATTCAAAATCGAACATGAAGAGTATTGTAACAACATAGATACCTATACATTTGCAACCAATGGCTGGCAATATATGTGTCTCTCATAGCATCTCAGGCATGGTCAATCTTGGTAATAATCTCTGTCACCAGTGAAATCCCACTACGAAGCCAATAAAATAGCAAGATTTCCAGGCCAGCCAATTGTTAATTTTTACCAATATTCAGGCTATATCACACTTGATAAAACCCAAAAAAAAAATCATATTTTTACTACTTTGTGGAAGCAGAAACCCAACCTGATTCCAAACCTCTTGTTCTTTGGCTCAATGGAGGTATCTTTCTTCAAAAATCCATCATTTTTTTACCCTTTGTCCCTCTGAAATTTGTCCCTTTGCTTTTGAACTTTCGAAGGGACGGAATGAGTATAATGCATTTTCACCATTGTTTTAATGTGAAAATGGTTTTTTAATAGGCCCTGGATGTTCATCCATTGGAGCAGGGGCTTAAATGCAGGTTCCTACATTCCCGGCCACATCAATCAATTAAGATAAAGGATAAGTAGAAGATCCTTTCCCACACTATAATGTGGCTAGTACTTCAACTATGTACCAAATTAGTGTACATCCATACAAGAAAATATTACTTTTATTAGGCCATGATTTACCTATGAACCGAATTAGTGTATACCCCACACTATAATGCTGACTAATATTTGAACTATAGACATATTTGAAGTATTAATTCTCACAAGAAGCAAAGTCAGTATGTTATAAACCAGTCAATGGCTGAAATTCAGCAATGCAAGTTGGAGAGAAGATCATCACACTCACATTAGGTGGAGCAGGAAAGAGGTATGAGATATTATTTTCTCCTAGAAAGATATCCTTACCTCTTCCTACTATTGTTCAAGCACAAGCAATTGCAAGAATCAAGAAAATAATTTCAAATAATCACTGCAATTTTTTTAATGAACAAAGGCAGCAGAAGAAAGCAGTACCAAAATGGGAAGGCAACAAATCCAATTATTGCTTTGGTGTATTCTGGGTGATATCTTTGGCGACTGTGGTGGCAAAACAGTCAGAGTCTCTTTTCCAGCGGCCATAGGCTCCTTCGTCTTCAATCAGACGATCCCAATTTGAGTATGCATGCGGAAAAGGAATCGAATTTGTTGACGAAGACCTATACATTTGCAATCAATGGCTTGACGAAGACCTAGCAGCGTTACCTCTGTCATTTGTTGACTAAAATCTGTAAATCAAAATACAAATCTAGTTATTAGCGTTCTAACACAAATGACAAACTAAGAAAATAATTTTGATGATTTGAAAATGTAATCGAATTTACCATTATCCGAATAGATAAGAAACGACATGAATGAGAAGAAGAAGAAGGGGCAATGAGAATTGTAACGGCAGGAATGATTGGAATTAATGGAGGCTTTTTAAAGAATATACTAATGGAGAGAGGTGGAACCTATGAAAGAACTGAAGAGTTTTTTCTGAAACGGAAATAATTCTAACCCTATAAAAAAATACTAAAAATTAAAGCATAATAACTTGACACGTGGCGAAAGAATAGAGCATCTAAATTGCCACATGGCGAAAGAATAGAGAGGCACATCCTCCTTTTATATATATAGATTCGTCCATACATACCATTACTTACAAACTCGCGTGACCTTGGTGCTATATCCACTACAAAAAAAGAGGTTTTTAGTATCGGAAAATTGGTATCTGATACATTTTCCAATACTAAATCTTATCATTTAGTATCAACAATAAAACTTGTTGGTCCTGAAAGGAGTATATAACAAGTGTATGGGGGGGAATACACTTGTATGCAAATTCTTTGAAAACTTGATCAAACCAGAGATCAGCAATGTTGTCTTGGACAACTCTGCTGAAGAAGATTAACTCTTCAACGATAATCAAACCACTAAATACTATTGAGTACTTAGTTGAATAACTATCTAATGGAGTTATATGTGCGGAATAGTGGTTGGCCCTTTAAGTTTAGACTCCTTTGGTTTCTGAAATCTCTTGACAGTTTAATGCAATCCAGTTAGTTTCAGGGAACTTGTCCAATACAGTTTTTTGCACAGTCTTTGAATATGTATCTTTTGAAAGATCAGTTTTGTGTGCAGTGTTGAGTGAATGTAAGTACTTGTAAATCAAATCAACACAAGAGGTTATAGTGGTTCAGAGACTCAAGCTCCTACATCCACTTTCCCTGATTTAACAGGATAATTCCTTTACTCTTGGAATTAACTTGTTTTATAGTGCCAAGGTGCACTTGATCAAGAACACCACTCCTTGGTGAATTGATCCCTAGGATGTCTAGAGTCCTAGTACCTTCTTCTCAACTCAGAACTGAACTGTTCTTCTCTCAACAGTCAGCTCCTACCACTTCTACTACTACAACCTTCTCACTTTATCACTTGAAAGAGGTAAGGGTTGAAGTAAGGTTCCAACTAATGAGATATCCTTTACAATGAAGATCAGTGTATAAGGATTAGGATATCTCTCTAAGCTTTGTATGGATATACAATGGTGAACAGCTTAGAAGAAGTGTTTGAAGACTAAGATAGTCTCTTTGAAGGACTTTGAAGCTTCAGAATAATTGCTCAGTTGGATGTAGAATGGATTCTTCAAATGGTCTTCACACTTCTTGTATTTATAGACAATTTTGAGGATTTGCCCGTTGGAGAGGCAGCCCCAAATTGCTATAAATGTCTTCCTTGAGTTCTTCAAACTGGAAGACAGATTCTTGATAGTGACATGTCCTTATTTGGGTAATAAACGGCTGTTAAGACTTTGTCTTCATTCTGCAGCACTTTTCCCAATGTTTGACTTCTTGTTAAGACTTGGACATGGCTTCTGAAGATTGACCCAATGATAGGACAACATTCCTTATCAAATGGACAACTCTCCTTATCACTATCAGCAGTTTTGCTTATCAGCAAAGTTGGCTTGCTCTTCTTCAGATGACTTGGCTCTTTCCCTTTGCTTCACTTAGAATTGATCTCAGCATGATATTGTGAAGTCTTTTAGGGTGTAGTTGTCTTCTTCTCTTCAGCATAGTTGACCTTCAAGCATTAGAACATTTGGTTCGGTTCAAACTTGCTGAGACAACTTTTCTGGGACAACTCTCCTGATCAGCATACTTGGTCTTTTAGCTTCAGAGCTTTTGTTTTCACACAGAGTTAACCTCTCTGGACAACTCTCCTGATCAGAGCATTTGAGTAACCTTGTCCTTTTGAGCTTTACAACCTTGTTTTTGCATGGATACAACCTCTCTGGACAACTCTCCTGATCAAGGCATTTGGTTTTCAATAGAGTATGCTTGTCCTTAGTGTTTGTTCCAGATTTTGAGCCTTGAGGGGACTTGATCTTGATAATCTTCAAAGCATAGGTTCCCCCTCACAATGTGCATCTAATCATCTAAGAGCTGCCTAACATATTAGCTTCTCATCTAGTCTTATACTATGTGTTCTAACACACTTAGAACACAATCATCTTGACTAGGCATGTCTCAGGGGGTTTTGGTATTTAATCAAAACATATCTCATTTTATTCCCAACAATTTCCCCTTTTTTGATGATGCCAAAACCTATACATTTTATGCAAAAGTGACTTGACTACACCTATTACATTTATCTTCAGAAGACATGACTGAGGTCAATTTTCCTGAAAGAAAATGTATTAGTGTACTCACCATTCATGTTGTAAATAGGTTTCAAGAAAAGGCATAGAGAGATTTGTTTTTCAGATCCAAAATATGTTCAACTATCATTCAATTGAAAATCATTACAGCATGTTGATAGTTTGAACAAAAACATATCAGAGCATGAGATATTACAATTAAGCACACATTTATTACAAAAGTATGATATACTCTTAAATCATTCAGCATTTAGACATTTGAGCACATCATATCAGCAGCTTGAGCATCTTCAGATTAGTTGACCAAAACACAAATTAGTAACCAACTTAAGTATTTATCCATTTCAGCATATAAAAGTCAGGAAGACTTAGCCATTTCAGAGATCATCTTCTTTGGGTGGCACAATCCCATATTGTGCCCACACTCTCTTCTTGAGTTCCATGGCTTCCTGGTTGGTTCCTTTGGGTCCAAGGGTCATCTTGTTCAGCTTAAGAATCTCTGTGAACTGCCTTAGGATCCTTGCTTGGTCAATCCATCCATCAAGCTTTGGAGGCATGTAGATGATAGGCTTGGGAGCATTGAGTTCAATTCTTGCAATGTCAGCAGCTGCAAGTAATTGTTGATATAACTCTCTGTAGTATTCTATCATGAACTCAACAAAGGAAGAGTTGGCATCTCCTCCATTCCATCTGTCAATGACATAGTAGTCATAGACAAACTCCATTTTGGCCTCTTCCTATGTATCATTCAGCTGAATTGGCACCCATTTATCCAAATGTGGATATTTGGTGTCCATTGGGACTAGAAGCTGAGGCTTCATCTTGCTGTAAGTTGCTCTCCTTCTTCTTGGTTTCTGAAAATTTGCTCTTCTCTTATCTCTTACTCTTTGTGCTTCATCCATCAAGTCTATTTTTTCTTGGGCCCTCATCATGGCCAGTTTCTGTTGTGTTTCAGGGTCTTTGCCATACCCTTCATGAAACAACTTTGATGGATCATGAGCTAGGACAGTTGTCTTCTTCTTAGGTTCAGGTCCAAATCCTTCAGCAAATAGCTCTTCAATATCTTCAGTGGACTTGGAACCTTCAGCAATGTTGACTATTTCAGAAGACTTTTCCTTTTCAGCAGTTCTGGACTCTTCAGCAGCTTTGGCTTTCTTTGATGTAGGCTCATCATCATCAATTCTGAATTCAGGTGAAAGATCAAGACTGTTAGGAAAGTCTGTAAATGTCTCAACTTGTCTTTTCTTTCCTTTTGCCTTCTTGATCTTTCCTCTAGTTTGGACACCTTCAGCATCTCTGTCCAAACCAGACACCTCACCACCTGGTCTCTGCTGTAACCTAATCCTTTCTTCTTGAGCTGATGCCACTGAATTTTTCAATGCAAGTGCTAGTTGCTCTTCTTCATCCAGTTCTTCCAAATTTAGCACTGCAAGCTCTTTTCCTTTTCCTTCAGCAGCTTTGTCTTTTCCTTTGACTGAACTTCCAATCACCAAGGCACCTTTTGCTCTAGCTCTTTCCCTTTCCCCCTTTTTGGCAGCATCAAAGCACTGGGGCTTTAGCTCACTCATTGTTGTGGCCATTAGGGATTGGGCCTGGTTTAGAGACTTCATTTCCTCCAACAAATATACATTTTCATCATGTATATTTTGCATCCTATCACTGCTCAAGCTAAGAAAAGCAAGAACAGGCTTTATCTTTTGTTGAACAACCTCCTCCAAGGTTTCTTTCAGGGATGTATCCAGTTGGGCTTTAAGGAGCTCAGTGAGGTTGGCCACTGCACCTTCAGCAATGTTGGCCAATATCTCTTGGGAAAATTTTTCAGAGGCTGCTTTCACCATTGCTAGCCTTTGCTCTTCAGCTCTTTTCTTTTGCAGTGCAGTCTTCTTTCCAAGAGCTTGCTTGACAGTTAGCCTGAGAGCCTTGACATTGGCATTATGATTGTTTCTCAGCAACTTTTGTTCCTTCTTGACCTCTTCTGAAATGGATTCCATGGTGGATTTGGCTTTTTGTACTTCAGTGGAAATGGTTTGGAGGCCAGTTTCCACACCACTAATCCTTGCTTCCAGAGTGGGTAGCACAACATCCTCAGAGCCTGTAAGCCTCATTTCTACAGATGCTAGAGTTCTTCCTTGCTCATTCAATGCTCCTGAAGTTTCAGCATGAGCAGATTGCACCTGATGAGCCAAGGAGTCCAATTTCTCTGATTGCATTCCAAGCAAGGCTTGAGCTGAGCTTGTATCTACTTGGATAGGTGCATCTGTTAAGAACTCATCTGCAAAAATTTGGTCAAGAGATATACCTGCAATATTAGACAGATCAAACAGGTTAGGAAATAAACACTCATCACCCTCAATTTCTTTTGTATAAGACTCTAATACATCAACAGTCTTCTTCTCATTTTCAACTTGTTCTTTTCTCCCTTCATAGATAATGTTCTCACTCAAGGAATCAAGCCTCCTTTCATCAAGGGATTCTTGAAGTTCAGATTTGACTTCAAGAATAACCTGTCCTTCCTCACTTATTCCACCCTCATATGGTGGTACACTCACAATCTTAGTTATGACTACCTCTCTTTCATCCATAACTCCCTCTGATTTTTCAATTCTACTTTCCTTTTCAACCCCTTCTCCTAAACCTGCAGCATCTTCACCTTCAACAAGGTTCAAAGGTGGCAGTTGTGAGGAGATCACAGTGCTCATTTCAGCAGCCACTGAGTCATCCTGAATGATTAAGGGCTGATCAGTGTCCAACTCATCTAACACTGAATAGGCCTTAATCAAACTAGCCTCTAACATAAGAACCTCAACATCTTTAGGCTGTGCCTTGGGTTCAGAAAAACCTTCATTGGCAGATGTGTCTTTGGTTGTGTTACCACCCTTGGTCAACACCTCCGATGATACAGAGCCTTTCCTATGGTAGGTTCTAGGAGGGTTTGAGAGTCTATCTGCTACAAAAGACTTGGGTTGAGAGGGTTCAGAGAGGTTGGCTTGAGGGGTTTCAGGAGGGTTGGGATTTGAAGGGTTTGAAGGATCATCAGGGGAATCATCATCATTTGAGCTACTGTCAGGGTGTTTAATGCCCTTAACTTTTCTCTCTTTCTCCTCAATGATCTTCTCAGCTACCAATTTTGCAAAATCTTCCTCATCAGTGAGGAATCTTGTTTTCATCACTCCAGCAAAATGTAGCAATCTGCTCTCCTCCACTTGCCACCAGTTTGCACCCTTATCTTGGATGACTTGTGATATTTCCATCAAGGTTTTGTCTTTTACATCCACAAGCATCCTTAAATCATGAAATATCTTCTGAATTCTTGGAAATTCAGCAAGTTGTGGATACAAACTGTCCACAGTGGCCTTAGCTCAACCTCTAAGCATACTTTCATAAGTATACTCCTCCTCATTCTCATTTGATGGAGAACTTTGGGCTATAGGGGAGTGGGCTGTGGTTTCATTAATTGCAGCTTCAGGCAAGTTAAGTTCAGGAGGGTTGGCTTCAGAAAGATTAGGCTCAAATGAAGGTACTTCAGTTGCTTTAGAGAGCAATGAATCTGAAGGGGCTTTGCTCAGGGGAGTTGGCTCATTGAGTGCATGTTCTAAAAGCTTTGAGTAATTGAGCATGGATGAGTCCAGGGGAGACAGGAGTCTTGTCTCATCTACTGCTAAATCTGCAAGCACATCAATGCCACTTCTTTGCACACTCCCTTCTGGAGAATATCTCTTAGTGAGATCTACAGGGGTTATGGGTTGGTTGGAAGGGGTAACATGGGTTTCAGGGGAGTTGGGCTCAGGATTCTGAATTTCAGGGATGTTGACCTCTTTTGGTTGACGTTCAGGGACTTTGGATTCTGGAGTTCCAGAACCAGATGAGCTAGTCCTTGACTTGGATTTGGTCCTGCTTTTAGCTCTGCTCTCTCTTAGAGCCAATTGAAGAGACCTTTCTTCCTGAAGCTCCAACACTTTCTCAGTAGGCTTGGCCCTTCTCTTGCTAGCCCTACTGCTCCCACTGCCTTCACCATCCTTCTTAGGGACAACTTCCCTGATCCTCTTATCACCCTTGTGTTTTTGCCTTGTTTCATTATATTTCAGCCTCAACTCTTCTGAGTGGTCAGAAGGCACACTTACTTCCTCTTCTGCCACTTCATCAACTTCAGCTGATGCTCCTGAGGCTTCTCTTGAAGATAATTGAGACATTTTCCTTGTTTTGACAGCCCTGACCTTGGTTCTCTTCTTCATCTTAGGCTTTTCTTCAACCTTTTCTTCAGCAGGTTTGGCCATAAGCATCCTCCTTTGCTCAGTTTTCTTGCTGAGCTTCCTAAACAGAATCTTTTGGGCTGGGAGGGGCTTTGCAAAGGTTTGCATCTGAGAATAATGGGAGAATCTTTCAATCAACAAGCTTGCCCTTGTGCCATACTTGAGTTTCCCTTCTAGCACAACCTTGTTGTGGGCCTTCACCTTAAATTTGGCTTTTTCCTTCATCATCTCAGTCATGATGAAGGTCCTCCAATCAAACTTGATGCCTTTGTCACTAGCATCAATAACTGCAGCCATAATTCTGATTCTTGGATGGCTGACTTGCTCCAAGCTTCCAGTATTGCTCAGGAGACTCTTTGCAACTACCTCAAAGAGGTTGAGAAATTTTGGCTTGAGAGTCTTCTTGTTTTGTGTTGAAGAGATGGGGCCTGGAACCAGAAGCCATTCTTGTGCTATCTCATGTTCATGATCAGCACCATAATATTCAGGATTCCTTCCCTCAGAAGGCAATCCAAAGGCTCCTTCAAGATCTTCTGAAGAGAATTTCACTCTATGAAATCTCTCTTCCTCTTCTCCCTCTACAAAATATGAAAGCTTTGTAGAGATTTCACCATCTTCAGGCTTACCTCTCCACTTGAGAAAGGCAAAGAACTCAGCCATGTAGCTTTCCAAACAGGAGCTTGGTCTTTCCTCCATAAATTTTTGCAAACCAGCTCTCCTTAACCATCTCAGGGTTGGCTTAATCTCAGGATCTTCACTTTCAAAGGATACTATTGGCTCAAAGTGAAGACTGTTTTTGTTGCTCAAGTAACCAAAATCAAGGTCTAGAGCCTTGTTGGAGAAGTCAATAATCATCTCTGGTCTAACTTTGGGAGCCATTGAAGGTTACAGAGAAAAATTTGAGAGAGATTGAGAGAGTTTGAAGAAAATTTGAGCTAGGGTTTCGAATACTTGGGAAGAAGTGTTTGTGGGGGTCTTAAGACTTGTGAATATTCTAAAAAGAATGTTTGTCAATGAGTTGGTGAAGTCTTGGTGTAATTCAAAGGTAAACAAAAGTGGAAATCAAAATGGACGGCTAGGATTGTCTTCAGAGGAGTTGTCTTATTTTGATCCAATGGTCAATAACCAATATAACAGTGAAAAACTGTTTTATTCAAAACGTGGGTGGAGTTTTAATGTTAGTTTAAGGCTGGGAGTTTTTTGAGATAGATCATGTCCCAAAAAGTTTAATGCAAACAAGAGTTAAATCTTGGCATTTAATGCATGGAAAGTGACCTTTTGGGTGGGAGACAAATTAAATCCCAAAAAGGTGAAATCTGAATTTTCAATGGGACACATTTCGAAATAGACAATGATCACCCAAAATAGGTGCTTATCAGACCAAGATTTGGTTTGATAGCTAGGACAACTTATCTGACCCTACTAGGACAAGTGTCCTGAAAAGATGTGGACAACTGTCCTGAAATCCAATGGACAAGTGTCCTGAAGAAGTAAGGTCAACTTTTCTGAATTTCAGTAGACTTGTCCAAGTCTGCTGAAGTTTGAATTTAGTTCCCCCTTAAAGAATGAACTCTTTTTGACTCATTTGTCCAACTTCCCTGGATCAAGAAGACCCAACTCTGCTGTTAATTCCAGAAACCTTGCTTCTGCAAGTGGCTTTATCAATATATCAGTTTTTTTATGATCTGTGTGGATCTTTACCAACTTGATATCCTTCTTCTCCACATGATCTCTAATGAAGTGATGCTTGATGTCCACATGTTTGCATCTTG
Source organism: Galeopsis tetrahit (assembly GCA_963675135.1). NCBI lineage: Eukaryota > Viridiplantae > Streptophyta > Magnoliopsida > Lamiales > Lamiaceae > Galeopsis > Galeopsis tetrahit. The sequence continues at coordinate 22,064,038 of OY776120.1, read as the reverse complement.
TGTGCAATACAGGATTCTGTGATATGGCAATAGCACTGTTATTGTCACAGAATATTGGCACTTCAGTAGAGTTGACTTTGTAGTCTCTAAGTTGTTGTCTTAGCCAAAGGATTTGAGCACAACAACTTCCAGCAGCAACATATTCAGCTTTAGTGGTGGAAGTAGCCACTGTATTTTGCTTTTTGGAGAACCAAGATATGAGTTTGTTGCCTAAGAATTGACAAGTTCCTGAAGTGGATTTTCTGTCAATTCTACATCCTCCATAATCAGCATTTGAGTAGCCAGTTAACTCAATGTTGTCATCAGCAGGATACCAAAGGCCTAGATTTTCAGTGCCTTTGAGATACCTCAAGATCCTCTTTGCAGCCTCAAGGTGGCTTTTCTTAGGATTTGCTTGAAACCTTGCACAAACACCTACTGCAAAGGTGATGTCAGGTCTGCTGGCAGTGAGATAGAGGAGTGAACCAATGATTCCTCTATACTCAGTGGAGTTGGTTGGAACACCACTCTCATCAGGATCCATCTTCCAATTTGTGTTCATTGGGATCCTTACTGGCTTGCTTGATGTACACCCAAATTTCTTGATCATTTCTCTGGTGTACTTGGCTTGGTTGATGAAGATTCCTTCTTTTGATTGCTTGACTTGTAGACCCAAAAAGAAGTTCATCAACCCCATCATGGACATTTCAAACTTGCTTTGCATGAGCTTGGAGAACTTCTCACACAGCTTCTCATTAGGGGATCCAAAAATTATGTCATATACATAAATTTGGACAAGCAAGATGTCCTCTCCTTCAGAGATTCTGAAGAGTGTTCTGTCCACAGTTCCCTTGGTGAATCCATGATCCAAGAGGAATTGTGACAGTGTATCATACCAAGCCCTAGGGGCTTGCTTGAGTCCATATAGAGCCTTCTTCAGTCTGTATACTTGGTTTCCAACCTCAAAACCTGGTGGTTGCTCCACATAGACTTCTTCTTTCAAGACTCCATTCAGAAAGGCACTCTTGACATCCATTTGGTACACTTTGAACCTCTTGTGGGCTGCATAGGCTAGGAAGAGCCTTATTGCTTCTAGCCTTGCCACAGGTGCAAAGGTCTCATCATAGTCAATGCCTTCATGCTGGCAATAACCTTTTGCCACTAGTCTTGCTTTGTTTCTGACAATCACATCATTCTCATTCTTTTTGTTCTTGAACACCCACTTGGTTCCAATAACATCTTGATGTGAAGGTCTATCAACCAGCTCCCATACTTCATTTCTGGTGAATTGGTTGAGTTCTTCCTGCATTGCTGTGATCCAATTTGCATCCTGAAGTGCTTCATCAATGTCTTTTGGTTCCTGATCTGACAAGAAACAACAGAACATAGCACTTTCACCATGAAACCTTTTGGTTTTGACTCCTATACTTGGGTCACCAAGTATCAGATCAGTAGGATGGTCATACAACCAAGTCCTTATTTTTCTGATCCCTTCAGTAGAGTTGTCCTCTACTAAGGTTAAGTCACCAGTGTTATAGAATTCAGGATAATTGATTACAGGATCTAATTCAGGATCATAATCAGGGGTGTTGTCCTCAATGTCAGGAACATTGGTATTTTCAACATTTTGAGTTCCCCCTTGATTATTTGACCCATTAACTACCTCAGCAGGAACTGCTTCTTCATTGGTAGTTGTTACCTGGATGTGAACTGGGATTGGCTCATTCAGTTCACCATTTCCATCAGTGGGGTCTGTCTCAGGAAGGTTGCCTTCAGGATTGTTGTCCAATGTGAATTTTTCAGGCAGGTTGGCTTGGACTACATCTATGAATTCAGTGTCTTTGTCTTTTAGGCTCAGTCTGGTTGTCCTCTGTGTGATTTCTTCAGGTTCCAAATTATCATTCCTGATCTCAAAGATAGATTCATCAAACACAACATGAGGTGTTTCTTCCACTATAAGGGTTTTCTTGTTGTAGACTCTGAAAGCTTTACTGATTTCAGAGTATCCAAGAAATACTCCCTCATCAGCTTTGCTATCAAAGGCTTTCAACTGTTCTTTCCCATTATTGTGAATGAAACATTTACAACCAAATATATGAAAGTATGACACTTTAGGCATTCTTCCTTTCCAGAGTTCATAAGGGGTTTTGCCTTGCCCCTTAGTGATCAAACATCTATTTTGAGTATGGCATGCAGTGTTTATAGCTTCAGCCCAAAACCTCTTAGGTAAATTTGAATCAACAATTAGGGTTTCGCCCAAAACCTATTTTAAAGTTCTATTCCTTCTTTCTGCAACTCCATTTTGCTGAGGAGTTCTAGCTGCTGAGGTTTCATGAGCTATCCCATTAGATGAGCAATACTCATTGATGTATGAATTTATGAACTCAGTGCCTTTATCAGATCTTATCTTGATAATGCTAAGGTTTTTCTCATTTGACAGTCTCTTTAGGAGTTCAGGTAGTTTGACTTGTGTTTCCTTCTTATTAAGGAGAAATACTACCCATGTGAACCTAGAGAAGTCATCTACTACAACCAATGTGTATTTTCTACCATTTATGCTTGAAGGGGTGATTGGTCCAAACAGATCCATGTGAAGAAGTTCAAGTACCCTTTCAGTAGAAATGACTGGTTTACCTTTGAATGAGGCTTTAATCTGTTTTCCTTCTTGACATGGCTTACACACATGTTCTTTAATGAAAACCTCATTAGGCAGTCCTTTAACTAATGCATTTCTAGCAAGTTTATTCATTGATTTGAAGTTCAGGTGGTTTAGCCTCTTGTGCCATAACCAACTTTGTTCACTAGTACTCTTAGCAATGAAGCATGCAGCATTAGTAGATTTGTCCCAGTCTGCAAAATACACATTTCCTTTCCTAGTCCCAGTCAATAGAGTTTGTTGAGTTTTATCCTTGATTAAACATTTTCCACTTGAGAACTCAACATTGAAATCTTTATCACAGAATTGACTGATACTTAGGAGATTATATTTGAGACCAGCTACATAAGATACATTGGTTACTTTGATGTTACCAATCATCAAAGTACCATAACCTTTTGTTGTTGCTTGAAGAGCTGTCTCCAAAGGTGACATTTGGGCCTTCTTTTTCAATAAAATCAGTGAGGAGTTCCTTGTTTCCAGTCATGTGTCTTGAGCATCCACTGTCAAGGTACCATGCTGTCTTTTTGCTCATACTCCTCTTCTTGTGGCCCATTGGTACCTGCAATTAGATAGGTTTAGGTACCCTTTGAGTTTTGGGTCCTGAGAGGTTAGCTGTACCTTTTGGAACCCAAACTTGCCTAATTACCCTGATTGATTCAAGGTGGCTAAGTTATTTTCCTTGTGCATTAATATACACTGTCTTTCCCTTAAATGTCTTGGGGAAAGTAGGTGTAAATGTGTTAACTCTGTAAGTTTCAGGGGAGTTGTCAATTCTCCTGAACTTATGAGTTCCTTGTGCAGCTTGATGAAATCTTTGAGGAAAGGCATTTTTATGTCCATTACCCTTTGGCATGAAGGGTTTTGGTTGTCTCATTTTATTCTGACCTTGAGGATAGTTGTCCTTAGGTCTATTCAGCTGAGGCTTTCTCAAATGAGTTGGCCTAGGCTGATTATACCTTGGATAACTCCTCTGAACATTGTTCAGTAGAGTTGCCCTTCCATTGGGTCTACTCTGCTGACCAACATTCCTCTTGTGTTCAGGGGCTTTGACCTTTTCCAAAGGTTTGAGCCTAGTCTCCTGAAGCACTTGAGTAGGCATTTCAGTTAATTTGCCCTTTCCTTTGTTCAGTGGCTGAATTATTTCATTTTCAGCTTGTTGTGCCACTGATTTGACAAAGATTTTCTTAGTGTTACTTGTAGAGGCAACACTAAGACAAGGTGAAGATTGAAATGGATCAAAACCTAATCCACTTCTTTGAGCCATAGGTCTCTGATAACTCTGAATTTCATCTATTGCCCTAGAGGATTTGTTCAAAGCAGACATCTTTAATTTCAGGCTCTCTTCACTTGATTTAAGAATATCATATTCATGTGAGAGGTTTTCAAACTTGGCATTTAGAATTTTTAGTTCAGAGTCTTTTCTCTTCTGAGAGAGGAGTTGATCATCAATCTCTCTTTGTTGGTCAACTATCCTGAGATTTGCTTCCTTAAGCTCTCTCAAGACTTGTTGATACAACTCAGTAGATTTGACATCAACAGCTGCCTCAAAGTGTTTGGTAAGTTCAATAGCCAATCTTTCATTTTCTCTCACACAATTATCATGAAATTCTTGTAATCTAGTGAAATCTTCCATCAACTTCCCATAGGAAAGTTTCAAGTTAACTTCACTAGTGTTTTGTGAGATGAATGATGGTGAACTAGAAGTGGAGGATACCTCATCATCCTCAAGAGCCATGTTGCACACATCATCATCATCATCACTGTTTGAGAACAGTCCATCAGAGGAGTTGAAGCTTTCAGCACTATCAGATCCTTCACCAGCCATCATGGCTTTTCTATTGGTGAACTTTTTGTCTCTTTTAGCTTGCCTCTCTCTTCTTTCTTTAGAGCTCAATTCAGGGCAGTCATACTGAAAGTGCCCTTTCTTCTTGCAATTGTAGCATAGGTCTTCATCATCATCCTTCTTGGATTCATCTCTTCCTTTTAATGATGAAGGGTCAGCTCTACTGGACCTTCTCCTATAAGAGTACTTGTCCTCTGATCTTTTCTCTTCAGGTTTTTTGTCCTTGGCCTGGTCTTTAGGGGAGTTGTATCTTCTCCTGAATTTGTTGTCTTGGTAGAATTTCTTGTATCTACCAAACCTTGTGTTGAGCTTGTCAAATCTTCTAGCCATCAAGGCTAGTTCCTCCTTCATTTCAGTCTTTGAGACTGACTTTGATGATCTGGGAGTGGGTTGCATTTCAGGTTCAGCAACTTTGGCCTTGAATGCCACTCCCTTAGTAGGATTTGAAGGTTCCTCAACAGGCTTTCTTCTATTGAGGTCAAACTCATAGGCTTTGAGTTCTGAGAAGATTTGTTGCATGGGCATGGAGGAGAGATCTTTGGTATTCTGCATCATCACAGCATAGACATCCCACTTTTGAGTGAGACTTCTCAAGATCTTCAATCCAACTTCTCTCCTGGAGTACACCTTGCCTAATGAGTTGATTTCATTCATCACATCAGTGAATCTACCAACAAACTTGTCAATGGACTCATCAGCTTCCATTGAGAATTGCTCAAACTTTTGCACAACAACTTGGAGCTTGTTCTCCTTGATCTTTTCTGTACCCTCACACATCTCAGCAAGAGTATCCCAAATTTCTTTGGCTGTGGTGCAGTGGTAGACTCTACCCATGACTGCATCTGGAATTGTTTGGTAGAGGGTGTTCATGGCAAGATAATTCAGATTATCTTTCCTCTTTTCATCAGCAGTGAAGTCATCCTCATCTTTGGGAATCAGTTCCCTTATATCTGCTCTTTGTTCATCTGTCACCCTGGGGTTAGTTTGAGTAAAAACAAAAGGTCCTCTTGTGATTACCCTTAACATGTCAGTGTGAAGAGATGCAAGATGAGCCCTCATTCTAATTTTCCAGAAATCATAATTGTCTATTGAAAACATGGGCAATTTATGATGTGAAATGTGATTGACTGGATTTGTGGCCATGTTGTCCAATCCTTGAACAGCAGGTGGAGGAACAGCATTGTTGTTGGCCATATCTCAAGAATATGCAGTTAGTCAACAAATAATAGATTTCAGAAAAAGATCAGTTCAGTGACCACACAGATAAGTGAGTTTTTGAAAATCAAGATGGATTTTCAGAAGTAGTGGTCTTTGAACCCCTGCTCTGATACCACTTGTTGGTCCTGAAAGGAGTATATAACAAGTGTATGGGGGGAGGGAATACACTTGTATGCAAATTCTTTGAAAACTTGATCAAACCAGAGATCAGCAATGTTGTCTTGGACAACTCTGCTGAAGAAGATTAACTCTTCAACGATAATCAAACCACTAAATACTATTGAGTACTTAGTTGAATAACTATCTAATGGAGTTATATGTGCGGAATAGTGGTTGGCCCTTTAAGTTTAGACTCCTTTGGTTTCTGAAATCTCTTGACAGTTTAATGCAATCCAGTTAGTTTCAGGGAACTTGTCCAATACAGTTTTTTACACAGTTTTTGAATATGTAACTTTTGAAAGATCAGTTTTGTGTGCAGTGTTGAGTGAATGTAAGTACTTGTAAATCAAATCAACACAAGAGGTTATAGTGGTTCAGAGACTCAAGCTCCTACATCCACTTTCCCTGATTTAACAGGATAATTCCTTCACTCTTGGAATTAACTTGTTTTATAGTGCCAATGTGCACTTGATCAAGAACACCACTCCTTGGTGAATTGATCCCTAGGATGTCTAGAGTCCTAGTACCCTCTTCTCAACTCAGAACTGAACTGTTCTTCTCTCAACAGTCAGCTCCTACCACTTCTACTACTACAACCTTCTCACTTTCTCACTTGAAAGAGGTAAGGGTTGAAGTAAGGTTCCAACTAATGAGATATCCTTTACAATGAAGATCAGTGTATAAGGATTTGGATATCTCTCTAAGCTTTGTATGGATATACAATGGTGAACAGCTTAGAAGAAGTGTTTGAAGACTAAGATAGTCTCTTTGAAGGACTTTGAAGCTTCAGAATAATTGCTCAGTTGGATGTAGAATGGATGCTTCAAATGGTCTTCACACTTCTTGTATTTATAGACAATTTTGAGGATTTGCCCGTTGGAGAGGCAGCCCCAAATTGCTACAAATGTCTGCCTTGAGTTCTTCAAACTGGAAGACAGATTCTTGATAGTGACATGTCCTTATTTGGGTAATAAACGGTTGTTAAGACTTTGTCTTCATTCTGCAACACTTTTCTCAATGTTTGACTTCTTGTTAAGACTTGGACATGGCTTCTGAAGATTGACCCAATGATAGGACAACATTCCTTATCAAATGGACAACTCTCCTTATCACTATCAGCAGTTTTGCTTATCAGCAAAGTTGGCTTGCTCTTCTTCAGATGACTTGGCTCTTTCCCTTTGCTTCACTTAGAATTGATCTCAGCATGATATTGTGAAGTCTTTTAGGGTGTAGTTGTCTTCTTCTCTTCAGCATAGTTGACCTTCAAGCATTAGAACATTTGGTCCGGTTCAAACTTGCTGAGACAACTTTTCTGGGACAACTCTCCTGATCAGCATACTTGGTCTTTTAGCTTCAGAGCTTTTGTTTTCACACAGAGTTAACCTCTCTGGACAACTCTCCTAATCAGAGCATTTGAGTAAACTTGTCCTTTTGAGCTTTACAACCTTGTTTTTGCATGGATACAACCTCTCTGGACAACTCTCCTGATCAAGGCATTTGGTTTTCAATAGAGTATGCTTGTCCTTAGTGTTTGTTCCAGATTTTGAGCCTTGAGGGGACTTGATCTTGATAATCTTCAAAGCATAGGTTCCCCCTCACAATGTGCATCTAATCATCTAAGAGCTGCCTAACATATTAGCTTCTCATCTAGTCTTATACTATGTGTTCTAACACACTTAGAACACAATCATCTTAACTAGGCATGTCTCAGGGGGTTTTGGTATTTAATCAAAACATATCTCATTTTATTCCCAACAAAACTATTGATACTACTTGCATACTTGGTATGAAAAGATAAATTTTTTATACCAATAATTTTATTGCATCCGTTATTTTTTGATACTAAAATTATTTTAGCATCAAATTTTTTTTATTGATACTACTAATTTTTTGCATCAAATAATTTTTCGATACTACTTATCATTGGTATTGAAAATTTAATTTTTGATACTATTAATTTTACTTATAGTATTAGTAATTGTTTTCTTGATACAACTTATTTTTTGTATCAAATATTTTTTTGATACTACTTATCATTGGTATCGGAAATTTAATTTTTGATAATATTAATTTAATTTTTAGTATTAGTAATTGTTTTATTGATACCACTTATTTTTTGTATCAAATTTTTTTTTTGATACTACTTATCATTGGTGTCGGAAATTTAATTTTCGATACTATTAATTTTATTTTTAGTATTAGTAATTATTTTATTGATACCAATTATTTTTTGTATCAAATATATTTTTTGATACTACTTATCAGTAGTGTCAGAAATTTATTTTTCGATACTATTAATTTTATTTTTGGTATTAGTAATTGTTTTATTGATACCATTTATTTTTTGTATCAAATATTTTTTTTGATACTACTTATCATTTGTGTCGGAAATTTAATTTTCGATACTATTAATTTTATTTTTAGTATTATTAATTTTTTTATTGATACCACTTATTTTTTGTATCAAATATATTTTTTGATACTACTTATCATTGGTGTCGGAAATTAAATTTTCGATACTATTAATTTTATTTTTAGTATTAGTAATTATTTTATTTATACCACTTATTTTTTGTATCAAATATATTTTTTGATACTACTTATCATTGGTGTCGAAAATTAAATTTTCGATACTATTAATTTTATTTTTAGTATTAGTAATTGTTTTATTGATACTACTTATTTTTTGTATCAAATATATTTTTTGATACTACTTATCATTGGTGTCGGAGGTTAAATTTTGAATACTATTAATTTTATTTTAAGTATTAGTAATTGTTTAATTGAAACCACTTATTTTTTGTATCTAATAGTATTTTTTTTTGATACATTTATTTTTTCGGTATTAATTATCTTGAATAATTTTATAACATCCATCATTTTTATACTATTACTTATTTTAGTAGTATTAAAATTTATTTATTTATATTAATTATTTTAATATTATTTATTTACTGATACCATTTATATTTTAATATTTTTTTAGTAGTATTGATTATTAGTATCAGATATATTTAAAAATAAATATCTGATACCAATTGCTAACTATTTGGTCTGCTCTTTTCAGTCCTTCTCCTGAACGAAAGCAATATCTTCTTCCCCAAACCCACCCCCTTCCATTCGAAGAAAAGAAAAAAGGGAAAAAACCACCCCTTTCAATGTGTGCGATTTACACACAGTGAGGTTCTTCCTCAGTCACGGCCGCCGCGCCTGGCCGTCTCTGTCCTCGGCCTCGCTGCCCACGCTCAGTCACAGCCGCTCAGCCAGGCTATCTCCTCGGCCGCGGCGCTCCAGGTCGCATTCCACGGCCATCGGCCGCCTCACCTCGAGACGCGGCTCACTCGCCGTGCCTCAACTGTCTCGTTCGGTCACCGGCCGCGCTGTCGCCGCAGGCCCCTGATCTGACGTTGTCGCCCTCTTCAGGCCATCCAGGGCCCTCCGACCAGCCGCGGCCCTCTCTTTGACCATCTCTCGCAGAATTGAAGTTTTAGTTAGCTTGTAAGTCGGGATACCAGTATTTACATTATATATAATTCAAAAATTGCAAATTAATTCACCTTTTTTAACCTAGTGTGATAGATTGCCAATGTTTGTACATGACTAAGTTTATTTACTTAAATAATGTATTGAGTTTGTGGAATAATAATGTGTTATATTTTTTTCTAAAGGATAAGCAAACTTTCATTGCACTGTTTCTTGTATCTAAATGTTTTTAACCTAATGTGATAGATTGCCAATGTTTGTACATGGATACTTATGACTAGGTTTATTTACTTGGTGGTAATGTTCAGATTGAGTCATTTACTTGGTTGTAATCTTAATATGAGATAAATGAATCAAATAAGGTTTCATGTATTTCATCTGCTTGCTTTGTTAATTGTAAATAATGAGTTACTTATGCTATTGTATGAGTACAAATATTTTCAATAATCTCTTCTGAATCTTTTTGTTTTTTCTAGCTTCCTCTTTATAGTTTATTGTTCTTGTTTCTCTTTCTATAACATATGTTTTTTGGTTAATATGTTGGCAGATTATTATAATTGAGGTAAAACTAGCCTTTTGTGACTGTTGAGACAATAATAGAAAAAAGCTATACTAGTGTCGTTGAGGTATGATTGAATTCAACTTTAGGTTGCATTCTTAATTAGCGTATTGAGTTTGTGGAATAATAATGTGTTATATTTTTATTTAAATGATAAGCAATACGTTGCAGTGTTTCATGGATTTAAATGCTTTTGGTATGGATTTTCAGTACTTCTGTTTTCATTAGTATTGTTTAAGACAATTAAGGCATTATATTGGTGATACATGTATCTGCAAACTATGAAGTACACTGTATAGTTCAGCTACTTAACTCTAATTATTTTTTTAAAATGTCGCAACCGAAACACATTAGTACTTGTATAATTTGAACGATGGACATTATAATTATATATGGTAGTACAACCGTAATAGCAATACCAATATCAGAAGTAACTTGGATGTTCTGATCACTGTGACATTGAAAGACAAGATGCTTGTATTTTCAGATATGACCTGATATCATTCTTGATTACTATCATTTACCCTCCATCTGATCTGCTTAACATTTTTTATATCAGAATAGTTATCCTTGTGCTAATAGCCTTGGCAATGTAAAGGAGAGTATATCCTAGTTTAAATAGCTCAGACATCTCACCATAATTGCTTCTCTGAATCAACAGGACCTTAATGAGTGTATTTGATTTCCTGCAACGTGTCGCATTAATTGAAGGTTCTTCATATGGATCATATATGTACATTAAATAATTTTACTCAAAACCTAGTGCAATGAGAGCACAATTTAAACCTAGCAAAATTTATTTTACTTTATTTGAACATTTCCGTGCTTGGAAATTGTGTTTGTAAACTATTTCTTTTATTTTGGGCTATCTTTTTAAAGGTTCAAAGATGGCAAGGTCAAGCAGAACTGGCTTCTGCACCCAATTGTAGAAAGCATTATTTTTAACCATTTCACATTTATTGATTCTAATTAAAAAAACAATAACATAATAAAAGCATAAGAAATATTTAGAATGTTGGGTTTGATATCTTATTACTACATATATAAGAGGTTGAGTAATAAATTATGAAAAAAAAAATCAATAACATATAACAATTTCATGCAAAATAAATTTCACGTGAATAAAACATGTAGAACACAGAACACTCAAATAAGTTGTTCATGGTCATGATAGTATAAAAACAAAATTAACATTGGTCAAACAAATTATAGAATTTAACTCTATTTACACGACTTAAATATAAATTGTACATCAAGCTATGAATTTTATTGTGTTAATATTGTTTTAAATATTTAAAAGAATCACATTTCAAATTTTACATTTCTAAACAATTTAATGGTTTCTGGGAAATAAGTGTTTTTTATACATTTGTACTATAAATCTTGAGGGTTGATACTTATCACATATAAACATCATAAAAAATTGATAAAACAATATTGTCAACAAATATCTAACCTATATGCATTCCAAATTTTTGGTATCACATATTTTGTAAACTACAATAGATGAAAAGGTAAATAGTATCATTTTTGTCAAATTAATGACGATGAAAACGAATATGAACCAAAATAAAAATTGAAACACCCACACTTCCTCTAATTTATTGTTCTTATAACCTACAAATTACTACACATAATAACCTTAAGAAAGGGCAACTGAAAGTAATAAAAATAAGTATTAACCAATAAGAGTAATAATCAATACCACTATATAAACAAGCCATTTGACGTAACACTCAACTACACCCGAAGCAATTTCAACTAACATTAGAATATTACTGCTAGAAGGAGCAAAAATGGCTTATTCTTTGAAACGAATGCTTCTAATTGTTCTCATTCTCTCTACTGCAATTCCCATTTCATTTGGTCATAGAGATATTTCAGAATACGAAAGTGACTGGGAAGATTATTCAGATCCTGAAAATGGCGATGGAGATGATTCAGTCTCAAGAAATGACGGAGGAAATGATTCGGAAATCACGCATTACCTGAGAGATCTCTGCTCAGATACCAAAAAGTCAAAGCAGTGCTGGAAAATCATTAAACTCGAGATAAACAGGTTCACTGACCGGATAGTCGGAACGTCGCAAGTGTTGTAATTGACCTGGCCATAGAAAAATCTCATGAAATCAATGATAATCTTAACCAACTTCGCAGTGATTCAAAAGACGATTCATTGAAAGACAAGTACAGAGAGTGCTCGAAAAATTACAACGACGCTAACCACAAACTGGAAATCGCGAAGAGAAACTTGGATTCCGATGATTATCGAAGAATTAAACAACGTGTGGAGGATGTTGCAAAGGAATTAAAGAGCTGCAAGCATCAATTTGGAAAAAAATCATTCGACCCAGCCCATATTAGAGACAGGAACAAGGAATTTGGACGGTATGTGGAGATTGTTAAGGCTGTGACAAAGCGTTTTGTGAGGCAAAGCGATAACAATAATGCCCAGAAGACTCAATCTAATTAATACTTTAGAATTAAAATTTTAGTGGAACTTTTATTTTTAAAACAATATGTTATTTAGGAAATTAATATTATATTGAAATATTTTTATTTTCCAATTAACAGTTTTTTTTTTTACGAAACCATAACATACTAAGAGAACATAATAATTTATTCATTCAAAGGGAGAAATCTTTATTTTTCACCGTTTACAAAATTTAATAGATTAAGGATATTATTAATTAACACATAAAATGCATTGAACAATACTCATGTTCAACACGATTTTTCAAATCAATAAATATAACACATACAAAAAATCTAAACCCATAGTCGTCAATATATATATTAAATTAAAACTGACAAATTACGCGAATGCAAATACTATCTACTAATACAGATGCATATATGATCCTACAAACATGAGTTTTTATCCTCCTTCAACCAGTTGAGTAACATCAAGACATGGAAGGTGGTCCTCCACGAATAATTTACATCTTAAAGACAACCAAGTCCAAGAAAAAACATAAGTGTATTATTGAAGAGTGCGAAGTTTATAAAAATCAGAAAGGCAAAATCAGACTGGAATAAAATTATACATCGATTTCGTTCTAAGCCTATTGGGCTCATTAAGTTATCCCAAAGCCTCATTAGCAAGTGGATTCGTTATCTACCTATTATCTCACATGAATCGCGCCCAACTTTTTATATTTGGTTGACCAAACAAAAATGTAATTGTTGGTCCTTGGTGGAGTATAACACAAGTGTATGGGGGGGGGGGAATGCACTTGTGTATGCAAATTCTTTTTCTTTTTGACAAACTGGTCTATCAGGCAAGTTGTCTCACAACTGGCCTGAGTGTGAACTTTGATAGATACTTGTCCTACTGATTACTATTGAGTGATCAGTTGGCTAAATATCTAAAAGAGTTGCTAAGTGCGGAATGTGGTTGGCATTTGACTTAAAGAAATACTCCAAGTTAATTTCTGAAAAGATGCAGGTTATCAGGGACTTTGTCCAAAACATATTTTCTTACTTACTGAGTTATGCTTCTTTAAAATATGTTTGAATGTAAGTGAAATAAGGAATGTAGTAAGTAAATGGCACACAAATTTATAGTGGTTCAGAGACTCAAGCTCCTACATCCACTTTCCCTGATTGAACAGGATAATTCCTTCTCAATGGAATTAGCTTGTTTTATAGTGCCAAGGTGCACTGATCAACAACACTCCCTTAGTGTTTTGATCCCTAGGATAACTTGAGTCCTAGTGCTCAATCTCTCTGAGTTAAGACTGTGTTTCACACTAACAGTCCTTAACTCCTCACTTCTACAACAAACTCTCTCTTCACTTAATGAGATAAGGGTTTGAGGTTTGGTTCCAACTAGTAGAGATATCCTTTACAATAAGAACAGTGTAAAGGCTTAGGATATCTCAATGCTAAGCTTTGGATGTTTACAAAGATTGGCTTAGCTAAAGAGAAGTGATTCAGGAAACTTGGGATTCTTAGAGAACAGCTTGGTTTCCTTTTGAAAGCTTGATGATAGTTTGATAGCTTGTAGTTGGATGTTGAATCCTTTGATCACTTCTGTATTTATAGGAAAATTTGAGCAACTAACCGTTGGAGGGATAGCATTTCAAACTTGTCTATTTGCAGCACCATTGAAACGGCTAAGAAGCTTGGCATCCTTTTATCCACTGTGTAAAAGGGCTCTTCAATGGTTGCTTGAATGAATGTGTTGACTTCTGACAAATGCGGCTGAGAAGACTTGTGTCAGTTTCCAATTTTGCACATTGTCCTAGGTTGATTTGTGGCAAACTCTATACACAACCAACGGTCAGATGGGACAAGCTCCCTGAACATTCCTGCTGCAGTTTAGAATGTTTTAGCATTCATTCAATGCTTCACTCTTTAATGCTCTAAGTCTTCAATGCTTGTTTCAGGCATGATTGGCAATAAATGCTTCATTGAATGTGTCTTTTGCATTCAATGCTTTTGATCATTTGTACTTCAACTGTCTTGATCTTTTGCATTTATGAACACAGCTTTATTGTTCTTGATCTCTTCAGCTCAGTTGTCCATTTGATCAGCCTGTCTTGAATGGATCAGCAACTTTGTCCTATAGACCTATCAAGCTGCCTAACATTCCAGCTTTGGACAACTATCCTGATCTCTAAAATCTCATAACATTTCTGAGATTTTTACTTAAGCATTCTACATACTAAAATGCACTGAGACAGCTTGCCTGAACTTGACTTGAGCATATCTCAACTAATCTGATCATCATCAATCAGGGGTTTTGGTATCTAATTCAAAATCATTTTATTCCCAACAATTTCCCCCTTTTTGATGATGCCAAAACCTATTACAAAGGAACCTTGACTTATACTATACTTTGCCTTCAGGGAGAGTGAACTGGTCAACTTGCCTGAAAGAAACTGTTAGCACAATAAATCAAGTAATATATGTCAGGATAGGTTAGTTGAGATAATGAGTTGTTATCTCTTTGATAGAAACACAGTGATCCTTTTATATAAATGATAGAGCATTACAGAGCTGAAAATCAAAAAGAACTCACTAGTCTAGAATAGCAAAATAACAACAGAAATCATACCAGCAGAATAGGGAAAAAGATGAACTTATCCTTCACAGAGTTCCATCATCTTGAGGAGCAATGCCATACTGAGCCCATACTCTTTTCTTCAGTTCCCAGATCTCTTTGTTGGTTCCTCTAGGGCCAGGCTTCAGCTTCTCCATCTTCATGATGTTGATAAATTCTTCAAGTATCTTTCCCTCTTCAATTAAGTTCCCATTGAACTTAGGAGGCATGTACAGAATTGGACCAGGGGCCTTGAATTCAACTCTTGCCATCTCAGCTGCTGCAAACAGCTTTTGGTAGAGGTCCCTATGGTTCTCAAACATGAACTGCACAAAGACTTCATCTACACTCTCTTCAAGCCACTTTCCAATGACATAGAAGTCATATACAAAATTTCTCTTGGCCTCCTCCCATGCATCATTTAGTGAGATTGGAACCCACTTATCATGGTGAGGGTACTGAGTGTCCCATCTTTGCAGCATTTGAGGTTTAAGTTTTCTGTAAGAAGCCCTTCTTCTTGGAGCTTTGAAGTTTGCCCTTCTTCCATCTCTTGCTTTGTTGGCCTCAACCAACTGATCCATTCTTTCTTTAGCTCTTAGAAGAGCTAGCTTCTCCTGTGTTTCTGGATCTTTCCCAAATCCTTCTTCAAACAACTTAGAAGGATCATCAGCAAGCTTGGGCACAACCACTTCAGGCTCTCTGTCCTGTACTTCCTCTTCACCTTCTTCTTCAATGGCAGGCAACTTGGCTGCTTTCTTCAATCTCTTTGATTGCCTCACTGGAGTTGATTCTTCAGACTGAAATTCTGATGGCAAAGTCAGGCTGGTTGGGAATTCATTGAAGGCTTCCAATTCCTTCCTCTTTCTTTCAGATGACCTTGTCACCTTCCCCCTTACTTCAGCAACCTTTTCTTTGGGGTCAAGTCCAGCTGACTCACCACCAGGCCTTTGTTGCCTCCTTGCCTGACTCTCCATTGCAGACATCATGGACTCTTTAACAGCAATTTGAATCTGCTCTTCTTTAGTCAAATTCTCAATGTTCATTGGGCCTTTACCTTTCCCAATGTCTTCTACTGCCTCCTCCTCACTTTCAGGGACCTTCTCCTTTCCCTTAGGTTCACCAATCATCAAGGTTCCTTTTGCCCTTGCTCTCTCTCTTTCCCCCTTCTTGGCATTATCAAAACACTGGGGCTTCAAGTCACTTATAGTGACAGAGAGATGTGAGTGAGCATGAGTGAGGGACTTCAACTCCTGCAGTATGTAAACATTCTCATCATGAATGTTTTGCATTTTATCATCTGCCATGCTCAAAAAAGTGTGAACTGGCTTCATCTTTTGAGTAACAATTGCATCCAATGTGGCTTTCAGTGATTGATCAAGTTTGGCCTGAAGTTGTTCAGTGAGATTGGCCACAACTTGATCAGACACTTTGGCCATGAGTTCAACAGTGAACTTTTCAGCAGCCTCTTTCACCATTGCAGCTTTTAATTCTTCTGCCTTCTTCCTCTGAGCTGCTGTCCTTTGCCTTAGAGCATCCTTGATTGTCTTTCTCAAGGCTTTCACATTATGCTTGTACAAATCTTTGAGACCCTGCTGCTCTTTCTTCACAGATCTTGTGAATTTTACCATAGCATCCTTGGCCTTTGTCACTTCAGTTGAAACTGTTTGCAGTCCAGTTTCAACTCCACATATTCTTGCATCCAATGTGGGCAAAATTACCTCTTCTGAGCCAGTTAGTCTCATCTCCACAGAGGCTAAAGTCTTTCCTTGGCCATCAAGAGTATCAATAGTTGCTGCATGTGCCTTACCAACCTTCTTGACCAGTGTGTCCAACTTCTCTGACTGTTCTCCAATAATGGAAGCAGCCTGAGTAGCAATCTGAAAGTTAGCCTCAGTTGTATTGGCTTGCTCAAAGTAAATTTGGTTCAGTGTGGACATATTTGCTGAGACTGCTTCAAGGTCAGTGTCAGCATCAACTGGTATATCTGTCAGGGAGGCATCTGCAAAAATTTGCTCAATTGTGACAGCAACAGAATCTGCAAAACTAAGAGTGTTAGTAAAAACTCCCTCAACACCCTCATTTTTTCTTTCTCCCATAAGGTCTGATACATCAGCACCTTCTTTCTCTTTTTCAACTATATTTTTTTCTTCAATATTCATTTCAGATGGACTCACATTCATTTGAGAATCAGGCCTCCTTTCACCAAGGGATTCATCAAGTTCAGATTTGACTTGAAGAATTGCCTGACTCTCATATTGGGCTGCACCCAATATTTCTACCTCATCTCCCTCTATTTGTGGTGTACTCAGGGAACCTGTAATCACATAATCCTCACCATCATCTCCCTCTGAGTTTTTACCACTATCAGCCTTTTCAACTCCTTCCATTCCTAAACCTGACACCTCTATATCCTCAACAGGATCCACAGAGGGCAGTTGTTGGGAGATCACAGTGCTTGGGCATCCCAAGGCCACTGAGTCATCCTGAATGACTAAAGGCTGGTCAATGTCCAACTGACCTGACATTGATGAGGCTTTAGCCAAACTAGCTTCTCCCATGGAAGTCTCAACATTGTCAAGCTGTGCCTCAGGTTCAAAAGAACCATCCTTGGCCAATGCATCTTGGACTGAGTCACCACCTTTGGTCAACTCCTCTGAATGATCAGAGTCCTTTTCAGAATGATAGGTCAAGTAATGTACCTGAGCAGAGTTGAGGCCAGGAGGGTTGGGATTGGTGTTATCTTCATCATCATCATTGTCATCATCAGATGGGCTATCAGGGTGCCTGAGTCCTTGTGCAATTCTTTCTTTCTCAGCTTGCACCTTCTCAGAGACAATTGTGCAAAACAGGGCTTCAGTGGTTAACACACTGGACTTCTTCACATTTGCAAAGTGCAAGAGCCTGTTCTCTTCAACCTGCCACCAACTTGCTCCTTTATCCTGAATAGCCTGAGCTATTTCCACCATAGTTCTATATTTGATCTCCACAAGAGCTCTGAGATCATAGAACTGTTGTTGCAGCCTAGGATATTCCTTCAATCCAGGATATAACTCATCCACATTAGCCTTGGCAATTTGCCTTAGCATCCCCTCATAAGTGTATTCTTCACCACTTTCATCTTCAGAAGAGTTGGCTTGGGATTCAGGAGGGTTGGATTGGGATTCAGGTAGGCTTGGCTGGATTTCAGGTAGATTGGGTTCAGAAGGTTTGGGTTTAGTGGAGCTTAAAACAAGTTGGGATTTAGGTGCTTTTGAGAGCAGTGTGCCTGAAGAGGTAATTGGAATGGCTGGAATGGGTGGGAGAACAACTTGATCACCTTCTTGAAGAACAGTTTCAAGAAGTTTGGTATAGGAAAGAAGTCTTGGATCAAGTGGGGAAAAAGGTCTATCCTCAAGATTAACCAAATCTGCCAGCACATCAATACCTGATCTATCAGGGGCACCTTCAGGGGAGTAAACTTTCTTGGCAATGATTGGGGCATCCTCAGGAGTCTTGCACTCCTCTTCTTCATGCCTTGATGGGGATATTTTTCTAATTGAATATCAGGAGAGTTGGCTTCAGGGCTGTTGGGCTTTGATTTGGATTTGGAGTTAGATCTGCTAGCTTGCCTGATCTCCTTGAAGAATTCTTTCTTATTTTTCTCCTCTTCCATCAATCTTTGCTTCTCAGAAGTTTTAATTATTCTTTTCCTCCTTTCAGATCTTGTGGGCTGATCAAGATCTCTGAATTCTGTTACACTCTCAGGCTGTAAGGGGACAACCTCCCTGAATTCTTCACCTTCTTCAGGAGGGTTGACTCCTTCATCAGCAACCTTCTCTATCTCCTCAGAAGTGGCTCCTCCACTTCTTGACTGACTTTCTGGTGAAGATTCATTCAGAATCTTCTTCATCTTTGGCTGAGCTTTTGGTGGCTGGGCTTTCCTCTTTCTTGGAGAGGCTCTTGTGCCTGGAACAATTGCAACAGCTTTCTTGGAGGCAGCCTCCTGCTTTCTCTTCTCTGTCTTAGAAGACATTTTTCTAAACATCACCTTTTGTGCAGGAAAAGGCTTTGACTTTGCTTGTAGATGAGTGTAATGAGCAAATCTTTCCAAGAGCAGGCTGGCTCTTGTGCAGAACTGGAGTCTTCCATCAACCACCACCTTGTGGTGTTTCACCTCCTTAAACTTGTATTTCTCATTCATTATCTTGTCCAAAATAAAACTTTTCCAGTCAAATTTGACTCTCTTTTCAGCAGAGTCAATCACAGCAGCCATTAACCTGAGCTTTGGCATGCTGATTTGTTCAACACTCCCAGAGTGACTTAACAAACTTTTCACCACACAATCAAATAAGTGCCTATAAACAGGTTTTAAAGTGTTTTTGTTCTGAGCACTAACAAGCTTTTTGGGTGTAAGCAGCCATGGAAAGTAGAACTCCTGATCATCTCCTTCCTTGTATGATTCAGGATTCTGGCCTTCTGAGGGTAGCCCAAAGCTAGCATCTAAATCCTCTGTAGTGAAGATGATTGTGTGTTGGCTCTCTTCTTCATCATCTTCCTCAGCATATGTGAGCTTAGTGCACACATCACCCTTCTCGCCCTTCCATCTTAGATGGGCAAAGAATTCTGCCATAAATGGATTTAGGCATGAATCAGGCTTGGTGCCAAGAAACTTTTCCAGGCCTGCTTCCCTAAGCCAATGGAGTACTGGCTCAACCTCCTTGTCTAGGCTGTCAAAGGCAACCAGCTTTTCAAACCATAAGGAGTTTGGGTGGCTAAGGTAAGAAAAATCAATGTCCAAGGAGGAATCATTGAAATCTATAGGTTCTTCTCTTTTGATTTTGGGAGCCATGGATAATTTTTTAGAGTAAGAAAGGTCTTGGAGAAAAGTTGCAGGTTGAGAGGTTTTGAAAATTCTAAGGGTTTGGAAAGTATGAGTGCGTGAGGAAGACAGTGAAAATTGGGGAGTTTATATATGAATGGAATTTATTAATCGTTGGTTAATAGAATATAACCGTGAGTATTTTTGAAAGATCAATTGGATATAGTGGGGTAGTGGGCTTTCAACGGTTTGATGGATCCTTGAATGTAAATCAATGGTCTTGATGGTGGCTCAAGAATTCATGAAATCTTAATTAAGATTTTGCATTTAATTCTGATTTGCCATTTTGGAGGCAAAGATCTTCATAGTACACGCCATCCTAAAATTGGCCTACTCTAGGATCAAAAATTCTTTTAAATGTCTAATCAATGCCAAAAATAGCAAAAATTATCCAATTAATTTGGACAAACATCCTGAGATGTGTTTTGACTTCTCTCTTGGTCAAAACTGCCTGATTAGCTTGCCTGAGTGGGTCCCAAAGTTGCTGACTGGGTCCCACTTGGACAAAGCTCCTGACCAACATTGCTGAACATCATAAGGACAACTTTGCTGAGTTTCCCTTTTTGGCTGACTGCTTCAGTGAGGTTGGTCAACTTTGCTGAAGTTTAATTTAATCAACTTCCCCCTTCTTATGAGCTTCCTTTCTTCATTCCTCCATCTTACCTGGATCAAGTAAGCCCAATTCAGCTGAAAGTTCCAAGAACCTTGCTTCAGCCAATGGTTTAGTTAAGATATCAGCTTTTTGCTTATCAGTGTGGATTTTGACAAGCTTGATATCTTTCTTTTCCACATGATCCCTTATGAAGTGATGCTTTATATCCACATGTTTGCATCTGGTGTGGAGCACTGGATTCTGTGAGATAGCAATTGCACTATTGTTGTCACAGAATATTGGCACTTCATTTGAGATTACTTTGTAATCTCTCAATTGTTGCCTGAGCCAAAGTATCTGAGCACAGCAACTTCCAGCTGCTACATACTCAGCTTCAGTTGTTGAAGTTGCAACTGTATTTTGCTTCTTGGAAAACCATGAGATAAGCTTGCTGCCCAAGAATTGACAAGTTCCAGAGGTGGATTTTCTGTCAATTCTACATCCTCCATAGTCTGCATCTGAATATCCAGTGAGCTCAATGTTGTCATCAACTGGATACCATAATCCAAGATTCTCAGATCCCTTGAGATATCTTAGAATTCTCTTGGCAGCATCAAGGTGACTTTTCTTTGGATTTGCTTGGAATCTTGCACACACTCCAACTGAAAATGTGATATCAGGTCTACTGGCAGTGAGATATAGCAAGGATCCTATGATTCCCCTGTAATTAGTGCAGTTTGTTGGCTCTCCACTTTCATCAGGATCCATTTTCCAGTTAGTATTCATAGGAATTCTGACTGGCTTGCTTGTAGCACATCCAAATTTCTTGATCATGTCCCTTGTATACTTGGCCTGATTGATGAATATTCCCTTCTTTGATTGAGTGACTTGAAGTCCTAAGAAGAAATTCATCAATCCCATCATGGACATCTCAAATTTGCTTTGCATGAGTTTGGAGAACTTCTCACATAACTTCTCATTTGGAGATCCAAATATAATGTCATCCACATAGATTTGGACTAACAAAATATCATCTCCTTCACAGATTCTGAACAAGGTTCTGTCAACAGTGCCTTTGACAAAACCATGATCTAGAAGAAACTGTGATAAAGTATCATACCAAGCTCTTGGAGCTTGCTTTAAGCCATAGAGAGCTTTCTTCAATCTGTACACCTTGTCTCCTTCTTCAAAGCCTGGGGGCTGTTCAACATATACTTCTTCTTTGAGCACCCCATTGAGAAATGCACTCTTCACATCCATTTGATACACCTTGAATCTCATGTGAGCTGCATATGCTAGGAAGAGTCTGATTGCCTCAAGTCTGGCCACTGGAGCAAAAGTCTCATCATAATCAATCCCTTCAGATTGACAATATCCTTTGGCCACCAGTCTTGCTTTGTTTCTCACAATGATGTCATTTTCATTTTTCTTGTTTTTGAACACCCATTTAGTTCCAATGACATCTTGATGAGTTGGCCTGTCTACCAGCTCCCAAACTTCATTTCTGGTAAACTGGTTCAGCTTCTCTTGCATGGCTATGATCCAGTTGGTATCTTTTAGTGCTTCCTCAATGTCTTTAGGTTCCTGTTCTGAAAGAAAACAACAAAACAGAGCACTTTCTCCATGAAATCTTCTAGTTTTGATCCCTTCACTTGGATTACCAAGTATCAGGCTAGATGGGTGGTCTTGCAACCAAGTCCTTCTAGACCTGATCCTTTCAGGAGGATTGTCCTCATCTGAAGTTGGATCACTAGGTTCATTAAATTCAGGAAAGTTAATTGAAGGATCAAGTTCAGGATCATATTCAGGGGTGTTGTCCTCATTGTCAGATAAGTTGACATTTTCATTGGTTCCCCCTTGAATAGTGGATCCATTAACTACCTCAGCATTGCCTGCTTCTTCATTGGTAGTTGTTACCTGGTTTTGAACTGGGATGGGGTCAGTCAGTTCAATTTCTCCTTCAGGTTGGTTGTCTACTGGTTGATTGCTATCAGGTAGGTTGTCCAGTTTTTGATTTTCATGAAGTTCAGGCTGGGCAACATCTACAAATACTGTTTCCTTGCTTTGAAGCCTTAATCTGGTTGTTCTTTGTGTTATCTCATCAATATTCAGGTTTCTATCCCTGAACTCATTAACAGATTCATCAAACACAACATGAGGTGTTTCTTCCACAATAAGAGTTTTGCAATTGTAAACTCTGTAAGCCTTTCCCATTATTATGAATGAAACACTTACAACCAAATATGTGAAAATAAGCAACAGTGGGCAATCTACCTTTCCATATTTGATATGGGGTTTTACCTTGTCCTTTGGTGATTAAGGATCTGTTTTGTGTGTGACATGCAGTGCTAATGGCTTCAGCCCAGAACCTTTTAGGTAATTTGGATTCAGCAATCAAGGTTCTTGCTGCCTCCTTCAAGGTCCTGTTCCTTCTTTCAGCAACCCCATTTTGTTGAGGTGTTCTTGCTGCTGAAGTTTCATGAGTGATGCCATTCTTGCTGCAATACTCATTGATGTATGAGTTTATGAATTCAGTGCCTTTGTCAGATCTGATCTTGACAATGCTTAGGCCCTTTTCATTGCTCAATCTCATCATCAATTCAGGTAGCTTGACTTGGGTCTCCTTTTTGTTCAGCAAGAATACTACCCAAGTGTACCTAGAAAAATCATCAACAACAACTAAAGCATATTTTCTTCCATTTATACTTACTGGGATTATTGGCCCAAATAAATCCATATGCAGTAGTTGAAGAACTCTCTCAGTTGAGATGACAGGTTTCCCTTTGAATGAAGCTTTGATCTGCTTTCCTTCCTGACATGGCTGGCATATGTGTTCTTTGGTGAACACTTGATTTGGCAGCCCTTTAACTAGAGAGTTTCTTGCAATCTTGTTGATGGTTTTGAAGTTCAGGTGATTCAGTCTCTTGTGCCACAGCCAGCTTTGCTCACTTGTGCTTTTGGCAACAAGACAAACTGCTTCAGGGGTTTTGCTCCAATCATAGCCTCTTGTGATGCCTTGTGAGCTGTCTCCAATGGTTACTGAAGGACCATCCTTTTCAATGAAATCTGAGAGAAGCTCCTTGTTTCCAGTCATGTGTCTTGAACATCCACTGTCCAAGTACCATGTTGTTCTCTTGTTGATGTTTCTCTTCTTCTTGTGGTCCTTGCAGTCCTGCAAAGTCAAAATTTAGGTACCCTTTGAGTGTTGGGTCCTAGAGGGTTAGCTGTACCTTTTGGAACCCAAATCTGCCTGATAACTCTGATTGACTCAAAGTGACTGACTTGGTTTCCATTTACATCTACATACACAGTTTGACCCTTAAATGCCTTGGGTGCCTTCTGTGTATAAGTGTTGGTCTTGTAAGGTTCAGGAGGGTTGGTGTATTTCCTTGGGACATTTCTCCTGAAGTTACTAGACTTAGGTGTAGCTTGGAAAGACCTTTGTGGATAAGGGTTTGGATGGCCTATTCTTTTTGTCAAGAAAGGTCCAGGCTTCCTGAATGTTTTATACCTATCAGAGGGGATTGGCCTTAATCCATTCAGTTGAGGTTGCCTCTTTTGAGTTGGCCTTTTCTGAACAGATTTTGGACAACTTCTCTGATAAGGATTCAGATAGGTTGGCCTTCCATTGGTTCTACCTTTCTGACCCTCATTTCTCCTGTAAACAATGTCTTTAACCTTTTCCTTTGGTATGGGTTTAGGGACATTGTTCACTTGAGTTGGTATAAAAATTCCTTTTCCCTTATCCTTGATCAGTGGTTGATTAACTTCCAGTTCATTTTGTTGTGCCACTGATCTTACAAAAGTCATCTTAGAATTGCTTGTGGAGGCAATACTAAGACCAGGTGAGGGTTCAAATGGATTATAGCCTAATCCATTCTTTTGAGAAAATGGTCTTTGAAACCCTTGAATTTCCTCTATTGCCTTAGCAGATTTGTTCAAGGCAGACATTTTCATTTTTAAGCTCCCCTCACTTAATTTCAGGGTATCAAATTCACTTGAGAGATTGTTAAATTTAACTTGAAGAGTTCTAAATTCAAAATCCTTTTTCTTTAGAGTCAAAGTTTGATCATCAATCAACTTTTGTTGTTCAGAGATTTTGAGAGACATTTCTCCATGTTCTCTCATAATCTGCTGATACAACTCAGATGATTTAATGTCAACCTCAGATTCAGGAAGATTGGGCATTTTAATTTTAGATCTCAACTGTTCATTTTCTCTCAGTGTTATGTTGCATACTTCTTGCATTCTGGTGAAATCTTCTAACAATTTTTCAAAGTCAAGTTGGATTTCACTAGATTCATGTGTGTTAATTGAAATATTGGAAGATGAACATACCTCTTCATTTTCAAATGCCATTTGGCAGTCATCTTCACTGTCACTGTGGGAAAACAGTCCATCATCAGAAGAGTAGACACTTTCTTCACTTGCTGATTCTCCAGCTACCATGGCCTTCCTGTTGTTCATCCTCTTGTCTCTCTTGTTTTGCCTTTCTTTTCTTTCTTTGGAACTTAGGTCAGGACAATCATACTGAAAGTGACCCTTTTTCTGGCAATTGTAACACACATCTTCATCATCATTTTTCTTGCTTGAGGACTCCTTCCTTCTTGATGATGATGGTTCACCTTTGCTGTATTTCTTCTTATCAGCATATCTGTCTTCTTTCTTTTCATCAGAGACTTTGTCCTCTGATTTGTTATCAGGAGAACTGAATCTCCTTCTGGTTCTGTTATCTTGGTAGAACTTCTTGTATCTACCAAATCTGGAATTCAGCTTCTCAAATCTTCTAGCCATGAGTGCCAGTTCCTCCTTCATTTCTGATTTTGACACAGATTGAGAAGATCTTTGAGTATTTTTCTTCTCTGATTCAGTAGCTTTGAAGGCAACACCTTTGCCTGAGGAGGATGGCTCATCATGCACCTTCTTTCCGTTGAGATCAAACTCATATGCTTTGAGTTCAGAGAATACTTGCTGCATAGGCATGTTGTCAAGATTGCTGGTATTTTGCATCATGACAGAATATATATCCCACTTTGATGTGAGACTTCTCAGAATCTTCAAAGCAACTTCTCTTTTGGCATAGAACTTGCCCAAAGAATTCATCTCATTCATGATGTCAGTGAATCTGCCATCAAGATGATCAATAGTTTCATTTGGCTCCATAGTGAATTGCTCATACTTTTGGATAGCCACTTGAAGCTTGTTTTCCTTTATCTTTTGAGTACCTTCACACATAAGTGCTAGGGTATCCCAGATCTCCTTTGCTGTGGTGCAGTGATACACTCTTCCCATCACTGCATCTGGAATGGTCTGGTACAAGGTATTCATGGCAATGTAGTTCAGATTGTGCCTTTTTCTTTCTTCTGCTGTCAGCTCATCCTCATCTTTTGGCAACAGCTCCCTTGGATCTGGTTTTTGAGCATCAGTGACCTTGGGATTGAGCTTGGTGAAGGTGAATGGTCCTCTTGTGATGACTTTGAGCATTTCATCATGCTGGCAGGCTAGATGTGCTCTCATCCTGATTTTCCAGAAATCATAATTCTCAATTGAGAACATTGGCAGTTTGTGATGAGAAATATGATTGACTTGGTTTGGACCCATGTTGTTGATTGTGTTAACAGCATCTCCTGGAACTGCATTGTTAGACATTTCAACAGTAATAATATAAGATGACCACAGATAGGTTTTTCAGAAATTTGGATCAGTTCAGTGACCACAGAAAATTTGATTTTTGAAAGACAGATGGATTTTCAGAAGCAGTGGTCTATGAACCCCTGCTCTGATACCACTTGTTGGTCCTTGGTGGAGTATAACACAAGTGTATGGGGGGGAATGCACTTGTGTATGCAAATTCTTTTTCTTTTTGACAAACTGGTATATCAGGCAAGTTGTCTCACAACTGGCCTGAGTGTGAACTTTGATAGATACTTGTCCTACTGATTACTATTGAGTGATCAGTTGGCTAAATATCTAAAAGAGTTGCTAAGTGGGGAATGTGGTTGGCCTTTGACTTAAAGAAATACTCCAAGTTAATTTCTGAAAAGATGCAGGTTATCACGGACTTTGTCCAAAACAGATTTTCTTACTTACTGAGTTATGCTTCTTTAAAATATGTTTGAATGTAAGTGAAATATGGAATGTAGTAAGTAAATGGCACACAAATTTATAGTGGTTCAGAGACTCAAGCTCCTACATCCACTTTCCCTGATTGAACAGGATAATTCCTTCTCAATGGAATTAGCTTGTTTTATAGTGCCAAGGTGCACTGATCAACAACACTCCCTTAGTGTTTTGATCCCTAGGATAACTTGAGTCCTAGTGCTCAATCTCTCTAAGTTAAGACTGTGTTTCACACTAACAGTCCTTAACTCCTCACTTCTACAACAAACTCTCTCTTCACTTAATGAGATAAGGGTTTGAGGTTTGGTTCCAACTAGTAGAGATATCCTTTACAATAAGAACAGTGTAAAGGCTTAGGATATCTCAATGCTAAGCTTTGGATGTTTACAAAGATTGGCTTAGCTAAAGAGAAGTGATTCAGGAAACTTGGGATTCTTAGAGAACAGCTTGGTTTCCTTTTGAAAGCTTGATGATAGTTTGATAGCTTGTAGTTGGATGTTGAATCCTTTGATCACTTCTGTATTTATAGGCAAATTTGAGCAACTAACCGTTGGAGGGATAGCATTTCAAACTTGTCTATTTGCAGCACCATTGAAACGGCTAAGAAGCTTGGCATCCTTTTATCCACTGTGTAAAAGGGCTCTTCAATGGTTGCTTGAATGAATGTGTTGACTTCTGACAAATGCGGCTGAGAAGACTTGTGTCAGTTTCCAATTTTGCACATTGTCCTAGGTTGATTTGTGGCAAACTCTATACACAACCAACGGTCAGATGGGACAAGCTCCCTGAACATTCCTACTGCAGTTTAGAATGTTTTAGCATTCATTCAATGCTTCACTCTTTAATGCTCTAAGTCTTCAATGCTTGTTTCAGGCATGATTGGCAATAAATGCTTCATTGAATGTGTCTTTTGCATTCAATGCTTTTGATCATTTGTACTTCAACTGTCTTGATCTTTTGCATTTATGAACACAGCTTTATTGTTCTTGATCTCTTCAGCTCAGTTGTCCATTTGATCAGCCTGTCTTGAATGGATCAGCAACTTTGTCCTATAGAGCTATCAAGCTGCCTAACATTCCAGTTTTGGACAACTATCCTGATCTCTAAAATCTCATAACATTTCTGAGATTTTTACTTAAGCATTCTACATACTAAAATGCACTGAGACAGCTTGCCTGAACTTGACTTGAGCATATCTCAACTAATCTGATCATCATCAATCAGGGGTTTTGGTATCTAATTCAAAATCATTTTATTCCCAACAGTAATTGTATATACTAGCTTATAAGTAAACTCCCAACACTACTATTTATCATGTGTCTTGCCAATTCATTTTCTAATTCATTGAAATATTCGTCCATACATACCATTACTTACAAACTCGTGTGACCTTGGTGTTATATCTCTCTGTGTCAGAGTTGCAGTAGGCCTGTGACACCCAAGCTAAAATATCGTCACATCGCCATGGCATGGGACAATTATCGAATAATTGGTGCATATAACCTACCCCAATTAGTGAAGATTGAATAATTGTGAAAATGAACAAATTATTATTTGTAGTGTAATTCTTATCATCGTTTAAATAAAATAAATATGGTAAGAACAAATTGTGACTTGAAAGCTCATGATACCAAGAAACCCAGAGTTATTTCTAAGTGTTGAAATCTTAATCCATACAAAATGAGTTATATAAAAAATTTTGTAAGTCATAAGTGGTAACATAAATAGACATTACTAATACAACATATGTTCCCCTATAAGTTTCCAACTATTTGGGCTAATGGATTAAGAAAGTGATTAAATAATAAATATATATAGTACAAGTGATGTGATTGAGAGATAGAAAAAAAGTAAGATATAAGTGAGGTGTAAGAATAGGAATACGAAAAAAAAAAAGTATGAGAAGCTTAATTATATGCGGACGGGCCAAAATGTTATAATGGAAAGCTTATAGACGGACGGTAGGAGTATTATTTTTAACCATTTCACATTTATCGATTCTAATTAAAAAAACAATAACATAATAAAAGCATAAGAAATATTTAGAATGTTGGGTTTGATATCTTATTACTACATATATAAGAGGTTGAGTAATAAAGTATGAAAAAAAAATCAATAACATATAACAATTTCATGCAAAATAAATTTCACGTGAATAAAACATGTACAACACAGAACACTCAAATAAGTTGTTCATGATCAAATAGTATAAAAAAAATTAACATTGGTCTAACTATTATATAATTTAGCTCTATTTACACGACTTAAATATAAATTGTACATCAAGCTACGAATTTTATTGTGTTACTATTGTTTTATATATTTAATCGAATTACATTTCTAAACAATTTAATGGTTTCTAGGAAATAAGTGTTTTTTATACATTTGTACTATAAATCTTGAGGGTTGATACTTATCACATATAAGCATCATAAAAAATTGCTAAAACAATATTGTCAACTAATATCTAACATATATGCATTTCAAATATTTGGTATCACATATTTTGTAAACTTCGGTTATATGAAAAGGTAAATAGTATCATTTTTGTCAAATTAATGACGATGAAAACGAATATGAACCAAAATAAAAATTGAAACACCCACACTTCCCCTAATTTATTGTTCTTATAACCTACAAATTACTACACTTAATAACCTTAAGAAAGGGTAACTTAAAGTAATAAAAATAAGTATTAACCAATAAGTGTAATAATCAATACCACTATATAAACAAGCCATTTAACGTAACACTCAACTACACCCGAAGCAATTTCAACTAACATTAGAATATTACTGCTAGAAGGAGCAAAAATGGCTTATTCTTTGAAACGAATGCTTCTAATTGTTCTCATTCTCTCTACTGCAATTCCCATTTCATTTGGTCATAGAGATATTTCAGAATACGAAAGTGACTGGGAAGATTATTCAGATCCTGAAAATGGCGATGGAGATGATTCAGACTCAAGAAATGACGGAGGAAATGATTCAGAAATCACGCATTACCTGAGAGATCTCTGCTCAGATACCAAAAAGTCAAAGCAGTGCTGGAAAATCATTAAACTCGAGATAAACAGGTTCACTGACACGGATAGTCGGAACGTCGCAAGTGTTGTAATTGACCTGGCCATAGAAAAATCTCATGAAATCAATGATAAACTTAACCAACTTCGCAGTGATTCAAAAGATGATTCATTGAAAGACAAGTACAGAGAGTGCTCGAAAAATTACAACGACGCTAACCACAAACTGGAAATCGCGAAGGGAAACTTGGATTCCGATGATTATCGAAGAATTAAACAACGTGTGGAGGATGTTGCAAAGGAATTAAAGAGCTGCAAGCATCAATTTGGAAAAAAATCATTCGATCCAGCCCATATTAGAGACAGGAACAAGGAATTTGGACGGTATGTGGAGATTGTTAAGGCTGCGACAAAACGTTTTGTGAGGCAAAGCGATAACAATAATGCCCAGAAGACTCAATCTAATTAATACTTTAGAATTAAAATTTTAGTGGAACTTTTATTTTTAAAACAATATGTTATTTAGGAAATTAATATTATATAGAAATATTTTTATTTTCCAATTAACTATTTTTTTTTTTACGAAACCATAACATACTAAGAGAACATAATAATTCATTCATTCAAAGTGAGAAATCTTTATTTTTCATCGTTAACAAAATTTAATAGATTAAGGATATTATTAATTAACACATAAAATGCATTGAACAATACTCATGTTCAACACGATTTTTCAAATCTATAAATAACACATACAAAAAATCTAAACCCATAGTCGTCAATATATATATTAAATTAAAACTGACAAATTACGCGAATGCAAATATTATCTACTAATACAAATGCATATATGATCCTACAAACATGAGTTTTTATCCTCCTTCAACCAGTTGAGTAACATCAAGACATGGAAGGTGGTCCTCCACGAATAATTTACATCTTAAAGACAACCAAGTCCAAGAAAAAACATAAGTGTATTATTGAAGAGTACGAAGTTTATAAAAATCAGAAAGGCAAAATCAGACTGGAATAAAATTATACATCGATTTCGTTCTAAGCCTATTGGGCTCATTAAGTTATCCCAAAGCCTCATTAGCAAGTGGATTCGTTATCTACCTATTATCTCACATGAATCGCGCCCAACTTTTTATATTTGGTTGACCAAACAAAAATGTAATTGTATATACTAGCTTATAAGTAAATTCCCAACACTACTATTTATCATGTGTCTTGCCAATTCATTTTCTAATTAATTGAAATATTCGTCCATACATACCATTACTTACAAACTCGCGTGACCTTGGTGCTATATCTCTCTGTGTCAGAGTTGCAGTAGGCCTGTGACACCGAAGCTAAAATATCGTCACATCGCCATGGCATGGGACAATTATCGAATAATTGGTGCATATAACCTACCCCAATTAGTGAAGATTGAATGATTTTGAAAATGAACAAATTATTATTTGAAGTGTAATTCTTATCATCGTTTAAATAAAATAAATATGGTAAGAAAAAATTGTGACTTGAAAGCTCATGATACCAAGAAACCCAGAGTTATTTCTAAGTGTTGAAATCTTAATCCATACAAAATGAGTTATATAAAAAGTTTTGTAAGTCATAAGTGGTAACATAAAAAGACATTACTAATACAACATATGTTCCCCTATAAGTTTCCAACTATTTGGGCTAATGGATTAAGAAAGTGATTAAATAATAAATATATATAGTACAAGTGATGTGATTGAGAGATAGAAAAAAAGTAAGATATAAGTGAAGTGTACGAATAAGAATACGAAAAAAAAAGTATGAGAAGCTTAATTATATGCGGACGGGTCAAAATGTTATAATGGAAAGCTTATAGACGGACGGTAGGAGTATTATTTTTAACCATTTCACATTTATCGATTCTAATTAAAAAAACAATAACATAATAAAAGCATAAGAAATATTTAGAATGTTGGGTTTGATATCTTATTACTACATATATAAGAGGTTGAGTAATAAAGTATGAAAAAAAAAATCAATAACATATAACAATTTCATGCAAAATAAATTTCACGTGAATAAAACATGTACAACACAGAACACTCAAATAAGTTGTTCATGGTCAAATAGTATAAAAAAAATTAACATTGGTCTAACTATTATATAATTTAGCTCTATTTACACGACTTAAATATAAATTGTACATCAAGCTACGAATTTTATTGTGTTACTATTGTTTTATATATTTAATCGAATTACATTTCTAAACAATTTAATGGTTTCTGGGAAATAAGTGTTTTTTATACATTTGTACTATAAATCTTGAGGGTTGATACTTATCACATATAAGCATCATAAAAAATTGCTAAAACAATATTGTCAACTAATATCTAACATATATGCATTTCAAATATTTGGTATCACATATTTTGTAAACTTCAGTTATATGAAAAGGTAAATAATATCATTTTTGTCAAATTAATGACGATGAAAACGAATATGAACCAAAATAAAAATTGAAACACCCACACTTCCCCTAATTTATTGTTCTTATAACCTACAAATTACTACACTTAATAACCTTTAGAAAGGGTAACTGAAAGTAATAAAAATAAGTATTAACCAATAAGTGTAATAATCAATACCACTATATAAACAACCCATTTGACGTAACACTCAACTACACCCGAAGCAATTTCAACTAACATTAGAATATTACTGCTAGAAGGAGCAAAAATGGCTTATTCTTTGAAACGAATGCTTCTAATTGTTCTCATTCTCTCTACTGCAATTCCCATTTCATTTGGTCATAGAGATATTTCAGAATACGAAAGTGACTGGGAAGATTATTCAGATCCTGAAAATGGCGATGGAGATGATTCAGACTCAAGAAATGACGGAGGAAATGATTCAGAAATCACGCATTACCTGAGAGATCTCTGCTCAGATACCAAAAAGTCAAAGCAGTGCTGGAAAATCATTAAACTCGAGATAAACAGGTTCACTGACACGGATAGTCGGAACGTCGCAAGTGTTGTAATTGACCTGGCCATAGAAAAATCTCAAGAAATCAATGATAAACTTAACCAACTTCGCAGTGATTCAAAAGACGATTCATTGAAAGACAAGTACAGAGAGTGCTCGAAAAATTACAACGACGTTAACCACAAACTGGAAATCGCGAAGGGAAACTTGGATTCCGATGATTATCGAAGAATTAAACAATGTGTGGAGGATGTTGCAAAGGAATTAAAGAGCTGCAAGCATAAATTTGGAAAAAAATCATTCGACCCAGCCCATATTAGAGACAGGAACAAGGAATTTGGGCGGTATGTGGAGATTGTTAAGGCTGCGACAAAGCGTTTTGTGAGGCAAAGCGATGACAATAATGCCCAGAAGACTCAATCTAATTAATACTTTATAATTAAAATTTTAGTGGAACTTTTATTTTTAAACCAATATGTTATTTAGGAAATTAATATTATATTGAAATATTTTTATTTTCCAATTAACTTTTTTTTTTTTTTTAAGAAACCATAACATACTAAGAGAACATAATAATTTATTCATTCAAAGGGAGAAATCTTTATTTTTCACCGTTTACAAAATTTAATAGATTAAGGATATTATTAATTAACACATAAAATGCATTGGGCAATACTCATGTTCAACACGATTTTTCAAATCTATAAATAACACTTACAAAAAAATCTAAACCCATAGTCGTCAATATATATATATTAAATTAAAACTGACAAATTACGCGGATGAAAATACTATCTACTAATACATATGCATATATGATCCTGCAAACATGAGTTTTTATCCTCCTTCAACCAGTTGAGTAACATCAAGACATGGAAGGTGGTCCTCCATGAATAATTTACATCTTAAAGACAACCAAGTCCAAGAAAAAACATAAGTGTATTATTGAAGAGTACGAAGTTTATAAAAATCAGAAAGGCAAAATCAGACTGGAATAAAATTATACATCTATTTCGTTCTAAGCATATTGGGCTCATTAAGTTATCCCAAAGCCTCATTAGCAAGTGGATTCGTTATCTACCTATTATCTCACATGAATCGCGCCCAACTTTTTATATTTGGTTGACCAAACAAAAATGTAATTGTATAGACTAGCTTATAAGTAAATTCCCAACACTACTATTTATCATGTGTCTTGCCAATTCATTTTCTAATTAATTAAAATATTCGTCCATACATACCATCACTTACAAACTCGCGTGGCCTTGGTGCTATATCTTTTTGTGTCAGAGTTGCAGTAGGCCTGTGACACCCAAGCTAAAATATCGTCACATCGCCATGGCATGGGACAATTATCGAATAATTGGTGCATATAACCTACCCCAATTAGTGAAGATTAAATAATTGTGAAAATGAACAAATTATTATTTGCAGTGTAATTCTTATCACCGTTTAAATAAAATAAATATGGGAAGAACAAATTGTGACTTGAAAGCTCATGATACCAAGAAACCCAGAGTTATATCTAAGTGTTGAAATCTTAATCCATACAAAATGAGTTATATAAAAAGTTTTGTAAGTCATAAGTGGTAACATAAATAAACATTACTAATACAACATATGTTCGCCTATAAGTTTCCAACTATTTGGGCTAATGGATTAAGAAAGTGATTAAATAATAAATATATATATTACAATAGTATAAGTGATGTGATTGAGAGATAGAAAAAAAAGTAAGATATAAGTTAAGTGTAAGAATAAGAATACGAAAAAATAAAAGATATTTGCGAAAAAAAAAGGTATGAGAAGCTTAATTATAGGCGGGCGGGCTAAAATGTTATAATGGAAAGCTTATAGACGGACGGTAGGAGTATTAATTTTAACCATTTCATATTTATCGATTCTAATTAAAAAACAATAACATAATAAAAGCATAAAAAATATGTAGAATGTTGGGTTTGAAATCTTATTACTACATATATAAGAGGTTGAGTCTCCGTATTATATATATTTTTTTAAAATTTTAAATTATTTTTTATGTTATTATATTTATAATTTAATATTATTGTTAAAATTAATATATTATTATTTATATTATTTAAATTTATTATATTTTTATTTTTAGATTATATATTATATTAATATTTTTATTAAATATTATAATTTTTTTATTATTAAATAATAATATTATTATTAATTTTTATTATAGGATTTATTAAAATTTTGATTCCTTCCTTAAACCCATGAGGTGGGAAGAATGAGAATTCCATACATTTGGGAATCATCATTCCTCATCATTCCACAAGGAATGATGATTCCATTCCATAAATCATACCAATCATCAAATTTCGAATAGATCCATGAATGGTAATTCCATTTATGACCTATTCCACCATATCAATCATACCCTTATGGTATCTATTTTGTCGTACAATCTTATTATATGAATTAATTGATGATGTAGTCTATGTTAATTTGAAGTTAAGAATTTAGCTTTAATGTCATTTGGCCAAATTGATGCACCCCCTAAAATCGGTCTAAAATTGATGCATCACCCTTAATTGTCATAAATACCCTTATCTTCATAAAATATACTATTACTACCCACACCCCCAAATTCCCGCACAAAACCCTAATTTTCCCTTCATCTCATTTTCCTTCATCTTCATTCCCCACACTAGCCGCCTCCGCCGCAGAGGTCCTCGCCCCCACCGTCGCGGCCCCTCCCTCTCCCCCACCATTTTTCTTTTCTTTTATGTAATATTTTCCCACCCACTCGGCCCCTCCTCCGCACCGGTCCCGACCCTTCTTTCTCCCTTTTTTTTTTCTTTTTTATGTATTTTTTATTTAACTCCCCACCGTCAGCCGCCCCACTCCCCCACCACCGGCGTCGCCCCCGTCGACCGCCCCACTTCCAGTATGTTTTTTCCTTTTTTTCCTTAAGTTTTTTTCTCACAATAAGTTTTTTTCCTATTTTTTTTTTAAATTCAACCCTTTATTGTTGACCATATCCACTTTCGTCAACAAATTGTTGTCGATGAGAGTATACATGGTCGACAATAAAGGGTCGATTTTTTTTTTACTT
This sequence comes from Galeopsis tetrahit, assembly GCA_963675135.1. Taxonomy (NCBI): domain Eukaryota; kingdom Viridiplantae; phylum Streptophyta; class Magnoliopsida; order Lamiales; family Lamiaceae; genus Galeopsis; species Galeopsis tetrahit. Next base: position 22,028,444 of record OY776120.1, on the reverse strand, counting down.
TATTTTTTTTAAAATTCGACCATGTAATATGATCAAATACACTCTCGTCGACAAATTGTTGTCGACGAGAGTGTATTGGGTCGATATTACATGGTCCTAAAATATAATTTTTTTTAATAAATATCGACCAATCATTTTCGACCATATTCACTCCCATCGACAACGATGTGTCGACAGGAGTGCATATGGTCGACACTGGTTGGTCGAAATTTATAAAAAAATGTAATTTTTTAAAGTATATTTTGGAATTTTTGGAATTTTTTTGTTTGATGATCGTCGGAAATGGTGTCGGCGGCGGCCGGAAGTAGTGGTTTAGGAGAAAGGTGAAAGAAATGACAGTATAGGAGTGCATCTAATATGATGTAGTTTAATGATGGGTATTTTTTATTTTAAGTTTATTTACATCTGGGTACCCATTTTGCAAATTTATAGCAAGTTACTCACCAACCCATTTTCACTTGCAATTGAATACTTAAATTACCCCATTACCCCTCAAATACCCTCTCAGCCCCAGTCGTACTGCTCTGATCATTTCCGTCATATCAGTACCTATAGCATACCTACTTCCTTTCGCCAGAGCATACCTAATTCACACTTTCTTTGGTTAATTTGCAATTTATCTGATTGGAATACCATCATTCCTAATTCCCTCTCGTTTTCAAATTCAAATTTCATCCCAGAATTGTTTCAAAAAATACCATGCTCTATTTTCAGAGTTAACACTTTTTTCGTCTGTTTGAGCGCCTGCATTCGACTATTATTAATGGAATTTGAAGTTATTATAAACGTTAAATTCAATGGGGAGTGCAAATTGATTTCCGTTAATCAGAACACATCTTTCGACCATTTTCGTCGATCTATTGTTCATTCTTGGCATCAACCTCAAGGTAATTCAGAAAACATATCATTTTGTTGGTATGTGGGCAGTATAAATAAATGCATTTTGGGTTGTGTTAATGACTTGCAAAATTTGGTTTCGTACTCTCAAATAGCTTCCGAGAAAGTAGTCGAAGTATGTGTATGTGCCCCCAATTTATTCGATGTTTCAATGTCTCCTTCGCCACAATCTCCAATTGGTGATGATCCCTTAATGCATTCCTCCATGACATTTAGTATTCCTCAGAGTCCATGTATTGCAAAAACATCTAACAAAATACCGTTTAGATGTGTCAAGAAAGCTAAATCTACAACCACTAACAAAAGAAATGATTTTGATCAAATTAATAATGTTCCATCTTATGATATATACCCCTTTGTTCCCAGAAAGGCTCTGTTATCTGATTCTTGGGCTGAAAATATGAAAGGTGGAATTGGTGTAGAATTTAGGGGCGGTGCTGTTGAATTTAGGAAATCAATTATAAAGTATTCAACTCAAATTGGATTTAGGTTTAAATATGTGAGGAATGACCTTAAATATATACACGTCGTTTGTAACGAGCTCCACAGTTGTGACTGTGATTGGTTTGTAAAGGGTAGATGTCAATCAGTTACAAACTATTTTGTAATAACCCAAGCTAACTTCATTCACAAGTGTGCTGGTATGTTGATAAAAGACGATACAAAGAGGTTGAGCCCTAAGATCATGTCTGAGCTCATAATGCAAAACGTTAGAACCAAACCTAACATGGGTGGTAAAGATATCATCCAACTCTTGAATGATGATTATGGTTTTACAATCCCCTACTGGAAGGCATGGAGAACTGTTGAGGCTGCGAGGGATCAAATTTTTGGTTCATTTGACGAGTCATATGACCAACTGAGATGGTATTGTGCTGTCATTCAACGGACCAACCCAGGAAGCGCTGTTGTTTTTTAATATAATCAAATGTCAAACCGTTTTGAACGTTTGTTCATTTCATTCAAAGCGTGCCTCGATGGATTCAAGAGGTGTAGGCCCATGTTATTCATAGACGGAACTTTCATGAAAGGTCGGTCTAAGGGAATTTTACTGTCTGCGACTGCTAAAGATGGCGATAATGGTAAGTTTCTAAATTTCAGTTCTTTCACATTGTTGCAGTTATGTTGTAGAGCTTGCGTTGATCTAATTTAGTTATTTTCTTGTAGGCGTTTTCCCCGTTGCATTTGCAGTTGTATCTTCTGAGAACTTGGACAATTGGGTATGGTTTCTAGAGATTTGTAGGGACTATATAAAACACTACAAACAACTCGTGTATATATCTGATAGGAATCCTGGCCTAATGTCCGCATTCCCCAAAGTATTTACAAAGCCCGTGCATTTCTTTTGCTTATTTCATTTTATAACTAATCTGAAAGGTAAATTTGGAAAGGGCTGGAACAATTCCCAAAGAGCAAATATGGCTGACCATTTCAGGGAGGTTGCATATGCTCCAAGCATACGGTTATTTGAAGAAAAGCTGGCTATTTTTAAATAAGTTGGTGGTGTAATTGCAGAACATTGGCTTGAAGATCTCCCGTACGATAAGTGGGCTATTGCTCATTCTCCCCAGATATGCAGATACGGTGAAATGACATCCAATGCTGCTGAATCATTCAATGCATGGATATCCAATCATAGGTCATTGCCTATCACGTATATGTTAGAATCGATATGTAGTGGTAATTGTTCTGCCCATAATTTACAGACATTTTAATCTTCTCTGATGTTGATAATCCCTCGTAACACATTTCTCACACAGTATAATCCTTGATGTTCCAGGTATTAGTCGGTGGCATCTTGAAAGGAGGAAGGAAAGTCAGTCTTGGACTGGTGCATTGTGTCCCACCAAAGAAAAATGGTGGAATCATCTTACCAACAAAGGGCGAACTTGGAGCGTTGTACCTTGTCCTGACGGCGAGTTTGAGGTGGGTTCCACCCCATCTTTTCGTGTTGATTTGCGTTCGAAATCATGTTCGTGTCACCAATGGAAGATTAGAGGGTTCCCCTGTTCCCATGTTGTCGCTGTAATACGAAAGAATTCTCCTTCAGTTTTTAGATACGTGGAAGAGTGTTTCTTCACCACTAATTATCGAGAATGTTACATGTTCGATATTCATCCAATTCCTGAAACAGAAAGGTTTGAATGCCAACATCTACTATCCAAACAGAAGGTTCTCCCACCTGCTTTAAAACGTCCCCCGGGTCGTCCAAAAAAGAAGAGTGTTGCTTCATTTGGGGAGTTCAAAAGAAATGAATTGAGATTATGTGGTAGGTGTGGACAGATGGGAAGGCATGACATGTTTTCATGCTTGCTCTCCCCAGAATAGTAGACTTATTTGGCTATCTTTCTAGTTTATTTTGCAAGGCTTTTTGCTTAGTAGCCACCAATTTTTGGAATGCTTATCATTAAAAGCAATTTCAAGAATTTGTCATAATGTTGGGCAAATGTAAACTGCATTGTTGTTTAATATGGTCCAACTTTATAATGCCATTCATATGCATATCATATTACAATATTTAACAAAGCTGGAAAATATTACAATTGGCAGCTTACAAAATGGGGAAAATATACTGCCATTAACCATTGAAATCATCAGCTGATAAACACAATCTTATCAAGTTTTCAACATACTAAATTACCCATTCTTCTGATTGAACTAACTACACAACCTTGAATGCAATGAAGACGCACAACATTAGCACACAGAAAAGCATCACTAAGTTGATTAGTATAAGAGTGTGATTGGTGTGCGAAAATTTAGGAACCCCCTTCTTAGTGCAACTTTTAGGGGTGTGGTGTGGACTTGTATGCATGCTTCGTGAGGTTTCAGCAGCATCCATTCTCTCATTATTTGAAATAAGTGGGGCATCCTCACAGGTGTTAGCTTCATGACACCAATGGAAAAAGCCATGAGCCTCACATCTGTAGTACATCCTTCCAGGGTTAGCATCAGACTTTGACATCCTAATGGCTGTTGGTAAACCACATTTCCTGCAGTCAGCCCTGCCATACCTTAAATACCATTCACTAGATGGAGAATGACTGTTTTGAGACATGGTTACTTTGCTTGTGTGAGCTTGTGAAGTGTAATTGAATTTAAGAGGTTCAGTTGGGGGTCTTATAGTGCAGAAAATGGTGAAATAACGGTAATATAACGGTAACATTATTTAATGAGGGCAGAATAACGGATACATTTTTTGAAATGCTGGAAAAACAAAGAAAGTTCAACATATGAGAAAATTGTTCAAATTTTGGGGATTATGTTCAACTTTTTTCCTGAAGGTAAATAGAATGACATTAGATGCACACACATTGATAGTTAAACTGGCATTATGTGTTTTAACATGAGCTCATAAACTATATATCCAAAACATTACATATATTGAATCCCGATTGAAAAATGTATAAATTTTAGGGATGATGGTGTTCACTTCATTTAATATCTGAAAACATGTTATTCACTTCTTTATAGTAGACTCAGTAACAAATATATAACTCTTTGTTTGAATTTTGAAAAATTTATAAATTGCCAGAGAAGGTTTATACCATATATCTCTAACATCACAGAGTTTACATACATATTGGAAGGCATGTTATAAAACCAACTAATAAAACAGAAAGGATTTAACAAAATAGTGCTCAACTTTACATGGCCATGTTATAAAACCAACTTTACATCGTCAACTTTACATTTTGATGTTATAAATCCAACTTTACATCATCAATAAATTGAAAATAATCGAATTTACTCGATTTAACCGTTTAGATGTGTCAAATCCACGATTCAATTTTGAAGAACAATGACTATGCTCAAATTTAATAACATTTCATTTTTTTATAAAATAGTGCTCAACTTTACATGGCCATGTTATAAAACAAACATTACATCGTCTGCTAATTTGAAAATAGTTGAAATTAATCAAATCTTCGATCTTTTTTATAGGCTAATTTTCAATTCTATTGTATCGGTCATGACCATGCTCAAATTTACCTCACCATTGAATTACATCTTCAATAATAAGGGGAAATAATTGAAGTTACTGTCACTCAATTTGTTGAACGTATTTTGAAACTTACATTAAACAGTGTAAAAGATTCATGTATATAATCAAGTACAAAATATTGTTGTCTACGAATAATAACCACACCATTATGTTAGCATTATATGAGTATTACAATGTTTTAAACTCAATTATTGCAGCATGCTATGAGTATTATCCCTCAAATGAAAATTGATAAAGCATTATAACTACACATATTTAGAAGTTATGAACTTGATCAACAGTAGAGTAGACACAATTTAAAAGGGGGTAATTAGATCAATAGTCTAGAATCGATATCCCATTACAAAAGGTGGAGACATCCCCTCCACTACAAAATACTTGTTTATCATTAGTACATTATCCAAAGACAAAAGATAGAAACATCCATAGCAAAAATACTAGATGAAACATTATAAATTAGCAAGTTTAGTAGAGTATACTAACTGCATCCAATATTATAACAAAAAGTCTCCAAAAGAAGTGTGGCTTGATGGAAAACGTCATGGGATAGGAGATGCCAGTGTTTGAACAATGTTGTGAATCCTGCAATATCCGTTAATCAGGATATTTTTCCGAAACTGCAACATTATTCCAACTTTGATTGATAAGATCATAGGTACCAAATGTTCCACATGGATCTTTCCTAAACAGTATCTTGGTACCCTGTGGCTTCACGAAGTGTAACGGTTGGATTGTGAACTGATGAGGCCTGTGATAAATCGGGTTAAGTTCTATATAAACCAATTTTCACTCCTGATTCTCCCCATAACCTTGAAGCAGCCATAAGTTGAACACTCCATACTTGTTGTAAATAGGGGATAGAGGATATACAACTAATGTGTGATCATCTAAAGCCCCTATTTCCCAAGAAAACCCAAAATCCACAACGGCAGGTGGTAAATCAATACTTCCCCATGAATAATTTTCCAGGTTAAAAGTAACCAGTTTTGTTGACACACTATGAGGTTTGTAAACCTGAAAGAAAATAAGACCCCTAACCCACACAACAAACTTACCTGAAGGCATTTGACCATGGAAAGGTGAAAGACGAGTCCACATATTTGTTCGAATGGAATAGACATCAACCTGCATCTTCACATCACCAGTTTGGAAGAAGAGAACTCTTACCAGGTGATAAGAGTTTGTGATCTTCTGGAACCCCATTCCAAAAAATGAAGAACACCAGTCGGCCTTCGGTTCCCATTCGATACGAGCAGTCGGTACTTGGATCTCTTTTCTGGTCAGCGGGTTGGAAATAAAGTACCTATCATCTTGGGTCGCTTCACACACCAGACCCCTGCAGTGTGCAACCAGTTCCTTTGGCGAGTCATCCTCGATTACATTCCTACAGAATGATCTGGTTAATGGATCAAAAAGTTCGTAACTTATGGGAGGAAAGAAGATTTGTTCATCAAAGAGAAACAATCTCTCATTATTGTTGAGCGCATGGAGATAGCTATGATTGATGAACAGGGGAGAAGATATCAGAGCATTCCAGGATTTGCTGGTGATTTTGAAACGAGTTACTTCGGTTGGTGATATGCGAGATGTAATTTCGTGGATGAGGTCGTCAGGTAATGTGGGACTACTCATTTTCGAACCTAGCTGAGAGAAAGAATGCATAGAAACCATGGGAGGTATTGATACATATAAGTAGATATAATTTGGAGTTTCACATCAGAGTATTGGGGAGCGTGTGTTTGGAGGGAAAGTAAGGATGAAATGGCATTAAATGCGACTTGACCCGTCTGAAATTAGATAACAGCTAAATGCAATTATACAGCCAAATCCCCACTCCCCAAGTACAGAAATCATTACAAATTTGTAGACCTATGGGCTGAAAAGTCCAAATAATACAATGTTGAACGGGTTTTGGGGACTTCCAGTGGGCATAAACAGATGTTTTGGTTTACAAAATCTAACTTTTTTTATTTTGAAAAGACACATTCCCTCATGGTTCGATTTTAGTGGATCATGGAAATATATAACTCTTAATTCAAATTTAAAATATCATATAATATATCAAGTTTAACAACATTGTTCAATTTTTCTGATCTTCCTACAAGTGGACTAAATGTAAAGTTATATATTGAACTAAAAACTCCAATGTCGATCTGTAATAGTTAATTTTACGAATGTTAACTTCAATTTTTGTTCAAATTTTAGACGGTTCAAGTTAACTAATTGTAAAGTTGTGTCCCGCCATCCAAATTTGTGAATGTTATGAATATAAAGTTTAATAGCAAATTTAATTTAAAGTTATGATATTGAACTAAACGTTATCGTATGAATCATATCAATGTTAAAATTATCTTGAAAGGAGGAAGGAAAGTCACAGAAAGTGTTATAAACAAATACGGCTTACTGTAGAATAAAACCTCCAGACCTGAATGTTTCAAGAATATACTACTAGAATATTTAACTAGAAAGATAGCTAAATAAGTCTACTGCATCTACATTATTAACAAATACGGCTTATTGAAGAGTAAACCTTCAGACCTGACTGGTTCAAGAATATACTACTAGAATATTAACAAAAAGAGCAAAATTCAATATAACTGTTACATTAAAATTTGTAAAAAATGTAATGTTGTTACTAAGCCATTATAATTAAAGGTATCATAATTAAAGGTATCACAAGATTTAAAAATGTGGTTTTATAACATGAATTTTGTAGTCCCCTAATGGCGAAGCATTTGGTTACAATGATTCAGTAACAAAATTACACTGCTACATTAAAAACGTTATAAAACAGACTGTTCACAAAAAACGTTATAATTACACTGCTACATTTGTCCTAACCTCAAGATGGATGACAAAATTATTTCAGACTGTTCACAAAAAACGTTACAAAACAGTTTTACAAACATGTGATACATATATTATACTGGCTCAGTCATTCTCCTACATTTGAACATTAAAATTAGGCCATTAGGGGACTACAAAATTCATGTTATAAAACCACATTTTTAAATCTTTTGATACCTTTAATTATAATGGCTTAGTAACAAAATTACATTTTTTACAAATTTTAATGTAACAGTTATATTGAATTTTACACTTTTTGTTAATATTCTAGTAGTATATTCTTGAACCAGTCAGGTCTGAAGGTTTATTCTTCAATAAGCCGTATTTGTTTATAATGTAGATGCAGTAGACTTATTTAGCTATCTTTCTAGTTAAATATTCTAGTAGTATATTCTTGAAACATTCAGGTCTGAAGGTTTCATATTATACTGGCTCAGTCACTCTCCTATATTTGAACATTAAAATTAGGTCATTAGGGGACTACAAAATTCATGTTATAAAACCACATTTTTAAATCTTGTGATACCTTTAATTATAATGGCATAGCAACAAAATTACATTTTTTACAAATCTTAATGTAACAGTTATATTTAATTTTGCACTTTTTGTTAATATTCTAGTAGTATATTCTTGAACCAGTCAGGTCTGAAGGTTTATTCTTCAATAAGCCGTATTTGTTAATAATGTAGATGCAGTAGACTTATTTAGCTATCTTTCTAGTTAAATATTCTAGTAGTATATTCTTGAAACATTCAGGTCTGGAGCTTTTATTCTACAGTAAGCCGTATTTGTTTATAACACTTTCTGTGACTTTCCTTCCTCCTTTCAAGATAATTTTAACATTGATATGATTTATACGATAACGTTTAGTTCAATATCATAACTTTAAATTAAATTCATGTTATAAAACCACATTTTTAAATCTTGTGATACCTTTAATTACAATGGCTTAGTAACAAAATTTGAGCATAGTCATTGTTCTTCAAAATTGAATCGTGGATTTGACACATCTAAACGGTTAAATCGAGTAAATTCAATTATTTTCAATTTATTGCAGCATGTAAAGTTGGATTTATAACATCAAAATGTAAACTTGACGATGTAAAGTTGGTTTTATAACATGGCCATGTAAAGTTGAGCATTATTTTATAAAAAACGAAATGTTGTTAAATTTGAGCATAGTCATTGTTCTTCAAAATTGAATCGTAGATTTGACCATAAAATCGATTAAATCGAGTAAATTCAATTATTTGGGGATTTTTTGACGATGTAAAGTTGGATTTATAACATTAAAATGTAAAGTTGACGATGTAAAGTTGGATTTATAACAAGTTTCTCAAATCTATATGTTAATTACACATTATAAATCCAACAAAGTCCCAACCCCATTTACAAAGTTTCAAAGGAAAAAAAAGACCAGTAACATATGACCAAATTAAAATTCGCCTTTTACAAGCCCAAGATACATACAGACATTTTGTAGTATGATAAAATCAACAAAAGTTCCAGAGTCTCCCCATTTTTTACGTCATGTTCAACACTATATTGAACAGTTCAACATTGTAATGTAAAGTTCAACATGGTTTTGAACTGTTCAACATCTAGTTGACCAGTTCAACTTGGACCTGTTGACATAACTAACATCCCTCCTGTTTTACACCCAAATGACATCATTTATGTAGCATCAGACAAATGGAGATAAATATGTTGACATCACCCAAATGACACCCAAAACCTTACAAACACAAAATCAAGCATCGAGTATATTCATTAGTTGACATGCATAATTGATATAGTCAAACCAAAGAACAGTTAGATAACCCAATTCATAACCTACATAATGCATATTGTATAAATAAGCCCATCCATATGTTAGCATGCCATATGTAAAATTCAAAATACATATTCTAGAAATAAAGTACCCGAACTTATCAATCTCATTCAAAATACATATTCTTAGCATGCCATATGTTAAATTCTGTCAGTCAACTTCTTAACACTTTGCTACATTAGGATCCATAAACCATTCAACCATTCGTTTCCGGTAGCTACTTGCAGACATTGTACCATATTCCCCTTTCTTACTTTGTTTTCCTAACATTAGGTTCTCAATGTGGTAACATGTGATAATTACACAATCCAATGAACCTGAAAGCTGTTGTACGCAATCTTTTGAAACAGGATTTCGCAAAGCTCTTGTTAAAAAGATGTGACCTGGTTTCAGCCGTTTGAAGGCGTCTCGCAGTCTCCCCCACACATACTTAACTTGTATGATTGAAATTGAAAATAATTGATTTTCATTAATATAATAAAAAAAACAAAAAGATACAATCTTACAACAACTAAGGTTGATTTCAAGTGTGGATCTACGCGTCCAGCGGTTCTTGAAAGCATAGAGTTAAAAAATTGCCACTCGCCCGTCTTCATATTTAACCTCAGCAGAGTCCAATGGTTTCCTTCGTTAATGGGAAAAAGTAGGTAATCAGCATCTACAGCTTCTTCCAATCTTGTGTCGATCAAATTGACCAATGTCTGATTTCGTGTGTGACCATAATTCGTAATCAAATTCTGAGAGTTTTATAACATTCACAAAGATATCACAACTCAGATAATCAAAATTATTCGTATATAATAAAGATGCAATTATATCAGTATACCCAGCACATGGAAGTAAACAGCACAAGCCTTTTAACACATGGCTTCTGCTTAAAGTGAATGGCCCTTAAAATCTCACCCCAAGAATCAATCACCTGTAATTGTTCCTAAATAAGTGGCTAGAAATTATGGGGTAAATATATGAAACGTAAAGAAAAGACAGAATGAACTATTTTTACCGAAGACGAGATCATTAAGTGGTGTAGAATATCTATAATATGACCAATAGTGACAGTTGCAAACGGTGAATTTCCTGTCCAAACTGGATACCTGCAACGAGAAAATATAGGTCACTCAATACATTCAAACAAGCGTAATTACTGGTATTAAGAAGACTGACCCCATACTTACTCCTTCGTGTTAAATTCCCACAGATCTGCGATCCTTTCCCTAATGTAGGTAGGACAGTTTTTACTGTAAGAAGTTTTTCATCAAGCTTGCACGTTTGTTGACTCTGAACCCGACCTTTCCTCTTACCTACACATTGTCCTTCTTCATCGGCAATCTGAATGAGCTCTCTTGTACTAGGCTGTGGTGTAATGTCATTTACTTTTCTCTCTTCATTCACAGTCCTCCTCTTAACTGCTCTGGTTATAGTGATTGGATCCGGATGATTATTCAATTTCCTCTCCTTCAAAATAGGGGATTCATCTTCTGGATTTGATTGTGTATGAATCGACGTTGTGTTAGAGTCCCCTTTTAGTTCAACCAGTTGTTTTTTTCATTCCATCCATTTCAGTCTGCAGTACTTCGATCAACTTCCCTAGCTCTTCATTTTCCCTCGTCAACCGCTCACTCTTTGATTCTGCAATGCACAACTTCTCAAGATTATCTATTTGGGCTAAGTTATTCGGATTGCTGTAAATCTAAGTTGGTGTTGGAACAGTATATTCTTCTATACGTCTTTCCAACTCCACTTTTTCCAATTTTAGTCGATCAATTATCTTTTCCTTATTCTTCAACTCAGCTTCGTACTTCTGCATTTCAATCTGAAATCCCCTGGATGCATTCTACATTTCACTGGAAAACTTATCCATGTCATTATTGTCTGTAGGGAGAGATTCATTATCCATGTGGAAAGCTTCATCAACTTGCCTAATAAGGCTCCTAGAAACTCCGTCTGTCTTTCCAGTGCATGCCCCCCTGATCATATCTCCAACAAACCCAACCCCTCCTGAACTGAGATCCATCATAACTTGAGCGATCTGAACAGTAGCAACTCTTTGGGGTGTATCATACTGGCTCATACCAATACTGAATGATGGTCCATTAAGAGCTCTGAAAGTCGACTTTTCGCCACTGAATTCTCCACCAACATCTAGCATTGTACACAAACCATGAGCAGTTTCACTCTCCTTTTCTCCACTGCATCCCTCTCCAAACTCTCAAATTGAACTAAAAGCATCCACATTAAACGAACATTGATTTGATTGCCCTGTTTTTTCCAACTTTTCAGTATCCTTTTCAACATCCTTATCTGAGCCAATACCAACAACATATTCAGCATCAGTTCCATCTTCAGGTTCATCTTCAATTTCCTTGAACTCAGAAACTGCCCTAAGTTTTGTCTTCTCGTCCGACGTTGCTTTCAACAATATCTTTCGAACCTAACATTATTATTGTAGATGTTGTTAATTCTTAAATGCTTTAACATTATCAACAACATCTTAATTTGACCTTCCGAGATTTTTTCTAAGTCTTTTCTGAAATGCTACATTAAATGTTGATCTAAATGTTGTCGCATTTCTGGCAGGATCTAGAAGCTTCTACAAGGATCTGGAACCTGGAAGATTCCATAACATTGGAGAACATGCTAGAGCAACCTGGAACCATTTAGAACGACCTGGAGCATGCAAGAAGGATCTAGAAAGATCATGGAAGTTGTGGAAGTTGAGTTCCTAAAAAATAGGACCTCAATGTGGAAGCCTCTAGAATTCGCATACCACCTCTATAAATACCGATTGAAGGCTTCATAATTCAGTATGTTCTATTCGAGCAATATCCTAGACCGAGCGTTCATCCCTGTTAGGAAATTGTGGCCAATAGTTCTACATTTTAGATCATACGTTGTATACCACCCGTATGGTTGTGTGTCTTTTTATCTATTGAGAGTGTAATCATTAGATAGACTAGGCATTTCGACAGTGTATAATTTATACACTTAGTTCATTTTCTAGACTTAGCACCTGCCTCGTTTATAGTTTCGTTGTGAAAGTTATTGTTGTAACATTTCACACAACATTTGTACTTGAAGATAAGTATTGATTTTACGCCATAAGGCAGACGTAGATTTTTATTTATAAAATCTATGTTAAAAGTATTTCCATTGTGTCTCATTTGTTTTTAGTGTTTCAAGTCTTCCGCTGTGTATCTTAATTTCTGATATTCTGTTAGAGTCAGTGTTGCACTATTTGTCTCAACATTCTGTGCAACATTTATCTACTTATACTTAAACACTTTTATACACCCCACACACACTTTCAGTTGGTATCAGAGCTGATACCTGACGACACTAGGTTAGATCTTTGGTCAAGTGTGTTTTTAGTTTAGGTTAGCAATGGAAACACATCACATATCCACTGCACTTAGGCCACCCGTTTTAGATGGTTCGAATTATTCTTATTGGAAGCCTAAGATGCGTATGTACATCAAGTCAATTGATGAACGTGCTTGGAGGACTGTACTTACAGGTTGGGAAGCTGCAAAGAGACCAGCAGATGCAGATGGTGAAGTTCAACTCAAAAGAGAAGTTGATTGGACGGCTGATGAAATAACAACAGCAAGCTACAATTCTAAAGCTTTAAATGCTATTTTTACTTCTGTTGATGTTTCAATGTTTAAAATTATATCTAACTGTTCTACTTCTAAAGATGCATGGGACAGGTTGCAAGAGCATTGTGAGGGTTCAGACAGTGTTCGAAGGACTAAGCTTCGAATGTTGGGGACAAAATTTGAGAATCTCCGAATGAAGGAAGATGAAACAATTTCATCCTACAATGAAAGGTTAAGTGAGATAATCAATGAATCACATTCTCTTGGTGACCCTATTTCTAATGTTAGAGTAGTTCATAAGATATTAAGATCTGTTCCTAAAAGATTTGATGCTAAAATTTGTGCTATTGAAGAGGCAAAAAATACAGATACATTAAGTCAAAATGAGTTAGTGAGTATTCTTAGAACATATGAAATAAACACTAATCAAGTTGATGAAAATGATGCTGATAAGAAAGTTGTGGTTTTTAAAGGGGAAACATCAAACATTTCTGAGATTCAACCTATCATTACTGAAGTTGATTCTGATGAAGAATTGCTTGATAAATGCCTCAAGGATCCTAACAATATTGCCTTACTTACTAAGCACTTTAATAATTTTCTTAAGAAATCTGTGAACAAATCTAGCAACATTCAGCCTAAGATTCAAATCAACACATCAACACCTCAACCAGAAAGGAGGAAAGGTCAATTCACACCAAGACTATCAAAGAGTGAAGGTAAACCAAGGTATGATCCTGAATTTCGAAAATCAGTTCAATGCAATGCTTGTTCTGGTTATGGCCATTATGCAAATGAATGTGCCAATACTAGACTTAAGTAAAAACTGAATTTTAGTGCTACCTTGAGTGATGATTCTGATGATGATCTTGATGAATTAAATCAGAATGAATATTCTAATTTTACCAGAATTGATTATAATGATTCCTCAGATGATGATCTGGATGAAACAAAGTCTGATGTTGTATCTGATGCTTCAACATCTACAGCAACATCAGAACAGAGTCACCCAGATTTGAACTGTTTTAATGGTTTAGTTGATGATGCAGGAAAAAGGACTGATGGCAATGAATACCAAAAGTTGTTAGATGATTGGAAGAATCAGAAACTCACCCTTGATTCTCTGAATAAAAGGAATGAGGATCTGACAGACACAATCACCAAGCTAGAAGTTATTCTTACCAAAAGAGATCTGGAAATCTGTAACTTAAAGGAGAAACTGATAAATTCTACTTTATGTTTCAAGAAATATTCCAAGAGTGCTTCTGAGGTAAATAATGCTATAGCTACTGGTAAGTCTAATAATCATGGTTTAGGTTATGATGGTACTACTGCTTCTATTTCTGATAAATTTAGAAAACCTGTGAAATTTGTTAAGGCAAATGTTGACACATCTGGTGCAACATCTGCAGAAACAGAGTCTCACAAGGTTAAAAGGAAGTATATCTGTCATTACTGTTTCAAAATTGGTCACATTCGTCCTTACTGTATAAAGTTGTTTGAAGAACAGAAAAACTTGAAAATGCTGCATAAGAAACTGTCACATCCTGGTAAACAGTTTTTGAAATCTACATGGAAACCGAAAGCTACCTGTAATGTTGTCCATACCTCCTTAAAAGCATGTCTACCTGACTTATGGTACTTTGATAGTGATTGTTCTAGACATATGACAGGTCGTATTGATTTCTTATCTGATTATGTGACCTTGAATAGTGGTAGTGTTACATATGGTGGAGGTTCTAAAGGAAAGATTGTTGGTAAAGGAACTTTGAATGTTGAAGGTTTTTTCCTAAGCTTAAAAATGTATTACATGTTGATGGATTACTTGCAAATCTAATTAGCATTAGTCAACTTTGTGATGATAATTTGCATGTGAAATTTGATAAAGATTCATGTTATGTTCTTAATAAAGATGAAGTTTGTGTCATGACTAGTACTAGGTCAGCTGATAATTGCTATCTTATTGGAACAAATATGTGTAACTTGTCAAAACATGATGAAAATGTTCTATGGCATCAAAGATTGGGTCATGCAAATTACAGAGCAATGAAAAAGCTAATCAAAGCAGATGCAGTAAAAGGAATTCCAGAACTTAGGTTTCACAACACCACTGTATGTGGACCATGCCAAAAAGGTAAGCAGGTAAGAATGTCACACAAAATGCTGTCACATTGTACTACACATCGATGCTTTGAATTATTGCACATGGATTTGATGGGTCCTATGGAAACTGAAAGCATTGGAGGAAAGAGGTATTCCTTAGTTGTGGTAGATGATTTTTCTAGATATACTTGGGTAGAGTCTTTGAGAGACAAATCTGAAGCATTTGCTGCATTTAAAATTCTTTATAAGAGGTTCAAAAATGTGTTTAACTTGAAAGTTGGCCGTATTAGAACTGATCATGGTAGGGAATTTGAAAACAACATGTTTAATGATTTTTGTGATAAAAAGGGTATCTTGCAAGAATATTCATCTCCTAAAACTCCACAACAAAATGGAATTGTTGAAAGAGAGAATAGAACTTTACAAGAAATGGCTAGAGTTATGCTCACATCCAAATGTCTTGCTAAGAAATTTTGGGGAGAAGCATTGAATACTGCATGTCATATTATTAATAGGGTTTTTATTCGTTCTGGCACTAATCAAACACCTTATGAGATTTTGAACAACAGAAAACCTAATGTGAAATATTTTCATGTATTTGGTTGTGTGTGTTATATTTTGAATGATAGGGATCAACTTCATAAGTTTGATTCTAAAAGTGATAAAGGTTTCTTTTTAGGCTATTCTAGAAATAGTAAAGCTTATAGAGTCTATAACCTTAGAACTAACACTGTTCAAGAATCTGTTAACGTTGTGTTTGATGATGATAAAGGTCTTACAGATGACAAAGATGAAGAAGATGTATCACAGGTTACTGACACTTCTGAGAATACACTGAAGTCTGAAAATGTTGCACCAAATGTTAACACATCTGGATCAACATCTACAGAACAGTCAGCTGTAAATTCACAGAATGATCAGTACATCCCCAAAACAAATCCTTCTTCAAGAATAGGCAAAAGTCATCCTTCTGACCAGATCATAGGCGATGGTACAGTTGGAGTGCAAACAAGAGGAAGAGTAAGATCAAACAAGGTAGATGTGGTAAGAACAATATGCATGTCTTCTATGTGTAATGTTGTAAATGCTGAATGCTATTTATCTGAAATTGAACCTAAGAGTGCTAAAGAAGCCATAACTGATGAAAACTGGATTAATGCTATGCGTGAAGAACTTGGCCAGTTTGAAAGAAATGAAGTGTGGACACTTGTTCCTAGACCTAGTCATACTAATGTCATTGGAACAAAGTGGATATTCAAGAATAAAACTGGTGAATCTGGTAATATTGTTAGGAACAAGGCTAGGTTAGTAGCGCAAGGTTACACCCAAGTTGAAGGAGTTGATTTTGATGAAACTTTTGCACCTGTTGCTAGGATAGAATCTATTAGATTACTGCTAGCTATTGCATGTTTTATTGATATTAAACTTCATCAAATGGATGTAAAGGCTGCATTCCTAAATGGCATATTGAATAAAGAAGCATATGTTGAACAACCTATAGGATTTGAAGATCCACAGTATCCTGATCATGTATATAAACTTAAGAAAGTTTTGTATGGTCTTAAACAAGCTCCTAGAGCATGGTATGGTAGGCTTACTGACTTTATTTTGGAATATGGATTTATTAGAGGAGAGGCAGATAGAACTTTGTTCATTAAGCACACTGAAGGAGATTTACTTATTGCTCAAATATATGTTGATGACATTGTGTTTGGTTCTACTTGTGATAAAATGTTGAGTAAATTTGTTGAGGCAATGACTGCAACATTTGAAATGAGTATGGTTGGAGACTTGAACTATTTTCTAGGTCTTCAAATCAAACAATGCAGTGATGGTATTTTCTTCTCCCAGAGTAAGTATGCTAAGAACTTGGTTAAAAGATTTGGTCTTGAGAATTCAAAACCAATGAAAACTCCTATGGGATCTTCTTTGAAACTTTTCAAAGACAGTGCTAGAACAGATGTTGATCCAACACTTTACAGATCCATGATAGGTAGTTTACTGTATTTAACCTCTAGTAGACCAGATATTATGTACAGTGTGTGTGTTTGTGCTAGGTACCAAGCTAATCCAAAGGAATCTCACCTGAATGTTGTGAAGAGGATTATCAAGTATGTTGCAGGTACAAGTGACCTTGGAATCTGGTATACTAAGGACACCAACAACATTTTGATTGGCTACAGTGATACTGATTGGGCTGGAGATATAGATGATAGAAAGAGTACGAGTGGAGGATGTTTCTACATTGGAAACAATCTTGTATCATGGCACAGCAAGAAGCAGAATTGTGTTTCACAATCTACTGCAGAATCTGAGTATATAGCTGTTGGAAGCTGTTGTACACAACTCTTGTGGCTGAGCAAGATGTTCCATGACTATGGTATTGAAAATGGTATACTTACAATCTTTTGTGATAATACTAGTGCCATTAACATTTCTAAGAATCTTGTACAACACTCACTCACAAAGCACATTAGCATAAGATATCATTTTATGAGGGATTTAGTAGAGAAGAATATTGTTAAGTTGGAGTATATACCTACTGAGAAACAAAATGCTGACATTTTTACTAAAGCATTAGACCATGAGAGATTCTCTATCTTGAGGAAATATCTTGGCATGAGCACTATCTGAAAAATTCGGATGGATGTTGTCACAAATGCGTCAGCATTTGGGACAACATCATGGGTTGTAAAAATTTTATAAGCTGAATCTATCTCTTACTTTGTTAAATAATTCCTATGTAAAATATCTACGAATCTAAGAACCTTGTAGTGCAAAAATAAACATGACTTACACCTCTCAAATGCATAAAAATGAGAATGTTATTAGCATACTAAAAGATGTACCAAATCACTGAGTAACTATGGAGCACGGAGTTCACTACTACGATGCCTTCTTTTCAAAAGGTGATTCTTTGGTAAAAACATCAATATATTTGTAATCCATTAAGTAAGTATGGGGCACGGAGTTCGCTACTACGATGTACTCTACAGGAACAATGGATCAATACAAATTGGATGCTATAACACAAAAAGAAAAAATATGGTGCAACACAAATGAAGCAAATTCATGTAAAAACCGTGTTGAGGTGTTTGTAACAGTTTTGAGCACAACATTGCCTGATTCGAATTTATTTTTATTAGTTGTAATTATTTAATTATTAATTGGGATTTATTTCATTTTATTTAATTACTGGCCCACATTTTTTTATTTTTCAGATTATGTTATTTTAATTATTCTGGAAGCTTCTTAATTATTTAATTTAATTAAATTTCCCACTAATTACCCATGATCTACATTGTGGCTAATTATGTGGAGCATGATCGAAAAACTTCTGGAATTACTCTCCAACTACATAGTTCTCTCTATAAATATCACTCATAAGATTAAATGTTAATGCTAATCGTGATTTTTGATTTTGTTAAGTACTAAGTTTCTGTAGAATTGTTTATTGGCCGTGTATCTCTCAAATTTTGTGAATACACTCCTCAAACCTACCTTGAAATTCCAACCGTCCCTTAAATGGCTGGAAACCGACCTCAATCCCACTCACAATCTCACTCTGATTCGAAGAACTCATCCCTTTCTCACACAAACCCTCTCGAAATCCTTGCTTCCATGGCTTCTCAGAAATCAACCTCGTCAAATGCTGACTCAAATGTCTCTGCAACACCATCAACAACCACTCCCACTCCTCAAACTGCTCCTCAAACCGTTCCACCAACAACCAACATCCCTCAGGATGCAACTGTCGAACAGTTCAACAAGGCTATCGAAGAAGTGTCTGACTCTCTTCGAACAACTGGTCATCTGCCCGTGATGACATTTGGAGATATCACAGTGGATATCTCAAGTTATTTGGCTGATCAAACGGCCCAAATGGTTGCTGCTTCAAAAAGCCCTAAATCACCTATTGTTCACAACTCGCAAGCTGAAAATGAGGAGGTTGCTGCTGAAGAAGAAGCTACTGCTACTTCCGACCCTGAAGATGTTGAAATGGAGGATGCAAACATCTCTGAAGACGGTACAAACTCTTCACTCTCTGTTTCTGATGAATCTGCTCCCATTCCTTTCAAGAAGAATGCGCAGAAAGGGAAAAGACAGAGGAGTCCTGTACAAAGAAGGAGATCATACCGTGTGTTCACTTGTGTGGATTATTCTGAATCCATGAGGAAGAAGAAGAAAGCTGGAGCTGAAGTTGCTGAACCCATCCAAGTGTTCACAGACTCTGAAGAAGAAGCTTCTGTTGCTGTTGAGAAAATTAAAAAGGTTGTTGCTGAGAAACCCAAGAAAGCTGTTGTTGAAAGGAAGATGAAAGCTGTTGCTGATCCCAAAGGCAAAGGGAAGGCCAAGATGATTGTTGAAAATGAACCTGCAAAATCATATTCCAATTCTGATTCTGATGTGTGTTTAAGAGATATTCTGAATTCTCTTGAGAAAAATGTTGAGCATTTTGCTGCTGCAAAGGAAGCTGCACCAGAACCTGAAGATGATGGCAGTGGTGATAGCTCTTCCAGTGCAGAAAGCAGCTCTAAGGAAAGCTCTGCTAAAGACTCCACATCAAGCTCTAATGACCTTGCTTCTGAAGAGGAAGGTAATTCTGATTCTCTTGAGACTCTAGAGAATAGGTTGGTTATTTATTCTAAGAGGAAACTGCTGATAGAGAAGAGAATTAATATACTTGATTTTGAAAGTAAAGGCATGATTAGTTTCTTAGAGGAAAGGAATTCGATGCATGCTGTGAATTTTGGTGAATCATGATTGACAAATTGGGCTTATGAATTTTATGCTTGCATGAAAAAGAGTACTGGTAGGAGATCATCTAAGTGGTATGGGACTGTTAATTTTAGGGGGAGAGATGTACCTTTTACTCCTGAGTTGATAAATGAGTTTCTGCATATTCCCAATGTTGAGGTGGATGAAGAACCTGACATGGATGTGGTTATTGTTGCTATAACTGGTGGTAGGGTAGTTAAGTGGACTAAACAGATGCTAGCCAAAGACCTCACTTCCCTACATTCTGTGTTATACAAACTCATTATCTACAACTGGATTCCCACCACAAATACTACCAAGATCACAAAAGACCAAGTTGTTCTTATGTATAGGATCTCCGTGCTTAAGAAATTCAATTTAGGCCTCACTATCTTTCACCATATGATGAGATTTACTGGAAAAGTTTCTGAAAAAGGCAACCTACCCTATCCTGTTCTGATTTCAAATTACTTGAGGCATCATGACTTTGTTGCCAAGAACACTGATGTGTTGAGGGGGAGAGTTCCATTACTGGCCATATCTCCTGCCTTACTCACTGGGGATAGAGTAATTGATCTACCATTGACTGCTCCTGGTATTGATCATCAGCACAGGCCTTCAACTACTGAACATCAGCAAAGACCCTCAACTTCTGATCATCCAGAATCATCCAGATCAAGACAGAGAAATGCATCCCCAAATGTTGAGAACATCCATATCAACATTTCTGGTAATGTGTATCTTTCGCAGGAATTCATCAAACTACAGCTCAAGCACTTGCAGGAAACTATTGATGAGCTCCAGTTCCTGAAGGACAGGTGGACCAGTATGCTTTCACCTACAATAGGGGGAGTACCACCACCATCAAACTCCAATGTGGTGATTCAAGAGTTAAATGATGATGGAGTTCCAGCTGCTGGTGATGGACCTGATGCTGGAGATGCTGCAGTGACTGATGTAGTTGCACACCTTGCATCTACTTACTTTGTGGATGAAGCTGATGATGATACTGCTGAGATGGACACCATTGATGAACAGGGACACTGATGAACAGGGACAAGCTAGACAGGGGGAGATCTGATTTCATAATGGCTGTTGTTTATGCCATTTATTCAGTTCAATCTTTGTAATTAATGTTTAAGTTTGAATTCTGAAATTCTGATACACTTGTTATTTATGTTTTTAGACGATAGGCTGTTTTTGTTTGCAACTTGTTTAATTATGGTGATATTTGTTTACTGCTCTTGCTTAATCTGTTTACAGGTTACCATATGTTTATTGCAGGTTGTTTAGTTTGAGTTTCTGTCCATTTGTTGTGTTTATTCTTTTTGCTTTGATATTTTGTATTTTGTTTTTGTTAGTGTCTTACTTAGATCTTAAGTTAATTCTTCCAGTTCAACTTATGATTTTAGTATAGTTACTTATGTTGTGAGTAAGTGTATTGTCTATGCTTATTCTATTTTGGATAAAATAGTTTTGATCCTTTGGCACGGATCATTATGAAATTATCCTTGATCTTCATTTGATTTGATCCAACGGTTACAACAGGTATTGACTTGACTAGTACTTAGCAATGATGTCAACCTCAACTAAGTACATAATACTGAGTATGTATAGAAATATATGTGCATCAGGTGTGTTGTAGTCGAAAGGTCAAATTGGGGGAGATTGTAGATGTTGTTAATTCTTAAATGCTTTAACATTATCAACAACATCTTAATTTGACCTTCCGAGATTTTTTCTAAGTCTTTTCTGAAATGCTACATTAAATGTTGATCTAAATGTTGTCGCATTTCTGGCAGGATCTAGAAGCTTCTACAAGGATCTGGAACCTGGAAGATTCCAGAACATTGGAGAACATGCTAGAGCAACCTGGAACCATTTAGAACGACCTGGAGCATGCAAGAAGGATCTAGAAAGGTCATGGAAGTTTTGGAAGTTGAGTTCCTAAAAAATAGGACCTCAATGTGGAAGCCTCTAGAATTCGCATACCACCTCTATAAATACCGATTGAAGGTTTAATAATTCAGTGTGTTCTATTCGAGCAATATCTTAGACCGAGCGTTCATCCCTGTTAGGAAATTGTGGCCAATAGTTCTACATTTTAGATCATACGTTGTATACCACCCGTATGGCTGTGTGTCTTCTTATCTATTGAGAGTGTAATCATTAGATAGACTAGGCATTTCGACAGTGTATAATTTATACACTTAGTTCGTTTTCTAGACTTGGCACCTGCCTCGTTTATAGTTTCGTTGTGAAAGTTATTGTTGTAACATTTCACACAACATTTGTACTTGAAGATAAGTATTGATTTTACGCCATAATGCAGACATAGATTTTTATTTATAAAATCTATGTTAAAAGTATTTCCATTGTGTCTCGTTTATTTTTAGTGTTTCAAGTCTTCCGCTGTGTATCTTAATTTCTGATATTCTGTTAGAGTCAGTGTTGCACTATTTGTCTCAACATTCTGTGCAACATTTATCTACTTATACTTAAACACTTTTATACACCCCACACACACTTTCAATTATATTGCCAAATGCAACTGAGTTAAATGTTCTTGGAGAAGCGCTTATAAATTAAATTACCAAAACAAACTAAAGTGTAAATTGATTACCTTTATATCTCGAGATAGTTTCAACTTCTTAACCACTTAATTCATCTTGTTTAGATCCCATTTTAGAAATCGTGGGAATGCAGACTTATCCACGGGCTTCAACAAGGCTGCATGCTCGCATAACCAAAACTGTAGTATATTCAAACCAAGACAAATTGTAATGATTAGAAAAAAAAAATATATATATATATATATATATATATATGCGACGATATTAAATATAGAGTAATTCGAGTCTTACAGGAAGCATGACAGCGCACCCTCCAACTTTAAGATTCTTGGTTGTTCCCAATTGCTTCGTCAACATCTCAACAATTAACATTGACCAATCATGTAGGCAAATTTCATTGAAATTCTCTAAATAGCAACTTATATGCGTAGAGACTGAACAATTTTTATTGGTACAAAACAGAATAGCCATCATGTAACAACACAACAGACGAGCAACGTCCTTATAGCTATCATGGTCATGCTTGCTCGAAACAACTGTCAACTTTGAAAGTATGAGTTTCTTATACATCACAAAATTAGAATCTGAAACATTTACGAACCCAAACTGGAATATTGTAATCCTTTTCCTTCAAAGGTATAGGTTTGCTCCCACAGCTAATACCAAATATAAGTTGGGCATCCCTCCGATTTAATTGAAGAACTTCACCCCCAATAAAGAAAGATTCAGAATCAACATCAAAACATTTGATTATTTGTCTAATTGTGCTCTCATGTTTTCTCGACCTCTTTAACAAGCTTTCAAAATTATCCACATATATACTTTCAAAAAAACAGCCAAAACGGAGTCTTTTTAATATATTTTTTGTGATTTTCATCAAGTTTCAGGCCATTCACTTCCTTAATCAAAGTTCGGAGATTTGATCGATAATATGTTTCTCTTTTGTTAACCTGTATCCGACCTGCAAACCAACCCTCGCATATCAATTTATACAAGTGTTATAGTAAATATCCAAAAATACAATTCGTAATCTTTTGACTAACCAAAACAATTATTCGGCTTCACTTTTTTACTAATCATCGTACAATCTTCTTCACTGCTTGAATCAGTTGTAGACTCGTTAAGGACGTCATTATTTTGTCTATCCATTGATAAGGAATCATTCTCTGTTATGCGTTATCACATAAATGATATGTCAATATACAGTTATTAAGAAAATTCTACGGTGAACTTATGTAAGGTCCTGATAAGTATTGTAAGCATGTACCAGTTGAAGATTCATCAGCGGTAGAATTCTCAAGCTCCTCGCATTTCTTGTGCTTTTTGAAAACATTTTCAGATTCTGCACTCTCTACAACATTCAAAAAAAAAGGTGTAAAAAAAGGCACTAAAGAATCATATTGAACATGCAAAATGCTATGAATATCCAAAACTTGTTTCCTTTTAAAACCTTATAAAAATACGTTTTTTGATCATGTCAAATGTTGTTTGAACATGTAAAATGTTATTCACCTGATTCTGAGCTACTGGATGATGAATAATTCACTACAGGTACTTTTCCTAACAAAAAAAGATAAATGATTAATGAAAAAACTAAAATTTAAATTTGAACTTTGATCTTTTTTCTACAAACCTTTTTTCCTATGTCGTACATGATCGTTATTTATTCCCTTTCGTTTACCTGTTGTCAAGTTAATTAGAAAATTTCAGAAGACAAGATTTTCATACAAAAATCCTTCACTACATGGATCAAATAAGCTTGGACAAAAACCTTTCATATTACCCAGGTTGGAAAAACCCTTTTCAATGTGTTCTTTGTTATCCCGTTTTGATTTCTTCTCCGGAGCCCTTGTTGCCTTCCCCCGCACCTTCCAATTTTTTTTGAAACAACAGATACCTCGATCAACAACATGCGTAAAACTAAAATATTCGGCGATTATAAACAGAAATTACCTTCCTCGAATTCATGGCTTTAGAAGAAACCCAAGTATCTCCAAGAATCCCCAAAGCTTAAAGTAAATAAAACACTCCCCAAGTATTTTTTGCCTTGCTTTCGAAATTCTTGAGTGTATGTCAAAAAGCCACAAAAGTCCACAAAGGTCTAATCAATCGAAAAGGAGCGTATTTTCCCAGGCAGAAAAGCAAGCCTAGCTACACCTCATAGCTATAATTTTTGCATGTTCTGAAAGTAAGGGTAAAATGGGCAAATATGGGATAAATGCGTATCTGTTTGCTATAAATTTTAAGTTGAGTCCCAATTGCTATATTTTGGTCATATACGTACCTAATAGTGAGCTACCCTTTTATTTTTACCCTAATATTTTATTAATAAATTGATTTAGGGGAGTGCATTGCATATAGTCAAACAATTTGTGTTATTGAATGAATAGTAGTGTTTGACTTTAGATTATCATAACTCGAGTCCATGGGCTTCTCCGTGGGCCTTAAGGGTGTTGGGCCGCCCTCATTCAACACACAACAGCTGCTATCAAATTATACTTTGTGCATAATATTAATAAATACTCCTATGTTCCCTCATGATTTATCGTGCCAAATGGCATGAATTGTGATTTATTAAATCAAGCAAATTCGATTAAATTTTAAGAGATTGGGGAGAAGTTTGATTTTTATTTTTATTCAACTCATTTTTTTGGGTTTGGAATTCAGACTTTTTTCCCATCAAATTAAATCAAGCAAATTCGATTAAATTTTAAGAGATTGGGGAGAAGTTTGATTTTTATTTTTATTCAACTCATTTTTTTGGGTTTGGAATTCAGACTTTTTTCCCATCAAACCAACTTTTGTAGGCTGTAGCTATTTTTTTTTTTAATTACATTATATACCCTCCCTTTTTTCCTCCCCCATAACTCGAACCCACGAATTTTCACTCAATGCACACACTATATAACTTGAACAAGTCTTGTGTGAGATGGTGAGATCAATATCACTTATTATTGAATGTTTATTATTTTTCAGAAAATTATATCATTTTAAAAAAATGTAAAATGTATTATTTTAAGGCAAAAGTTTAAAAAGTGATACATTTTACATAAAAAGTCATAAATTATTTTGGTTGATGGTTCCATCTGTCTCACGATGAAACAGTCTCACACAAATTTTTGTTTTATAACTTTATATGATTATACATAAGTGATTTAAGGTGTAGTATATATAGGTGTATTGAACAAAAACTTGTGTCCTTTCGAAAAAGAAAAAAAAAACTTGTGTGTGACTAGTCGCAGTGATAGACGAAAATATTCGGATATTTTCCCGATATATTCTCGATATATTCATTTTTTATGGTCACCGATACTGATATTGGGTAGAAACGATATTTTCACGATATTAGTAAAAAGTCGAAAAATATCGATATATATCGGTATGCAATAACAATATCGAGACTAATATTGGTAAAATATCGAAAGAATATCGAAAAATGGAGAAAATGTCAATAAGTTTTAAAAAATATCATATGAAATAACATTGTACAGTATGTTATATTTTATATAAATCTATTACGGATATAAATGTGTTCAAATTGTTTTATTAAATTTACGTATTAAAATAATGTTACTATTAAATTTTCACAATTTTTTAAATTTATCAATATTCGATATTTCCATAAATTTAAGATCACGATATTTCCAACGATACCGATATTTTCAACCTTGGTCACAGTATTATTTTTAACTTTATATTATGTATCTATATCTATTTGTATCGAAAACTTGAGGTTTGATTTATACTATGATATGACTGAAAACTTGAGGTTTGATTTATACTAGTAGTTAAGTAGAATTGAACACGACGTTAGTTTAAACTTATTGAAATGTTATGTAGCTTTTAAATTCATGCCCGAGCTTGTTTAATAATTAATTGAATCATTCTCAAACGAGCTTGTTTGATATTTATGTCCCAAAAATGTTAAACCAAACACAAACTGAGTTTTTACCAATTGTTAAACCAAACACAAACTGAGTTTTTACCAATCAATTGAGTATCAAATAAATTGATTTGATTTCCATATAATAAGAATTTAGAAGCTCCATTCATCAACACTTAAAACTTTTTATCTCTCCCAAATGTAGCATAAATCTAAAGGAAAATGAAATTTTTATTTATTTCATCAAGAAAAAGGAAGCTATGCTATGAATACTAATTTGAAATTTGTGAATAAATTGTACATAGTGAATGGTGGGATTCTACTAAACTGCAAAAGAAAATTAAATTCAATCACTAACAATCATCAAATCTGGAGATTCATGGACCAAGCAACTGCTCACCTCATCAATTACAATTGCAAATTGCAAGCTCCACCAAACACCCTCATCGGAGAACCATATTGCGGCAACCTTTATATCTTTACAAACGACTCTCCGCTATTTTGAAAGTCTCCCGTTGCTTCTCCGATCAAAGGCACGTTTACGTACAATTTGGAAAATCTCCAGATTTAACGTATATTTTGCATCATTGTATCGTCCTGGTTAGCTTGCACTTGGAGATGAAGATTGTGTCCGTATAATTCAGACAACAGAGCTTCAAGAGCTCAGCAGCCCGTTGCTTAAGTGCAGGCCCACAGCCACTCTGGATGACAAGGAGGAGCTTTGCTGCAAGACCCGCATCCACAGCTACGAGGGAGCATTCTTCGGGGCAGAGCTTGCAAACAGACCATAGAATCGAGAGCGCGTACTCTGTGCAGTTTTCAGACACTCTCATCATCAGTTTAACGACAATGGGGATCGTTTTTGAACAATCCTTCAAAGCTTGTCTCCCTTGAGGCACAGACGAGAGAAGATCGAGTACAAACAGGGCTAACTCCACGCATTCTTGATTCAACAAAGGTATCAATTCGACCAACTGAGGCACTGCCCCAATGCTCACGATCAAACTACGAACTTGCTTATGCGTGCTAATTTGCTTGAGAAGATTAAGAGCTGGTAAATGTCCATTAGGGTGTTTCTTATCTCTAACCAATCTCATCAAAGCAACCAACAAACTATGGCTCAACACAATTTCTGTCCTAAAATCCTTCTCCTCCATTAATGTCTCAATCAGCTTAACACAATTGACCTTAGTTTCTAAAGACCCTTCATTCAGAATATCCACAATGGATGACACTCTGGCCGGTTGCATCAAATTCTTTTTCGACTCACAACTTAGGCTCAAATTCACAAGAATAGCTATCACCTCACAACCAACAGCGTACGAAGTAAATGGGCCAAGAAACAACGAGAGGAGAGCAACTCCACCTTCATCAACAACAGTTTTCCTAGCGGTCGAATGAGCCACCACAACTTGCTTCAATTCTTTAAGGGTTTGAATTCTTGATTGACCCTTAACCTTTTTAAGAGTTGCGAGAAGCTCGGAAGCCCTTCCTTGGGCATCCTCTGATCTCTTCTTCATTTGGACATACTTCTGAGAAAACCACGTGTAGATTAAATGGTGCAACGTCTTGTTTGACGTAATCGTGTCGTCCCACAGCTCCTGCATAGTGGTGGGACAAGTGTAATGGCCCAAGCTAAACCATTTGAGAATGTTGGATTTCTCATAAGTTTGGCCTGTGCAAAGGGTCACAGGATCTTGCATTGGTTCAAGAGAAATAGGGCAAATGAACACCAATGGAACTTCACATGCACTTAGCTCTTCAATCATCTTCTTAAGATCTAAACGTGAAACTCCATCTTTCTTCACCTCTTTTTCTAGATCTAATACACGCCCATCTTCACTAATCTCAAACCCTAGAACCCCATCTTTCTTTGATGCTTCAAACATAGGCATCTTTCCTAGAAATCGAAATCAAAATCAAAACCAAAACTGCCCAGATTATTATTGTCAAAAGAGCCTTGTTCAATCTTTAGACTTTGAAGAAAGCACATTACCACTCATGTGTCCAACTCGAAAAGGATAAAGAAAGAATGAAAAATCCGAATGGGCAACATTTAAGTGTTCCAAATGGGACATGTTTAATTTTTCTTTTCCCCTTTACTGGTCAAAAGACTCAGCAGCAAAATCATCATACAACACTCTTCCCCAAAACTCAAAAAGAGAAGAGGTAGCTAAACAAGCAATAAAGGGAAAGAAATAGAAGAAAGTAAGCGAGAGCCAGATGAAAATAACCTGTGAAAATGATGAATCAAAGGCAATCCAGAGTGATAATTAGAGAAGAGAGAGAAAGAGAGCAGCATCTACAGCAGCAAAGAAGGCTCCTCTTTTCATTCTTCTCCTTTGTTTCTGGGCCCAGATCTACTACTACATCACTATTGCCTTGACTCCTCCTTAGAATAATACTACTCCATTGCAAATCTGAATCCCAAAATAATATTGCCTCGAGATAGCGAAATAATACGAATTTCAATAGCTTTTTTTAATATATGAAAAGGTTGGAAATTCCGTAAAATATTATATTCCCATTTACAGTAGTATATTATAGAAAAAGTGAGAGCTTGACCGCCGTGACAGCGTTGCTTTGACTGTACGCTTTTGCCCTTTTCCCGTGTGGTTTTTGACTGCCCTTTTCTCTCTCTTTCTTCTCTATCTACCCAATAACCTCTCCACACGTCACCTACCTAACTATTTTACTTTTGATTCTCTCACCCCATTTTTGCCTACATTCCAAGTTTTGCCCCTCTATTTTTTAAAACACAAATTCTTATATCGAGTATATACTATTATCATTATTCTCACTTTTTTTTTCAATTTTATTACGTACATGTAACATCCCGAAAATTTAATATAAACTTTAATAGAAGTATAAGATATTAATATTTAATAAAATAAATTAATTAGAATAAATATATATGTATATAAATATATAGGGTTGATATTATAGATCTAATTAAGAGATTTGAGCATTATTAATTGAAATAATATATATTGATAGAGTCGTATATACACACATATTTGTTATATATATATATATATAAGATTTGGTATATTCATATATCATACATACGTATTTATAGGTAATCAGCATTATTATTACTATTATTATTATTTTGAATATTGTTTACAGCTAGGTAATTTAACAATACGTTGAATTTACTAAATCCACTTCCGCAGGTTTCTCAATTTTGTTACATCCGAATTTGGCTCTTAATTCAGATTCTTTTAATTCTCGTCCCTAATTCACACTCTGAAAATTCATCATGCAACCACATAAATAAATTATATCCTCAATTTCTCCTATTTATACAGTATTTACTCAAAGATAGCCCTATAAAATATTTTCACTTGGAATATGAGTTTTCACTAAAAATCGTGAAGCTGGAATACAACATCTTCTTCTCCTTTTGTGCTGAGGCTTAGAGTTATTTCATTACATCTATTACATCCACGATATTAATTTCAGGTGTGGTTTCTTTGTCTTTATTAATTGCTTCGTATAAATAAATTGTTTATGTGCAATATGATGTGATTTGGATGTAAATGGATATTTTAAATGTAAAGGACTATGAAAGGCCAGGGGCTTAAAAGAGGCCCGAGATTGAAAAGAGGTCCTCGGTGAACCCGAGATTGAAGAGAGACCTTTGGGGGATCCGTCGTGCACAAGAAAAGAACTCGGGGCTGAAAATAGGTCTTTGAGGAGGGACCCAGTGGAATTTAAAAGAGATCCTTGGGAAAACCGTGAAACAAGTGAAACTTAATTATGAATTATTTAAGAGTACGCTGAAAAGTGTTTATGTGACTTTCTGTGAATTACATGATTATATGTGATTATACATTTTATTTTATTTGTATGTCGTGTTTAATATTGTCAAAGTTACTTCACCGAGCTAGTGGTTTTGCTCATACCATACATTTAACATTTCAAATTGACGAGTTGATGGTGAGGAGACGCGGTGGATGACAAAACAATTATGATTTTGTAAAATCAAATTTGATTAGTTTATATATTTATTAAACTTTTTCATGAGATGGTAGAGATTTGTTACTATTAGCAATTTAAATTAAAGATTTTTTTTTTTAGTCTTCCGCTACTTGTCATTTAAATCTATATTTAAATAAGTTTGTAAAACTTATTTATTTAGTTAAAATCTCAGTTCATGCCCTCTTAATTTTATATTTATAGGCGTGACAGTACATACCCTTCTAAACCCTTCTACCCTCACTTATTTACCCACTTTGTCATTCACTTTATTCATTTTTTTTTATATAAATAATCATTTATTTATAAATGAACCCCACAATACCCCCATCATACCCTCAACTTATATACTTTATTAATAAACTAATCAATATTTATTAAAACTCGTGTCCGAAGAAGTGGGCATTTTAAAATTGGACGGAGTGAGTAATTAAGTAATTTTAAGTAAAAACTTACTACTCCCTCCTCCGTCCCTGAAAAATTTACATACTTTTCTTTTTTGTTTGTCCCTCAAAAGTTTGAATACCCCAAAATAAAAATAATCATCACAATCTCCGTTCTCACAATATACACATATTTATCCTTCATGTTGTTACTTTTGGGACCTACCATACACTCAAGCATCACCTACTTTATTTATTTTATATATAAAAGTTTACAAAATTATTTTTCAACACTCTCATCATTACACTTTTTTTTTAAATTATGTGTCTAAAATTCCCTGCAAACTTTTCAGGGATGGGGGGAGTTATGTTTTCGAAATAGAGTTAATAGAGGTAATTGGAAACAAAGATTCCTAAGTAAAACATGACCACGAAAACATTTTTAAGGTGTCACTATTTAGTAAAAAAAAATCATGAGCAACACTATTTAATAATTTAAAAATGAACAACATATAACAATTAACATTTTTTTATACAGTGACACTTAGTATGAATTCGAATTTATAAGAGATCTACCCTCATCAGAAAAATTTTGTGTGAGACAGTTCTATTTATTAGAAAAGTTCCGATTTGATATTTTATATCATGCTTCATTTTAAAATATAGTACTCCCTCCGTTCCGGAGGAACTTGCACCCTTTGATCGGCACACATTTTAAGAAATGTGTAAGAAAAGGTGTAATGATTGATGTTTTGAGGGGTAGTTTTGTAAACTTTTATGAATAAAGTAAAAAGTAGATTGAGTGTGGAAAAGTAATGGCATATGGGTAAATATGAGTATATTTCAAGGGTGAGGATTGTGAAGATATTTCCTTTTATGGAGTATGTAAATTGGTATGGGATATCCATATATGGAAAGTGTGCAAATTCCTATGGAACAGAGGGAGTAGTTGGTTTGGCATTCATAAATCAATAAACCAAATAAACCATTTAACAGCATTCACAGTTACCAGAAGATTTCATACCAATTTTTATGGTGTTGGTCTGCTATGGACTCGAGTGCATGTTGTGCACCCTAATCCATATTGCACTTTTCAGTTTACTGACTTACACTTTTTGGTAAATGTTGTTGCATTTTTCAATTATTAAACTGTATAATAATATTTTTAGTAATAATTGAAAAGTGCAACACCATTTACTAAAAAGTGTAAGTCAGTAAACTGAAAAGTGGAACATGCACTAGGGTGCACAACATGCACTAGGGTGCACAACATGCACTCGAGTGCATACTAGAATTTACCATTTTTATCATGTTATATAAGTTTGATTTAAGAAAAAAAAAAGAATATAAGTTTCATAAAAGGGTGTGTTAGGCACAAGCCCTTCTAGAATAAAATATACATGTACATTTATATACCAATATTTTAGATTCAAGCCAAATATATTGTTGTTTCAATTAGGCTCTAATTTTATTAAAAGAAAGAAATTAATTAATTATTTTGTTATGTCTTCAGTGTTTTGTTTATTTTTATATTTTACGTATTTTGAAATATGAAATTTAAAATATAGTGAATATAAAAATCCTAATATGTGCAATAGGTTGTATTATTTTGAAATTTAAGTAGTTTGAATTTAATTTTATGTTATAAAATTTATAGGTTTTTATATGAAATTTATAGGTTGCTAAGGTTTGTAGGAATTTATAGATTTTAATTTTGTATAATTATAAGTATTTATAAAGTATAATTTTCAATTACGAATTCTTAAATTTTAAAGTAGGACTAATACTCTCTCCGTTCAAATTTTATATGTAAATTTTTTTTTTTGTCTGTTCAAAATTACTATACATACTTTTATAAATAAAATATTTATTCTCCGATACACTAATATATCATTCACATTTTAATGCAAATTTCAAATTTTCAGAACCAAAATTTAAATCCCAATCCAAACCTACCCTATAAAATATTTTGAATCCAAACTAGGGTGATTTTGAATTTTTGAGTGTAAATATTTGATTTGAATGCTTAATAAAAGAGTTATTTATAGTGGGTCCCACAGAATACATATCTATATTTAAATAGAGGGTGCAGGGAGGCGTTTGACCGTGACAGTTTTGGTTCCCCTTTAACTCGGCCTTATCGGGTCGGACTTTTGCTTTGACTGATCTGACCAATGAATAAGTGCCACCTCAGATGCTTAATTAAATTCGTTAATTAATTAATTCTGCTTTCTAGATTAAATAAGGTTCAGTACAATAAAGGTTAGAATATTATGTGCAGGCACTCAGTTCAGTGCACGTGCGGCAGGCATCCTTGCTCGTGTGATTCCTCACATATATACATACACATTTGAATTTCAATTATTTAAACATTCAAGTACATTTAGGCCCTTTAAAAAAATTGGTTACCTGATAAGAATTTGTAACATAACCTTTAAAATTTAAATATTCAATTACACTTATGTTTTTTTTTTTTTAATAGTTTACCCTTATAAGAACTTGCATTGCAACATAGGCGGCTTTTAATAGTTTACCCTGATAAGAATGTAACATTAACCTCAATTCTCTCTCTCAATTATATCACTTATATTTTATCTATTATTTTATTATACTTCATCTCACGCTCATCAATTATTTTCTCTTTCCTCATTACATCACTTGTATTATATCTATTATTTTATCATATTCCTTAATCAAAACACCCCAAAGAAAGGGAAAACTTATACCGGGACGGAGGGAGTATAACATATAGTTATATCCTCCGTTGCAAAAGTCTTTGTCTAGGTTCGATTAGACGGCG
Source organism: Galeopsis tetrahit (assembly GCA_963675135.1). Taxonomy (NCBI): domain Eukaryota; kingdom Viridiplantae; phylum Streptophyta; class Magnoliopsida; order Lamiales; family Lamiaceae; genus Galeopsis; species Galeopsis tetrahit. The sequence continues at coordinate 21,994,786 of OY776120.1, read as the reverse complement.
TAGTCGCCAGTCTATTATCCGTCTAACGATTTTCGACTAGACACTCTTTTCTTTTTTAAACTTTTCAAAGTCGAAGTCAATTTTGAGGGACCGGACACCCTTATTCAATTGGAATCGACGCTTCGAGCAAAACTATTAATGATTGTTGGAATTAATTAAAGAGAAAATATAATTACCAGCCTATAATTCTCAATGCAGCGAAAGATATCTCGAACCCGGTTGAATTCTACATACGTACTGTGATCCTCGTAATCATAACACGATCACATGAATTGATTCACGAACCGCTTCTACTATCCACAATCTAAATGTCCTTTAAGTGTGTGATGTTCAATAGCACAGGATACATATTCCTTGTTTCTATCTTCGGTCTTAGGAGTGGAAACTGGGAGAGAACATAATTCTCTTAACGTAAGTTGTTTTGGAAAATTCCCGCTGAATTTTCTTATCTAGGAGGTTATCTAATAATTGCTCCTCTAATTATCCACTTTCATTCATGTGTGGATTAAATAAATAAATAGTTATTAATAATTAATTATTATTTATTAGCTTGCATCTGTAACTTACACATGAAGTTTGAGTCTTGCACTCATTTACTTCACTTATGTATACCATCACACAACACATTTCATACATGCAAATAAATTGTGTGACCCTTGAAAATATAAGTTTTCATATTATACACTTGTTAAGGATATATAGCAACTCAATCAGTTTTATATGAAGATTAATTTCAAAACTCGTTATACCCCAGAACTCTTTGAATTTAACATTAGTTGACATATCTCTTCCAATCCCTTGAACATAAGAGCATATTCAACCTTTTATCAAATCATGGTATTCATAATCAAGTTCCCAACTCGATTGATCGATCAATTAACACAATAGAACATGTTAATAAAGACGTCATTCCTTTTACACTAATATCTCCAAACTCCCACTATAACTGCTTTCTTAGACATTCACCGCATGATCATATAACTTTTAGATATTGATAACATGCTAAAGTAGCAACACTAAAGTGAAGACTTAAAAATACAGTAAAAAGTCTTAAGGGTACTTATTAGAGGATTTCTTAACCCTCAAGGCCTCATACACTAAGAAAATAGGGATATTTTTCTCATTTCCTTATGGTCATCTTAGCACATTTGGTATGAAACACATGTCACGATATCTTAACCTCCCAACATGGAAGCGTATGTCATTCTTTTATTTAACATCGTATAAATCACAGTTCAAGTGTATTCTCGACACTTAACTTGAATTTTCTCCCACTATTGTTCAGAAAATCTGTTGATTTAGCTTCGTAACAAGTTAAATAGATTTGTGGAAAAATCTATTACGATTATTTATAAATAATCTCATCTCTGCAGATACCACGATGTCAGATGCGATTTCTCGTATGAGAGAGCCAATCACTTGTCGACATACTATTATATGAAACATCATATAATTCACAATACATATATTTTTAACAACATTAACAACTATAACACAATATGTTCAAATCCACACAAACCTAAAACCTTAGATGTCAAAACATCTCTCAGGAATATGTAATTCATATTTAAATTACGTCTCAAATAGATCTCTGGTAATTTTAAAAGAGTCTCAAAAGGATTCTCGAGAGTTTTAAAAGATCCCTAGGGGATCTCAAAAGATTCTCGGGAGTCTTAAAAGATCCCTAGCGTGATGGTCTCGTAACCCACAAGTCCCAATAATTCTCCACAAAGGAGTTGGGGAAGGTGGTCCCATAATAATTCCCCACAAAGGAATTGGGGGACCACAAGAGTTGGGGGAGGTCCTTATATAAATTTGTTCTTTTATTGCCGATGAAACCTAAAGTCATATGAGCACAACTCGCTCAAGAGACCGAAGCCCCGTTGGGGGAGGCCCTTATTATTGGTCATTAGGATAATTCCCAACAAATGGATCTGCAAACATCAAGTGAGTAGTCATTCATTTAAGAATCACTATTTTCTTCTTTTAAAGTTTTCAAAAAGTTAAAACGTTGTATCTAATTTGTTTAATTTTTCATGAAACTCGAAATCTCGAGTGTAAGTTTTAAATACTTTGATAACTACAATGAATCACTACAACTCACGCTGAAGTGTTTGATTCTGTAGTAAAAATCATCACAACTCCCACTGAAGTGTGAATCATTAAAACTTCCAAGGCAGTGTAAATCGTTACAACTCTCCCACTAGAGTGTTTATTCCACAGTGAATTGTTACAGTTTTCACTAGAGTGTTTGATTCAACAATAAATCGGCGCAACTCCTACTATAGTATTTGATTTCACAATGAATTACTACAACTCCCACTAAAGTGTTTAATTTTATAGTGAATTGTTAACTCCCATTGGAGTGTTTAATTTCATAGTGAATCACCACAGCTCTTACTGTTTTAAATTTCAATAATTTTTTTACCCAAACCGTTTCTTGTACTTATAGATGCACATGCCACAAACTCTGCTTGCACAATGTATATATACCCTTTCAGGTTCAAATTATTTTTAGTACATTTCTGATATCTTACAATCCCTTACACTGTCACAAGTGTCTATTCTGAATTGAATTGATATCTGCTAACCAAACCAACAACTCAGCATACGTCTGGATGTGCACTCACCTTAGTATACATCAGACTTTCAATTACATTCGCATATAGTACTACTAACATTCCATCTTTGAGTCCTTGGACGCTCATTACTGTTCAATGACTTGTCTTTTACAACAAGAGTATCAATATGCTTTCATGCATTCATCTTGAATCTATTCTAGAAGTCTCTTTATTATGTCTCTGAAGACAATCCAAGTAACTTCTTTGAACTATCTCTATGAATATTTTCACCAAAACATATTCCTTCTCATTTTCAGCTAACATCATATCAACATACATATTATAGAATTACAAAACTGCTTAGGACCGTTTAACGTAAGCACAATGGTCTTTGTCTATCATCACAAAGTTACACGAGGCAATCATTCAATGAAGTCTCAAGTACCATTGTTTGTAGGATTGTTTAAGTTCGTAAATCAATCTCATCAATTCACAAACATTATCCTCTTCTTTGAAGAATGAATCCCACCTTTTTCAACATGTAGATTTCTCCTTCCAATTCTCCATTGAGAAAACATAGTTTAAACGTCCATTCTAATGTATTTCTAAATCTAGCCAGAAGTAGACGAATCAAGGTACATTTCACAACAGGCGGAAAAAGTGTATATACCCACATTTGAGTATAAATTATTTTCTACCAAGTTAACTTCTCTACCTCACTATAGACCCACCAGTCTCTTTAATAATTTGAGAATCTATTTATTCTCAATTGTTTCGTGTCTCGATAAAAGGTCGACAAGTTTCGAAACTTGGTTTGACCTTATCAACTATTTCGTTTCTTCCACTGCTTTCATTCATTAGTCTATTGTAGAACGAGTTGGAACCTCTAAATTGGTTGTAGGCTCTTCCTCATTCACTAAAGACTTGTCTCATTTTCTAAAGATACATAGAAGGCATGTCCTTCAATATCATGATGTCTCTTAGACATACGTTTCCTAAAATTTTCAGATTGAAAATCTGCGACATCTTTTATAGATAATTACTCTCATCAAGATCCATCTGATCTTTAATGGGTAAACTTCTATCAAATTCACATTAAGTAAATCACTCCCACTTGAATCTGATAGAGGGTGATTATTTCAATCACAAAAAATGGTTTAGCATACCAAATGCTTCCAATACTAGGAAATTCTTAGAAAAAAATAGTATTATATGATTATATCTCATGTCACACTCCCAACTCCTCGATTTCGATCAACATGTATCACTCAAATTTAACACAATATCTTATGAGGATACATTTCTAAACCATCAGACCCAACTTTTCATACTGACTCATAGAATTAAATATATAAGTTGCGGATTTTCACATACAAAAAATTACTCAAGAACAGGTATTCACTTGTTCAGAGTTCTAATGGAGTTGAAGTAAATATCTATTAATTATTGTATTCATAAAATATGGACAATTATTAACAACTTATCTCCTAAAGATGATAGTTAAAGTTTTGCCATCATGGATCTTATCATATCCAACAACGTGTACTCCTTCTTACAGTCACATCCTTGTGAAACAATATAAGATTTTGATAATTGTCAGATTATGTCATTTTCATTACACGGTTCCTTGAACTGTTGGATAAACATTCACGCTCTATAGGTTCTTAAAACCTTTAAAATTGTGTTTTTTATTATCAACTTCTATTAGGTAATGTCTAAAGCAATACAAAGGCATATACTTTGAGAAATTGTATGGACAAGTCTAACACATGAAAAATTACCAACGTAAGAAATGAAAACAAACACCTCCATGTTATTTAACATTTACAAAATCACATTTATCATAACGAAATATATGCAATGAAGAATTAGCAATAATAGTTTAATCAAATGGATTTCTAGCCACTTATGAGAAAGATAATATCAACGTGTTAAAAACTCAACTTATAAAGCGAACACCGTAATCCTTCTTTCACAAGTCAGTTCTCCTGCTCTTGCACAACCTGACTTAATCTAGCATACTGAATTTCATCAATAACTCAAGCATTGCCAAAGGAACAAACCTTTAGTAACTATGAACTCGCTTCATGAAACTAATTGTTGTTCTCATATAAACCAAAATCATATAAAACTTATAAAAATGTTTAGTACCATAATCCACATCGTTTATACTATTCACAACCATCTCCAAAGGAAATAATAAATCACATCTCAATTATAGAAGAACATATGTAGAGGTGAGATCATAAGTGACCTTTTGAGCAAACTAGACATCATGCATTATGAAACATTGACCTTTGTCAATCTCAAGTTTTACGAATCTGTAGACTTTAACTCGAGCTCGGTTTCCTACACAATCCAATCTCGTCTTTCTTGGAATAGACAGTGATCTACAAATGCTCATATGATTTTAGTCAATATATGGTTCTGTCATTCATGTGCCTATAATCCTTAATCGTAAGATTTAGACGGAAATACAATACTAAAAATATTTATGCCTCAACAAAAAATTAGAATGAACTACCTTGTCCATCGTGGACTTAGGATATTCACGAGTATAATGACCACGTTGGTTACATTTGTAGCATGTCATCTCACTCTTATCCATTTTTAGTCTTGCATATTTCTTATTTTTATTCTTCTTAGCATTAAGATTGATATCTAGTTTTCCAGTAGTGTGCCAAATCTTAGGCTGCTAGCTATGTCCTTTCTTTTCAGTATCTCTTATGTTTAGAATTGTATTAAAAAATGAGAACATTTGATAAAGACTTAATCAACTTCAAGTCACGCATCATATAATTCAATGTTTTGAGTTGTCTAAGTGAAAGTCTCAATACTTTCATCAAATATTGTAATGACCCTCAAGTGTTTCCATTTTTCACGAAGTCACCGGATTCGATCCCTAATTTGATGTTCCTCAGAAAATGAAGTATCATCATACTTCTCCTTCAGATATTCCCAAATATCATATGTAGTACGGTGTTGTTCACAATTATGGATCATGTCATTAATGACTAAGTTTACCAGTATTTCACAAACTATGTGAATAACTTTCAATTATGGCAAGTCTCTTGACCCGTATTAATTTGAGTCTCCATCTTAACTCCAGGATCATCCATAACATGGTTGATAATATCCAATGAATCATGTTCTTCCAAGAACATTAAAAATTAATTATGATACCATGTGTCATTATTATTGCTTTTGAATTTTTATCTAATTAACTCAGCGATCGTTACTTTTATCTGATTTTAATCGAAGTGATTCAATGATTTAATGTCTATTTATGCATCATTATGTTCAATGGTAAGCTAACTGACATTTGAAAAATTCGACACAAAATTTGATATCGAAAAATAACTTAGAGTTATTAATCATCAACCTCACTAAGTATCCTCATTTAACAGATTCAAAAATTAGCTAAAACTCCTACTCAACAACATGAATCTGCATGTTTAAACATTTATCAACATAAATGTAGATGTTGTTAACTCTTAAATGCTTTAACATTATCAACAACATCTTAATTTGACCTTTCTTGATTTATTCTAAGTCTTTTCTGAAATGTTACATTAAATGTTGTACTAAATGCTCTCACATTCAGGCACGATTCCAGAAGGTTCTACAAGAGTCTGGAACATGGAAGATTCCAGAATGTTGGAGAACGTGATAGAAGAGCCTTGAGCAGTTTAGAACGACCTAGAAGATGGAAGAAGGATCTAGAGAGATCATGAAAGTTGAGGTCCTAAAAAATAGGATCTCATAATGGAAGGATCTAGAATTCGGCTATTGCTCTATAAATACCGCTGAAGCCTTTCATTTCAAAGTATGCACTATTCGAGTAACACCTTCTTGAGCGTTCAACCCTAGTTAGGAGTTATGGTCAGTAGTTGTATCGTTTAACGTACGCCGAGGGATACCACACCTTCCAGTGTACTTAGTTCTAGTCTTGTATCGAGTGAGAGTGAATCATAGATCAGATTAGTTCTTTAGACAGTGTTCTTACACTTCAGTCTATTTGCGGATTTAGGCACCTGCCTCGATTGTAGTTTCGGTTTGTGGAATGTTGAAGTAATTGCTGAGACATTTCACACGACATTTTCATAACTTAGGAACTAAGTTATTGTTTTCGCCGTAAGGCTTAGCATAGGTTTTGTTATTAATAAAATCTATGTTAAAAATTATTCCATTGTGTCTTTATTGTGTTTTAGTGTTTTAGACTTCCGCTGTGTACTGTGTTTACTTTTTATATTCTGTTAGAGTTAATGCTACACTATTTGTCTCAACATTCAGTGTAACATTGTTCTGTTTTTTACTTAAACACTAGATACTACCCCATCCGCACACTTTCAATAAACATAATAAAGCACAATCATGTCATAAGTTAAAACAACTCGAAGTAGTTCAGGTAATAAAAAAAACTATTGTAAGTCTAATAAACCAACTACAATGGTTATTTCAGAAAGATCTCGTTTCAGCTACACTATCAGGCAGTTAACTTGAAGATTTCTAATAACCTTCAATGTATTTTATACATTCTTGTAGTACTGCTTTACTACCAATATTATGAAAAAATAATGGGAAAAATTACAAATCAGCGTTCTCCATCTGAATGTTGCTCCAACTTCTCAAGCTAAGAACGTCGGATCCCCGAAATTATTTTTAGCACTTAAACAAGTCATTCCAACGACTAGTTTACTAGTATCTTTTTACCCAATCATTTCAATAATTTTCATAAAATTATCACTTTTCCAATCTACATATAATTCATCTCATAAAACTACAATAAGTTCTCTTGAAATTGTCTTAGCTTGAGTTTTAACTCCAACTAAATCATGAGCTATGCAATCAGAATATCCTTACGTGATAATAAAAGAGCGACAAACTATAAATCTCCATCAAGTAACGTAAATTTTTTTTTAAAAAAAAATCTAGCTCATAATCATGTAATTCTTAAAATTATGGAGCTTAACTCCATTATCTCGAATTTATTGAACATTAAATGTTCTAATTATTTTCGAGTCATACCATAAAATGAGCAACCATTAAAACTTATTTAATGTTCACAAGCTCTAACACATGAATTTCAAGCTCACAATTACGTAAAGAAATTAATTCAATGCGTAATTAGCTAATTCACAAGTGAAATAAGTTCAACCAATGTTCTCATTCTATGAAAATTAAGAAAAAAAATTCCCTTTTCAAATACCTTCTATGAAAATTAAGAATCTACACGAAAAATGGAGCTCGCATAAATTTTCAGAACTAAAAACGAAGTTATAACGAGTCTAAACGAGTTTTAAAGACCGCACAACTATATTGTACAAGGGAAAACAACTTCGGCAGACCGGAAAACTGCCTAGCCACGCCCTAGAACGTGCCACCTAGTACCTTCCACGGGCCGACACGCGCGTCGTCAGAGCTGCAGTTCCAGCGCGTGCATCTCACACGCCGCCCATCGTCGCCTCATACACCGCACATGGGGAACACGCGCCGTCATCGTCACCGTCGAGTCTTTCGCGCGTGGTCGACACGCGCTGCCATCACCGCCAAATATCTTGCGCGTGGTGGACACGCGCCGTCGTCAAAAGTCGCGTGTGTACGTAACGCGTCGGCAACCGCTATGCGTCGCCTCTATGTATCGCCGAGTCGACCGGGTACACTCGGTATCTTGGTGAGTTAACTCACTGGGTTGACCAGGGTTTAACTCGGTCAAAGGTAAGTTTTCGGTATTTACATACAGGTCCTTATAAAATGTCTAATTCTCAAAGTGCAACCCCAAAACTTTCTGAAACTTTTCAGAATAGCACCAGCAACATGAATTTTTTAAAAATTCATAACTCACTCGTTTCTTGACCAAAATTAATAAACTTCATATCGATGGAATCCTCATTCAATGTACTTCAACCCAATAACAAGAATTAATCACGATTTCCTATATATCATTCGTAATTTCCAGTCAAAGTTTCTATACATTTTTAAAGACCGTTTTTTTCTCCCAAATGGTAAGACCAAAAAATCTGAAACTTTCTAGATATCATCTACACTATACTACGAATGTACAGTAAAAAATTCAACCTCTAATTCCACCATTTGAAAAATTGAGAAATCTAAAAAAAATACAGATTCTCCATAATTGCAGTGCATAATTAACAAATCAATTATGAACATGCTTACATACGAATAATTAAGGCATACGTACGAGAATCCAACACATTGGATCTGATACCATATGTTGGAATTAATTAATGAGAAAATACAATTACCAACCTGTAATTCTCAATGCAGTGGAAGATATCTCGAACCCGGTTGAATTCTATATACATACTATGATCCTCGTAATCAGAATATGATCATATGAATTGATTCACAAACCGCTTCTACTATCCACAATCTAAAAGCCCTTTAAGTGTGTGATGTTCAATAGCACATGATACAAATTCCTTGTTTTTGTCTTAGGAGTGAAAACTAGGGAGAGAACATAATTCTCTCTGCGTAAGTTGTTTTGAAAAAATCTCGTTGAATTTTATTATCTATGAGGTTATCTAATAACAGCTCCTCTAATTATCCACTTTCATGTGTGGATTAAATAAATAAATAAATAATAATTATTTATTAACTTTCAATGATTACTATGATTTTTTTTTTCTAATGCAAATTAATGATTTTTTGGTATTAACTATGTCTGATTACATATTTTCATTATGAGATGACTATAATTTTTAGGTATAAAAAAATGGACTGTCTAAATTCGTCTAACTAGCGATTTCCGACTTTTAAGGGTATATCATATAGTAGGTTTTTTGTTGTCTTCACCTAAATACTGTTAGTTATTTATATTAAAAAGGAATATTAATTTTCACCGAAATATGTAAAATTTATACTATAAGTTAATATAAGTGAAACATGTAAATATATAAAACGATTGCTAGGTTCAAATGAGATTTAAGCGTTGAAATGTATTGATTTAGTTGTTTTGATTTTGTTAAAAAAATAAATTTAGTGGTCTATATTGGACCTATATTAAGTAAATACACTCTCATTCTTATTCATTGTATAGGCCCATCTTAGTTTTCTATTGGCTCTCTTATAAAGCTCATTAGGGTTAGGTTAGACCTAAATATCTCTTGTATAAATACCCATTGTAAATCACCTTTACAATTAATCAAGAAATTATATTTTCTATATTCTCTATATGGTATCATCGAGTCATTTGGCTCACGCCTGATCCAAACCCTAGCCGCCGCCGCCGCTACACATCCTGCCGCCGCCGCCTTCGTCTCTGAAGCGCCGCCGCCATCCGTCTTACGACGCCCAGCTCATTGCTGCCCCTCTCCTCTCTCCGCTGCCCTACTCAAAACAATGGCCGCTTCCTCTCAATCGCCGGCAACAATCACCTTCAAAGGACTTGCAAATATGTCCTTGAAGCTCACCTCCACCAACTATGGTGCTTGGTCTTTCCAACTTCGTCTTCTCCTCACTGGACACAACCTCTTTGGCTATGTCTTGGGCACACATCCATGCCCCCCGTCCACAATCCCAGCTGCCGACGGCACCACCAACACCACCGCCACCGTTCCCAACCCTGCCACAACTATCCTTGTCCCCAACTCAGTGCCGACCACTGCCATTCCCCAACATCCCACACTGGTCGACCAAATGACCATACCCCAACCGACCACACCTACCTCCCCGCTGACTACCACCACATCCGACATCCCTGTACCGACCAATGCTCCCTTACGACCTCCTGCACCTCGCATGGTAACTCGAGCTCAGAACAACGCGTTCAAGCCAAATCCAAGGTATGGGCTCACTTCTGTCATCACTTCTGACATTGAGCCAAGTTGTGTGTCGCAAGCGCTTAAGGACAAAAACTGGCGAGCAGCCATGTCGGCTGAATTTGATGCTCTTCTTCAGAACAGCACCTGGGACTTAGTTCCTCCCAATACATCTCAGAACGTGGTCGGCTCCAAGTGGGTTTTTCGTATCAAACGAAAACCTGATGGCTCTCTCGATAAGTACAAAGCTCGCCTGGTTGCCAAAGGCTTCCACCAACGACCAGGTGTTGACTTCACTGAGACCTTAAGTCCAGTCGTCAAGCCGGCCACTGTGCGAGCAGTTCTCAGCATTGCCGTCACTCAGCATTGGCCCCTCCAACAGTTCGACGTCAACAACGCCTTTCTCCATGGCACACTCTCAGACACAGTCTTCATGACACAACCCCCCGGCTTTGCAGATAAGACCTTTCCATCTTATGTTTGCAAATTACACAAATCTATCTATGGCTTGAAACAGGCTCCTCGCACGTGGTACTATGCTCTTCGCTCATTTCTTGAGGAAATTGGGTTCACTCCCACTCGCTCGGACGAATCATTGTTCGTCTACAATAACTCTGGGGTGGTCGCCTACTTCCTTGTCTATGTCGACGACCTCATCCTGACGGGCAACAACAAACCCATGCTCGCCCGTGTGGCTGCCGACCTTCGTGCCAAGTTCTCGGTCAAGGATCTTGGTCCTCTATCTTATTTCTTGGGAGTGGAAGTTCTCAGATCTAAAAACTCATGCTTCCTCTCTCAACGCAAGTATGTTACCGACCTGCTCGCCCGGTACAACATGCTCACTTCAAAACCTGTTCGCACTCCTTTACCAACCTCTGCTCGCCTGTCTATCTCAGATGGGTCCTCGCCTGCAGATGCCACCCAATATCGTCAGGTCCTTGGTTCCCTTCAATATCTACAACTCACCAGGTCAGACATTGCCTTTGCCGTGCACAAACTATCGCAATTTATGCATGCACCCACCATCACTCACTGGGGTGCTGTCAAACGTCTACTACGGTACTTGAATGGTACAAGGAACGTTGGGGTCACCCTCACCTCTAGTCCATCTTCATCACTTCACTGCTTCATTGATGCAGATTGGGCCGGAGACACAGACGACCGAACTTCCACCAGTGCCTACATTGTATTTCTAGGGTCTAACCCTATCTCATGGTCGTCTAAGAAACAAAAGTCTGTTGCTCGCTCCTCGACTGAAGCTGAATATCGAGCACTTGCTGCTGCTGCCTCTGAAGTTCAATGGCTCAAATCCCTATTTCAGGAACTCCACTTCCCCACTTCACCTACACCAGCCCTTTACTGCGACAACATTGGTGCCACCTACCTGTGCTCGAACCCCGTCTTCCACTCACGAATGAAGCACATTGCCATCGACTTCCACTTTGTTCGTGATCTCATCAAAACAAAACAACTACGTGTGTCTCATGTCTCTTCTGCCGATCAACTTGCGGATGCACTCACGAAACCTCTCTCCAGCACTCGCCTACAACTTCTCATGTCCAAGATTGGACTCACCAATGGTGCTCCATCTTGAGGGGGCGTATTGGACCTATATTAAGTAAATACACTCTCATTCTTATTCATTGTATAGGTCCATCTTAGTTTCCTATGGGCTCTCTTATAAAGCCCATTAGGGTTAGATTAGACCTAAATATCTCTTGTATAAATACTCATTGTAAATCACCTTTACAATTAATCAAGAAATTATATTTTCTATATTCTCTATAGTCTAATCTAATATAATTAGATGTAAAGTGTTTGAAAAGGAATGCATTTGAAAATAAATGTAAAAAATAGAATTGGACCATATACGTCAAATCTCTGAATTAAAAGGGGGACATTGCACAAGAAAGTGAGAAAAATAGCACGAGACATTGCTTTTTTAAAAAATGGGGAATAATTGACAAGTCTTGCTTGCCACTTGGCATAATTTGACTAACATTTAAAATGTACGTAGGACTTGTAGTGTAATAGATGCATAAGTTTATTTTAGTTATTATTATTATTAAGATATATCTTGTGTATTGTTAGGAAAAAATAAATTGAAGTGAAGTTAGGTGATAAGTTGGCCTTTTATTTTATTTTAAAACTATTAATGCCATTATTCAGACGCATTAATTGGTTCGAGTGTTTTTTTGATTAATTAAATTACTAACTGATTGAATTGGTGGACTGAAAGGCCTGAATGACCTAATTTTCATTAATATTAGGACTATTTAGGAATCATTGTTGAGTGTGAAGAAGGGTAAAAATTCCACATACATACATGTGATAATGACTAATTGCTAGTAATTATAAATAAGAAAATAGGGCAATTAAATTTACACTTAGATGAAATTGATGTAAATTTTTACCATTAGTAATATTACTACACAAGTATATCACAATATTTTTACAAACCGATTGTTTATATATGGTATCAAATATTGTAATGTTATTTTATAAGTATAATTATATTACTTAATAAATTATATGACTCGAAAAGGAAAAGGATAGTGTTGATGGTATAGAAAGGGGTGGGCGTGTGGCCAAGAAAAAGGTTTCTACATGAGTTTAAATGCCTCATACTTGCCATATTTATTTTTATTTAGTAGTGTGCTTATGTAGTCTATAGTTTTCACTTTTCAGGTTCAAAAAAATTCTATGAAGTTAGACCATACGGATTTTAACTTTGATTTTAAACGTGGCTTCCATTAATAGACGATGAAATTGATCCTCTAAATTAGTCGATTCTTGAACTGAATATCAACATCATATTCTCGATTTTGGTTCCAGTTTCCTAGTGTTGATTAATATACATTAGGATGTTATTATTACTCCCTCCGTCCACCAAAAGTGTGCTCATTTCTTTTTTTGAGGTCCACAAAAACGTGCTTATTCTATTTAAATAGTTAACTTTTGAATATTTTTTCTACTTTACTAACAAGATTGAGTATCTACCAAATATATTTTCTACTCATTATATTAAATATATTCTTTATAATTAAAATATGATTTTTTTAAAAGAACATATAAAAAAAAGTGAGCACACTTTTGGTGGAAGAGGGAGTATTTTAATAGAATATTAATATCATTAAAATAAGAGTATAAAATATAATTTCCATTGCAAATTTCATGTGCTAACATTGCACTAACAAGATCCAATGAAGATTCAACTCTTTGCTTTCACGTACTTTTTTAAGTACTAAAATATTCTTGTCTCCCATCGACCTAAAGGCACAACAAAATTCATTTAACTTGTACTAAATTTTTTTTACCATAAGATGTGATTTAATTCATTGCATTTAATTATGGGCAAAGAAGTGGTCCTGCACTATGCCTTCATTACAGTATATTAATTCTTTTTGTTGTTTCCTTCATATTTGATCTTTGAAATCTTGAAATTTAAATTTTGGGTACCGTTTTTCCGCTGTCTGAAAACTTGAAATTAATTGTATTATTTTTTTTCTTTTTATTTTGAATAGAGTGTTTATTTATCCTTTGATTTTAGTCCCTTTTAAGCTTTTCACTTTAAAATTGGTTATTTTATGTTTATAAAATGGCGTCGGATATTAACAGTCGCATTTCTTATAAATGAACTCGCGACTAAATACACACATCACTAAATTTAAAAGATGATACAAAGACCCTCCTAAATTACTAAATTTACTCTTACAAATATTTAAAAATTATAACATACACAAAATTGTGAACCAAACCCTAATTTTCTACAAACAAAAGAGGTGGACTTTTCATAAGTTAGTTTGCGCATAGACTGAATTTTAATTGGCAAAAAAATGGATATATATTTATTTAATAAGGGTAGTTTAGATATTTTTATTAAATTAAAAGTAAAAAAATACTAAGTGGGTTCATTTATAAAAAAACGTGGGTGTCAATATCCTACTCCTTATAAAATTTCAAATTTTCGTCCAAGCACCAACAACAGGTTACCTAACCGATATTGGTGATGTGGCCTTTTAGGTTCGATTTTTTTTTTTTTTTAGATTTTAGAATAAGCAAACATTTTAAGTTTTTAACCCCATTTTAATAAATAAATAAATAAGAAATTTTATAGTAATAACTCATCACCAAGGTATATTTAATGTGATTTATTCTGGTTGAATCTTGATGCAGGCGGCGAAAACATATAATAAAGACAAATATGCGAAGAATACAAAAAAATACTCCGTACATTAATTTCGTTGATTCTACAAATACTCGAATAAGTGGTAGAACTTAAATACATTGATTCACAAAAAATAATAAGATAAACTCTAATATTTTATTAATCAATTCAACTCCCCCAATAACAATCTAAAACTTATAAATATGAAATATACTTAAGAATAAGAAACATATAAATATTGAATATAATAATATCAAAACAAATTTTCTAAACATAAACATAAATATCTAATTAAATATTGATATTGATTTCCATCAATATCTCCATCATTCTCCCATTCCTGAAGATGATTCGCCCTCGAATCATGTTGTTCTCATCAGAAAGGTACGAAGACGAGCTGAAATTTCTTTGTATTCTTTTGGCTATAACAACTTTACATTCTGTTGCCAAATCAATGTAAGTTCCATCATCATTAGTTAAACACACAAAATAATTATTCTCAAACTTCATCGTTAAGTTAGGGATATTGGGATGAACACTCTTAACTATAAAAA
The DNA here is from genome assembly GCA_963675135.1 of Galeopsis tetrahit. Classification (NCBI taxonomy): domain Eukaryota; kingdom Viridiplantae; phylum Streptophyta; class Magnoliopsida; order Lamiales; family Lamiaceae; genus Galeopsis; species Galeopsis tetrahit. The sequence goes on along the minus strand of OY776120.1, from coordinate 21,979,722 downwards.
TATTTTCCTTCTCCTCATCAAAAATTGGGGGACCATTATAACCATCATTAACAAACTCCTCAAAATATTCATCGAAAATTGGTGGTCCATCATAACCACAATTTTCATCAAAATATTTATCAAAAACCGCTGGTCCATCATATTCACCATGGAATATATAGGACTACATACCAAGGTATTGATCGGTTGACAAATCTGTATATTATCATCTTCATACGTTGATTGCTCATAAAAAATAGTATCGTAGACAGCTGGTTGAAATCTCGGAACCATCATCAAGAATCATATATAGTCTCTGATTACCAACTGATGCAGACAGCGAAAACGTATGATAAAGATGAATATACGAAGAACACAAAAGAACACACTAATTTCGTTGATTTTACGAATACCCGAAAAAGTGGCAAAACTCAAATGCGTAGATTCACGAAAAATGTCGTAAAAGAGATATTGAGATAAACTCTCATATTTTATTAACAATTCAACCCCAATAACAATTGAAAACTTATCTATTTATAATATAAAATATATTTGAATAATAAAAAACATATAAATATTAAATATAATAATATCAAAACAAATCTCTTAAGCATAAATATAAATATTTAATCAAAAAAGGTTATTGTGACACGTTTTTTATTACACTCTAAAACAAATATTGTAATAAGTATTATTTGAACATATTAAATTTTCATACTTTAAATTTTTTAGTGTTAATGTGTAATGCAAATTGAATGTTAACTGAGCTGATTCTAGTGCATAAAAGAAGATGATCGTGTTAGTTGGACAACTCCACCGACAGTAAACAAGCCACCTGAATTTTTATCAAATAAGTTGAGTTTGGATATCTTAGATGATAGACCATCTCACCTGATAGTTATGGAAACAACTCATTCGAGTCTTGGAAACAACTCATTTGAGTCTAAGTCACCTAATCTTATCTCCTCTGAGGTGAGGACATAACAGTTAAGGCCAATTTCAGTCGATAGCCTAAACAACTATGAAGAGCCAAGTCATCTGATTGCGACAATTTTCAAGGAATAACTTCTAAGCGATTAATTTTTTGTATGATAGTTTGAAATTAGGTTTTAGTAGTTCCTTATGCATTATTCTTCTACAAATACTAGGGAAAGGGTTGTTGAGTGGATTAAATCGATCATATACAAGAGAATTAGTTACTTAAGGTTTTTTTTAGTTGAGTGTATGTTGAGTGATTTGTAATTTGTAACTTTTGATTCAAACCTAGTGAAGTGTGTCTCTATCCTTCATGAACGTAGATTTTTACGATCGAACCATGTAAATTTTGTGTTCTTATGTTTGTTCTTTACTTGTTCATTTCATTTAATTTTTTGAAAGTGTTCTTGGGTTTATCGAAGTGTTTTTACGGTGATGTAAAACATAACATTTAGTCAGCTCACAGGGGATGGTATTCCATTAATTGAACTTTGCATTGGAATTTTGGTTGTGGGGCTTTTCGTACATAGTTGAGCTCGTTGTTATTGTATTTGAAATCTCATAGTATTGTTTAATGTATCGTATTTCTTGTTTAATCTCACGTATTTCACCATGAAGAGACTAGAGACAAGGATCCACTATAAACACAAGAAAGTTTATTTTTTTTTCTTTTTCTTTCAGAATTTTTTATTATTTTTGTTGCTATAAAGCATAGGATGAAGTTTAAAAAGCCTGAGATCAAAAGTGCAAACTTAACGATTTTTGTAACGTTGGAATCAAAAGTGCGATGAACAAGATCAAAAGTGAAATCATATAGACCAAAACCTCGTGATAGACGGACGCAATGAAGGGACATGGGGGTACAATTGTACCCCAAATCCCTATATATATATATATATATATATATTAAGGAATGATTGTCTCACCCCTTGTTAATAGCATTTATTGATATTAATTGTATATTCAAATATTCAAATGTATATCCCTACAATCATGTAATTAGTTACATTGTACATCTTCACTATAAATACAAGTTGTACCACCTCACCAAAGTTAACGGTGATCATATCTCATTGTTCACATGGTATCAGCCTAAACACGATCCTAAAACCCTAACCCTAATTTCTTTCTCCCTCTCTGCTGCCGCCGCCGCCACTGTGCCGCCGCCGCTTCACCAATCGTCGAGCTTGTCCCCCTCGACCATCTCCCTTCAATGACAGACTCTTCTATCCCTATGAATGTCCTTATTCATATGGTAACGGTGAAACTCTCTTCTTCCAATTATCTCCTATGGAAGAAGCAGGTTGTCCCGATGCTCACTTGTGTCGATCTCTATGGCCTTGTAGATGGCTCATCCGCCCCCCTGCCGCCACTCACACGACCTTCGCTGCCTGGAAAACGAAGGATCAGAAAGTCCTTGCCCTTCTTCTCTCCTCTCTCACTGAAGAAACCCTAGCCGAGGTCGTTCAATGTGACACGGCCCGTGACACTTAGGTTGCCCTGGAGGATGCCTTCAGTCACTCCTCCCAGTCGCTAATCACCCAACTTCATGAGGAGCTCCTTCTCCTCAAGCGTGATTATCTCCCTGTTGCCGACTATGGTCGGCGTTTTAAGGCTCTTTGTGACCAACTTGCCGCCATCGGTAAGCCAGTGGACAAATCTGACATGTCACACTGGTTCCTTCGGGGTCTTGGCCCTCAAATTCAGCGGGTTTGCCGACACCAGAATGGCCCTCTCACTTGTGCCTGCTTTCCGTGACTTACTGCATCATGCAATTGCCTTTGAGATCATGAACAAGCCTGGTCTCGCTGACCCTACTCCAGTTGCCTTTTATGCTTGCGATCAACCCTATGTTCGCTCGAACACTCGCGACCATACTGGTGGTCGCCCCTCTGGGTTCCCTCGTGGTGGTCGCCCCGACTCCTCTGGTGGTCGCGGAGGGCGGAAATCCTACGTCCCTCGTTGCCAAATTTGTCGTGGCGAGCACTATGCCAACAAATGCCCCCAGCGATTTATTTGCGGCCTAGATCCTCGTCAACCTACTCGCCCATCTGCCTGCCTGTCCGAGGACCCATCCGCCAACCTTGCTCAATATTTTCACTCGGCTTACACCGTCTCCTCGGATTAGTACGTTGACTCAGGAGCCTCGACTCATATGACCTCCAGCACCTCGCATCTGGACTCCTCGGCTCCATATTCTGGTAATGGTCAGGTTATTGTTGGTAATGGTAATTCATTACGGATTTCTCATGTTGGTTTGCATTCGATCTCTAAGGATATTGGTCTTCTAGATGTTCTTGTTGTTCCTCATATCACCAAGAACATTTTATCTATTAGCAAGCTCACGTCTGACTTTCCAGTTGATGTTTGCTTCTCTGACAAGAAGTTTGTTGTTCAGAATCGGGCTACCAAGGAAGTGGTGGCTCAGGGGCGTTGTGAACAGCGGTTGTACGTGTTGGAACGGGCACTCCCAGCTTTGGTCGCTGCCTTGAAGAAGCCCGGTGCTGCTCGTGCTTCATTTGATTTATGGCATTCTCATTTGGGACATGTTCCTTTTGATGTTATTAAGGATTTAAATAAATTAGGGCACATATCTATTAATTCCGTTTTGCCGAACCCTACTGTTTGCAGCTCTTGCCAGTTGGCCAAGAGTAAACGTTTGTCTTTTCACATTAATGAAAAATGTGCTTCTGCTATTCTTGATTTAGTTCATTACGACCTTTGGGGTCCCGCTCCTGTAACAACGCTTTCTGGTTTTCGTTATTATGTTGTGTTCGTCGATGACTTTTCTTGTTTCTCATGGATATATCCTCTCCGTGCGAAATCCGAGTTCTTTGTTACATTGGTCGCATTTCACAAGTTTGAATGCACCTAGTTTTCGACATCTCTAAAAGTTTTTCAGAGTGATGGTGGTACTGAGTTTGTTAACAACACTGTTCGCGCCTTCATGACCGAACATGGAATATTACATCGTGTGTCCTGCCCTTATACACCGCAGCAAAATGGTCACGCTGAGCGAAAACACCGACATATTACTGAAACTGGCCTCTCCATGCTCGGGCTCCGTCTGAATTTTGGTTCGATGCCTTTGCTACTGCAGTTCATCTTATTAACCGGATCCCGTCCTCAGTCTTGGGTGGACTGTCTCCCTTTTAAATGTTGTTCGGCACTGTTCCCCTTTATGGCAACCTCAAGACATTTGGTTGCCGAGTGTTTCCTTACCTCCGAGATTACGCCTTGAACAAACTTTCTCCTCGCAGCCGACCTTGCATTTTCTTGGGATACAGTAGCCAGCATAAGGGTTTTCGGTGTCTTGATCCTAGCACATCGAAAATATTTATTACTCGCCATGCTATATTTGATGAGAAGTGCTTTCCCTTTTCAGGTTCTGCTCGGCCCATGCCGACCAGTGTGGTAGTCTCATCTTTCTTAGATGCCGAGTTTGATTCCTCGCTGGATTCCTCCCCTGAATATGGATCTTCAGCCCTAAAGTTGCCTTGCTCGGCGTGCATCTCTGATCCTGCCGACGATGCACCTGCTCCGCCAAACACCATTGTGGATCCGCCTGCTCCCCCTGGACCGGCCGAGCAGCTGCCACCTACCATTGACCCTCTGGTGCAGCAACCACGGTCCACTCACCAAATGATCACGCGAGCAAAATCTGGGATCTTCAAACCCAAGTACCCACTAAACTTGGCCTCCACTGCCTTACTTAGTTAGTGCCCACATCTCCTCCTTGGAACCACGTGGCTTCAAATCCACTGCCAAATCCCTTGGATGGTTGTCGGCCATGCAGGAAGAAATTGATGCTTTGCGAGTAAACAACACATGGGATCTTGTTCCTCGCCCTCGCGATGCGAACATTGTCGGTTCGAAATGGGTTTTTCGAACTAAATACAAATTCGATGGTTCCATCGAGCGGCACAAGGCCAGATTGGTCGCTCAAGGATTCACCTAAATCCCTGGTACGGACTTCTCTCACACCTTCAGTCCGGTTGTCAAGGCGACCACAGTTCGTGTTGTTCTCGCCCTCTCAGTTCGCCACAACTGGCCGCTCCATCAGTTGGATGTTAAAAATGCCTTTCTTAACGGCTATCTTCAGAAACCAGTCTTCATGGCACAACCTCCTGGTTTTATCGATCCTCGGCTACCGGATCATGTTTACAAACTAAAGAAGGCTTTATATGGTCTTCGTCAGGCCCCATTGGCCTGGTTCCAGCGATTCAGCTCTTTTTTGCTCGGCATTGGCTTCAAGGAATGCAAGTCAGATTCCTCGTTGTTTTACCTGTTTCAAGGTTCCTCGGTCGTCTATCTACTTTTGTACGTCGATGATATTATTGTTACTGGTAACGACCCTTCTACACTTGCTCGCTTCATTGCTCAGGCGAACAAGGAGTTTGCCCTCAAGGACCTTGGTCGCCTAAATTACTTTCTGGGATTGGAAATCTCTTACACCTCCTCTAGGCTGTTCGTCGGACAATCTAAATATGCTCGCGAAATTCTTGAGCGAGAAAATCTACAGGATTCAAAGCCTATTGCCACTCCTCTCACTGCGGGCGAGACCCTTGTGAGCACTGGCGACCTATTTTCGGATCCGACTCTTTACCGCTCCTTGGTTGGCGCTCTCCAGTATCTCACCATTACTCGGCCTGATTTGTCCTTCTCGGTAAACCATGTAAGTCAGTTCCTTCAAGCTCCGACTAAAGACCACTTCTCGGCGGTCAAACGAATTCTTCGTTATGTCAAACACACCATCGACTACGACCTTTCCTTCACTCACCGACCAGAATCCTCGGTGGTCGCCTATTCTGACGCTGACTGGGCTCAATGTGTAGAAACTCGTCGTTCAATCTATGGTTACTCGATCTTCTTGGGTGGAAATCTCGTGTCTTGGAGTGCCAAGAAACAGCCCGTTGTTGCTCGCTCTAGCTGTGAATCGGAGTATCGTGCCTTAGCCAACGCAGCTGCCGAGGTCGTTTAGCTAACATCTCTGCTCCGCGAGCTACGAGTTCCGTTACCTGCTCGTCCTGTTCTGCTCTCCGACAACAACAGTGCTCTCTTTCTTAGCCAGAATCCAGTCGCACACAAACGAGCAAAGCACATTGACATCGATTGCCATTTTGTTCGCGAGCTCGTCACTTCTGGAAAACTGTCCACACAGTTTGTCCCTACACATCTTCAGCTGGCCGACATCTTCACAAAGAGTCTTCCTCGCCCGACGTTCGAGTTCCTTCGTTCCAAGCTCTGCGTTTTTCCTCATCCCACGCATCGCTTGACAGGGGATATTAAGGAGTGATTGCCTCACCCCTTGTTAATAACATTTATTAATATTAATTGTATATTCAAATATTCAAATGTATATCCCTACAATCATGTAATTAGTTACATTGTACATCTTCACTATAAATACAAGTTGTACCACCTCACCAAAGTTAACGGTGATCATATCTTATTGTTCACAATATATATATATATATAAAGTCTAGTATGCACTCGAGTGCATGTTGTGCACCCTAGTTCATGTTGCACTTTTCAGTTTTACTGATTTACATTTTTTGGTAAATGGTATTGCACTTTTCAATTATTATACTAAAAATATTATTATACAGTTTAATAATTGAAAAGTGCAACACCATTTACCAAAAAGTGTAAGTCAGTAAAACTGAAAAGTGCAATATGGACTAGAGTGCATGTTCTCGAGTGGATACTAGACCAACCCATATATATATTTAAATGTCAGATGAATAGTTAATACGAATAATACAGTACATGAATGTGTAGTTTATGAGTGTTATTAAAATATTTTGCAACTAAAATATACTGAAAATCTCGTATTTTTTCTTTCTCCCACGAAATTCTATTGTGGGAATGGGGCTTTTATTGGCTTCAATATTTTAAGTTTTTAACAAAAAATTAGGGATGTTAGTTAAATAGTTAAATTTTGAAGATATAACTCTTTCATTTATAAAAGATTAGTCTTCAAAACGAAGTTTTTTTTTTTTTTAGAGATAATCATGATCTAACATAAAAGTAAGTATTACCTATTATGTCTAAAATAGCTTTGCAAAAAAATAAGGTTTGTAATTGATTATTAAATGAAAATTTCTTGATAATGATGTCATTAAATCGTTAAAAAAAAATGATGGCTTGTCAAATTCAGTTGTGTAACTTGCCAATGTAATTTTATTTGACTCTATATAATATACACTTTAAAGACAAAAACTTGTGTGAGACCGTCACACGGATCTCTTTTAATCCATATTTTAAAATTTTATTTGACTCTTATATAATATACACTTTAAAGACAAAAACTTGTGTGAGACCGTCGCACGGATCTTTTTCTGTGAGACGGATCTCTTTTAATCCATATTTTAAAATTTTGGGTAGAATTAATATTTAAGTAAAAAATAATACTCCCTCCGTCCACCAAAAGTGTGCTCGTTTCTTTTTTTTGGGTCTACAAAAAACGTGTTTATTCTATTTAAATAGTTAAGTTTTGAATATTTTTTTTACTTTACTAACAAGATTGAGTATCTACCAAATATATTTTATACTCATTATATTAAATATATTATTTATAATTAAAATATGATTTTTTAAAAAATATATATAAAAAAAAGTGAGCACACTTTTGGTGGACAGAGGGAGTAATATTTTTAAGAAAAGTGAGCTCAAACATTATCACTTTTTATATATGAAGGTTAAGGAAGACCCGTCTTACGAATCTCATTATGTGAGACGGTCTCACTCAAGACTAGCCCCACTTTTACGAATCTCATTATGTGAGACGGACTCACTCAAGACTAGCCCCACTTTAAATTATCTTTTGATTGTACCTCACTTTTCATATCCTGGATCCGCCATTGGGTAGGACAAAAGTGATTTTTTCTCAATATCTAACTATTGTTTCTCATAATATTTCCCATTTTCCTTATAATCCACTTGTAAAATATTCTATCTATTTGTCTGGACTCACTTATCAAAACTATATAACTTCAAACTGCACAAGTCCAAATTGAATTTATACGGAGTATTATATATTAACCCAATTAGAATTTTTCTTTACAATTAACTAAAAAAGGTTGATATGTCTCGAGCTAAAATGAAGACTTATAAATATATCCATAAAACTGTGATTCTTGTGCTAATTTCTTTTCCAATTTCAGTTTTAAAACCAGCAGATTACACAAATTTACACTACAAGTAAAGCTTCTCCCAAGAAAATATATACAATATTCCCTAGACCAGGTTAAGTGAAGATAGAGTTTCACACAGGGAACTTGTGTTCTGTCATTGAAGTCCAAATGAACCACCCATCCAGCGCTCATACTCTACAGCCATCACTCTGTTCAGGGCGACACCATTTTTGCTGGACAGACGTGCCCATACAGGGAGAGAGAAATTAGTATTGAGACAAGGGGATTTCTTTTTCATCTGGATGTGATGTTCTCCTACGCGTTATCTGAGGGCTCGTATATTCTGCACCAGATTCATTTGAAACCGATGAATGTTGAGTCGAGCTGGAAACGGGTCGTTGGTACGGGCGAGCTGCTCCACCACCATAACCTTCAGCAGCAAGTCTACTTAATAAATTCATCAGAGTAGGAAGGAATCTCGTCGAGAGAGACAAAACACCAGGAACCTGCAAAAATATAGTTTGATTTTGAAATAGCATTCAAAGCCTTCCCAGTTTACTTTATTTCTAATATAATAATGAAAATGCGTAGTTTGCTTACAATTCCATTTGCAAACAACCCTGGAATCTCTAATTGAACCCATACGGCTTTACCAAGCAAGAACGCGACGAATAACACAAGAAGATAGAGTGGATTCCTGTTTTAAGAGCAAAAGATGCACTAGGATATATCACAATTATTGTTGAAAGGGTTGTAAAAACTCTGAATTAACGGTTACCTTAACAGGAGCATGAATTCGTTGAACCCAAGAACAATAAGTGCCACAATCACCCAAGGAGGAGGTAACCAATTGTTACTTCGCTTATATGCCTCCTGTACAAACAACATTCTTTTAATTTGTAATTCAAGAAACCATTGAAAGAGAGACAAGAGTTCACAAACAAATATACATCCTAAAACTGAACCTGTGCAGATATTGCTTGGCTGACTGCATACTCCGTTTCTGCCTTAAACTGCTTCCACAATGCTTTGCACTGAACCGGTGTGATCAAAGTCTTTTCTAGAGGGACCTATTATACATTAACTTATCAGAGAATGATCCATATGCATACAATCACAAAACAGAAAAAAAGAAAAAAAAGGATGGTACCTTTTCCCATGTGCTTGAAGCAAGAGAATCTCCAGAAACTCCAATGGCCCTATTCTGGGATGGGACGACGTCTTTTCTGTCCATGAGTGCAGAAATAATCACATTTTCTACACTGTCAGTACCATCATCTAAACGTACTACAGCCATTGTGGACAAAAGCTTTAAACACTGCAAAAAAATAATTCCCACTCAAGTCGATAGCAACATGGTTTGTCTATATAATAATATAATTAGATCATAATTATAGAAAGTCTTGGAATATTACCTCAAGGTTGGCTTCCTTTGTGATAGCTCTAATGTCTTCTTTTCCAGTCCAAACCCTTGGCAAGAAATCCTTGTCATGATTGAAGACAGTAGCAAACCTGAAATTTCCCGATCTTGAGAAAACGAGTCAAATAATAATATTGTGCATAGAGATATAAGTTGCACCTATCCTTCATGTGAGTAAGAACTTTCCCAGCTTCCTCTCTTGATTTCTTCTCCACCAACTTTTTAGCATATTCCTTGAGATCACGTATCATTTTCTCAACTACTGATTGGTCCAATTCAAATCCAGCAATAGCAGAAGAGAAGGCTGATGCAGCTGCATCACTCTCGCGCTTTACAAGACTTCTAATAGAAGCCCATGTGTCTGTCCCACCAGCTTCAAAAAGGGCCTCAACTGGATGAACGAGCGCTTTAGAAAGACGGTTCTGCAAACGTAAGTAAATTCAATTAAGCAGTATGTCTAACAATTGTAATCAAGGCTTCTTTGGTTCATTCTTGTTGGGATAAGATCATTTTTAGGGACAAATATTGATATTTACCCTTTTTTTTCTTGGGAAAGTAGAGAAGGTAAATTTTGAATACAAAGATGATGTAGCCAAAGTTGTAACAGAAAATAAGTACCTCAAACTCAGCTAGTACTTCTGATAACTTCTCGTGACGAACAAGAGATGCATGAGATTCAATATCACGGCAAAGTTTATTACGATCTTTTGAAGCATCCCAATTCGCCTGCTCTATGGCAGCATCTGAAAATGGAGAAGGCATAGCATGATGGGACAAGTACATTAAAATGATTTATGGAGGAATAGGATTAATACTTTGTTAATATATATATATATATATATAAGGAGTGTATGGTTGTAGAAGGAAAAATAATTGTTTTAGTCCCGTAAGTAATCCCTATTTTGATTTCAGTCCCGTCACCTTTCACAAATTGAAAATAGTCAACTTTTGGTATTTTGGTCCTATAACCGGCTGTATGTCGTGAAACATCCGGTCGACACTGATGCGGCAAAGTCTAATTTCTCCACGTGCAAAAGTCTGATTGGTCATCCAGAAGTTTCACCTCTTGCAACCAGTCACTGGACCAAAATGTCAAAAGAATTGATAGTTGCAGGGGTAACTTATGAGACTAAAAGAACTATTTTCCGACTGTAGAATTATGGTTCTGAATACTTGTACAAAGAGTAAATCATCCAACAAGAGAATTTTGAATAATTAAGATAAAGTTTACCTAAACATCCCTGATCAAACTCAAGCAAAGAAGACTGCTGGCATGTACGAACAGAAGCAGCAAATCCTTCTCCTCTACCCACAAGTTTTTTCAGTCTAGTCTTGAAGCGTTCAAATGCATTGGAACGCAGATGCCCCAACATGTCTATATAAGAAGGATGCACCAACTGCAAAATACATAAATAGTAAATAAAAAATAAAAGGTCAATCATCAACAGAAAACTGCATATGCGAAGATTCATCAAAATATAAAGGGAAAAATATTTTTAGTCCTGTAAGTTTGCGAATTTTTTGGTTTCAGAACACTCTACTTTCCCGAATTGAATTTCGTCCAGTTAGTTTTCAAAATTAACTTTTTAGTCTTTTGACCTGTTACAGCCAGTTCTGAGCTGCCATGACATTTTTTTCATTTACTACTAATATTTAGTCATGTTAATTTTTAAAACTGGACTAACCCGCTGTAGCCGGACAAAGGACTAAAAAAAAAGTTAAAGTTTGAAAGTTAACAAGACGAAATTCAATTCGTGAAAGTGAAGTGTCCTGAAAGCATACATGGGTAAATTTACAGGACAAAAAAAATCTTTACTCAAATATAAATTTGAAGTGAGCAGTTAAAATAGTAAGAAATCAGGATACACATAAGCTGTAGGGAATAAAACCGATCAGATGACGGGAAATACCCAACAGAACATACTCTGAGAAAGTCTTAAAATTTTCAAACAGTAGTAATGTAGGCCTACGTAAGCATGTCACGCTATAGGCTAAGCTTAGACCTCTACATGGAAATAAAATATTGGTAGCATATATAAATAAATGTCGTATATATCCAAAAAAAACTAGAATTCATCATCTTAAATAAAGAAAACAAACTATGTTCGCCTTGCCTGCAATGCTTTTGACTCAAGATATTGGCGTTTTGCATTTCTCACGTCTTCTTCAAAATATATAGATTCCAAATCATATCTGTCAAAGATAAAAATGTGTATAAGGCTGTGATTCTGTTGACAATTAAATTTAATCAAGCACTAAAACATCCATGAAAGGACGTGTCAAACAAAAACCATAACAGGACAATAAATGATCTTCACATTAAAAAGACTGAAAATTTGAAAAATATCTTCACCTCTTCTGATCAGCCTAAAGACTGACTTAGTTTCAAGGAGGCATGTAAACTTCTTTTACGCGAAGTGTGATCATTTGCGAAAATACCTAACCATCAATATTTTGAAAGGTTCTTAAAAGTTTTTTTTTTTTTTTAATTTTAAATAGCCCCTGAAGTATCAATTTTTTATTTTGGAAGATCCCTAAAGTATTGAAATATGATTTCACAAGGTCTTTTATTAACATTCTGTTAAAACTTATAATTAATGAACTGGTGCCTTTATTTGACTTACGCTTTTATTACAGTTGGATTGAGTTACAAATTAATATGTGCATACACTCATGGATATAATCGAGAGGCAGTTATGTTACTCGAGGTAAAACCATTGATTAAATAACAAAGCATTTCATAATATATTAACAATTCTTTTCCCAAGCCTCGTAAAAATAACCAGCAAGCATACAACATTGTCAGCTTACTCAGAGAGATATCGGTTCAAAATTGAGGTTATACTTCTTCCAAAGCCTGATACAGCACCAGTTTTGACAGCTTGCTTCAAAGCTAGCCAATCCTGTATTAAATCAAGAATTTAATCATTGCTCACTTAATGGGACAAACATGGTGATTGCAAGTCTAAAAAGAAGTAAACACCTTGTCAGATGCCAAACAATCGAACTTGTCATTGGCAATCTCTTCACACCGCACTGTGGCAACCATGACCTAAGGATATCAGAGTTGCATAGTTCAATTATACAACGAACAATCAAATCTACATCCAAGCTGGCATGTTTTTAGAGTAAATTGCACAATTGGCCCCATATCTATTGGGGGTTGGCGATTCTAGTCCCGTACAAATCAATTTTCTCAATCAAATCCCATAACTTTTAATATGATGCAATTTTAGTCCTATCCTATATTGATAAAAATATGGATTTTTCACGTGACACACATGTGAGTAACCGAAATTCCATGTAGCAACCGAATGAGACCTCAACATAATTAAATAAATAAATCACAAATTTATTATCATCCTAAAACAAGAAATTGTCAATATAGGACTAAAATTGCATCATTTAAAAAGTTATGGGACTTAATTGAGAAAATCGATTTGTATGAGACTAATTTTACAATTTACTCCATGTTTTTACCTTGTGAGCTGGAAGGTCAAGGTCCTTATTTTCTTTGATGATTTTCCATATTTGTTCTGCACTAAAAGAAAATCCCGATGCAGGGACTACACCTTGTCTATCACCAGCAAGTCCTCCAGGGGATATAGAATGGAAGAACCGTTGCCTAAGTTGAGCTACCTTTAAGGCAGTCATAGTATCAGTACTATTGCAGTAAATCGTTAGAAAAACAAATAGGGCTACTGCATCTTAATTGAGCTACCTGTTCTTTAAATTGTTCTTCTTTTTCTTCATAACTGGACAAGGCAATAACTTCCACCTTCAAGCCCAAATATACGATCCAATGAGAAATGAACACCAAAGAACTAGTGTAATTAAAGATTATTAGATAGATGTTTTTCTTGCATTGAAAAAATCACTGAGTGGAGCGTTCATTTGCGCACGAGGCTTAGGAACTGCTTCCCATATCTGTGAAGGAGAAAACAAGAAAAGTCCCAGGTCAAGCCTTAAAAAATGTAAGAACTTCCAGAGAGATCAACTTTAAAATAAAAAGGCATAATGCACTAAAAGGCCTCTAAGCTACCAACCTTTGTTTCGATAGGTCCCTAAATTATTTTTTGTTTTAAAAAACCCTTAGATTATTAAAATTTTATTTCACACGCTCACTTGAGACAAAAAATGACAAAAAAAAAAAAAAAATTGATTCACCTTAATGTCTTGTTAAATAATGTACATGTCAACTTTAATTAATTATAACTATATACAATAGTATTCTTCACAAGCTATTTTAGGTAACCATCAGTAGAAGTGTTGGGGTTAAACGACTTGCAAAAGCAAATCTAAATATTAATAAAATTAACGTACATACTATTTTACGGGACCATTAAAATAAATCGAAAAATTCTGTCAATTTTTGTCTTGAGGAGCTCATGAAATAAAATTGTAATACTTGAAGGGCTTTTCAAAACAAGGACTAATTGAAACAAAAGTTGATGGTTCATGCCTAAAAAAGAATTAAAAGAAAGGAGATTCCATTTACCTTCTGAACATCCTCTCTCAAGATAGGCTCCAAATACTCAAACGGTGTCTACATGGATGTAATGGAAATAATCAATTCAAGAAAAAAAATATAAGCTATAAGAAAGCAGAATACTCCTCCTCTTCCCACCATACCTTTGTTTTGTCACGTATAACAAAGAGGAGTGTTGTTTTACGAGGACTAAACAAGCGCATCATAACCTACCGAAGTCAGTAAAAAACCAGATTGTTATAGAGTAACAAAAAAGCATGTCATACTCATACTACTCATAGACGGAGGGAGGGGGTTCCAGCGAGGGCACTGAACCCCCTTCCAATTATTTATTCTTTTAATACTATATATATGAACATTTTCAAAATATTATTTAATAAAAAATAGAAGAACAATAAGTATATTCTCTGTATGTAACAAGTGGAATGATAAAGTTTGAGAATACTCATATGAGATGAACTCTAAGATTATTATTCATAATTGGGCCCCCTTCGCCCTTGCGCTACTCATCATAAATAGGAAGCTAAGAACCTGAAACACAGTTTTTAGAAGAGGCTTATTGGCAGCTTGCTCCCGACCAATATCATGACACCATCTGTAAACAGGACACACTTGAGATATCAAAAGAGATAAATTTTTCTTACCAGCTTACCACATGCATTAGAATATGGAGAAAGTTGGGAATTACATGTTTATGAGTACAATGTCAGCGACTGCAAGAGCAAATAGAGCACTTTGTTTCTCAAAAGTAGTATCATCCTGAAACCAAAGTTCAACAAAAACAAAAAAATTTGATCAAGTTAACTGAAAAAAGAATGCACAAGTTCATGCAGTAACAAAGTCAGCCATTCAATTAAAACATGAATTAAAAGAACTATACATGCTTGCTTTACATGTTTGCCTTTCCACGGAAGACAAGAAATATAAGGCTTAAACTGTTAATAACATATCAAATCAGGATGAATTCTTCTTACAAAAGACCAAGAAACGCTCGAGCTATAAACAAAGGAAGCCTACATAACGGTTCTATCTAATTTAAAGATCCTGCACTAGAGATTAAGAATGACAATATCAGTTTTCAAAACATCATGAAGAATAAGAGGAAGGCAAGTGCATACGGGCACTTAAGTCAATCTAAAAGAAACACTATATAAGTGATAGTTTTTTGTGTCAAGGACATGCTTTCTTATAGGCAGCAAGGTTCCAGCAATTCATAATGCATACATACATTTTATGACAAAAAAAGAAAATGCCAAAAAGACGGGCCTAAGTCGGTTTTTTTAATCCAGTTATCCATTTGAAAGCCAGAAATCTATTATAACATAGACAAAAGAAATGGACAAAACCTCGCCCCTTTCTCGGCCATCTGTACCCTCCAAGTCCATAACCATGGTAAATGGATCGATCCCAACGGCCTTGGCTATCCATATGCCCTTTGTCGTCTGGTTCCTATTAAAATGGATTCAAACACAAAACTCTTTGTTATATATTGCAGTGTTATATTAACAAGTTAAATCAAGAATACAACTACAAATGAAAAACAAGCAAACTAACCTTCCCTTGAATGCATCCATCTCCCGGAAGTTAGTATAAAATAGATGATTCAATAAAGTACTCTTCCCTGTGAATTAGCCCAGTAAACAACTTGTTATGAATAATTAAAAGATAATTAGTACAATAAAATTATTTTAAAAGATGATTATGGCAACCATTCAGAATTTTCAACAATCAGTAATACTTCTTGTTCTAAAACCATTAACAACAAGCCATTCATCGAAATTTCAAGTCAATATGCTCACATATATACATAACTAGCTAACACAACCCTTCACAACTGATTAATGAAAATTGAACTCATAAACATAATCATCCTTCATATTCCATCAACATTTCTTGTTAATCAAGATAAATTCCTTCATAATCGATAGAACTCAAGAACCCAAACCAAAATCATGTATGCTTCATCAATCAAATTCCAAACATTGTACCAAAATAATACAAAAAACAGTAGGAACCACCAGGGGCGGATCCAAGATTTTAAATTTTGGGGTACAATAGATGATTAATAAAATTTAGGGCCGCACTATTGACATCCACATAATTACTTTATACACTTATTTATAGAGATCGATGTATTTGAAGGTACCAAAAGCTAAAAAGTAAGACATCTCGAAAAATACAGAACATTCAAATTAAATAATAATTACAATTGAGTTCATCAAGTTTTCAATTTCTGGAAGCAATCTACGATGTCGCAATCGCAAAATTTATAGAAATGCATAATTCTCAATAATAAGAACACGACAATAGTAATTACAATACTACAAAAATTCACACTGAAAGGAATAATTTATGATTCCTAATCACATTTACAACTTTACAATATTCAAACTACTTATCCACAACAATTGTATACATGTAGCAAGAATACATAAGCCTTAGTTCTTAACTTACGAGTTTAAATAAAGATAGCAAACAATTGAACCAAACACTGGAAAGTGAAATGAACCAAAGAGAAAAATTACAGAGGAAAAAATATTCTAGAAAGCGCAAGAACAAGTGAAAAGTAACACAAACCACTGCTCTGAGGGCCCATGATGGCAACTACGGCATATGAAAGGCCACATTCGTAAAGCTTGACGGAATTGATAAAATCCCGCAAACCCGCCGCGTTGAAATCTCCATCGCCGGAAACCAGCTGTGTAGGGAAAGAATCATCGGCCATCTGCTTTTTGCGGAGATTGAGAGAGTTCATGAATACAAATTTTGAAGTTGAGGAAGAGGTGGAGAAGAATGTAGAAGAAGTAGGAACAGTGGTGAAGCAAAGAATATGTGTAATCACCTAGATTCCCGTGCTAATTTCTAAGTAATGATGTCACTTATTTGCAAATTTAAAAAGTGGTTTTCAAAAATTACCCTAATCAAATTTGACATATTATGATAAATTAATATAATCTTATTCAAAAATTAATACTAGTACAATAATTAGATGAGCACCGCCTATCTGAATGTTAATAAAAAAAAATATTCATAGCATATTTATTTTTAAATAATTTTAAAAAATAAAATCTAAATAAAAGAATTCGAGAAACATAATAGAATAAGATAAATAATTATCTCGATAATATGAAAATAATTTTTTTTAAATAATTATAAAATTTAGAAAATAAACAATTTAAGTTATATTAAAACAACTCATAATAAATTTTAATAAACTATTCCTTTAAAACTAAATTTCAATCAACACATAATAATATTTATGTCATATATATTCTTGAACGTCCATAAAATTTTTACGTCACTTTAATTTTAAATATTACTATAACTCTTCATTTTAATTTTGAATATTCCTACAACTCTTTAAAATCATGACTTATTATATTTCATTAATTTTAACATATTGTCTAAACTTACCGAAAATAAAACGTCACCACACAAAACTCTTCATTACTCCAATATATAGAGGATACATTAAAAAGTAATGCATAAAATCATCAATTTTTTATTTAAAAAGCAAAAAATAAAATAGTAGATTGATTGTGATTTAATTATTTTTTTGTTAAATTATTGTTATATTTTTTACTTATACGGAGTAATTTATAACACACTTTATATTCATAATTTTTTAAAATCATTAAATTAAATATAATAACATATTTACTAATTTTTTAGTATAATTTAATAATTGAGTAATTCATTAAATAAGTATTTTTTTCTTTAAAACTATTAATATTAAAGATAGTAAATACTTACCATATATTTGACATATTATCATAATTATTTAAAATCAATTCAATATTAAACAAAATTAAGGAGAATATAATACACGGCCAACAAAAAAACTCCTTATTAGTATACCCTGGGATGAGATATAGTAACTTCAATCATTTAATTATTACAACTATACTCAATAATAATATTTTAACACAATTTTA
Source organism: Galeopsis tetrahit (assembly GCA_963675135.1). Classification (NCBI taxonomy): domain Eukaryota; kingdom Viridiplantae; phylum Streptophyta; class Magnoliopsida; order Lamiales; family Lamiaceae; genus Galeopsis; species Galeopsis tetrahit. The sequence goes on along the minus strand of OY776120.1, from coordinate 21,961,788 downwards.
TTCAAACTCACACATTAATTTTACATAAAGTTAAATCATTAACTACTCAAAAATTCAAAAGAAACACCAAAAATTTAAAAAATCAGATTTTAAAAAATCACAAAAACTCAAAGTAAACACAATCTTAGGGTTATAATAAAACCAATACCTTTGTTACCTATTTGCAATTTCACTTAAAAAATCAGATTTTAAAAAATCACAAAAACTCAAAGTAAACACAATCTTAGGGTTATAATAAAACCAATACCTTTGTTACCTATTTGCAATTTCACTTGAAAAATATTGATTTGAACCTATTTATGTAGCTTGTTAATATAAATAAATAAACAAATTCAAATTTAATTATATTTAATTCGTTAGTAATTTCTAGAAGTAGCTTGTTAAAAATAGAATAAATCAAAATCGGGGCCTACACCTATTAGTTAGGGTATTATTGTCAAAATAATTAAACTCCAGGGGAGAAAAATGATAAAGAGAATCAAAATTGGGGGCTGGATTCAAAAAACGCGTACAAATCAGTATTAATACCCTTTCTTCCTACCTTTTTCTTGGCGTCAACTCATTACCATTGCCAGCCAAATCAAACCCAACTCGAATTCCCTTCTTCATAAACGAATTTTATTTGCATAAATTCAACTCTAAGTTTCAATTTTCGCTACTTCAACGAATTTATTCATTGAATTGTGCCTGAATTTGTAATGGCTTCAAGTGGAAACAAGAACATCAACGCCAAACTGGTTCGTATTTCCCCCAATTTTTTACATCTATTCTAGTTGTATTACTTTTTTTAGGATATGAATTTCCTATCTGGGTTGGCTTTAATCCCCGATAATTCCATGGGTTTTCTTGTTTTGTTGTGGATTTTGGGCTAGATAGAATTGTTTCAACTTCGGATATTTTTTTGTTTGGTATTAGTTCTTATCGTTAGGTAAACCGTGGGTAATTCATCAGCATAGCAGTTAACTTGTGAGAATTTACCTCGTATTTACTGGTTTTTATTATGAGTTGCTTGTGATTAACACTAGTTTTCTGTTATTTATTCGTTGATATTTTTAGTACTTTAAATTTGATTTAATGAGAAAGAAGGAACTGTGGTTGATCAAACAGAGTGTGCTAGGTTTGAGAAAATCAATAATTTGCTTACAATGGGTTTCTTTTGTGTTGCCTATGAAAGTCCTCAAGTGCAACTTCATTTGTTCCCTCAGCTTCTGATATTTGTGCTCATCAAGTGACAATTTGATTTTTTCTCTCGGCTTCTTGTATTTGTTTATTTGAAGGTGTCTAAAGCAACAGTAGTGATATCTTGGTTTGGGTTCTTTTATCTTTCTGATTAAACCACAATAATGTAATATTTTTGGAGATGGCTTTTTAGTATTGTTGATGTAAGAATAAGTTTCACTTCTCTGTTTTTCTTTTGAATAACTATTACCAAGTTATACATGCACAATTTTCTTCCTAAAAGTTTTGGGTCTTATTGTATTTTGTTTAAAGGCATAGTAGTGGAAAAATCAATTCAACTGTGCCTTGCCTTTGCGAAGTTGGGTGAAGTTTTTGTGTTGATTTATTTTTTCTTTTTTCATCTAGGTACTTCTGGGAGATGTCGGAGCTGGAAAATCTAGTTTAGTGTTGCGTTTTGTGAAAGGGCAATTTATTGAATTTCAGGTTGGTATAGACTTTACCCCACAAATTTGGTATTATTAGAGTTTTCTTGTTGGTGTAAATAAACTAATCTGATATTACAGGAATCTACTATAGGGGCTGCCTTCTTTTCACAAACACTTGCTGTGAATGATGCAACTGTAAAATTTGAAATATGGGATACAGCAGGTCAGGAGAGATATCACAGCTTAGCCCCAATGTATTATCGAGGAGCTGCTGCAGCCATTATTGTTTACGATATCACAAATCAAGTGAGTGAGTACCGCTTAACATACCATAATGAAGATATGTGAGCCAGAGTAACTTTGATGCTTTTTATCCAGTGCTTAATTGATGAACAACGCTATGCTTTAATTATGATAAACTGAAATTAGATTTTGCATGTTATTTTGGTCCATCGCTATAATTCCAGCAAAGAGACAAATAAGTAAGGCTCACAGCTTATGTTCTGTCTGGAGGATTGACGGAAATAGAGTTCAGATGCATGTTGTATATTCAGTTAATCATGCTTCAACAATGAGTTTTGTGATTTAGTATGAAGATTTTTTCCATGAACTGGTTGAGTGGCGGCTTCTGATGATACTTGATTGTTGGTGTCAATTTCTTGATATCACATTAATAGATTTTTCCTGTTTGCCCTGTAGGCTTCATTTGACCGAGCAAAAAAATGGGTTCAAGAGCTTCAAGCACAAGGTAAATATGTTGTTCTCTTAGTTATAGAAGTTGGTTGCTTTAATTTTCCTTCTCTGTTTTTGTTTGGAGGATTCACTTTAATACTGGGTTAGGATTATTTCTCACACTATAGGTTCTTTTAAAGTTATAGTCCTGCACTCCTGCTTGTTATTGTTTAGATTTATCACTTGCAGTAACACTTGAAGACATCCAGTTTATGATCAGTGTATTATAGGGGATTCACATTTTTATAATTTAACTTCGACTTTATCATGCAAGAATTATGTTTTGGCTGCCCATGCATTTTAGATAATACTTTTGGAAAATGAAAAGTTTTATGAGAAAGTAGAGATAATTACCAAAAAATTCAAAAGGATGTCAACATCCATTATTGGAGAGAGTGAATGCTGAAGTCTACTAAATTTGTGTTCTTTCAAAAGGAGCTGTATTCTCTATATGTGGTTATGAATTCACAATATAATTTTCTGCTGTAATTTCATAATTGATTTTTTAAGTCTTTGTTTTTTTGTGGCATTAGGTAACCCGAACATGGTTATGGCACTTGCTGGGAATAAATCGGATATGTTGGATGGAAGAAAAGTGGCAGCAGAGGCAAGCAATTATCCTTCTCATCACTTTTTCATGAGCTATGTGGATAACAAACTTGTTTTTTTAACTCACATAAGTGTGTTTTTGTTGACTCAAGATTAATATGCATTGCCCTTTTTGATAGTTTTTAGATAATTACCTTTCTTTTGCCTGACATGAATAGAAATTCTGTGGTGCAGATCAAGAATGTTTAGCTGAGAAACTACTAAACTAGTGTTGCAGTCTAGCATCTTTTACCTGCCTTTGTTACTAAACATCAATTACAGCTTTAAGTTTATGAACGCTAATTTCTGTTTCAGGATGCACAAATTTATGCTCAAGAGAACGGTCTTTTCTTTATGGAAACTTCTGCAAAGACAGCGGCTAATGTCAACGAAGTTTTCCATGAGATAGGTAAGATTGCTACCCCCAAAAATACCATAAATTCTTGTTTTTATCATGAGGGTGTTTGTTGTAATGCATGTTAACCCTAATGACTTTTTTTCGGTTTAGTATTAGTATAATGTCCTCAATATGGATTTTTTTTCTTTTAATAAATATCTGGGGACTGAATTACATCCATTTTGTCAATATCCTTTTTCCATCACTCTTTTTCTTTGTAACAACTCTTATTACGTGCTTCTACAGCAAAGAGATTACCCCGTTTGCAACAGACACCAAACCCATCGGGCATGGTCCTCGTGGATCGACCAGCAGAGAGAGCAGCCAGCGCTTCTTGCTGCTCTTAAAGTTGATTCGGAAATCTAATTACGAATATTAAGGAAAATCTTGTCGTGCCTAAAAATACTCCAACTGTGTGATAACTCTCTGTATTCTCCAGATTTGTACAGGAGTTTGAACCTTTCGTATGTATTTATTCATTAGTTGAGAGAATCTTTCATAAATGGGTTCCTGAATTTATCGTATGTGGACAATCTGATGTGTGTATATTGTGTTCTTATCAAACTTGTTTGATTTTATGTGTACGGCTGTGTTGATAATACGAGAATATAAGATGATCAATTTTAGGTAGAACAAGTCTATAATGTTACATTCGTTGAGAGGAATTTGATTTAAGTCAATGATTTGGAGAAAGTAGATCTAAAAAATCTATTATAGACAAGAGTAGATTACACAAGTAAATAGTATGTCACCCCCTTGGTTTTCCCTGCTTAAACAGCCCCTTTACATGAGGTACAGAGAGACGAACAGATATGTTACAAAAATAAACAGAATTGTACTATCTTTATCTGTTACAAAAATAAACAGAATTGTACTATTTTTAGTCACAATAAAAGTTGTATCGAAATTGATGGAAGTATTCACAGCACGTTGATCTGCTTTCGTATATCGCGTCTTCCCCCGGACTCCCAAAGAGTCCCCTCACAAAAATGAAAAACGGTTTAAGATGAGCCAGTCATCATTTCCGTTTTGCTAAAGTTTTCTTCAAACCCTTGAGAATTTTCCCAAACCACACCAAGTTCATGATTGCTAGTGTTATGGGCACCAAATACACCAAAAGAAAACCAATAATGTGCATCTGCATCACCTGCAACCATGATTGAACTTCCTGTTAACTCTGCTAAAAAATTATGACTATTGAAGTGGTTTAAATACATTTAGGGGGTGCTTGGTTCAAAATTCTTTAGTGGCTATTGGAATGATAAAACATGATCATTCACCTTCAACATACACTTCATACTGTATGAGGTAATGAAACTAAAAAAATGTTAATCATTATCCTATTTTGATTAACTACATCCCCTCCTATAATCATCTCCTCAATCATTCTACTCCCTATTCTTTGACCAATCATCCATTTTTATCTCCACTTGTTCCTCAATTAGAGCAAATTACTAACAATGTAACCATCATTCTCATTGTAATTCACTATTCAATGATTCTCATTGAAGAATTGAAACCAAGCACCCCCTAATATTTGAGGAAATGTAAGATATAATGGATGCCAAATAAAAAGAACAAAAAGACGGATTGATATAAAATAAATGCTAAATCTCTGATTCCACCATCAAGGTCGAGGAGGCAAGTTACCTGGGTGTGGTGATGATAAACATGGTAGAACATGTAGCCGAACAAAAGAATTCTTGCCACCTGCATTTCCCGATATTAACTAGAGTAAGTAATAAACAAGACAAGTAACAGTTAGAAAACCAAAGATGAGGTATTTACAATTGCAGTATACATCATAAGATCATCAAAGCACTTCAATTGAGGGGTAAATAAAAGTAGAATGACATACCAACCAACTAAAAAATATCACAATTCCATTGATCATATATATATTGGATTTCTTCAATCCAGATACATCAAGATACCTGTGCAAATTGTAGATAGGTTCAATAATCACATTAAAATTGCATTTTCCTGTTTTTGTCTCAGCCTTCATTCTGAAAACTTACCATCTCAAGTTGATCTCCGGGGTTGTTACCTCAGATATAAGGACCATGAAGGTGTAAAGCTGCCCCTCCCCCGTAAACATGGAATATGCTACTGCAATTGTCGAAAGCGAGTGATGCAGAATCTGAAATCCAAAAGAACAGCAAGTTTTGAGCATTTCAGGAGCAAAAATGGTCTGCTTTTTAGATAGAGACCAACATAATGCAGAAACACACTAAATTTAACTTCTTAATTCTAATAGTTCACTTACATACTCTGGTCCACCCAAAAGAGGATACCGCCAACAAATCATTCCAAGGTCTGCAATGAAGTAGCCAACAGACAACTGGCAAAACGCACAAGACCAGAGAAAATGAGTGTCATGGGTACCCATTACACATATATAAACGAATTAAGTAAAACTGAGAGAACATAGAGGCAAGAAATCTCAGAAAAAATTCTTCAACACCACACTTAGCCTTTAACATTATAGTTCCATCTAGACTTATAGTGCTTGCTTGTGCATATATCTTATAAGATATTTGTGGTGCTTTTTCACGTTGCTTTGAAAGGCCCTTCTAAACTAACTCTTTTCTGTTTTATCTTTTTCATTTTTTTCTCTTTGTTTAAACTTGCCTTTAGTTTGAAATACACTTCAATAGTCGAATAAAGTACCACTTCCTGGACCCAATAATTGAATGGCAACATATTTGTATTCTTTCATGACAGCCTTGTTTAAGATATATACCTTTACATACTCTCCATAGAAGTTTGAAAAGAAACCTAGTTTTTTTTTTATACAACAGGTACAGCTCCTTTTTAAGATATTATATGTGGAAGAGAGCTGCCATGCGATCATCAAAAAAATTGTGCTTTCCTGTATTATAATTCAGAAGGTACCCGAGAAATTGCCATGTCTCCAAGTGGAAACATGGATTAATGCTCTTCTTTACGCTATTTCATTTGATGTCTCCACCTATGAATCTTCAGATTACCTTAATTAGGTCCTCAGCTGAGGACAAGATCACTTTTACAGTTTCTAATTTTGTTTATCTAACACGGTATTAAAAAGAAAAAAGATCCACTGCAAAAAGAAGATATACATCAGAAACTTACCCCTAGTGCAAATGTTGAGAGAGATGAATTTCTGAATGTGATTGGGCCAGAAGGATCTTGATCAGAGAAAAGATCAGACCAGAACACAAAGTAGAGGGACATAGTTGAAATAAAAAAAGCATGAAGAGTGGAAATGCAACTGCAGGAAAGTTCAAATAAAAAAAAGTCAGCACAGCATCAAAACCAAGCATGAATGGAAAAGAAAATTAAGAGCATGTGATTCACCGATTATTCCACTCAATTCTTTGAATCTTAGTGAGGCCATTATAACTCCTGAAGTAAAACGTGCTGATGAGCTGACTCAGATCATATATCTGTCAAAAGGCCAAGAGTGACTAACAGTCAGTAAGTCTAAAAAAAGACAGAGTAGGAGAAAATTTAATGCGAAAAAACACTATTTCATCAGAATAGAGTGGTGCTACTTTTTCAAGGACACATAAAGAGGTATAGCATGGAGATATTCAACATTATCAAATACTGTAACAGATTAATGGCTAGATACCACATGCTCTCTGAGCTTTGAAAACCAACAATGATGCAAGCTAAAAGCAATTAAGAATGCTCAAACATACCAATCTGCAAGTCAACATGCCACCGAGAACAGAACTGTACGGAATATAAGGGTCGGCTAGCACATAATTTCTGACCAGCACGCCAGCCTGGTTTTGATAAGATTTAAATGCCAGAACAGTTCTTAGAGAACGTGCCATTATTCTGGATTACTTGACCATGTAGTTAATTTGCCTCTAGCGCATGATAACTCTCAGGCTCCTGAAAACATATTCATAAATTCATAAGTAAAAGAATAACAATTTCCAATGAATCATTATTGAAAAGTATGACAGACAGCTGGCAAAGACAATAGCATGTTGTTTACAAGATGAACACTTATAGCCCCGCCAAACATTAGGCATGTAAATTACTTTGATATCATTATCATTAATAGGCACTGCTTTTCTCTCTTTGTATTACACCAAAATGTTGCTGCAGAAACATAGTAGAAAGTCTAGCTGAAGAATAAATTTTTAGGTACCTAATCCATTTGGCTAATATTAAACACAACAGTCAGCCACAGGACAAGATTATTTCACTGTCAATGTCATATGCTAACACTTGGAAGTCAATGAATGAAAAGGTGAGCATCGTTCCAACAAAGAAAATACACAGTATTTTTACCAGAATTAACAAAACAAAGCATTATTATTGACTGCAGGGACAGGTTGGGGAAAATGTCATGTTCCCATCTGTGCTGTTGATTTCACATGTACAGTTGGAGAGTACTATTAAAATACAAAGATATTGGTCCACATCTGAATCCTCTCAAGACTACAGAATCATGCTTCTAAGGTAAATGACTGGAATTACGAGGAAATGTACAAATTAGAATGACATTAATCAACAGATTGAATGATATGGCTCTAGAACAGTAAGATTTACATGCTGGATTACATCAATGAATATGTAATAACGATGATCACAAATAAGTACAGCCTATCTTCACTTATGATTATTGATGATTCGACATTACACAGCATATGCAGTTCAGATTCAAGATTAAGCTAAAAGACTGGATATGATTGATTATTGCGTATGCAAACTCCACAGCTATCACAGATTCTGTGTAACAAACAAGTATCCTTATGAAGAAACTCCGATCTCAGATCAGTTTCAAGCTTGCAACTGGAATGCACACAATTAGAAGCATAATGGACAACAAACATCACGGTTGGAACATATAGTCCATTGCTTCCAAATCAAGCAACATACAAATCTAGACAAATAAACCAGGAGATCAGAACAATACTCGACCTAAAACCGTCATTAATTAATAAATACCACCACGAACAAGCAAATAATCCACAAGATCATAAACCAATACCCAAAATACGTAGAAAATCGGTTCTCCGCCATACCTAACAGCACTTGACAAATCGGAAAAGACTCCACCGCGTTGAATCACATTCAAAAATGTGGATTTACGTCTTTTCCTCGGCGGCGTTGGGAGATTAACGAAAGGCGAGAAAACCTGAACAAAAATAACTAACCGAAGGATTTGTTTTTTGAAAAACAAAAACCGTGGGAGTAATCACCGGAACGGAAAGCTGAAACGATGAGAAATATCTGGAAATCAAAACAAAAATCAGGAAAATCTTGTGCGAAATGTGAATGATATTTTGGTTTTCAAGGTGGGTGGTGCTGTGTCTCGAATCTCCTGCCGAAACAATGAAAGAGAGAGAAAGAGAAATAGTTTATAGTTTGTGGGAGAATTGATGAATGAAAATGCATTAAAAAATTGTTTTCAAAAAATAAATAAAAAAGAAATTGCTGTAAAAATACTACTGCGTACAGTGCCCTTACCAAAAATAAATAAATAATAATTGTACTAAGGAAGTGCTTGGTTATGGGTCTAAAAAAAAAAAAAAAAAAAAGGAAGTGCTTGGTTAGAGGGCAATATACACGTGTCGGGTTTCCATTGGATACTCTGTGGAGTGTGTGGATGGTGTGTATGCTAATATGTTCCTCGGATAAGGTTAACTTGTCTAAACTGAAAAATAAAAATTTCCCTTCAATTTTAACTTTTTCTTTATGTCACACGATCGATTTTGACATATTATTTTATCTCTCATACTAAAATTTATAGGACAAAGGAAAAATTATATTTATATCTCTCATTTTTTTTAGCTAATACTCTTTATTATTATGACTAACACATTTAAGTTTGATGATATAAACTTGTTTATAAAAAACCTACTCATAACTAACTTAAAAGGTAGAATTAAATTTTTAGTCTAAGTATGCGCAAAACCTACTAGCACTCGAGTGCATGCTGTGCACCCTAGTCCATGTTGCACTTTTCAGTTTACTGACTTACATTTTTTGGTAAATGGTGTTGCACTTTTTAATTATTAAACTGTATAAATATATTTTTAGTAATAATTAAAAAGTGCAACACCATTTATCAAAAAATGTAAGTCAATAAACTGAAAAGTGCAACATGGACTAGGGTGCATAGCATGCACTCGAGTGCATACTAGACCAACTCATAGTTGAATCTCAATTTCTCAGTTTGATGTTAAGAAAAGTGTACACGATGTTAAAATAAGTAGAATTTTTACTCAATTGAAAGTATATTATAACGATATTCTCAATTGAGATTTCGGAATTTAAATTGAGACATTACGTACAAGGAAAATACTTATGTGTACCAGTTACATACATGTAATTGACTATTTACACTCTTTTTTTAATAAGTCCACACTCCCTTCTTTTAGGCTACAAGTTACATACATGTAACTAAATCCAATTTTTTATTATTAGTTATTTACCTTATTTTTTATTAATTTCACCCTCCAATTTTTTTAAAAAGAAAAATATATGTAAAATACTATATTACCATTTTATTAATTAAATTAAAATACAACTCATTAAAATTATAATTATACACCAACTATCGAGTCACCAATGAATCACCACAAAGTCAAATATTATTCTATTTTTTTTACTTTAAAAAAATAAATATAAAAACATAACGAATATAAAAAAAATATGAAACTCAAAAATAAAATTATTAAATAAAAATTTCAGTTTTTTTTTTTTTCAAAAAATGACCAAAATTTAGGAAAAAAAAACTAAACTAAAAAAATTCATTTTTTTTTCTAATTTGGGTATAAATGTATGAATATGACAGACTCACTTTCTAGTTTTAATTTGATTTATAATAACTAAGATTATTTTGTTAGGTTTTCATTATTTCTACAATGATATATATTTTTTTACAAGTTTTTTAAAGTTGTAGATTATTTTTTAAGACTAATTAATAACATAATCTAATTAAAAAATAAAATTTATATTTAGAAACTTAAATGAGTGGAAAATTTGGGAAGAAACCAGCATAATATTGCATCAACTTTATTATTTTCTTTGTGGTCATCGCCGTGTTGATGCATTCATATGTTCATTGAGTGTGAACGTATCTATTAATTGAACTGTGTGTTCAGTGTGATTTATTCTCACTTTTGTTCTTCTTACTAGTTACTTAATATCAGGGGCGAACCCAAGTATCACTTGGGAGGGGCCTTGGCCCCCTCACCCTTTCTCCATTTCTTCTATAATATGCATGCCACAAATTTAGTTATTATTTTTTTATAATATCTTTTAATAACATTTTAGTTTTTAAACTTGAGGCATATTAGCATATATGCGTCCATTCTCTTTCAATATATAGAATATGGTTTTTTTTTTTTTATGTTTATCTTTTATTCAATTTTTGCTAGCATATAGTACTAAAAAATGTTTATATTTTTGAACATGCACGAGAGACATTTTGAGGTTAATTAATTATAAATATAATGATGCTATCTTATTACAAATATTAATATATATTATTAATTGAAATAATTATTTTTTATAATATATAAAATGTTTGCTAAAAATGGATACATTAATGTTTGTACATTAAAATGGACAAATAAACTAAAAAAATATTGTAATTTTTTAAATCTTTGTGAATAAAGTAAATAAATTAGTTGGATTGAGTGTAAAAGTTACAACATTTTGTATAAACATGTAAATATTGTGCAGGAGGGTAGAGTTTGTGGGTGGAGTTTCCTTTTTTAAAAAATGTGCAAATTACTAAATAGATAAACAAGACAATTGTGCAAATACTTATGATACGAAGTGAGTACTAAATATTAAATTAGTCATTACTTAATTTTTGGCCCCCCTCCCTATTCAATCCTGGGTCCGCCCCTGCTTAATATCAATATTTTAATATTGAGGTATTAATTTGCATGGTATGCCTTAAATTATGAATGTGTTAAGTTATGTATTTTTTATTAAATATAATATTAGTTTAAATACGATATAATATTAGTACGCCTATGATACAATACTAGTTAATATATTGTATAGTACTAGAGATTAATGTAGGTATAAAAATATTATTTAATATATGAAGTAATATGTTGGTCCTTGGTGGAGTATAACACAAGTGTATGGGGGGGGGGGGGGAATGCACTTGTGTATGCAAATTCTTTTCTTTTTGACAAATTAGTCTTATCAGGCAAGTTGTCTCACAACTGGCCTGAGTGAGAACTTTGATAGATACTTGTCCTACTGATTACTATTGAGTGATCAGTTGGCTAAATATCTAAAAGAGTTACTTAGTGCGGAATGTGGTTGGCCTTTGACTAAAGAAATACTCCAAGTTAATTTCTGAAAATACAGGTTATCAGGGACTTTGTCCAAAACAGATTTTCTTACTTACTGAGTTATGAATCTTTAAAATATGTTTGAATGAAGTGAAGTTAAGAATGCAGTAAGTAAATGAGACACAAGTTTATAGTGGTTCAGAGACTCAAGCTCCTACATCCACTTTCCCTGATTGAACAGGATAATTCCTTCTCAATGGAATTAGCTTGTTTTATAGTGCCAAGGTGCACTGATCAACAACACTCTCTTAGTGTTTTGATCCCTAGGATAACTTGAGTCCTAGTGCTCAATCTCTCTGAGTTAAGACTGTGTTTCACACTAACAGTCCTTAACTCCTCACTTCTACAACAAACACTCTCTTCACTAAATGAGATAAGGTTTGAGGTTTGGTTCCAACTAGTAGAGATATCCTTTACAATAAGAACAGTGTAAAGGCTTAGGATATCTCAATGCTAAGCTAGGATGTTTACAAAGATTGGCTTAGCTGACTTGAAGTGATTCAGGAAACTTGGAATTCTAGAGAGCAGCTTGGTTTCCTTTTGAAAGCTTGATGATAGTTTGATAGCTTGTAGTTGGATGTTGAATTCCTTTGATCACTTCTGTATTTATAGGCAATTTGAACAACTAACCGTTGGAGGGATTAGCAATTCAAATATGTCTATTTGCAGCACCATTGAAACGGCTATGAAGCTTGGCATCCTTTTATCCACTGTGTAAAAGGGTTCTTCAATGGTTGCTTGAATGAATGTGTTGACTTCTGAAAAATGCGCCTGAAAAGACTTGTGTCAGTTTCCAATTTTGCACATTGTCCTAGGTTGATTTATGGCAAACTCTACACTCAACCAACGGTCAGATGGGACAAGTTCCCTGAACATTCTTGCTGCAGTTTAGAATGTTCCAACATTCATTCAATGCTTCACTCTTTAATGCTCTAAGTCTTTAATGCTAGGTTCAGGCATGATTGGCAATAAATGCTTAATTGAATGTGTCTTCTGTAAGCTTTTGACATTTAATTCTCTTGATCATTTGTACTTCAACTGTCTTGATCTTTTGCATTTATGCACACAACTTTATTGTTCTTGATCTCTCGATCTTCAGCTCAGTTGTCCATTTGATCAGCTTGTCTTGAGTGGATCAGCAACTTTGTCCTATAGACCTATCAAGCTGTCTAACATTCCAGCTTTGGACAACTATCCTGAACTCTAAAATCTCACAACATTTCTGAGATTTTATCTTAAGCATTTTACACACTCAAGTGTTCTGAGACAAACTTGCCTGAACAATAACTTGAGCATATCTCAACTAATTTGTACATCATCAATCAGGGGTTTTGGTATCTAGATCAAAATCATTTTATTCCCAACAATTTCCCCCTTTTTGATGATGCCAAAACCTATTACAAAGGGACCTTGACTAAAACTAAATATTACCTTCAGGATGAATGAACTGGTCAACTTTCCTGAAAGAAACTGTTAGCACAATAAATCAAGTATATGTGTCATGTCAGGTTAGTTGAGATAATGAGTTGTTATCTCTTGATAGAAAATCATTGGTCCTTTTATATATCATTGAGCATTACAGATCAGAAAATTAAAAGGACACACTAACTGATACAAGAATAAAATAACAACATCATCAGCAATCATAAAAACAAGAGTAGGGAAGGGATAAACTTATCCATCAGAGAGTTCCATCATCTTGGGGAGCAATGCCATATTGAGCCCAAACCCTTTTCTTCAGCTCCCAAACATCCTTGTTGGAGCCTCTAGGGCCTATCTTCATCTTCTCCATCTTCATGATGTTGATGAACTCCTCCAGAATCTTTCCCTCATCAATCAAGTTCCCATTGAACTTAGGAGGCATGTACAGAATTGGACCAGGGGCCTTGAACTCCACTCTAGCCATATCAGCTGCTGCAAACAGCTTTTGGTAGAGGTCCCTATGATTCTCAAAGATGAACTGGACAAAGACTTCATCTACATTCTCTCCAAGCCACTTCCAAATGACATAGAAGTCATATACAAAACTTCTCTTGGCCTCCTCCCATGCATCATTCAGTGAGATTGGAACCCACTTATCATGGTGAGGGTACTGAGTGTCCCATCTTTGTAGCATTTTAGGTTTGAGTCTTCTGTATGAGGCTCTTCTTCTTGGGGCTTTGAAATTTGCCCTTCTTTCATCCCTTGCCTTGTTGGCCTCAACCAATTGCTCCATCCTCTCTTTAGCTCTCTGAAGAGCTAGCTTCTCTTGGGTTTATGGATCTTTTCCAAAACCTTCTTCAAACAATTTAGAGGGATCATCAGCAAGTTTGGGCACACCAACCTCAGGCATTCTGTCCTGTACTTCCTCTTCAACTTCTTCTTCTTCAATAGCAGGCATCAGGGCTGCTTTCTTCATTCTCTTTGATTTCCTTGCTGGAGTTGATTCTTCAGATTGAAATTCTGAAGGCAAAGTCAGGCTGGTTGGGAATTCATTGAAGGTTTCCAATTCCTTCCTCTTTCTTTCAGATGACCTTGTCACCTTCCCCCTTACTTCAGCAACCTTCTCTTTAGGTTCAAGTCCTGTAGACTCACCACCTGGCTTTTGAAGCTTTCTTGCCTGAGTTTCCATAGCTGACATCATGGATTCCTTGACAGCTATTTGAATCTGCTCTTCCTCAGTCAAATCTTCAACATTCATTGGGCCTTTGCCTTTCCCAATGTCTTCTACTGCTTCCTCCTCAATCTCAGGGACCTTCTCCTTTCCCTTGGATTCACCAATTACCAAGGTTCCCTTTGCCCTTGCTCTCTCTCTTTCCCCCTTTTTGGCATTATCAAAACACTGGGGCTTCAATTCACTCATAGTGACAGAGAGATGTGAGTGAGAATGAGTGAGGGACTTCAACTCCTGCAGTAGGTAAACATTCTCATCATGAATGTTTTGCATTTTATCATCTGCCATGCTCAAAAAAGTGTGAACTGGCTTCATCTTTTGGGAAACTATGGAATCCAATGTGGCTTTCAGTGATTGATCAAGTTTGCATTTTATCATCTGCCATGCTCTGATACCACTTGTTGGTCCTTGGTGGAGTATAACACAAGTGTATGGGGGGGGGGGGGGAATGCACTTGTGTATGCAAATTCTTTTCTTTTTGACAAATTAGTCTTATCAGGCAAGTTGTCTCACAACTGGCCTGAGTGAGAACTTTGATAGATACTTGTCCTACTGATTACTATTGAGTGATCAGTTGGCTAAATATCTAAAAGAGTTACTTACTGCGGAATGTGGTTGGCCTTTGACTAAAGAAATACTCCAAGTTAATTTCTGAAAATACAAGTTATCAGGGACTTTGTCCAAAACATATTTTCTTACTTACTGAGTTATGAATCTTTAAAATATGTTTGAATGAAGTGAAGTTAAGAATGCAGTAAGTAAATGAGACACAAGTTTATAGTGGTTCAGAGACTCAAGCTCCTACATCCACTTTCCCTGATTGAACAGGATAATTCCTTCTCAATGGAATTAGCTTGTTTTATAGTGCCAAGGTGCACTGATCAACAACACTCTCTTAGTGTTTTGATCCCTAGGATAGCTTGAGTCCTAGTGCTCAATCTCTCTGAGTTAAGACTGTGTTTCACACTAACAGTCCTTAACTCCTCACTTCTACAACAAACACTCTCTTCACTAAATGAGATAAGGTTTGAGGTTTGGTTCCAACTAGTAGAGATATCCTTTACAATAAGAGCAGTGTAAAGGCTTAGGATATCTCAATGCTAAGCTAGGATGTTTACAAAGATTGGCTTAGCTGACTTGAAGTGATTCAGGAAACTTGGAATTCTAGAGAACAGCTTGGTTTCCTTTTGAAAGCTTGATGATAGTTTGATAGCTTGTAGTTGGATGTTGAATTCCTTTGATCACTTCTGTATTTATAGGCAATTTGAACAACTAACCGTTGGAGGGATTAGCAATTCAAATATGTCTATTTGCAGCACCATTGAAACGGCTATGAAGCTTGGCATCCTTTTATCCACTGTGTAAAAGGGTTCTTCAATGGTTGCTTGAATGAATGTGTTGACTTCTGAAAAATGCGGCTGAAAAGACTTGTGTCAGTTTCCAATTTTGCACATTGTCCTAGGTTGATTTATGACAAACTCTACACTCAACCAACGGTCAGATGGGACAAGCTCCCTGAACATTCTTGCTGCAGTTTAGAATGTTCCAACATTCATTCAATGCTTCACTCTTTAATGCTCTAAGTCTTTAATGCTAGGTTCAGGCATGATTGGCAATAAATGCTTCATTGAATGTGTCTTCTGTAAGCTTTTGACATTTAATTCTCTTGATCATTTGTACTTCAACTGTCTTGATCTTTTGCATTTATGCACACAACTTTATTGTTCTTGATCTCTTCAGCTCAGTTGTCCATTTGATCAGCTTGTCTTGAGTGGATCAGCAACTTTGTCCTATATACCTATCAAGCTGTCTAACATTCCAGCTTTGGACAACTATCCTGAACTCTAAAATCTCACAACATTTCTGAGATTTTATCTTAAGCATTTTACACACTCAAGTGTTCTGAGACAAACTTGCCTGAACAATAACTTGAGCATATCTCAACTAATTTGTACATCATCAATCAGGGGTTTTGGTATCTAGATCAAAATCATTTTATTCCCAACAATTTTCCCCTTTTTGATGATGCCAAAACCTATTACAAAGGGACCTTGACTAAAACTAAATATTACCTTCAGGATGAATGAACTGGTCAACTTTCCTGAAAGAAACTGTTAGCACAATAAATCAAGTATATGTGTCATGTCAGGTTAGTTGAGATAATGAGTTGTTATCTCTTGATAGAAAATCATTGGTCCTTTTATATATCATTGAGCATTACAGATCAGAAAATTTAAAGGACACACTAACTGATACAAGAATAGAATAACAACATCATCAGCAATCATAAAAACAAGAGTAGGGAAGGGATAAACTTATCCATCAGAGAGTTCCATCATCTTGGGGAGCAATGCCATATTGAGCCCAGACCCTTTTCTTCAGCTCCCAAACATCCTTGTTGGAGCCTCTAGGGCCTATCTTCATCTTCTCCATCTTCATGATGTTGATGAACTCCTCCAGAATCTTTCCCTCATCAATCAAGTTCCCATTGAACTTAGGAGGCATGTACAGAATTGGACCAGGGGCCTTGAACTCCACTCTAGCCATATCAGCTGCTGCAAACAGCTTTTGGTAGAGGTCCCTATGATTCTCAAACATGAACTGGACAAAAACTTCATCTACATTCTCTCCAAGCCACTTCCCAATGACATAGAAGTCATATACAAAACTTCTCTTGGCCTCCTCCCATGCATCATTCAGTGAGATTGGAACCCACTTATCATGGTGAGGGTACTGAGTGTCCCATCTTTGTAGCATTTTAGGTTTGAGTCTTCTGTATGAGGCTCTCCTTCTTGGGGCTTTGAAATTTGCCCTTCTTTCATCCCTTGCCTTGTTGGCCTCAACCAATTGCTCCATCCTCTCTTTAGCTCTCTGAAGAGCTAGCTTCTCTTGGGTTTCTGGATCTTTTCCAAAACCTTCTTCAAACAATTTAGAGGGATCATCAGCAAGTTTGGGCACACCAACCTCAGGCATTCTGTCCTGTACTTCCTCTTCAACTTCTTCTTCTTCTTCAATAGCAGGCATCAGGGCTGCTTTCTTCATTCTCTTTGATTTCCTTGCTGGAGTTGATTCTTCAGATTGAAATTCTGAAGGCAAAGTCAGGCTGGTTGGAAATTCATTGAAGGCTTGCAGTTCCTTCCTCTTTCTTTCAGATGACCTTGTCACCTTCCCCCTTACTTCAGCAACCTTCTCTTGAGGTTCAAGTCCTGTAGACTCACCACCTGGCCTTTGAAGCTTTCTTGCCTGACTTTCCATAGCTGACATCATGGACTCCTTGACAGCTATTTGAATCTGCTCTTCCTCAGTTAAATTTTCAACATTCATTGGGCCTTTGCCTTTCCCAATGTCTTCTACTGCTTCCTCCTCAATCTCAGGGACCTTCTCCTTTCCCTTGGATTCACCAATCACCAAGGTCCCCTTTGCCCTTGCTCTCTCTCTTTCCCCCTTTTTGGCATTATCAAAACACTGGGGCTTCAATTCACTCATAGTGACAGAGAGATGTGAGTGGGAATGAGTGAGGGACTTCAACTCCTGCAGTAGGTAAACATTCTCATCATGAATGTTTTGCATTTTATCATCTGCCATGCTAAAAAAGGTGTGAACTGGCTTCATCTTTTGGGAAACTATGGCATCCAATGTGGCTTTCAGTGATTGATCAAGTTTGGCCTGAAGTTGTTCAGTGAGATTGGCCACAACTTGATCAGACACTTTGGCCATTAGTTCAACAGTGAACTTTTCAGCAGCTTCCTTCACCATTGCAGCTTTCAATTCTTCTGCCTTCTTTCTCTGGGCTGCTGTCCTCTGCCTTAAAGCATCCTTGATTGTCTTTCTCAATGCTTTCACATTGTGCTTGTACAAAGTTTTGAGACCCTGTTGCTCTTTCTTCACAGATCTAGTGAATTTACCCATAACATCTTTGGCTTTTGTCACTTCAGTTGAGACTGTTTGAAGGCCAGTTTCAACTCCACATATTCTTGCATCAAGAGTAGGCAAGATCACTTCTTCTGACCCTGTGAGCCTCATCTCCACAGAGGCTAGAGTCTTGCTTTGGCCATCTAGGGTATCAGCAGTGGTTGCATGAGCCTTCTCAACTTCCCTGACCAGTGTGTCCAACTTCTCTGACTGCTCTTCAATGATGGATGCAGTCTGAGTAGCAATCTGAAAGTGAGCCTCAGAGGTGTTGGCTTGTTCAAAGTAGATCTGGTTAAGTGTGGACACATTTGCTGATACTGCTTCAAGATCAGTGTCAGCATCAACTGGTATATCTGTCAGGGAGGCATCTGCAAAAATTTGTTCAAGAGTGACAGCAACTGAATCTGCAAAACTGACAGTGTTAGTAAAAACTCCCTCATCACCCTCTATTTCTTTTTCTCCCATAAGGTCTGATACATCAGCACCTTCTCTCTCATTTTCAACTATATTCTTTTCTTCTTCATTCTCAAAAGATAGACTCACATTCACTGGAGAATCAGGCCTCCTTTCACCAAGGGATTCATCAAGTTCAGATTTGACTTGAAGAATAGCCTGACTCTCATATTGGGCTGCACCCAATATTTCTACTTCCTCACCCTCTATTTGTGGTGCACTCAAGGAACCAGTGATCACACACTCCTCACCATCATCTCCCTCTGATTTTCAGCACTCACAGCCTTTTCAACTCCTTCAATCCCTAAACCTGACACCTCTATATCCTCAGCAGGATCCACAGAGGGCAGTTGTTGGGAGATCACAGTGCTTGGGCATCCCAAGTCCACTGAGTCATCCTGAATGACTAAAGGCTGGTCAATGTCCAACTTGCCTGACATTGATGAGGCTTTAGCCAAACTAGCTTCTCCTATGGAAGTCTCAGCATTGTCAAGCTGTGCCTCAGGTTCAAAAGAACCATCCTTGGTCAATGCATCTTGGACTGAGTCACCATCTTTGGTCAACTCCTCTGAATGATCAGAGTCCTTCACAGAATGAAAAGTCAAGTAATGTACCTGAGCTGAGTTGATACCAAGGGGGTTGGGATTGGTGTGATCATCATCATCATCATCATCATCATCATCATCAGATGGACTGTCAGGATGCTTGATTCCTTGTGCTATCCTCTCTCTTTCAGCAAGCACCTTTTCATGAACAATGGTGCAAAATAGGGCCTCAGTGGTTAATACACTGGTCTTCTTTACATTGGCAAAATGTAGCAGCCTATTTTCCTCAACCTGCCACCAGTTGGCACCCTTATCCTGAATAGCCTGAGCTATTTCCACAATAGTTCTATCTTTGATCTCAACAAGTGCTCTGAGATCATAGAATTGTTGTTGCAGCCTGGGATAAGCCTTCAATCCTGGATATAATTCATCCACATTGGCTCTTGCAATCTGCCTCAACATCCCCTCATAGGTATACTCTTCACCACTATCATCTCCAGAAGAGTTGGATTCAGGAGGGTTGGAATGGGATTCAAGTAAGCTTGGCTGGGATTCAGGTAGGTTGGGTTCAGAAGGATTGGGTTCAAGAGAGGTCAAAACAAGTTGGGATTCAGGTGCTTTTGAGAGCATTGTGCCTGAAGAGGTAATTGAAATGGCTGGAATGGGTGGGAAAACAACTTGATCACCTTCTTGAAGAGCTGTTTCAAGAAGTTTGGTATAAGAGAGAAGTCTTGGATCAAGTGGGGAAAAGGGTCTATCTTCAAGATTGACCAAATCTGCCAGCACATCAATACCTGATCTATCAGGTGCACCTTCAGGGGAGTAAACTTTCTTGGCAATGATTGGTGCATCTTCAGGAGTCTTGCACTCCTCTTCTTCTCGCCTTGGAGATATTCTTCTAGATTGAATATCAGGGGAGTTGGCTTCAGGGCTGTTGGGTTTGGACTTGGATTTGGAGTTAGACTTGCTGGCCTGTCTAATCTCCTTGAAGAACTCTTTCTTCTTCTTTTCTTCCTCCATCAACCTCTGCTTCTCAGAAGTCTTGATGATTCTTCTTTTTCTTTCATACCTTGTTGGCTGGTCAAGGTCTCTGAATTCAGTTATACTTTCAGGCTGTAAGGGGACAACCTCTCTGACTTCTTCACCTTCTTCAGGAGGGTTGACTCCTTCCTCAGCAACCTTCTCTATTTCCTCAGAAGTGGCTCCTCCACTTCTTGACTGACTTTCTGGTGAAGATTCATTCAGAATCTTCTTCATCTTTTTCATCTTTGGCTGAGCTTTTGGTGGCTGGGCTTTCCTCTTTCTAGGTGAGGCTCATGGGACTGGAACAATTGCAACAGCTTTCTTAGAAGCTGCATCCTGCTTCCTTTTCTCTGTCTTAGAAGACAGCTTCCTAAACATCACCTTTTGTGCAGGAAAAGGTTTTGGCTTTGCTTGGAGGTGGGTGTAGTGAGCAAATCTTTCCAAGAGCAGGCTGGCTCTTGTGCAGAACTGGAGTTTCCCTTCAACCACCACCTTGTGGTGCTTCATTTCCTTAAACTTAAAATTTTCATTCATCATCTTGTCAAGAATGAATTTCTTCCAGTTGAACTTGACTCTCTTCTCAGCAGAGTCAATCACAGCAGCCATCACTCTCAATTTAGGCATACTGATTTGTTCAACACTCCCTGAGTGGCTCAACAGGCTCTTTACTACACAATCAAACAAGTGTCTGTAAGGTAGCTTTAAAGTGTTCTTGTTCTGAGCACTGACAAGTTTCTTTGGTTCTATCATCCAAGAGTAGTAGAACTCCTGATCATCTTCTTCCTTGTACATTTCTAGATTCATGCCTTCAGAAGGTAGCCCAAAGCTAGCTTCTAAATCCTCTGCAGTGAAGATGATTGTGTGTTGAGTTTCTTCTTCTTCATCTTCCTCAGCATATGTGAGCTTAGTGCACACATCTCCCTTTTTCCCTTTCCATCTGAGATGGGCAAAGAATTCTGCCATGAATGGATTCAGGCAGGAATCAGGCTTGGTGCCAAGAAATTTCTCTAGCCCTGCCTCCCTCAGCCATTGGAGGACTTGTTGAACTTCTGAATCTGGGCTATCAAAAGCTACCAGCTTTTCAAACCAAAGGGAATTTGGGTTGCTAAGATAAGAGAAATCAATGTCCAGAGAGGAATCATTGAAGTCTACAAGCTCTTCTCTCTTGATCTTAGGTGCCATGGATAATATGAGAGATTGGAAGGTTTTTGGAGAGGAGTTGCAGGTTTGAGAGTATGCAGAAAGACTTAAGGGTTTTTGAAATTTTGAGTGCGTAAAGATGGTAGTGAAAATTGAGGAGTTTATATATGTGGGGAGTTTATTAACCGTTGGTTAAGAGAAACTAACCGTGGGTAATAGGTATGACCAATTGGATAATAAGTGGTAGTGGGATTGAGGCGGTTTGATGGAAGTTTAATGCAAATTAATGGTCTTGATGAAGGCTCAAGAATTCATGAAATCCCAATTAAGATTTCTGCATTAAATGCTGATTTGCCTTTTTGGTGGTAAAAATCTTTATAGCACACTCCATCCTAAAATGGCCTACTCTTAGACCAAGAAACCTCTTAAATGTCTAATCAATGCTAAAAATAGCAATAATTATCCAATTAACTAGGACAAACATCCTGAGATGTGCTTTGGTTTCTGTGAGGGTCAAATTGCCTGATTGCCTTGTCTGAGTGGGTCCCAAAGTTGCTGACTGGGTCCCACTTGGACAGATCCCCTGATCAACATTGCTGAACATTATAGGGACAACTTTGCTGAGTTTCCCTCTTTGGCTGACAGCTTCAGTGAGGTTGGTCAACTTTGCTGAAGTTCAACTTTGATGAGCTTCCCCCTTCATATGAACTTTCTTTCCTTATTTTTCCATCTTGCCTGGATCAAGTAACCCCAATTCAGCTGACAACTCCAAGAACCTTGCTTCAGCTAGAGGCTTGGTCAAAATATCAGCTTTTTGCTTATCAGTGTGGATTTTGACAAGCTTGATATCTTTCTTCTCCACATGATCCCTTATGAAATGATGCTTGATGTCCACATGCTTGCATCTGGTGTGGAGCACTGGATTCTGTGAGATGGCAATTGCACTATTGTTGTCACAGAATATTGGCACTTCATTTGTGATTACTTTGTAATCTCTCAATTGTTGCCTGAGCCAAAGTATCTGAGCACAACAACTTCCAGCTGCTACATACTCAGCTTCAGTTGTTGAAGTTGCAACTGTATTTTGCTTCTTGGAGAACCATGAGATAAGCTTGCTGCCCAAGAATTGACATGTTCCTGAGGTGGATTTTCTGTCAATTCTGCATCCTCCATAGTCTGCATCTGAATATCCAGTGAGCTCAATGTTGTCATCAGCTGGATACCATAATCCAAGATTCTCAGATCCCTTGAGATATCTTAGAATTCTCTTGGCAGCATCAAGATGGCTCTTCTTTGGATTAGCTTGAAATCTTGCACATACTCCAACTGCAAATGTGATATCAGGCCTGCTTGCAGTGAGATATAGCAATGATCCTATGATTCCTCTGTAGTTAGTGGAGTTTGTTGACTCTCCACCTTCATCAGGATCCATCTTCCAGTTAGTATTCATAGGAATTCTGACTGGCTTGCTTGTTGCACATCCAAATTTTTTGATCATGTCCCTTGTGTACTTGGCCTGATTGATGAATATTCCCTTCTTTGATTGAGTGACCTGAAGTCCTAAGAAGAAATTCATCAATCCCATCATGGACATCTCAAACTTGCTTTGCATGAGTTTGGAGAACTTCTCACATAACTTCTCATTTGGAGATCCAAATATAATGTCATCCACATAGATTTGGACTAACAGAATATCATCTCCTTCACAGATTCTGAACAAGGTTCTGTCAACAGTGCCTTTGACAAAACCATGATCTAGAAGAAACTGTGATAAGGTGTCATACCAAGCTCTTGGAGCTTGTTTTAAGCCATAGAGGGCTTTCTTCAATCTGTACACCTTGTCTCCTTCTTCAAAACCTGGGGGCTGTTCCACATATACTTCTTCTTTGAGCACCCCATTGAGAAATGCACTCTTCACATCCATTTGATACACCTTGAATCTCATGTGAGCTGCATATGCTAGGAAGAGTCTGATTGCCTCAAGTCTGGCCACTGGAGCAAAAGTCTCATCATAATCAATCCCTTCAGATTGACAATATCCTTTGGCCACCAGTCTTGCTTTGTTTCTCACAATGATGTAATTTTCATTTTTCTTGTTTTTGAACACCCATTTAGTTCCAATGACATCTTGATGAGTTGGCCTGTCTACCAGCTCCCATACTTCATTTCTGGTAAACTGATTCAGCTCTTCTTGCATGGCTATGATCCAGTTGGTGTCTTGTAGTGCTTCCTAAATGTCTTTAGGTTCCTGTTCTGAAAGAAAACAACAAAACAGAGCGCTTTCTCCATGAAATCTTCTAGTTTTGATCCCTTCACTTGGATTACCAAGTATCAGGCTAGATGGGTGGTCTTGCAACCAAGTCCTTCTAGACCTGATCCTTTCAGGAGGATTGTCCTCATCTGAAGTTGGATCACTAGATTCATTAAATTCAGGAAAGTTAATTGAAGGATCAAGCTCAGGATCATATTCAGGGGTGTTGTCCTCATTGTCAGATAAGTTGACATTTTCATTGGTTCCCCCTTGAATAGTGGATCCATTAACTACCTCAGCATTGCCTACTTCTTCATTGGTAGTTGTTACCTGGTTTTGAACTTGGATGGGGTCAGTCAGTTCAATTTCTCCTTCAGGTTGGTTGTCTACTGGTTGATTGCTATCAGGTAGGTTGTCCAGTTTTTGATTTTCATGAAGTTCAGGCTGGGCAACATCCACAAACACTGTTTCCTTGTTTTGAAGCCTTAATCTGGTTGTTCTTTGTGTTATCTCATCAATATTCAGGTTTCTATCCCTGAACTCATTAATAGATTCATCAAACACAACATGAGGTGTTTCTTCCACAATAAGAGTTTTGCAATTGTAAACTCTGTAAGCCTTACTGATTTGTGAATATCCAACAAATATTCCTTCATCAGCTTTGCTATCAAAAGCTTTCAATTGCTCTTTCCCATTATTATGAATGAAACACTTACAACCAAATATGTGAAAATAAGCAACAGTGGGCAATCTACCTTTCCATATTTGATATGGGGTTTTACCTTGTCCTTTGGTGATTAAGGACCAATTTTGAGTGTGACATGCAGTGCTAATGGCTTCAGCCCAGAACCTTTTAGGCAATTTGGATTCAGCAATCAAGGTTCTTGCTGCCTCCTTCAAGGTCCTGTTCCTTCTTTCAGCAACCCCATTTTGTTGAGGTGTTCTTGCTGCTGAAGTTTCATGAGTGATGCCATTCTTGCTGCAATACTCATTGATGTATGAGTTTATGAATTCAGTTCCTTTGTCAGATCTGATCTTGACAATGCTTAGGCCCTTTTCATTGCTCAATCTCATCATCAATTCAGGTAGCTTGACTTGGGTCTCCTTTTTGTTCAGCAAAAATACTACCCAAGTGTACCTGGAAAAATCATCAACAACAACTAAAGCATATTTTCTTCCATTTATACTTACTGGGATTATTGGCCCAAATAAATCCATATGCAGTAGTTGAAGAACTCTCTCAGTTGAGATGACAGGTTTTCCTTTGAAAGAGGCTTTGATCTGCTTTCCTTCCTGACATGGCTGGCATATGTGTTCTTTGGTGAACACTTGATTTGGCAGCCCTTTAACTAGAGAGTTTCTTGCAATTTTGTTGATGGTTTTGAAGTTTAGGTGATTCAGTCTCTTGTGCCACAGCCAGCTTTGCTCATTTGTGCTTTTGGCAACAAGACAAACTGCTTCAGGGGTTTTGTTCCAATCTGCAAAATAGACATTTCCCTTTCTCACCCCTGTTAGTAGCACCTGTTGTGTTGATTTGTTTTTGATAGTACATTCATTTGGTGCAAATTCAACACAATATCCTTTGTCACAAATTTGACTTATAGACAGCAAATTATATTTTAGGCCTAGAACATATGAGACATCAGTAATTTTAACACTACCAATGTTTAATGTACCGTAGCCTCTTGTGATGCCTTGAGAGCTGTCTCCAAAGGTTACTGAAGGACCATCTTTTTCTATGAATTCTGAGAGAAGCTCCTTGTTTCCAGTCATGTGCCTTGAACATCCACTGTCCAGGTACCATGCTGTTTTCTTGTTGATGCTTCTCTTCTTTTTGGGGTCCTTGCAGCCCTGCAATGTCAAAATTTAGGTACCCTTTGAGTGTTGGGTCCTAGAGGGTTAGCTGTACCTTTTGGAACCCAAATCTGCCTGATTACTCTGATTGATTCAAAGTGACTGACTTGGTTTCCATTTACATCTACATACACAGTTTGACCCTTAAATGCCTTGGGTGATCTCTGTGTATAAGTGTTAGCTTTGTAGGGTTCAGGAGAGTTGGTAAATTTCTTTGGGACATTTCTCCTGAAGTTACTAAGCTTAGGTGCAGCTGGGTAAGACTTTTGAGGATAGGTTTTTGGATGGCCTTTTCCATTTGGCAAGTAAGGTCCAGGCTTCCTGAATGTTTTATACCTATCAGAGGGGATTGGCCTTAATCCATTCAGTTGAGGTTGCCTCATTTGAGTTGGCCTCTTCTGAACAGGTTTTGGATAACTCCTCTGATGATGATTCAGATAGGTTGGCCTTCCATTGGTTCTACCTTTCTGAACCTCATTCCTCCTGTAAGCAATGCCTTTAACCTTTTCCAAAGGTGTGGGTTTAGGTACATTGTTTACCTGAGTTGGTATAAACATTCCTTTACCCTTATCCTTGATCAGTGGTTGATTTACTTCAATTTCATTTTGTTGTGCCACTGATCTCACAAAAGTCATCTTAGAATTGCTTGATGAAGCAATACTAAGACCAGGTGAGGGTTCAAATGGATTATAGCCTAATCCACCCTTTTGAGCAAATGGTCTTTGAAACCCTTGAATCTCTTCTATTGCCTTAGCAGATTTATTCAAGGCAGACATTTTCATTTTTAAGCTCCCCTCACTCAATTTTAGAGTATCAAATTCACTTGAGAGATTGTCAAATTTTGCTTGAAGAATTCTAAGATCAAAATCCTTTTTCCTCAAGACCAGTTCTTGATCATCAATCAACTTTTGTTGTTCAGAGACTTTGAGAGACACTTCCTCAAGTTCTCTCACAATCTGCTGATACAACTCAGTTGATTTAATGTCAAGCTCAGGTTCAGGAAGGTTGGGAGTTTGAGCTTTCGAATTCAGTAGCTCATTTTCTCTGAGTGCTATATTGCATACTTCTCTTAGCCTGGTGAAATCCTCAAATAGTTTTACAAAGTTGAGTTTTAAGGGGATTTCACTGGACTCATGTGTGTTATTTGAAGAACTGGAAGAACTAGAAGATGAACATACCTCATCATTTTCCAATGCCATTTAACAGTCATCATCACTGTCACTGTTGGAGAATAGTCCATCATCAGAAGAGTAGACACTCTCTTCACTTGCTGAATCTCCAGCTACCATAGCCTTCCTGTTATTCAGCCTTTTATCTCTTTTGTTCTGCCTTTCCTTCCTTTCTTTTGTACTGAGGTCAGGACAGTCATACTGAAAGTGACCCTTCTTCTGGCAGTTGCAACACACATCTTCATCATCATTCTTCTTGCTTGAGGACTCCTTCCTCCTTGATGATGATGGTTCACCTTTGCTGAATTTCTTCCTATCAGCATATCTGTCTTCTTTCTTTTCATCAGAGACTTTGTCCTCTGATTTATGTTCAGGAGAACTGAATCTCCTTCTGGTTCTGTTATCTTGGTAGAACTTCTTGTATCTACCAAATCTGGAGTTGAGCTTCTCAAATCTTCTAGCCATGAGTGCCAGCTCCTCCTTTATTTCAGATTTTGAAACAGATTGAGATGATCTTTGAGTAATCTTCTTTTCTGTTTCAGCAGCTTTGAAGGCAACACCTTTGTTTGAGGAGGATGGCTCTTCATGCACCTTTTTTCTGTTGAGATCAAACTCATATGCTTTGAGTTCAGAGAATACTTGCTGCATTGGCATGTTGTCAAGATTGCTGGTATTTTGCATCATGACAGAATATATGTCCCACTTGGATGTGAGACTTCTCAAGATCTTCAAAGCAACCTCTCTTTTGGCATAGAACTTGCCAAGAGAGTTTATTTCATTCATGATGTCAGTGAACCTGCCATCAAGATGATCAATAGTTTCATTGGCTTCCATAGAGAATTGTTCATATTTTTGGATAGCCACTTGAAGCTTGTTCTCCTTGATCTTTTGGGTACCTTCACACATAAGTGCTAAGGTATCCCAAATCTCTTTAGCTGATGTGCAGTGGTACACTCTTCCCATCACTGCATCTGGAATTGTCTGGTACAATGTGTTCATTGCAATGTAGTTCAGGTTGTGCCTTTTTCTTTCTTCAGCTGTAAAGTCATCTTCATCTTTTGACAGCAACTCCCTTGGATCAGCTTTTTGAGCATCAGTGAGCTTGGGATTTGCTTTAGTGAATGTAAATGGCCCTCTAGTGATGACTTTAAGCATTTCATCATGCTGGCAAGCAAGATGTGCTCTCATCCTGATCTTCCAGAAATCATAGTTCTCAATAGAGAACATTGGCAGTTTGTGATGAGAAATATGGTTGACTTGGTTTGGACCCATATTGTTGATGGTGTTGACAGCATCTCCTGGAACTGCATTGTTAGCCATTTCAACAGATGTAATATAAGATGAACACAAATAAGTTTTTCAGAAATTTGGATCAGTTCAGTGACCACAGAAAATGTGATTTTGAAAATCAGTTGGATTTTCAGAAGCAGTGGTCTTTGAACCCCTGCTCTGATACCACTTGTTGGTCCTTGGTGGAGTATAACACAAGTGTATGGGGGGGGGGGAATGCACTTGTGTATGCAAATTCTTTTCTTTTTGACAAATTAGTCTTATCAGGCAAGTTGTCTCACAACTGGCCTGAGTGAGAACTTTGATAGATACTTGTCCTACTGATTACTATTGAGTGATCAGTTGGCTAAATATCTAAAAGAGTTACTTAGTGCGGAATGTGGTTGGCCTTTGACTAAAGAAATACTCCAAGTTAATTTCTGAAAATACAGGTTATCAGGGACTTTGTCCAAAACAGATTTTCTTACTTACTGAGTTATGAATCTTTAAAATATGTTTGAATGAAGTGAAGTTAAGAATGCAGTAAGTAAATGAGACACAAGTTTATAGTGGTTCAGAGACTCAAGCTCCTACATCCACTTTCCCTGATTGAACAGGATAATTCCTTCTCAATGGAATTAGCTTGTTTTATAGTGCCAAGGTGCACTGATCAACAACACTCTCTTAGTGTTTTGATCCCTAGGATAACTTGAGTCCTAGTGCTCAATCTCTCTGAGTTAAGACTGTGTTTCACACTAACAGTCCTTAACTCCTCACTTCTACAACAAACACTCTCTTCACTAAATGAGATAAGGTTTGAGGTTTGGTTCCAACTAGTAGAGATATCCTTTACAATAAGAACAGTGTAAAGGCTTAGGATATCTCAATGCTAAGCTAGGATGTTTACAAAGATTGGCTTAGCTGACTTGAAGTGATTCAGGAAACTTGGAATTCTAGAGAGCAGCTTGGTTTCCTTTTGAAAGCTTGATGATAGTTTGATAGCTTGTAGTTGGATGTTGAATTCCTTTGATCACTTCTGTATTTATAGGCAATTTGAACAACTAACCGTTGGAGGGATTAGCAATTCAAATATGTCTATTTGCAGCACCATTGAAACGGCTATGAAGCTTGGCATCCTTTTATCCACTGTGTAAAAGGGTTCTTCAATGGTTGCTTGAATGAATGTGTTGACTTCTGAAAAATGCGCCTGAAAAGACTTGTGTCAGTTTCCAATTTTGCACATTGTCCTAGGTTGATTTATGGCAAACTCTACACTCAACCAACGGTCAGATGGGACAAGCTCCCTGAACATTCTTGCTGCAGTTTAGAATGTTCCAACATTCATTCAATGCTTCACTCTTTAATGCTCTAAGTCTTTAATGCTAGGTTCAGGCATGATTGGCAATAAATGCTTCATTGAATGTGTCTTCTGTAAGCTTTTGACATTTAATTCTCTTGATCATTTGTACTTCAACTGTCTTGATCTTTTGCATTTATGCACACAGCTTTATTGTTCTTGATCTCTTCAGCTCAGTTGTCCATTTGATCAGCTTGTCTTGAGTGGATCAGCAACTTTGTCCTATAGACCTATCAAGCTGTCTAACATTCCAGCTTTGGACAACTATCCTGAACTCTAAAATCTCACAACATTTCTGAGATTTTATCTTAAGCATTTTACACACTCAAGTGTTCTGAGACAAACTTGCCTGAACAATAACTTGAGCATATCTCAACTAATTTGTACATCATCAATCAGGGGTTTTGGTATCTAGATCAAAATCATTTTATTCCCAACATAATACTATACAATATGTGAATTAATACTATACTATATTTGAACTAGTACCATAGAGTATATGAACTAATACTATACAATATGTGAACTAATAGTATACGGAGTACTATATTTGAACTAGTACCATAGAGTATGTGAACTAATACTATACTATATTTGAACTAGTACCATAAAGTATGTGAACTCGAAACTCGAAAACATTAGAACTTGTACCAATATAAACTAATATTATACTATATATGAACTAATACGTACAGTACTGCATATTAACTAATAATATACAATAATACTTATCAATTGTTATCACAACACTTATAAACTAAAAATTATTATTTATAAAAAACTAAAATAAAAAAAGTGATTACAAAATGAAAGTTTGAATGAAAAAAATAATTAAACAATGTAAAACGAAATAAAATTTGTAAGGAATGAAGTAAATTTTTTAAAGGATAAGGTGTAAATATACACCAAATAATTAAAGTAAAATAGTACTAATAGAATTGAACACTTACAATTAAGAGAGATGAGAGTTTTTTTTTTTTAAATAAATTATTATTATACTATTTGTTGGTCCTGAAAGGAGTATATAACAAGTGTATAGGGGGGGGGGGGGGGAATACACTTGTATGCAATTCTTTTCAACTTTTGATCAAACCAAAGCTCAGCAAGGTTGTCTTGGACAACTCTGCTGAAGATGATTAACTCTTCTAAGATAATCAAACTACTAAGTACTATTGAGTACTTAGTTGAATAACTATCTAGGGGAATTATATGTGCGGAATAGTGGTTGGCCCTTTAAGCTTAGACTCCTTTAGTTTCTGAAATCACTTAGTCAAGTCAATGCAATCCAGTTTAGTTTCAGGGAACTTGTCCAATATAGTTTTTGCACAGTCTTTGAATATGTATCTTTTGAAAGATCAGTTTTGTGTGCAATGTAGAATGTATGTAAGTACTTGTAAAGCAAATCAACACAAGAGGTTATAGTGGTTCAGAGACTCAAGCTCCTACATCCACTTTCCCTGATTTAACAGGATAATTCCTTCACTCTTGGAATTAACTTGTTTTATAGTGCCAAGGTGCACTTGATCAATAACACCTCTCCTTGGTGAATTGATCCCTAGGATGTCTAGAGTCCTAGTACCCTCTTCTCAACTCAGAACTGAACTGTTCTTCTCTCAACAGTCAGCTCCTACCACTTCTACTACTACAACCTTCTCACTTTCTCACTTGAAAGGGGTAAGGGTTGAAGTAAGGTTCCAACTAATGAGATATCCTTTACAATGAGGATTAGTGTATAAGGATAGGATATCTCTCTAAGCTTTGTATGGATATACAGTAAATTAAGCTTAGAAGAAGTGTTTGAAGACTAAGATAGTCTCTTTGAAAGCTTTGAAAGCACTCTGACTTGTAGGATAGTTGGCTTGTTAGTTGGTGCTTAAAATGGTCTTCACACTTCTGTATTTATAGACAAATTTGAGGATTTGCCCGTTGGAGAGGCAGTCCCAAATTGCTATAAATGTCTTCCTTGAGTTCTTCAAACTGGAAGACATATTCTTGATAGTGACATGTCCTTATTTGGGTAATAAACGGCTGTTAAGACTTTGTCTTCATTCTGCAACACTTTTCCCAATGTTTGACTTCTTGTTAAGACTTGGACATGGCTTCTGAAGGTTGATCCAATGATAGGACAACATTCCTTATCAAATGGACAACTCTTTTTATCACTATCAGCAGACTTTGCTTATCAGCATGGTTGGCTTGCTCTTCTTCAGATGACTTGGCTCTTTCCCTTTGCTTCACTTGGAAATGATCTCAGCATGATACAATGAAGTCTTTTAGGGTGTAGTTGTCTCTTTCTCTTCAGCATAGTTGACCTTCAAACATTAGAACATTTGTTCTGGTTCAATTTCACTGAGACATCTCTTCTGGACAACTCTCCTGATTAGCATACTTGACTTTTGAGCTTTAGAGCTTTTGTTTTTGCACAGAGTCAACCTCTTTGGACAACTCTCCTGATCAGAACATTTGAGTAAACTTGTCCTTTTGAGCTTTACAACCTTGTTCTTGAATAGAGACAACTTCTCTGGACAACTCTCCTGATCAAGGCATTTGGTTTTCAATAGAGTATGCTTGGCCTTAGTGATTGTTCCAGAATTTGAGCCTTAAGGGGACTTGATCTTGATCATCTTCAAAGCATAGGTTCCCATCACAATGTGCATCTAATCATCTAAGAGCTGCCTAACATATCAGCTTCTCTTCTAGTCTTATGCTATGTGTTCTAACACACTTAGAACACAATCATCTTGACTTAGACATGTCTCAGGGGGTTTTGGTATTTAATCAAAACATATCTCATTTTATTCCCAACACTATTTAATATTTAAAAAAAAATTAATATTATTTTTAAAATTTTCTTATTAGACTTTAAAATTTTAGAATCACAAATGATAAATAGGAAAAAAAATAAATTTAAAAAATAATATTAAACAGAGAAATAAATATAAATATTTCTTTATATTGTGAAATTTACATTGCAAAATAGCTGGAAAAAAATAAATTAAAAATACAATCCATTGCAAGTATTTGCAATCCAACTTTTCAAAATATAATTTGTGAAAGTTCGATAGAACTCCCTACTCTATTTTATCAAGAGAAAATAACATTTTTCATGTGGAGTTGTAGTTTTGTTGATGAAATGACCAAAAGTAAAAAAATAAAAAAATTAATGGAGTATTATTTTTTAATGAAAAAATTAAAAAAAATTAATTGAAGTAAAATAAAGGTCCATGAAAAAATTTATGTGCTAAATGGATATAGTAAATGGATCATATGTTATTTGTAATGGGTTATTGGATTGGATATAGTAAATGAGTTATGTGTAATGGGTTATTGAAATAAGTTACATACATGTAACTGGTACACAAGAGTACAACTTTACGTACACAATGAAATTTAAAATAAATCTAAGTACAATTTTACATCCATTTTTGTATAATTAACAGTCCTGATCAGTTTAATAAAAAAAAAAAACGTAATTTAATGGCCATCTTTATAAGTATAAGTAGTTGAATGAAAAATCGTGTTTTTTTTGTTGAGGGTGAAGATTAAAAAAAAAAAGGTTTATTAAAAAAAAAGGTTTATAAGTATAATTAGTTGAATGAAAAAAGATTTAAAAATCGCACTTCTACTGTTGTTCATGTAACATGTTATTAGTATGATTCTTTCTATTCTACTATTATTGTTTGGAAGGCTTCGCACTTCCTAATAATAATTATAGAAAACACATTAAATACTATTAGATCATTGATTCAATGCATAAGTGCTTTTACTCTATGCAATGTGCAACAATTTAGCTTTACTAATAAATTAAATTAATAAATATTAAATAACAATAATATCCTTTAAAATTTAAATAAGTTAAAATATTTAATAATAAAATACTATACAATTATTGTTATCAAACATGTCGGGTCGGGCCGGCCAATTCGTCATGTCACTTTTCGGGCTGGGTCCAGGTTGTTTTTTGGCCGGGCTAGGCTGTTTTCGGATCGGGTCCATCGGGCTTTGACCGGATTGTCGGTCATCGAGCTAAAATGACCCGATTTTTATAATTAAATAAAATGTTAATTAATATTTATAATTAAAAAAAATTTTAATTAAAGAGATGTTTAATTAAAAATATTATAAGGACATTTTAGTACTTTTATATATATTTTTAAATATAAATTATTTTGCAAAGCTTGATTGCACTATGATAAAGATATATGAGATGTTAATTTCTGATTGATTAAAGGTATTGTTAGGAAGCGCTACCACCCTTAGTATTTGAAGGAAGATATAAACATTAAGGTCTCAATTGGTAGTACACACTAAAAATTTGAGATTTGGGTCCAAGATTGGGCCCAACATGATAAAACCAAGATTATAGTTTAATTCCATGTTTGGTATACACCATGTGTGCGTGGGCAGATTAGCTAAAATAAAATATGCAAATGACCAATATATCCTTATTGCAATTTTGTTATTCCACCGCTTTTGTAAATTGGGTTCCCTTTTCATTCTGGTCTAGGGCAAGAATAACCATCGTCTCCGATTATTCAGTTGCATTCAATGGCCCGACTTGCCGGCGGTGAGAGAGATCTGAAATTTGTTCGGCGCAATGTTCCACTATCGTCATTATCATCCTCGTGGTGGCTGCGTCTGGATGGATACGAATGATATAGGCGTTGACCTATGGTGGGTTTAGCTGCGATTGATTGTGACGATTCATCCTCCTGATTTAATGCGGTATGTCTTTTGAATAATACGCTTTGTTCAGTTAAACAATTGTGTACGTTATATGCCTCGTGATATGTTGGGTTCGAGATGTTGATTTCGATTACTTTGGGGTTTATGTTTCGAGTGTGCTAATATTTCATATGTTTCTGCGCCGTTTGTATGAGGTATACCTACCAATTTAGTTATATGCCCTATTTGTCGGATTTGGTTTGACTAAAAATTAATGTGATTGTGCCTTCATCTAAACTTTTCCCAGTAAGGTTTGATTTGCAGATCTTGATTTCACATCAAGATAAATGTTTGTGTACTTTGAATCACTGTTACAACTCCCAACTAACTCATTCAATTACTCCATTTACTAATTGCACATTCATCTCTATACTTCATCCCTATTTAACATGCTCCGTATCCATCCTTGAACCATCACTCTTGTTCATACTCATTGCTTCTATTATATTCTCAGATGGATTCCATTGAAAAACATGTGAAGGTAGAGGAAATACCTCATCAAGTGTCACGCCCCAATTTTCATAAAGGCAAATTTTGCAAAAATACTTAACAATATCAAAATAAAGGGCATGAACTATAAATTTTAACTAACGAAATAGAATTTTCGAACTTACTTAATAATAATATTAAATGATAAGCAGCGGAAGACTCAAAAGAAACTTTAATTTAAATTACTAATCGTAACAAAACTCTACTATCTCATGAAAAAACTTAATAAATATATAAACTAATCAAAATTGATTTTACAAAATCATAATTGTTTTCCACCGCCTCTCCTCGCCATCAACTCATCAACCTGAATCTGAAAATGTTAAATGTATGGTATGATCAAAACCACTAGCTCAGTGAAGTCACTATGACAATATTAAATACGACATACAAATAAAATGTATAACACATAAAATCACGTAATTCACAAAAAGTCACATAAGCACCTTTCATCTCACATAAGCATTTTTCATCGTACTTTTGATTAATTATTAATTACGTTTCACGGTTATCCCAAGGATTTCTTTTAAATCCCACTGGGTCCCCCTCAAAGACCTCTTTTCAGTCCCGAGTTCTTTTCTTGTGCACGGCGGATCCCCCAAAGATCTCTCTTCAATCCCGGGTTCACCGAAGACCTCTCTTCAGTCTCGGGCCTCTTTTAAGCCCCTGGCCTTTCATACTCATTTACATTAAAATATTCACTCACATTTAAGTCATGTCATATTGCACATAAACAAATTATTCACATGAAGCAGTTAATAAAAGCAAAGAAACCACACCTGAAATTCATGCTTTGGATGTAAAGGAATGAAATTGAATATATTTAATTCACGTAACCAAAAACAATTTGAGAGGTGGAAGATCCAAAACTTCAAATGTAAAAGAATATATAGATGCGGGTGTATAAAATATGAGATTATAATATGATTTCAGTTATAGAGATATTTGGGATAAAAATAATATTTTAATATTTAAAAGATATGAAGACTTGAGATAATTGGGATTTGCGAGATAATTTAGGAATAAAGATTAACTTGAGATTCTAATATTATTTTATATATATATATATATATATATATTTTTTTTTTTTTTTGAAAGCCAAAGGCACTTTCATTTATTCGCAAGAAGAACAAACCGAATCGAGAAGGCCTTCCACAAAGATTGGAGGCTCAACCCAACTATGAGGACTCTCAAAGGAACGAGACGTCCTAGCAAGAACATGTGCCAATGTATTGGCATTACGATTAACATAACTAACATTAAACCCAGGTTTTTCTCTTAAAACTAATCTGATTTCCCCTATATAGTCATAAAAAATCGAGCGTCCTAGACTTCCTTTCGTGATGCCATCAAACACTCTTTTCGCATCCATTTCAATTGTAACTCCTTCGTAACCCAAAATCACACTCCATTTGCTAGCCTCTAGCACACCCCAAGCTTCTCCTTCGTCCACCTCCATCAACCCCGGTCGACGAATGGTTCTACAGGTTACAAACCTCCCTTCGTCATCTCTTATCACCATTCCCACCCCCGTTTCCATGGTATCTTCAAAGAAACTTGCATCCACATTAACTTTAGCCGTCAACGTCGTCGGTTTGTGTCTTTTCGAACACATTCTCCCCACCTTTACTCTCTGAGCTGGCATCCTCACACTTCTCCATTCATCAAGATATAGTAATGCATGGTGAATACTAGGCGCTGGTTTTCTTCTGTCATCATTCCATACCAAAAAATTACGATATTGCCATATATGCCAAACCACCATGCTAAGCACCTCTCTTTCCTTTATTTCCAAATTATGCAGCATATTTATAAATAATTCAGTATGGCCCCCAACTTTATTCATTTCTTCCTCTAATTTATTCCATAAATTCACTGCCTCCCAACACCCCTTCACATAAACACAGCTCGTGAACAAGTGCCATTCTGTTTCTGCCTCCTTATTACAAATCGGACAGAGGTTCGACTCCCCTATCCCTCTCCTATACAACTTTGCTTTCACCGCGAGCCACCCTTTGCATAGTCTCCAATAGAAATTTTTCGCCTTTGGAGGTACCCCAAGCTTCCATAAAATTTTCCATGCATCTCCCGTCGTCGATACTCCAGAAATTCCCACGAGTCTGGCCGCTAGATGATATGCACTCTTTACAGAATAGTTTCCATCCGCCGTATAGTGCCAAATTTGTTTGTCCACCCCCCTAGTTGGAGCAGGGGTTGTTCGTAATATTGCTGCACTGTCTTCATTTGTGAACACCCCTTTTACTACCGCACTATCCCACATTTTTGTACCAGGGACAAATAGATCAGCTACCACCATGTCCTCAAATCCTGGTAACGCTGTAGTTGACACCTTAAAATTGTTATCTCTATTGATCCATGCATCATTCCAAATATTGATATTCTCCCCATCCACAATTTTCCAACGTGTGCCTTTTTCAACTAGATCTCTCGCCGTGTATATTCCTCTCCATATGCTACTAGGATTACAACCCAAATTTGCATGAAAAAAATCACCTTGAGGAAAATATTTCGCCTTAAAAATTCGACTTACCAAAGAGAGGGGTTTTGTTATGATGTTCGAGCATAGCTTTCCAAGCATCGCTTTGTTGAAAATATGTAGATTTTTGAATCCCATCCCTCCTTCATTCTTATGAACACACATTGAGTCCCACTTTTCCCATTTGATACCTTTTCTTGGATCCGTACCATGCCCCCACCAATACGAATTCATCATTTTTTGTAATTCATCAATTAATGTCGATGGCAAGAGGAAAGTGCTCATGCAATATGCCGGAATCCCTTGAGCCGCCGCTTTTAACAAGACCTCCTTGCCCGCCTTCGAGATATTTTTCCTTCTCCATCCATGTAATTTCTTCCATAATCTTTCCCGAACACTCCTGAACACAGCCACTTTCTCCCTTCCTATTAACGAGGGCAACCCCAAATAACGCCCAGTATTGAGAGGGCCATGCACCCCAAAAATGTTGCTAAGCTCCACTCGTCTACTCTCATCCACATTCATGCTGTAAAAAATACCAGATTTTGTATAATTTATAGCTTTCCCCGATGCTCGTTCATATAAATTCAACGCCTCTTTCAAGGTGATGCATTCCTCCCGTGAAGCTTTGCAAAAGAGCAAGCTGTCATCCGCAAAAAGAAGGTGTGTGACTGAAGGTGCCCTTCGACAAACTCTACTCCCGTGTATTCTTCCTGCTCTGTTCTGAAACTGAATTAAACTTGATAAACCTTCTACACAAATTATAAAAAGATACGGAGAAAGTGGATCCCCCTACCGAAGTCCGCGGCCCGGTATCACAGGTCCCACTAGATTGTCATTAACCTTGAAACTGTACGTCACTGATCTTACACACATTTGCATCCATCTCACCCATTTTGCACAAAATCCCATTTTCTCTAGCATAATGTCGAGAAACCTCCAGTCAATCTGATCATAGGCCTTACTTATATCGATCTTTAAGGCCACATCTCCTTCCTTTCCTACTCTTCTATTTTTCATCGCATGAAGCGTTTCAAATGCAATTATGACATTCTCCTGGATGGCACGCCTCGCCACAAAAGCGGATTGTGATTCATCTATCAAATCGGGCAGGATCAACTTGAGTCTGTTGCAAAGGACTTTTGATACAATTTTGTATATGACGTTGCATAAAGCAATCGGTCTCAGATCTTTAACTGATTTAGGCTCTTCCACTTTTGGAATAAGTACTACGTGCGCATGGTTCAATCCATCCGGGAGAGACCCTGCCTCCAACCATCGCACGCATGCTGCACTTACATCGTCCCCTATGATATCCCAAAATTTTTGGTAGAACCCCGGGTTGAAGCCATCAGGCCCCGGGGATTTATCCTTGTGCATATCCATAATAGCCGCACGGAATTCCTCCTTTTCAAACTGCTTTGTGAGTGTTTCATTGTCATCACGTGTAATCGAGGTTCGAACTGTCGAGGTGACTTGCTCGATGTCCTCAAGACTCTCCGTCGCTGTAAATAAATCTGTGAAATAATCTCTCGCCACCTCTTCCATACCCTCTTGATCAGAGATCCATAAATTTGTTTCACTCATGAGACCTTTGATTCGATTCATTTTCTTTCTTGCCGACGCCGTTTGATGAAAAAACCTGGTATTCATGTCACCCCCTTTCAACCAGTAGACTTTCGATCTTTGTCTCCAATGAATCTCCTCTTTTCTAAGGAGGTTTGCCAATTCAATTCTCATTTCTCTGATTTTTTCCCTGCTCTGGGCAGTCCCTGTGCGTTGAAGCCTATCAATATTGTGTTCCAAATGACGTTTGTTTCTGGCCCATACCGACGCTATGTGTCTCCCCCATTCCTGCAGCGTTTCTGCTGTGACACTTAATCTCTTGGTTACATTGAAATTCTTAAAACTCCACCAACTCCTTTCCACCACATTCCTAATATCTGGTTCCTGGAAACATTTATTCTCAAATCTAAACCTCCTGTCTTTCCTTTCCCTTAGTACTGGTGTTGTGTTTACAAGAATTGGGTTATGATCTAAGACAGGTGCAATAAGATTCAGCAAACGAGCCCTCTGAAACCTATCATGCCATCTTCGATTCCCCATCGCCCTGTCTAATCTTTCCTCTACCAACCCATCAGCTGTGTTGCCTCTACTCCAAGTGTACCTATGGCCCTCCAGCGGTATATCCGTTAAGTTGCAGTCCATTGTCGCCTCCTGAAAACCCCTATAGAGCCAATTTGGGTGTGCTACCCTTCCTTTTTTATCATTCATTGACATCAGGTCGTTATAATCTCCCACACATAACCAAGGCAGTGGGGAGTCACCTGCCAGTTGTCGTAGTAAGCCCCACGACAACCTTCTCTTATATCTTTCCGGGTGTCCGTAGAAGCCCGTTAGTCTCCAATCCCCCTCTTGATCTCCCACTACCATATCTATGTGATTACAAGAGTAACTTCTCAACAAACAATTACTATTATTTAGCTAGAACACCGCTAAACCTCCACTCCGACCCACACAATCAACCGCAAAAGCACAATCATAATTCAAACGCACTCGAATTTCTTCGATTTTATTAGATCGTGAAATAGTTTCATAAAGGAAAATTACATTCGGCCGGCGAACTCTAACGAGATTGCAAAGAGCTAGAATTGCAATGGGATTGCCGAGCCCCCTGCAATTCCAACTTAAAATGATCATTATTCCCGGCGGACCCCACCACCGGGGCCAGCCGCTAAAAAATGGTTTACATCAGTTTATATGTCCTCGGATGTCTCTTCAAGAGTTTTACAGACCCTAATCTGCATGGAGTCTCCTTCATGTCTGCATGTTAAGCGCTTTCTTTTTCGTGCATCAAAAGTGACTTCAACTTCCTAATCACTTCCTTCATTGACTTGGTCAAACATGGGGTTAATAGTCAATGTTTTGGTGAGAGACTGATCCCCCAAATCTCTAACTAACTATTTTCCACTCGTATTTGCTATAGCACTTCCGATAATATTGGGGTTTTCCTCGGTATTCCTACGATTTCCGCCCCTTCTTTCTCCACCAAAATCGGGGGATTCCTCCCCCCTCTACCTCCGCTGCCGGCTCCCCAGATATTTTCGCCTGTCTCTTGTCTCAGCCACCTGTCTCCGGCTATCCCTTTTCCCCTCCGATCTACTGCTTTCAGATCTGGCCCCCAGCCTTTCGCTACAATTCCATCAGCCGAGTCGAAGAGTTTATCGCATCGGCTCTGAGTGTGGTCTAGTTTGCCACATATGAAGCAGAACATGTGAAGCTTCTCATACTTAAAGTTGGTCATCGCGGCACCCCCAGTCGGCAATTTAATACTCTTTCTACGTTTCAGAGGCAACGTGGCATCAATTTCCACCCGTATTCGCATATAATTCTTCCAAGCCGCACCATGATTTGATGCATCGTACTCTAGGAACCTCCCTATGAAATTACCCAACATAGTACCCACTTTCTCCGTAAAGTATCCCATTGGTAGATTATAGATTTGGATCCAAAAAGGGATTTTATTCAGCGGTACGAATAGCGGATTTTCACCAATTGCAAGTTTGTGGACCACCAAGTGATGGTTACCAAATGACCAAGGCCCTCCATCCACAACCCTTTTCAAATCCAGAGCGTGAAAAAATTGGATCATCATCCTCCCTTCCCCAATTTCTTTAATCGCGACCCCCTTCTTCGGTTTCCAAAGGTTCGCCATCCTACTGCGAATTATATTGAAATTTGCCTCCTGTTCAGTAAGAAATCGTCCCACAAGACAGAGGTCAACGTTTTCAGATTCCGCCCCCAGGCCCTCCAATTCTATATCTAGTGCCTCAACTTCATCGGAATTGATGTTCAAATTTTCCATCACTGTTTAACCAAACAAATCTGTAGGGTCGCTAGGACGCGCCGCAAGAATTCTCAAGAAACGAAAGAGAAAGATAAAAACCCTAGGCTCTCAACAGAGGAGAGAATTTTTCAATCCCACTAAATTGTTAGTTCGGTTCAATTATCATATATATAAGAAAATATGTTTTAATTAAATAATAATAATAATAGGCAGATAACATATATACATATATGTCCCGTGAATATATATATTCAAAACTCTTAATTGAAATTATAATATTTTCAACAATATATACTTTTTTTTAAATAATATCTAAAATAATATCTTATATATTTTATAGTAATTAAAATTTTGGGGGTATTACATCAAGAGTCATACTTGTATACTGGAAAGTGGAACGAACGATCGGTGACCACTTTTGTTAACATTCTGGTTAAGGAGAGGCATGAAGGGTACTGGAAGACTAACGGCTGTAACGACGCATCACTGACAGAGGCTCATGGGGTCGTTAATCTCATTACAGCTCATGAGTTCACTTGGGATGATGTTTTGATGTAGGTTAACGTGCTGAAAAAGAGGTATGCTACATTTAGGAGTGTGATCAATACCACTGGTGTTCAATGGGATAGGGAAGTGAACTTCGTGCGCGGTTTTACAACCCGCTGCACTCATCTCACGCAGGTAAAGTGACGTATTTGTAATGTTCATTTTCGGCTACGTACACCCAAATAAATACCCTCGTCTTGATATCTGATTTGTATTGTCTCTCACATATGTAGGCTGATGACTTCACCAATGCATACTTCCACAAGGGTGACTTGTTGTACAATCGACTTCGTTTGTTGTTTGAACCTGAATCTCCACGTCGTCCTGAGATTATCCAAATGAGCTCGGGTGATGTGCCGAATTATGCTCGTAATCCCATTTCGGTCGTTGACTCCGACGATGAGCATGAGGTTGAATCACCGGTTACTGCATTCCGGAAGCCACCTCGTACAAGGTTGTTTCACAATCCAGCCGATGGCCCACATGGGATCATGATAAGCGCTGAATCTAACAATCTGCAGCCAGGCGAGGTACGCCAACCTGTTGGTAACACCTCTACCAATGTGTCGGTTGTGGGAAATGATCGTCTCAGTGCTGTTGATGCTCAGGCTAGCTCATGTGCGTCGTGCAACCCTCATAAGCCGCACTATTCACACAATCGAGATTAGTGGTTGTGTTCGTCCAAAGTAGTATCGTGTTTAAGTATTTACTTGGCTATAACCTACGCTTATATGTATGTAATGCACTTATGCATTTATGTGTTTAAATCTACCTTCTGTATTTGGTGTGTGTGACATTTGTGGTATTAGTCACACCTTTTGAAGCTGGCAGTAGAGAACTCATGGTGTGTAGTACTTGGATGATTTCTGCCTAATTATGCAATCTATATTTTGTCTATATTGTTATGTTTTCAGGGGCATTAAATCCAAATATATGTTGTTATTTTCATAAAGGCTTCCATATTCGTTAAACTTAAATTCGTAGATCAAGCTAATGGATTGATATGTTGGAACGAGGGTAGTGTTTGAATGTTTGTATTCATCATATCTTACTCATACCCTGCGAAAATCCCTCTGTTATTCATACATATATGTGTCACCCCTCTGTTTTTGATACGTACAATCAACACAGCTATAAAGTGGATGTCAGACCAACGAAACAATCTTACTACATAAACAAAGTGTCGACTCTACCTTAAGAGCACTTCCTGCTAAAATTACGAGGGAATTTGCAAACTAGATAAAAACTTTAACAAAACTTTCATATTAATTCTTACTACCATAATTAATTAAGAAAAAAGCTCAAATAAGACCAAAATATATATATTTGGGAGGCTATGTGTAGTACTGAAAAATCCCTCTGTTATTCATACATATAGGTTGTAATATGGTGAACGGTACATTATCACATACGAGATCAAATGAGTGAATGTTTATGAAAAATTCTCACGCACGCACACACCAAGATTTGGTACAAATATTTTTTAATTCTTACATCTTTTTTATTACTCATCTTACCCACCAATCTAGACAACACAAATTTCTAACTAGGAATGTCAATTAAATCAAAATTTGAGGGAACAATGATTCTAAATGAATGCAGCAGATACTACAGATGTAGTTGTCCATAACAAAAGGGCCATTGCTTTAAAAATCACAAAACGTTAGTTGCCAAAACATGCACCCAAATTAAAGATGTTTGTTCATCTAACTACTCAAGCTACACTAATACATACGCATCGTGTCTTCCCACATTTATATAAGCAAAAGTTGTTCAAAAGGGGTTCTTGCGATGTTGAGACTTG
Organism: Galeopsis tetrahit; assembly: GCA_963675135.1. NCBI lineage: Eukaryota > Viridiplantae > Streptophyta > Magnoliopsida > Lamiales > Lamiaceae > Galeopsis > Galeopsis tetrahit. Next base: position 21,918,612 of record OY776120.1, on the reverse strand, counting down.
ATACCTACTTTGGTGCATTACGTGCACGCTCCAATAGACGGTCACAGTATACTTCACGAGCATCGTCATTGTACCCCATAAATATCTCGAGCTGGTTAGGATTTGCGCTTAGAATCTCGGACACGTCGATCCTATCCAACAAAGACAATGACATAATGTTGCCCAATAAGTCGAACAGTGATTTTTGAGCAACTCCCATATCATGATCATGTCCGATCCGAGATAGAAGCTGTGAAATCTACTCACGGGTGGATACATAAAAATCCCGAAGCTCGGCACCAATAGACGGCTCACTGTTCACACAGTCTTTCTTGTGTTTTGATGTAGTTGTTGTAGATGGGTCCGTATCCCTTCTCATCTCAGTTGAACTATTCGTCATGCCTTCGTTCTCCTTGAGTCCGTTGTCAACCCCTTCTCCGTTCGGGCTGTCAAGGTTTACGAAGTTGTCGCCATTCGAGTCTTGGTTAACCTCTACACGAGCGCATTTGGCACGTGCTTGTCTCGATCACTCAGATGCGTCCGCCATGTCTATTGCACCATCTCCGGTTGCCCTGTCTTTTTCGAAGATTTCCTTCCAATCTGGATAAAATGGCCATTCCTTTTCGCGCATGCCACACATAAGTGGGTCTTTCTGCAAGAATTATATAATTGACATACACTTACATCAGCTGCATACGAATACAAATAAAGGACAACTAAATGAAAATCCCAAACACAAGCATAAACAACAATTGTACAAAATTATATAAACAAGAACTTCATGAAGTTGTATAAATAAGATCCATACGAACCTATTTAAACATGCATCACATTTTCAACTCATAAGAATACAAATACAAATAAACTATATCAGCTGCATACGAATACAAATAAAGGACAACTAAATAAAAATCTCAAACACAAGCATAAACAACAATTGTACAAACTAATATAAGCAAGAACTACACGAAGTTGTATAAACAAGATCTATACGAACCTATACAAACATACATCACATTTTCAACTCATAAGAACATACACAAACAACAACTATATGAATTTATATGCGAACTTATATAATCAAGAACTATATGAACTTATATAAACAACTAGGCAGGGGAACCAATATACACAAAGAACTAGATGCATAGCGGAGGGTTTATTATGATAGTTTACCCTAACGATTTGATCCCATTGCTTGTCCATCACATCAAATGTGTTGGTTGTGTTGTTCCACCCAGCACCAGTCGTGTCTCGTTGAGCAGTCACAATTGATCCATATGTTTTCCTCCATGTGGTTAACTTAGAATTGATGTTTGGGCTCAATCATAGGTCCGTACCTGGAAGGGCTCTTAAAAGCGCCTCTTCAAGCTTGTTTAAATACCCGTTGCGAAATCCGTTATCACTCTTCCAACAGTGAGCAACTAAGTCTCTCAAGGCTGCTATCAACGCCGTCTCTTCCTTAGTAGTCCACACCCTCCGTGTGCTGTTTGTTGGGACCTTGAATGCGCCCCGTCCTATGCTTTCTTATGGCTCTGTTCCTCCATTGTTTCAGCTGCAAGAATGTATATTAAGGATGTCAGGATACCGAACCGAAACAAATCAACCTAGTAGGGTACTCAGACAAGAAGAATACAATTTGGGACATGTTCATTGCAAAGCTTGTCATCAAATAAAAGTACAGTGTACTAGCAGGGTAAAATAACATCACACATTAACAAGTCTGAATCTATTAAAATAACTAAGACACAATGTTTCAACCCTAATCTTCATAGTCTGATACATGATGCCTAAACCCAATCAACTATTAAATTCATTCCACATCTCCTGCGCAAGCGTCTCGCGTTGGGCGGACCATTCTGGTGTGGCACCTAATGTAGACACGAATTCTGTGTTATCATCGTCGTTATCGGATTGACCCCCACACCCACCAAGCAATGTCTCCCTTGGATCGTTGGTCATCTCACGGCGAATGTAGTTATGGAGTAGGAAGCATGCCATTATCAAGTCTATTTGAGTATTAATTGGATAAAAAGTCGTGCTACGTAAGATTGCCCAACGCATTTTCATAATCCCAAACACACGCTCAATTATGTTCCGTGCGCGTGAATGACGCATATTGAAATGCTCCTGGTAGTTCATCGGTCTGCGGTTCTGAGGTCCCCACTCATCTAGATGATACCGAACACAACGATATGGCGAAAGGAACCCTCTACTGTTTGCATATCCGTTGTCACACAAGTAGTAATTGCCTACAAAATATAAAAACATTTAGGCAGGGGAACCAAATTAAATTTCTTAATTGTAAACACAAATGTACTTCATTATTCAGATTGCATTGTTATTACATGCTTTAGAACACGAAAGTCTCGAAGACAGACTATACCTTCCAGGACCTTTAACCCATTCGGTCGATTAATTGAATCAAGCAAGATCCTACCATCGTTAGCCGAGCCCTCCCATCCGGGTAGTATATAAAAAAATTGCATGTGTCGATCACAAACGACAAGGACATTTGTTGATATATCGCCTTTCCTTGATCTGTATCTACCTCGATCAGCAGCGGGTACACGAACATTTATGTGAGTTCCGTCTAACGCCCCAAGACAACCCTACACATGGCAAAACGTTGTATGATTGTTAGTTGTATATGATGCACATACCATTAAGTTTAGAATTCCATATTAAAACAAATAGATAACATTGAACCACTTCCAACGCTGATCATCACAATCGTCAGGGACGGGCACTGGGTTTGCAATTAGAACCGAGTATAGCTGCAACACGGCACATAGAACCTCGCGTACATAGTATGATACAGTCTGGCCAGATCGTTGACAACAGAATGTTTCTTGTGGTGCGCCAAAACACCTAAAAACATAGCAACTTGCTCTTCTACCGAAATGAATTTCTGGTCTATCAGACCACCAACGGTTTTCAGTATTACACATAGCCTCCCAAATGCATTTCGGTCCATACGCAGGTTCTCGAGACAGTCAGTTTCACTACAACCAACTAATCTACATCGAAATTGTACTTGTTGTGGTAGTTTGTCTATCATACTATATCTACCATTTTGCAAACGCTTTCTACTACTTTCGGTTCTCAGATGTTGTGTGACTAGTTCAGTAACAACAACTGTCTGTATGAGGATATCCTCGAGCAACAACAATACAATTTCATTTTGGTTGGTACTAGAACTCATGCCTAATGGATGTAATAAACGTATCTCAGTTAAGATCCCATAAAAAAAACACCAAACTCCAAGTGCATACAATAGTTTGATAATAAAACACCAACATTGCACAATCACTCCAAACACAAATGAAAATCCAAACACAAATAAACACCAATCGCGTATTACAAATGAAAATCCAAACACAAAATAAAATCCAAACATAAATACTCCTCAATTTAAACAAATCACTCATCCACAAAGGGGACAAATAATTTAATTGATTGTAATTCATAGAAAGACAAGATACATAGAGTAAAACCCAAAAAATAAGGACAATTTCTAAATGAAGAACCTGTTCTTCAGCGCACCTGTCTCTTGCGTGGATATGAAGAACAGTCGTTTACTGGGTGAATCTGGATGCAAAATTGAAAACCAAAAAATTGAAGAACGTCGTAGGTAAATAAATGGAAAACCAAAAAATTGAAGAACGTCATATGTGAATAAATTGAAGAACGTCGTTTGCGGTCAGTTCATCATACCCTTTTTTTGTCGAAACAACTCCAGCTGGGAATGATGTGGGATGGATGGGAGTAGGTATAAGTGATTTGCGATTTTGTTAGTGACTGCAAAAAATGGGCGACAATATGTATCTCCAATTTTTCATTTACTGCGAATACACCATTTGGTCAATAGGGTGAGAATGGCAACTATCCCACCTACCGCCCATCACCCACCTTCTTTTAATTAAATACATTTGGTACAAACATTGTGTATATATATGCTCACAACTTTAGAAAAAATACGGTACTTCAAATTTTCAACTCAAAGTAAGTGAGCAATATCATATTTTTCTAATGTGTGCTCTCTCGATTTTATTACAAATGTTTTTTTAAAATTTTGTTACATTAATCGAGCAACATTAGTTGATGAACGTTGCTTATTTTATAGGTTATGAGCTCTAGATCGAATTTCGTTAGCGTCGGCACGTCGCGCAAATGATTATTTGATGCGAATCAAACGAACATGTGTTGTTATTGTGGATACCATCTTAGTGTCCAGATGTCTCGAATGAGGGCAAACCCTGAAAGACAATTTATTTCGTGCCCGAACAAAGGGGTACGCACAATTTTTTTATTTTCGCACTTTCATAAAATGCTGTCGTCCAACAGTAATTGTATTCATTGATTTTTATAGGTTGGAAAATGCGGGTTTTTTGAGTGGTTGGACGAAGAGCTGCCTGAACGAACTTTGGCCGTAATTCAAGAGTGGTATGACAAGGTGGATAAATATAAGAAGCTTATTGCGGAGTTTGAGGCAGTGAAACGTAATCTAAAAAAAATTGAAGTTGGACAAGTAATCGTGTGTGTGCTTGTAGTTGCGATTGCAATACTTTTCGCTACTCGTAATTGAAATCATAACTACCAAGTAAAGAAATCGTTATTTTGTCACACAATGTCGTTTGCTCTCCGATGTTTCGTGAGAGCATTACGAGATGTATTATGTACCGGATCCTATATAATATTTATTACTCCCTCTGTCCAGTAAAATTTTGCTCAGTTGTGTTTATACATGTTTTTTAAAAACCATATTTTAATTATACAAAATATATATGGGATAACGAGTAAAGCATATTGTTGGTAGACACTCGATCTTGTTAATAAAGTAAAAAAAATACTCAAAAGTTAACTATTTAAATTAAAATAAACATATATTTTGTGAACCTAAAATTGTGTCTGAGCAAAATTTTATAGAACGGAGGGAGTATTAACTTTGTAGCATTTGCTTTCGGCCCTATTGAAGATGCACATTACATTGGTTTGTCCTCATCTATAGAATAGGGCCACATTTGCATAACAAGTACATGAGATGACAATACATGCATGCTTTCATATCTTTTTTCTTTTGTAAGGGATATATTCCCTCTTTGGTCAATATAACAATTAATCATATATTGAAATCACATGTAACCCTTCTATATATAACATGCATTTCTACAATCTTAAGTATTACAATCAACTATTAAAGACAAAACTTAAAAATAGTAATAGAAGAGTGAAAAAAATGAGCAACGAAGGAGCCCTCACCTAAGACGATTTTTTATACGGTCTGGAATGGACGGCGAAAATGGATCGAGAGTTCTCCGACGCGTTGTCCGACAGCGTTCGAATGGGAATTTTTTATGCTTACAATAACGGTGACAACAATTTCTATGGAATCGATGGGGATCGCTTTACGGTGAACATGTTGAACAGAAGATCTTTCGACTATGAATTTTGTAACATACAAGTGGAGCGCCTACGCATGCGGCATAGTGTTTTTTCATGGTTGATACGTCTCGAGGGGGTTGAATATAACGAATCTTCAAATCTTGTTCGCACAGATGACAACACGTGGTGTAATATCATCCGGGTAAAATTTAATGTACAATTTATTTAACATTGTCATTCACTTAATGCTTCAAACATTTAGGGATTCAAACATCTTTTTCAAATCCTAACTACACAAATCTTTTTCTTTGAAGCATTATAGTCGGAAAAAAAAAAGTAGTAGTAGTGTGTACTAATATGTTTGCATCTAAAAGGTCAATCCGTTCGCCCAAGCATACCAAGAGAAGGGTGAACCCGAATGGGAGACTCTTAAGATTATATTCGGAGAACCGACGGGTGAGCATACTAACCTCGACGAGACTCCTACTCACTTCACTGAGCACATTGAACAGCTCGAGCATGACGCCAACTGTGCAAACAAAAAGGGAAAGGGAGTTACAGGAAGGAGCAAATCAGTTGACGACAATAGCTCATTCAACCGTTTCTGGAAGGCAATAAGCAAATTCAGTGATGATTCAAGTTCTGTAAACTCAAAACCTTCGGCCTCTGGCGGCACGGGTGGGACCCTGATCAAAGGTCCACAAGCAAGTTGGGTGAACGTCTCACCATGGAAGAAATAAACGAATGAGAGTCTGGTGTTGGGATATGAATCCTTGAAACAATGTTCTAATTGATGATTGTATGTTTTGATGGCCAAAAGCAACTTAAAGTTAGTAATATATGTGGTTCTAAGTCATCTTAACTAAGTCATCTGAAATATGTTTACTGATCTTAATGAGATATTGAAAACTGAGTTACTGATCTTATATATGGTTACTGATCTTATTGTGTTTACTGATCTGATATATGAACTGTTAGGAACTAAGCTGATGTTTTGTATTGTATAGGCAGCTTATAGAATAGAACTTAGATGTACTCTGCTGTGTATAGTTCAGTTGATGTATAGATAGGTTTTATACATGTAAAGTTTGTATTTTATTGTATTCAGCATTGTAAAGATCAGAACAGTAGTTTAGAACACTAGATTAGAAGAAGATCAGAAGACTAATGAAGACTCAGAAGACTACTTCAGAATAAGAAGACTTCAAAGAAGAGTTGAAGAGAAGCTTAGAAGAATTATGGAGAAGTGCAGAACAGTTTTGAGAACTGTGCTGACTGGCTCAGAACAGTAAAAATCAGAACAGTAAGTTACTGTGCTGAGTTGGTGAATTTGAAGAATAAGTTTGGATAACTTATTTAAAGTATAACTGAAGATTTATTTGAAGATATGCTGACTTGGAATAAGAAAGAAGTTACAAAGTCGGTTACAAAAAGGAAGTTACAAAAACAGTTTTAGAGTTAGTTCACAAACTGCTAACTGTCATACTAAGTTCTATAAATACAGTATGATCTCCTACTGCTGAAGACTACTAAACAATTACTGATCTTAGAGAATTCAAGAGCAAGTCTACAAGCAATTTGAAGAACTCACAGAGTTAAGGAAATCGAACTAAGGAGAAGCCACTGAATTGAAGAGAAGAATCAAAGGCTACTCAAGTGAAGTTTTACTTTTCAGTTTAAGTTTGTGTTTTGTAAACAAGTGTGCTAGTTACTTGTGAAATTACTAGTAGATCGAAGATACACTTGGAAGTGTAATCGATAAGATCACAGTCTTAATCTTGGGACTTTAAGCCACAAGAAACTCAAGGAAGAGTTAATAAAACATCACAACTGGGATTGTGAGAGTGGATGTAGACTTTTTGGTCGAACCACTATAAAATTCTGTGTTCTTTGTTTTCTGTTTGATATTTGTTTAATAATTGTTTAACCAAGAACAGTAGAATTTACTAAGTAAAGATCTGATTAAAAGTTGAGTATAAAACTAAAACTGGAAGTACTGATCTGATTCAGTAAGAACAGTACTATTCAGAACACTATTCCGCATTATAAACTCTGATATTTTGAAAGATTTTTGAAAGTCTATTCACCCCTCCCCTCTAGACTTTCTTAGCTTACTCAATCTTAACTCAACTTGGGACCAACAAGTGGTATCAGAGCAGTAGTTCTTTGGACTGCTGTTTCTTGATAACCTTGTAGATCTTGAGGGAAATCTCACTGATCTTACTACTATTACTTGATATTTGTCACTATCTGAATACTTGAAAATTATCTGCTATACTACTGATTCTATTTGTCTAATCAAACATGGATGACACTAATGTGAACAAACTTCCTAAGTTCAAGATTGCAGATTATGACTACTGGAAGCTTAGGATGGAGGCCATTTTTAGCTCAACACATGATCTGATGGTGTCTGTGGTGACTGAAGGACCAATTGTCACCATGGTGGAAAACACTGCTGTTCTGGATCCTTCTAAACCAGTTGGAGCACTGGTCCCTAAACCAAGGTTGAAAGTGTGTGTGGGGTGTGTATAAGTGAAGTGTTTAAGTATAAGTAGATAAATGTTGCACAGAATGTTGAGACAAATAGTGCAACACTGACTCTAACAGAATATCAGAAATTAAGATTCACAGCGGAAGACTTGAAACACTAAAAACAAACGAGACACAATGGAAATACTTTTAACATAGATTTTATAAATAAAAATCTATGTCTGCCTTATGGCGTAAAATCAATACTTATCTTCAAGTACAAATGTTGTGTGAAATGTTACAACAATAACTTTCACAACGAAACTATAAACGAGGCAGGTGCCAAGTCTAGAAAACGAACTAAGTGTATAAATTATACACTGTCGAAATGCCTAGTCTATATAATGATTACACTCTCAATAGATAAGAAGACACACAGTCATACGGGTGGTATACAACGTATGAACTAAAATGTAGAACTATTGGCCACAATTTCATAACAGGGATGAACGCTCGGTCTAGGATATTGATCGAATAGAGCACACCGAATTATGAAGCCTTCAATGGGTATTTATAGATGTGGGATACGAATTCTAGAGGCTTCCACATTGAGGTCCTATTTTTTAGGAAACTCAACTTCCACAACTTCCATGATCTTTCTAGATCCTTCTAGCCTGCTCCAGGTCGTTCCAAATGCATCTAGGCTGTTCTAGCATGTTCTCCAATGTTCTGGAATCTTCCAGGTTCCAGATCCTTGTAGAAGCTTCTAGATCCTGCCAGAAATGCGACAACATTTAGGTCAACATTTAATGTAGCATTTCAGAAAAGACTTATAAAAAATCTCGGAAGGTCAAATTAAGATGTTGTTGATAATGTTAAGGCATTTAAGAATTAACAACATCTACAATCTCCCCCAATTTGACCTTTCGACTACAACACACCTGATGCACATATATTTCTATACATACTCAGTTTTATGTACTTAGTTGAGGTTGACATCATTGCTAAGCACTAGTCAAGACAATACCTGTTGTAATCGTTGGATCAAATCAAATGAAGATCAAAGATAATTTCATAATGATCCGTGCCAAAGGATCAAAACCATTTCATCCAAAATAGAATAAATATAAACTATACACTTACTCACAACATAAGTAACTACACTAAGATAATAAGTTGAACTGGAAGAATTAACTTAGAATCTAAGTAAGACACTAACAAAAACAAAATAATAAAAAATCAGAGCAAAGAGGAGTAAACAAAACAAAGACTCCAGCAACCTGCAGTAAACACATGATAATCTGTAAACAATATTAACCAAAGGCAGTAAACAAATATCATCAAATGTAACCATAATTTAAGCAAGTTGTAACAAAATAAACAAACTAACATCTAAGAAATAAATAACAAGTGTATCAGAATTTCAGAATACTTAAACATTAATTACAGAGATTGAACTGAATAAATGGCATATATTGCTGTGGTAACAGCTGCAGCATCAACTTCCTGCACAGTACCCATTATGATATATTCAGATCTCCCCCTGTCTTGCTTGTCCCTGTTCATCAGTGTAGATCACCATACAGGGTCTCCATCTCAGCATCTTCATCATCAGCTTCATCCACAAAATAAGTAGCAGCAAGATGTGCAACTACATCAGTCTCTCCAGCATCAGCAGCATCAGGTTCACCACCAGCAGCAGCAGCAGGAACTCCATCATCATTCAACTCTTCAATCACCACATTTGAGTTTGATGGTGGTGGTACTCCCCCTGTTGTAGGTGAAAGCATACTGGACCACCTATCCTTCAGGAACTGGAGCTCATCAATAGTTTCCTGCAAGTGCTTGAGCTGTAGTTTGATGAATTCCTGTGAAAGATACACATTACCAGAAATGTTGACACGAATGTTCTCAACATTTGGGGGTGCATTTCTCTGATGTGTTCTGGAAGGGCCTGGTTGAGCAGAAGTAGAGGGTCTGGAAGATCTCTGTGGACTATCAGTACCAGGAGCAACTATGGGCAGATCAATGATTCTGTCCCCAATCAATAAGGCAGGAGCAATAGCAAGTAGTGGCACTCTCCCCCTCAAAACATCAGTCTTCTTAGCAGTGAAGCCATGGTGCTTCAGATAGTTTGAAATCAAGACTGGATAGGACAGATTTCCTTTCCCAGTAGTTTTCCCAGTAAATTTCCTCATATAGTGAAAGATAGTATGTCCCAGATTGAACTTCTTAAGTATAGAAATCCTATAAATAAGAATGGCTTGGTCTCTTGTAATCTTAGTGGTGTTGGTAGTGGGAATCCAATTGTATATGATCAGCTTATACAAAACAGAATGTAAGGAGGTTAAGTGTCTAGCTAGCATCTTCCTAGTCCACTTAGTCTTTCTACCCCCCTATGATTGCAGTAATCACAACATCCTTATCTGGATCATCATCCTCATCAACATTAGGAGTGTGCAAGAACTCATTAATAAGTTCTGGAGTGAATGACACATCCCTCCCCCTAAAATTAACAGTACCATAAGACCTAGAACTTCTTTTTCCATAACTTTTCTTCATACAGGCATAGAATTCATAAGACCAGTTTGTAAGAAAAGCTTCACCAAATGTAACAGCATTCAACAGATTTCTATCCTCTAAAAACTTAATCATCCCCTTACTATCAAAATCAGGCACATTAATTCTTTTCTCAATTAACAGCTTCCTCTTAGAGTAAATTTCTAACCTTTTTTCAACATAATTAGAGTGATCAGAGATACCTTCATTGTCTTCCTCAGAAGGTAGTTCCTCATCAGGATCAGTGTCTCCATCATGTGTAGAGGAGCTTTTGGATGAGCTCTTTGCTTCAGCAAATGAGCTCTTTACCTCAGAAGATGAGCTGTCTCCACTTCCACCATCATCAGGTTCTGGTGTGGACTCTTTTGCAGCAGCAAATGACTCAGCATTCTTCTTAAGAGATTCTTGCATGTCTCTTAGGCAAATATTGAAATCAGAATCAGAGTCTGATTCAGCAGGTTCTTCTTCAGGGATCATCTTGGCCTTCCCTTTCCCTTTAGGATCAGTAGCAGCTTTCTTCTGTAATGGTTTCTCAACAGCAACTTTCTTTGGTTTCTTAGCAGCAACAGTGGCAATTTCAGTTTCTTCATCAGAATCAGTGAACACTTGAATGGGTTCACCAACATCAGCTCCAGCTTTCTTCTTCTTCCTCATGGATTCAGAGTAATCCACACGAGTGAATACACGGTACGATCTCCTTCTTTGTACAGGGCTTCTCTGTCTTTTCCCTTTCTGTGCATTTTCTTGAAGGGAATAGGAGCAGACTCTTCAGAAAGTGAGAGAGATGAGTTTGTACCACTGTCAGAAGCTTGGGCGTCCTCCATTTCTTCATCCTCAGAATCGGATGCAGCAGCAGCTTCTCCTTCAGCAACGGTTTTGACATGTTCCTCCGTTGAAACTGGAACAGTAGGATTAGGGCTTTTTGTTGCAGCAGTCATTTGAGCAGTTTGATCGGCCAAATAACTTGAGATATCCACAGTGATATCTCTAAATTGCATCACGGGTAGATGTCCGATAGTTCGAAGAGTTGCAGACACTTCTTCGACAGCTTTCGTGAACTGTTCAACGGTCGAATCTTGTGGGATTTGGGTAGTTGTTGGAACAGGAGCGGTTGTTGATGGGGTTGTAGAGACATTGGAGTCGGCATTTGAGGAGTTGGATTGTTGTGAAGCCATTGAAGCAAGAATTTCAAGGGAGTTTTGGGCAGTTCGTTTGGAATTTTCAGAAGCAGAGTATGAGTGAGAGTGAGATTGAGGTTGGTTTCCAGCCATTAAAGGGACGGTTTGAATTTCGAGATGGGTTTGAGGAGTGTATTCACAAAATTTGAGAGATACACGGCCAATAATCAATTCTGCAGAAGCTTAGTACTTAACAAACTCAAAAATCACGATTAACAACATAAGTCACAATTAATTGAGTTTTATGGAGAGAATGTGTGTGTATTTGGAGGTTAACATGATTAATACCAGAAATAATGTGATAGTGCTCCACATTTTTAGCCACAACCTTGATCATGGTTTAATTAGTGGGAAAAATCCATTTTATTAATTAATTAAATAATTAAGAAATTTCTAGAATAAAGACTAAGTCCAAGCATAATCTGAAAAATAAGAAAAACGTGAGTTAGTTATATAATTGAATAAATAAAATAAATCTCAATAAATAATTAAATAATTACTACTTATAAAAATAAATTCGAATCAGGCAATGTTGTGCTCAAAACTGTTACAAACACCTCAACACGGTTTTTACATGAATTTGCTTCATTTGTGTTGCACCATATTTTTTCTTTTTGTGTTATAGCATCTAATTTGTATTGATCCATTGTTCCTGTAGAGTACATGGTAGTAGCGAACTCCGTGCCCCATACTTATTTAATGGATTACAAATATATTGATGTTTTTACCAAAGAATCACCTTTTGAAAAGAAGGCATCGTAGTAGTGAACTCCGTGCTCCATAGTTACTCAATGATTTGGTACATCTTTTAGTATGCTAATAACATTCTCATTTTTATGCATTTGAGAGGTGTAAGACATGTTTATTTTTGCACTACAAGGTTCTTAGATTCGTAGATATTTTACAAAGGAATTATTTAACTAAGTGAGAAATAAATTCAACTTATAAAATTTTACAACCCATGATGTTGTCCCAAATGCTGACGCATTTGTGACAACATCCATCCGAATTTTTCAGATAGTGCTCATGCCAAGAGATTTCCTCAAGATTGAGAATCTCTCATGGTCTAATGCCTTAGTAAAAATGTCAGCATTTTGTTTTTCAGTAGGTATATACTCCAACTTCACAATGTTCTTCTCTACTAAATCTCTCATAAAGTGATGTCTTATGCTAATGTGCTTTGTGAGTGAGTGTTGTACAGGATTCTTAGAAATGTTAATAGCACTAGTATTATCACAAAAGATTGTAAGTATACCATTCTCAATACCATAGTCATGGAACATCTTGCTCAGCCACAAGAGTTGTGTACAGCAGCTTCCAGCAGCTATATACTCAGATTCTGCAGTAGATTGTGAAACACAATTCTGCTCCTTGCTGTGCCATGATACAAGATTGTTTCCCATGTAGAAACATCCTCCACTCGTACTCTTTCTATCATCTATATCTCCAGCCCAATCAGCATCACTGTAGTCAATCAAAATGTTGTTGGTGTCCTTAGTATACCAGATTCCAAGGTCACTTGTACCTGAAACATACTTGATAATCCTCTTCACAACATTCAGGTGAGATTCCTTTGGATTAGCTTGGTACCTAGCACAAACACACACACTGTACATAATATATGGTCTACTAGAGGTTAAATACAGTAAACTACCTATCATGGATCTGTAAAGTGTTGGATCAACATCTGTTCCAGCACTGTCTTTGCAAAGTTTCAAAGAAGATCCCATAGGAGTTTTCATTGGTTTTGAATTCTCAAGACCAAATCTTTTAACCAAGTTTTTAGCATACTTACTCTGGGAGAAGAAAATACCATCACTGCATTGTTTGATTTGAAGACCTAGAAAATAATTCAAGTCTCCAACCATACTCATTTCAAATGTTGCAGTCATTGCCTCAACAAATTTACTCAACATTTTATCACAAGTAGAACCAAACACAATGTCATCAACATATATTTGAGCAATTAGTATATCATTTTCAGTGTGCTTAATGAACAAAGTTCTATCTGCCTCTCCTCTAATAAATCCATATTCCAAAAGAAAGTCAGTAAGCCTACCATACCATGCTCTAGGAGCTTGTTTAAGACCATACAAAGCTTTCTTAAGTTTATATACATGATCAGGATACTGTGGATCTTCAAATCCTATAGGTTGTTCAACATATGCTTCTTCATTTAATATGCCATTTAGAAATGCAGCCTTTACATCCATTTGATGAAGCTTAATATCAATAAAACATGCAATAGCTAGCAGTAATCCAATAGATTCTATCCTAGCAACAGGTGCAAAAGTTTCATCAAAATCAACTCCTTCAACTTGGGTGTAACCTTGTGCAACTAACCTAGCCTTGTTCCTAACAATATTACCAGATTCATCAGTTTTATTCTTGAATATCCACTTTGTTCCAATGACATTAGTATGACTAGGTCTAGGAACAAGTGTCCACACTTCATTTCTTTCAAACTGACCAAGTTCTTCATGCATAACATTAATCCAGTTTTCATCAGTTAAGGCTTCTTTAGCACTCTTAGGTTCAATTTCAGATAAATAGCATTCAGCATTTACAACATTACACATAGAAGACATGCATATTGTTCTTACCACATCTACCTTGTTTGATCTTACTCTTCCTCTTGTTTGCACTCCAACTGTACCATCGCCTATGATCTGGTCAGAAGGATGACTTTTGCCTATTCTTGAAGAAGGATTCGTTTTGGGAATGTACTGATCATTCTGTGAACTTACAGCTGACTGTTCTGTAGATGTTGACCCAGATGTGTTAACATTTGGTGCAACTTTTTCAGACTTCAGTGTATTCTCAGAAGTGTCAGTAACCTGTGATATATCTTCTTCATCTTTGTCATCTGTAAGACCTTTATCATCATCAAACACAACGTTAACAGATTCTTGAACAATGTTAGTTCTAAGGTTATAAACTCTATAAGCTTTACTATTTCTAGAATAGCCTAAAAAGAAACCTTTATCACTTTTAGAATCAAACTTATGAAGTTGATCCCTATCATTCAAAATATAACACACACAACCAAATACATGAAAATATTTCACATTAGGTTTTCTGTTGTTCAAAATCTCATAAGGTGTTTGATTTGTGCCAGAACGAATAAAAACCCTATTAATAATATGGCATGCAGTATTCAATGCTTCTCCCCAAAATTTCTTAGCAAGACATTTGGATGTAAGCATAACTCTAGCCATTTCTTGTAAAGTTCTATTCTTTCTTTCAACAATTTCATTTTGTTGTGGAGTTTTAGGAGATGAATACTCTTGCAAGATACCCTTTTTATCACAAAAATCATTAAACATGCTGCTTTCAAATTCCCTACCATGATCAGTTCTAATACGGCCAACTTTCAAGTTAAACACATTTTTGAACCTCTTATAAAGAATTTTAAATGCAGCAAATGCTTCAGATTTGTCTCTCAAAGACTCTACCCAGGTATATCTAGAAAAATCATCTACCACAACTAAGGAATACCTCTTGTTGGGATATAAATTCACCCTAAGCCCCACTTGATGTTAGAATAGTTTTGATGGCCAAAACACTTAGAGTTTATAAATGTAATAGGATCAGCTGACTTGTATAGAACATCTTAGACTAGTCTTGTGTGATCAACTGTATTGATAGCAGCTGATCAGCACAGTCATGGCTTACATGCCTATCCTCAAGATAAGAAGAGTAGAAGACATGAAGACTAGAAGATCCTTGAAGACCAGATATGTTAAGGTGCTTGTATACCTACTTATCTGATGGAGTCCCAGATTGAAGATGGCCTAAAGCAGTACAAAGAATTTCCAGATCAGAAGAGTAGTACTCGTCTGATATCAGAAGACAGAAGACCTAAGGCCAGAAGAGTAGTCAGAAGACTAGAAGTACAGATCAGAAGACTATGTGCTCTTCAAGGACTCGGCTGATTCCCAAGTCATCTTGCAATTTAAACGAAGACCTACCTTATTTAGAAGATTGACATGATCCCAGGATTGAAGCAACCAAGCGGCTGGAATCAAGGAATCAAGCTATTATGGGAAGATTGCTCAAACGGCTAGTCAACTCCAACGGCTAGTTGCACCCAATCTCCATTATAAATACAAGAGGATGAGGAATCACAAAACACAGAAGCAACGAGAGAGAATTCACAAGCTAAGCAAGCAATCAAGCATAAAGCCACATTGTTCTAAGAATTCTCCAAGAGCCAGAAATCCATTAGATTATCCATAGCTCTTAAGTGCTTCCTATCCAACCCTTAAGAACCTGAAACTTATTCATATTGTACATCAGTTGTTTTAGGCATAGTGGTTAAGCAAATTATAAGCTTGAACCATTAGTTGGATACATCTCAAAAACCCCAAACCCTCACCGAAAGGTTTAAGTTTTTGAAACCCCCCAAAGTGCAAGTGCTTACAATCACTTGTGGAGACCGCAACTGTTAGGACGGCTCAGATCTCAAAGTCCTAACCTTGGGACTATAAAGGACAAGACCCTTGTAATTTGTGGAAATTAAAGGGATTAAACATCACGTTAGGACGTGAGAGTGGACGTAGGATCGTATATCCGAACCACTATAAATCCGGTGTTATTTACTTTCTGCACTTTACATTTCTGCTTTTACATTCATTATTATATAGTGCATACTGTGATTTCAACACTCTTCAAAACAAGGCCATAACTTTCAAACCAGCATCATCTGAGTAGTTTCACAAAGTAAAACAAGTTACAAGAACGAGTCTAAACCAGGGCCACCATATTTCCGCATATAACCTCTTCAGTCAGATCACTATAGTCATCTGGACCAGCAGACTTGCAGTCCAGTTGACATAGCAATCAGAAGAGGTTCCCAACTCTGTTTGAAAAAGTTTTAAAGTCTATTCACCCCTCCCCTCTAGACTTTAATCCCATTCACTACTCGTTCAGGGACCAACAAGTGGTATCAGAGCAGTGGTTCTAACGGACTACTGTCTCTAGATTATCAGAAGACTTGAGGGAGTCTCTCTGTAGTCCTCTTGAACAGATTTTTTTGAAAAACTTGTTTTCGAAAACTCATACAGCATGAGTGCTAATATGCGTAAGTTGCCTAAGTTTTCAGTGGAGGATTATGATTACTGGAAGATCAGGATGAGGAAGAATCTCACATCAGTCCACTACAAGATGTGGTCTGTAATCACCGAAGGCCCGATCACCATCATGACAGTCAACACTGCAAATGGTGATCCAGAAGTCCCAGTTGGAGAACTGGTTCCCAAGCCCATGAAGGACCTCACACCAGAAGAGATGAAGCAATCAAGTCTTGATAGCATTGCTCAAGATTACATAATGCAAACTCTTCCAAATGAGTACATTGCAAAGGTAATCCATTGTGAGTCAGCCAGAGAGATGTGGGAGGCATTGGCACTTCTTTGTGAAGGAACTGAGCTGATCAAAGAATCCAAGTTGTCTACAGCAGTCAAGAAGTTCGAACACTTCAAGATGCAACCAGAAGAGTCTATTGATCAGTTAGACAACAGATTTACCAAGATCATCAATGAGATAGAATCTCTGGGCAAGAAATACACAAATAGAGAGAAAAATCCAAAGATCTTAGATTCTCTAACCAAGAAATGGAGACTCAAGAAGACCATCATCAAAGATACTCAAGATATCAAGAAGTGGTCTGCACAAACTCTATTTCAGAACCTGAAAGCCCATGAATATGATCTTGAAAGAGAAGAGAACTCAGGAAGTGATGAGCCAACTGCAACCCCATCTACCTCCAAGACTGTAGCCTTCAAGGCAGCCAATACAAAAGCTGCAAGCACCTCATCTGGCAAGACCTCTCTGAAAACAGAAGACTGTGAAGGATCAGAAATGAGCCTGAAAGAGCAAATGGCACTTATGATCAAGAGATTTGAAAGGATGAACACCCTCAACAGTAAATATAGAAAATTCTATAGAAACTACAAAGATAGAAGAGCAAGTTCATCCTCCAGAGGTTCCAGAGAAAGAACACTAGAAAGACATCCTAGAAAGGATGTGGAGTCATCTGACAGCCGAGGATCTAGAAGAAGAGATGCCACTCCTCCAAGGAGAGGCAACTCAAATCAGAAACCTGGATCTTGCTTCAACTGTGGCAAACCAGGACACTGTGTCTATGAATGTCCTGAGCTGGATTTGGATGACAAGAAAGAAAGAAGGCCAAGAAGAACCTCAGACAAAAAGGCAATGGTGACTGAAGAATCTGAATACCAAAGTGATGAACTCCCTACGTCACCAGACGATCAAATCTTTTCAGATGATTCAGACGACCTAGCTATGATGGCCATAGGAGAAAATGAGGTAAACTCTTATACTACTACTTTCCATTCACCTATTTTCTCACAAACAGATGACATAAACTCATCTGAAGGCGAATCAGAAGACACCTATTATCAATCCTTAAGAAAGGTAAAAGGTGATCTGGATATTGCCACTAGAGCCTTTATAGAAGTGGAAGAGGAGAATAAGGATTTAAGGAAAGAAATTGCTAGGTTGAAAAAGGTAAAGTTTGATAACACCCCTGAGTTAGTCACCATGAATGAAAGGTTGACCAAAGAAGTGGAACTTCTTAAGGAAGAAAATACCACAACAACTCAGTTGTATGAGGGGATGTTAGAAACTCAAGCCTTAGAAACCAAAGAATTTCGTATACTTCAATCTAAGTTCGATGATCTCTTCCAAACACATAAGCTCTTAGAAAAGGAGAAGGAATGCCTAGATCAAAAGATATCAGAATTCAATAAAGCTTCGACTACTATTGAAAGTATCTCTGAATATTATAGATCAAATGGCAATAAGATGGGTTTAGGCTATGAACTTAATCCATCAACATCCTCTCCAGCTGGGGGTAGTACACCTAACAAGTGCACTACTCAGACACATGAACAGGGTGAGTGTTCTAAACACAATGAACTCAATATGAACCAAAAGGCATCTGTACCAGCTAAGGCTAACTATCCCAAAACCAAAAATGGTAAAGGACAAGCTAACCCCAAGCCTGTACAGAGGAACAGCAAACAGCCTAGACCATCTCGGCTGAGACAGTCTCAGCTGTATGCTGCTCCAGCCAAGAAGAAGAAATCTTCTTCAAACAAATCTGTTCTCTTTGCACCCCCTATCTCTTATGATATTGTGAGAACAGAAGAGTATGGTCCATATAATCGTGTGCATCGACCAGCTAATGCACCCAAGCCGAATGTAACTAGTCAAAAGATATTGTATGTTCACTCCTATAAAGGAAAACCATTTGACTATTACTTAGCTGACACAAACAACAAATCAAATCAGTCTAAGGTGTTAACTGGTAAGATTTGGTTCTGTGATGCCCGAGGGAAACAACTCAAGTGCTCAAGGTTGTTCAAACGACCAATGTATATGTGGGTTCCCAAGGGTAGTACTAACACCCAAGGACCCAAAACAAAATGGGTACCTAAGACTTAACCCTTCTTGCAGGAAAGGAAGGACCTATACAGAAAAGGAGGCCTAGCAGGAGAGATATGGTACATAGATAGTGGATGCTCAACCCATATGACAGGAACCAAAAAACCTGCTGACCAACTACACAGAAAAGAAAGGTCCAAAAGTCTTCTTTGGTGATAACGCGCACGGTAACACAAAAGGATATGGCACCCTTAAAAATGGTGACATTGAGGTACATGATGTATCATATGTAGAAGGTCTTAAGTTTAATTTATTATCTGTTTCTCACTTTTGTGACACTGGTTACTCAGTCAAATTCTCTAAAGATGAGTGTCTCATAAGTGATAAGAGAACAAAACAAAACCTTCTAACAGGATCTAGAAAGGGAAGTATGTATCTTGCAAATTGGAACAGCTGTCCTAAGGATACATGCCTGCTTGTGAAGAGCCCTAAAGATGTCAGCTGGCTATGGCACAAACGTCTTAGCCATCTGAACTTTAAGACTATGAACAAGTTAGCAAGGGAATCCTTAGTTGATGGTCTGCCTAATGAACTCTACTGTAAAGATCAGGTTTGTGATGCATGTCAACAAGGAAAGCAAACAAAGGTCTCCTTCAAGACCAAGAAGACAGCATCAACCAGCAGAGTTCTTGAATTGCTTCACATGGATCTCTTTGGACCAATCACTCCAACCACTTTAACAGGGAGGAAGTACACTCTTATTGTTGTAGATGATTATTCCAAGTTTACTTGGGTTATCTTCCTATACAAGAAGAGTGAAACACAGCAGAAGCTCCCTGAACTATTGAAGAGGATCCAAGTAGAGAAAGGAGAACCAATCGTGAAAATTAGAAGTGACAAAGGCACTGAATTTATTAACTCTTATATAATTGCCTATTGTACTTCTAATGGTATTCAGCATGAGACAAGTGCAGCAAGAACACCACAACAGAATGGTGTAGCTGAAAGAAGAGTCAGAACACTCAAAGAAGCGGCCAGAACACTCCTTGCTGAATTTTCTACTCCCAAGAAGCTATGGGCAGAAGCCATCAACACAGCTTGTCACACTCAAAACAGGTCAGGTATTCATAAAATACATGAGAAAACTCCATATGAACTGTGGAAAGGAAGAAAACCTAGAGTATCTTACTTTCATATATTTGGTTGTCAGTGTTTCATTCACAACAATGGGAAGAGTAAGTTGAATGCTTTTGATGCCAAAGCAGATGAGGGGATATTCTTAGGATACTCCTCAACTAGCAAAGCATTTAGAGTACTCAACAAACGAACCCTTCTTGTGGAAGAAACACCTCATGTTGTTTTTGATGAATCGTGTGAAAAGAATGCAGTAGAAACAAACTCAGCTGCAGATCAGATGAGACATCTAGTGATCAAGTCCAAACCAGATGAGTTCATTGAAGTCAATGAACCTTTCCCTGAAGAACCAGAGGAAGATAAGCCTCATAGACCTGTCACTAGATCTCAAACTCAAGTAGGACAAGCTGACCAGAATCAAGATGCATCAATCCCAAATGCCAGGGGGAATGATTTCTTTGACACTCAAGATACAAATGATGATCGACCTAATCAAGTCAACCCTCCTGATGGCACTAGATCAGATGAGGATCCAAACTCATCCAATTCAGATACTCCAGTGAGGCGTACATGGAGGAACAACCATCCATCAAACCTCATCTTAGGAGGAGCAGAATCAGGTGTCAAGACAAGAAGACAACTGAATCAGAATTCTCAATCATCTATGTTCTGCTGGTGTGCTTTCCTCTCCAACATTGAACCAGCTGACATAGAAGAAGCAATGACAGATAGCAATTGGATCACTGCTATGCAAGAAGAACTAAACCAATTCGAAAGAAATGAAGTCTGGGAATTGGTAGATCGTCCTGAAAACCACAATGTAGTAGGAACAAAGTGGGTATTCAAGAACAAGAAGGACGAAAATGATGTGATAACTAGAAATAAGGCAAGGCTAGTTGCAAAAGGATATTCACAATCTGAAGGGATTGACTATGATGAAACTTTTGCACCAGTAGCCAGATTAGAAGCCATTCGACTATTTCTAGCTTATGCATCATATATGGGCTTCAAGGTATATCAAATGGATGTCAAGAGTGCTTTTCTAAATGGTATTCTGATAGAAGAAGTATATGTAGAGCAGCCTCCAGGATTTGAAAAAGGTGATCAAGTATATCGACTGAAGAAGGCTCTCTATGGTCTAAAACAAGCCCCTAGAGCTTGGTATGACACATTGTCACAATTCCTACTTGACAATGGATATACAAAAGGCAAAATTGATAGAACTCTCTTCAGAATACAAGAAGGAGAAGACATTTTAATGGTACAAATATATGTAGATGACATTATATTTGGATCACCAAATCAAGAAATGTGCAAGAAGTTCTCTGAACTTATGCAAGGAAAATTCGAAATGAGCATGATGGGTGAGATGAATTATTTCCTAGGACTTCAAGTCAAGCAGAGTTCAGAAGGGATCTTCATCAACCAGTCCAAGTATACCAAAAGTCTATTAGAAAGATTCAAAGCTCTACAAAGCAAGACTGCAAGGATTCCTATGATGACATCTTTCAAAATGGAACCAGATGAGTCCGGAAAGGCAGTTAATCAAGCTGAATATAGAGCACTGATTGGATCTCTACTATATCTTACAGCTAGCAGACCAGACATAACATTTGCTGTAGGAGTATGTGCTAGGTTTCAAGCAAACCCAAAGCAAAGTCATCTAGAAGCAGCAAGGAAGATTCTCAAGTACCTAAAAGGAACAGTCAACCTAGGACTATGGTACCCTGCTGATGACAATCTAGAATTGAGTGGCTATTCTGACTCAGACTTTGGAGGATGCAGAATTGATAGGAAGTCCACATCAGGAACCTGTCAATTTCTAGGAAACAAGCTGATATCATGGTTCTCTAAGAAGCAAACCTCAGTTGCAACCTCCACCACTGAAGCAGAATACATGGCAGTTGGTAGTTGTTGTAGTCAGCTGCTCTGGCTAGTTCAACAACTCAAGGATTACAATGTAGAGGCAAGAGAAGTCCCTATTTATTGTGATAGCAGCAGCGCCATTGCCATCACTCAAAATCCAGTCCTCCACACAAGGTGCAAGCATGTCGACATTCGACACCACTTCATAAGAGATCACCTTGAAAAGAAGGACATCAAGATGGAGAAAATTCACACAGATATCCAAAGAGCAGACATCTTGACTAAGCCCCTAGCTGAAGAAAGGTTCAAGACCTTATGTTACAGCTTAGGACTCCTGGACCCAAGCACATGAAGAAGGAAAGATCAGCTGAAAACCTCAGCTGACCCAAGTGCAGCAGACTAGGAGAATCAGATGAGGTGAATAGACACCCTCATCTTCAGGTAAGTTCTTTCCCAATGAAGACATATAGAGCTGAGGGAAAACATAGAGTTATCTAATCAAGGGGGAATCAATGATACCTTAAGAATCCTTGATGAAATACTCTAAAATCTGCATTGCATAGTATACATATACATATATATATATAGCAGACTTGAACAAAGCTATTTGATCTCCTTACTCTAAGCAATGTATAACTATGTATATTAATAAACTATTCTTCATAAAATACTTTATTCATATACATAAATACAGTATACTAACTGAGTCATACTTGGCTGGATTAATACACCATCCTCACCGACTCAACAGTATGCATGCACAGTACGGATTTCAAATAACTCATCGTCAAAATTTATAATTTCTGCATTCCATTAGATAAAGTCTGAATATCCTTAAATGTGAACCCTTAGATCAAGAAACTCACTGCTGATCTTAAGAAATCACTTTTCAGAAATTCAGACCTATCACCTCTATAGTTTTGTCATCTTTCTCTCCACTACCTCATTTCTACCCCTATAAAAGGAGAAGTTATGAGAACACCTAAGAACACAAAACATCTAACACTTTTCTTATTTCAGGTATGGAGACAATTGAAAGAAGAGATGGAATGGAGATCATTCTTCAACCAAAATCTTGGGTGAAGGAGATGAAGATTTGTCCAGAAAATGAAGATGATGCAGATCCATATACATGGCTTACTCAACATAAGTATGCTCATGAAAGCTAAAGGAAGAAGAGACGTTCTTGTTGAAAGCTAAAGGAGGAAGAGATGCAGAGGACAAAGTAGCAAGCAAGCAGAGCTTCTTCTCCAGAAGGAAGTTCTACATGGAAAGCTTGTTATGCAAAGCTACTGTGTCTAAACAGAACATGAAGGCTGAGTCCATGGCCCTCTCTTCAACTCCATTGAAGCACCCCTCAACCTTTCTTCCCCTTCAAGAGAAGCGAAGAAATTCAACAAGAGCACATTAGATGCTACATCCCATCTGATGATGAGGAACATCCGATGGTGAGAAACATTTAAATCAGTGGGACTATGTCTAGACTAGCTCCACTTGATTTAAAGAAGGAGCTGAAAGATCCATCAAACCAGGTTGGATCATCACTCACAATAAAGCTGGAAGGATCCATCCAGGTTGGATCATCACAGCAAACACCGTTTCCTCTACTCAGCTGATCAGAAGACCAACTCAGCTGACCAGAAGACTTTTCAAAGACAATCAGCAGACATCTTGAAGAACTCAGAAGACCTCACTCTGCTGATCAAATCACACAAATTTAGAGTATAATGACTAGTCTTGATCATGTAATTCATTCTAGATTTATTCCTGAATGTAATTAAACAAATTGGCTTATATAAGGAATGCAATTTTCTTATAGAAAACGGCCTTGATGATCAATTCTTACCATAAATTAGTCTCAACGGCTATTTTTGGTAATGATGTCATTAATACTCAAGTACCATATTGCCAACAAATCAACAATTGCCAAATGGCATAACCAGCCGGCAAATTTAAGAAATCAAAGAAGGAAATCTTGGGCTCTACTCCAAATTCAAACACAAATCTGACCGTTAGATCAAATTTTCTGGAGTATATATTCACACCCCTAAAACCTCTCCCAAACCCTGTCGCTCATATTACTCAATTAATCACATTACTCTCTCTCAAACCCCTTCAAACTCTAACACTCAGACTCTACTATGGCAATCATTGAAATTTACGACGAGAAGACCAAGAATACTGGCACCTTGGATGCTGCAAAGTGGTCCAAGGAAGGGAAGATTTTTACGGAGAATGCTCTGTTTTTCAAAGGCAAACACTCAGATGAGAACAAGGAGATATTGCTTCGGTGCGTCAATCTTAAACTCAGAGACTTTCTGGAAGCAGCTCCAACTAATGTCTATGAACAAGACGTTCTGACATTCTATGCAAACGCCGTGATGAAGGGTTTTCATGTCGAAAGTGTCATGAATGGACACAAAGTCAAGGTTACAAGGGAAATTCTTCAGGAATTGTTTGGCCTGTCAAGGGGGAAAATAAATATTTCCAACTACATCATGAATAGAGAAAAGGAGTATATGGAGATGTTTACTGGTGGAAGAATCAAGGCTACTGATGCAACTGGGCTAAAGAAATCCCAACTTGAACCAAAATTCCAAACCTTGTTGGATATTGCAGGAAAGATGTTACTTGGTAACACATTCAGTCATGATGCTGTTACTACTTTAAAGGTTCGAGTAATGGCTGCAATCTGGGATCAGATCGATGGAGACTGGCAAGGACTATTCTTAGAAAGAATTGCTCTTGAGGCAAAGAAAGTCACTTTGGACTTACAATCGAAGGTATGGAAGGTAGCAGCTACAGTCAGCTTTGTCAACAAGCTGAGCATCATCCTTCCAGCTATTCTCCCAAAGAAGTACAAGATGGGACCTCATAAGACCTTTCACATCTCCAAATATTATTTGAGAAAGGAAGCTCTTGCTGAGGCAGAAAGGTTAAAAGAAGAAAAGAGGAAGCTGTTGGCTGAGAAGGCAGCACAAGAGTCTGATCATGACTCTGCTGAAGAAGAAGAGGAGCCAACCAAAGAAGAGGCTCAGAAGTAGGTTGCTGAGGATGATGATGATGACAATCAGACCTTAGCAAAAAGACGATATCTAATCAGATCTGGGCTCATCTCCCCATCTGATTCAGATGCCACTCCCACTGCCTCTCCCTTGAAGAAGGCAGGTACCTCTAAACCCTCTCCCTCTTTTACTCCTTCTAAATTGTCAAAGGATCAGAAGAGAAAGAAGAATAATTCTTCTTCCAACAAAAAGTCCAAGAAATCGAGGCTTCCTACTCCCATGGTAATAGCCCCGATTGCATCCTTCAACCCTTCTGATGACTCCAACCCATCTGACCACTCAAACACTGATATCCAAATCCCTGCTGATACTCACACAGCAGAGGAACAAGCTCAACCTACTTCAACCCCTGAATCTCTATTGCCTACCCCTGCTGATGTCCAAGATCTACAGGTTCAACCTTCTACTGATCTTCATGAAGATACTATACCAGACCAGCAGACTCAAAACCCTGCTGATGAACAGATCACTGAAGATCAAGAACATATCACTTCCCAAATCCCTGCTGATACTCACACAGCAGAGGACACTACCCCAAATACTCAAACTCCTACCATCATTGTTTCTTCTGTTCCAGAAGACATGGCACCAGCAGACCTTTCTCAAGCTGGTCCCTCTCAACCTCAATCCAGAATGGTCCACTATCCTATGTGCACAAGGGAGAAGATAATGAGGATGAAGATAGCAAACCTGCTCAAGTCTACTATTCCTGGTATTGATGAGGAATCAGTTCAGTTCGAACAAATTCTCAGAATCTGCACCTGGATTGAACTCAGGAGAGATGATGTGGATGACCTTATTGAAGTCATGGAAGGAATGGGAGGAAAAGCTAATTTCCTCGACTGGGAAATGGAGCAAAAAGAAGTTGCTCAAGTTACATCTTTTGCTCAACTGCTGCCCGAGGAAGCCTTTACAGCAGTATGCCACAGAATTCTAGGAATTTCACCTAATGATGCCTCTATCCCAGAAGGCATATCAGGTCAACAGACAGATGGCACAGCAAAAATGAATGACTCAGCTGCGTCTGTTCCTGCGGAAGACTCAGCTGAACCAGCTGACAGAACCAAGATTGAAAGAGAAGTAATCACTATTCCTGATCACTTCATGCCTAAGGATACTCTACCTCACTTCATTGACAAAGGAGACACCATTATGTCCCACCTGGTTAAGGCCACTACCACATTTCTCAATGAAGAGTACCTTTCAGCTGAAGACAGAGGCAAAGCCCTGACAGTGCATCCAAAGCCTCAAGGTACTGCCTCGACTTCTACTTCAACAGCTGACTATACAGCAGACATATGCTCACAGGTCAAGGCTGCCATAGACCTACACTTTGAAAAGGGTTTAGGCCTACAGCTTGGAAGATATGTTGAAAAGGCAGTCAAGGAGCAGAGAACTCGTCTTCATAACCAGATCATTGACATTGAAGACAAGTTTGGAGAATCTCTTCACGATCAGATAAGTGAGTATCTGACCAGCATTCTGAAGAAGGCAGGTGACCATTCCACCAGGTTTGCTGATCTCTACACCAATGAGGTCAACCGCATGGAAAACACCTACAAGACAAGAATTGAAGATGCTGAAGCAAGAGCTACTGAAGGTCGAGCTCTTCTCCAATCAGCTACAGCCGAGAATGAAAAACTTCAGATTCAGCTGAAGGAGACAGCAACCAGACTGGAAGCAATTACAGCAAAACTAGAAGCTGCCTCCTCCTCCAACTCTCATGCTCAGATTCTAGACCATAGCATCACTCATCTGACTCATGTTGGCAGAGTCAACGCCATGGCTCTTCAACAAACTCTTAGAGTGGAGATTCTGAATGCCATGAAGCCTTTTGCGGCTGCACTTGCTGAAGCCAAAAAGGGGGAAGATGTATTGATAAAAGCTCTAGAGAAGACTACTGCACAACAAGCTGTAATGGTAGTATCTCAAGATGAGTTGAATGAAACCTTGGGTGATTTATCAAGCAAAATCAAGAGCAAGAAAGGCAAAGGCAAAGAAATTGCTCAAGAAGACATCCAAGCTCCCACTCAAGCAACTGCCAAAAGTCTGCAGATCACTGCCTCTACAGAATAAGTTTCCGAGAAAAGAATGACTAGGAAAAGGAAGGCAGATGAGCAAGCAGATGAGCAAGCTCAGAAGTCAACTCCAGCAGAGCCTACTGCATAAGAGAAAGAGGCTTTAGAGTTGAAGAAAAGAAAAGAGCTTGAAGCTCAAGAGCTTAAACAAAAGAAGCTAAAAGATGCGAAAGCAGTCAAAGCCAAATTTGACAGGAAGATAGCCAAACTCAGGAAAGTTCTCAAGGAGAAAGCACTGAAAGAAAATGCTCTGACACAGAAAGATAAAGTTCTGGTGTTTGATAGCAACTATGTGGACTATCTAGCCCTTCAAGATGAGCTACCAAGGTGGTACCCTCTTAAGAAGAAATGGCAAATTCAACACCACATTGTAAGAAAATTTGGCCCTCTCCCAACCTATGAAGATGAATTCTTCCAGTTCAATCAATTCATGAACATTGAAGATCCAGAGTTCTGGAAAGAAGTAGTCAAGACAGCCAAAGAACTTGACAACTGCAGAATCCTAACTCCTGAAGAACCCAAATGGGATCCTCCCACTCTGGATTCTGGAAGAACAGACTTCATTGAAGTCAAAAGGATCCTAGAGAAGATCTATGAAGAGGAGAATGTTACAGACCTGCAGCACATGGAAGAAGTTCGATCTCGTCTGTACCTTGCCTTCCGCATCTGAAGATCAGAAGACCTGATGAAGACCACTTTCAAAGCCTTAAGAAACTATTACTTGTAATCTGTAAAAGTTCTATATATTCAAGTTTAGTTCTCTTTGCTTTCAAGACAAACTCTCATTGTCTTCATCAAATACTTCAGTTTTTATGAAGTTTATAAACTCCTATCTTATCTTATTAAGAGCATTTATCATATATATAGTTTTGGCTTCATCAAAAAGGGGGAAATTGTTGGGATATAAATTCACCCTAAGCCCCACTTGATGTTAGAATAGTTTTGATGGCCAAAACACTTAGAGTTTATAAATGTAATAGGATCAGCTGACTTGTATAGAACAGCTTAGACTAGTCTTGTGTGATCAACTGTATTGATAGCAGCTGATCAGCACAGTCATGGCTTACATGCCTATCCTCAAGATAAGAAGAGTAGAAGACATGAAGACTAGAAGATCCTTGAAGACCAGATATGTTAAGGTGCTTGTATACCTACTTATCTGATGGAGTCCCAGATTGAAGATGGCCTAAAGCAGTACAAAGAATTTCCAGATCAGAAGAGTAGTACTCGTCTGATATCAGAAGACAGAAGACCTAAGGCCAGAAGAGTAGTCAGAAGACTAGAAGTACAGATCAGAAGACTATGTGCTCTTCAAGGACTCGGCTGATTCCCAAGTCATCTTGCAATTTAAACGAAGACCTACCTTATTTAGAAGATTGACATGATCCCAGGATTGAAGCAATCAAGCGGCTGGAATCAAGGAATCAAGCTATTATGGGAAGATTGCTCAAACGGCTAGTCAACTCCAACGGCTAGTTGCACCCAATCTCCATTATAAATACAAGAGGATGAGGAATCACAAAACACAGAAGCAACGAGAGAGAATTCACAAGCTAAGCAAGCAATCAAGCATAAAGCCACATTGTTCTAAGAATTCTCCAAGAGCCAGAAATCCATTAGATTATCCATAGCTCTTAAGTGCTTCCTATCCAACCCTTAAGAACCTGAAACTTATTCATATTGTACATCAGTTGTTTTAGGCATAGTGGTTAAGCAAATTATAAGCTTGAACCATTAGTTGGATACATCTCAAAAACCCCAAACCCTCACCGAAAGGTTTAAGTTTTTGAAACCCCCCAAAGTGCAAGTGCTTACAATCACTTGTGGAGACCGCAGTTGTTAGGACGGCTCAGATCTCAAAGTCCTAACCTTGGGACTATAAAGGACAAGACCCTTGTAATTTCGTGGAAATTAAAGGGATTAAACATCACGTTAGGACGTGAGAGTGGACGTAGGATCGTATATCCGAACCACTATAAATCCGGTGTTATTTACTTTCTGCACTTTACATTTCTGCTTTTACATTCATTATTATATAGTGCATACTGTGATTTCAACACTCTTCAAAACAAGGCCATAACTTTCAAACCAGCATCAGCTGAGTAGTTTCACAAAGTAAAACAAGTTACAAGAACGAGTCTAAACCAGGGCCACCATATTTCCGCATATAACCTCTTCAGTCAGATCACTATAGTCATCTGGACCAGCAGACTTGCAGTCCAGTTGACATAGCAATCAGAAGAGGTTCCCAACTCTGTTTGAAAAAGTTTTAAAGTCTATTCACCCCTCCCCTCTAGACTTTAATCCCATTCACTACTCGTTCAGGGACCAACACCTCTTTCCTCCAATGCTTTCAGTTTCCATAGGACCCATCAAATCCATGTGCAGTAATTCAAAGCATCGATGTGTAGTACAATGTGACAGCATTTTGTGTGACATTCTTACCTGCTTACCTTTTTGGCATGGTCCACATACAGTGGTGTTGTGAAACCTAAGTTCTGGAATTCCTTTTACTGCATCTGCTTTGATTAGCTCTTTCATTGCTCTGTAATTTGCATGACCCAATCTTTGATGCCATAAAACATTTTCATCATGTTTTGACAAGTTACACATATTTGTTCCAATAAGATAGCAATTATCAGCTGACCTAGTACCAGTCATGACACAAACTTCATCTTTATTAAGAACATAACATGAATCTTTATCAAATTTCACATGCAAATTATCATCACACAGTTGACTAATGCTAATCAGGTTTGCAAATAAGCCATCAACATGTAATACATTTTTAAGCTTAGGAAAACCTTCAACATTCAAAGTTCCTTTACCAACAATCTTTCCTTTAGAACCTCCACCATATGTAACACTACCACTATTCAAGGTCACATAATCAGATAAGAAATCAATACGACCTGTCATATGTCTAGAACAACCACTATCAAAGTACCATAAGTCAGGTAGACATGCTTTTAAGGAGGTATGAACAACATTACAGGTAGCTTTTGATTTCCATGCAGATTTCAAAAACTGTTTACCAGGATGTGACAGTTTCTTATGCAGCATTTTCAAGTTTTTCTGTTCTTCAAACAACTTTATACAGTAAGGACGAATATGACCAATTTTGAAACAGTAATGACAGATATACTTCCTTTTAACCTTGTGAGACTCTTTTTCTGCAGATGTTGCACCAGATGTGTCAACATTTGCCTTAACAAATTTCACAGGTTTTCTAAATTTATCAGAAATAGAAGCAGTAGTACCATCATAACCTAAACCATGATTATTAGACTTACCAGTAGCTATAGCATTATTTACCTCAGAAGCACTCTTGGAATATTTCTTGAAACATAAAGTAGAATTTATCAGTTTCTCCTTTAAGTTACAGATTTCTAGATCTCTTTTGGTAAGAATAACTTCTAACTTGGTGATTGTGTCTGTCAGATCCTCATTCCTTTTATTCAGAGAATCAAGGGTGAGTTTCTGATTCTTCCAATCATCTAACAGCTTTTGGTATTCATTGTCATCAGTCCTTTTTCCTGCATCATCAACTACACCATTAAAACAGTTCAAATCTGGGTGACTCTGTTCTGATGTTGCTGTAGATGTTGAAGCATCAGGTACAGCATCAGAAACTGTTTCATCCAGATCATCATCTGAGGAATCATTATAATCAATTCTGGTAAAATTAGAATATTCATTCTGATTTAATTCATCAAGATCATCATCAGAATCATCACTCAAGGTAGCACTAAAATTCAGTTTTTGCTTAAGTCTAGTATTGACACATTCATTTGCATAATGGCCATAACCAGAACAAGCATTGCATTGAACTGATTTTCGAAATTCAGGATCATACCTTGGTTTACCTTCACTCTTTGATAGTCTTGGTGTGAATTGACCTTTCCTCATTTCTGGTTGAGGTGTTGATGTGTTGATTTGAATCTTAGGCTGAATGTTACTAGATTTGTTCACAGATTTCTTAAGAAACTTATTAAAGTGCTTAGTAAGTAAGGCAATGTTGTTAGGATCCTTGAGACATTTATCAAGCAATTCTTAATCAGAATCAACTTCAGTAATGATAGGTTGAATCTCAGAAATGTTTGATGTTTCTCCTTTAAAAACCACAACTTTCTTATCAGCATCATTTTCATCAACTTGATTAGTGTTTATTTCATATGTTCTAAGAATACTCACTAACTCATTTTGACTTAATGTATCTGTATTTTTTGCCTCTTCAATAGCACAAATTTTAGCATCAAATCTTTTAGGAACAAATCTTAATATCTTATGAACTACTCTAACATTAGAAATAGGGTCACCAAGAGAATGTGATTCATTAATTATCTCACTTAACCTTTCATTGTAGGATGAAATGGTTTCGTCTTCCTTCATTCGGAGATTCTCAAACTTTGTCCCCAACATTCGAAGCTTAGTCCTTCGAACACTGTCTGAACCCTCACAATGCTCTTGCAACCTGTCCCATGCATCTTTAGAAGTAGAACAGTTAGATATAATTTTAAACATTGAAACATCAACAGAAGTAAAAATAGCATTTAAAGCTTTAGAATTGTAGCTTGCTGTTGTTATTTCATCAGCCGTCCATCCAGTCAACTTCTCTTTTGAGTTGAACTTCACCATCTGCGTCTGCTGGTCTCTTTGGAGCTTCCCAACCTGTAAGTACAGTCCTCCAAGCACGTTCATCAATTGACTTGATGTACATACGCATCTTAGGCTTCCAATAGGAATAATTTGAACCATCTAAAACGGGTGGCCTAAGTGCAGTGGATATGTGATGTGTTTCCATTGCTAAACTAAACTAAACTAAAAACACACTTGACCAAAGATCTAACCTAGTGTCGTCAGGTATCAGCTCTGATACCAACTGAAAGTGTGTGTGGGGTGTGTATAAGTGAAGTGTTTAAGTATAAGTAGATAAATGTTGCACAGAATGTTGAGACAAATAGTGCAACACTGACTCTAACAGAATATCAGAAATTAAGATTCACAGCGGAAGACTTGAAACACTAAAAACAAACGAGACACAATGGAAATACTTTTAACATAGATTTTATAAATAAAAATCTATGTCTGCCTTATGGCGTAAAATCAATACTTATCTTCAAGTACAAATGTTGTGTGAAATGTTACAACAATAACTTTCACAACGAAACTATAAACGAGGCAGGTGCCAAGTCTAGAAAATGAACTAAGTGTATAAATTATACACTGTCGAAATGCCTAGTCTATCTAATGATTACACTCTCAATAGATAAGAAGACACACAGTCATACGTGTGGTATACAACGTATGAACTAAAATGTAGAACTATTGGCCACAATTTCCTAACAGGGATGAACGCTCGGTCTAGGATATTGATCGAATAGAGCACACCGAATTATGAAGCCTTCAATGGGTATTTATAGATGTGGGATACGAATTCTAGAGGCTTCCACATTGAGGTCCTATTTTTTAGGAAACTCAACTTCCACAACTTCCATGATCTTTCTAGATCCTTCTAGCCTGCTCCAGGTCGTTCCAAATGCATCTAGGCTGTTCTAGCATGTTCTCCAATGTTCTGGAATCTTCCAGGTTCCAGATCCTTGTAGAAGCTTCTAGATCCTACCAGAAATGCGACAACATTTAGGTCAACATTTAATGTAGCATTTCAGTAAAGACTTAGAAAAAATCTCGGAAGGTCAAATTAAGATGTTGTTGATAATGTTAAGGCATTTAAGAATTAACAACATCTACAAAGGTCAGAACTGACTTCTGAAGAAATGCGACAAAACAATTTGGATAGTCTTGCTAAGAATTATATTTTACACACCTTGCCAAATGAGTATCTTGGCAAAGTGTTAAAATGTAAGACTGCAAAGCAAATGTGGGACAAATTGGCTATTCTTTGTGAAGGTACTACACTGATCAAAGAAAGAAAATTATCCACAGCTGTCCAAAGGTTTGAAACATTTAAGATGAAGCCAGGAGAAATAATTGATGAATTGGATACTCGATTTACTAAGATTATGAATGATCTTGATGTGTTAGGAAATACTTATACTGAAAGAGAAGTTAACATGAGAATCTTGAAAGCTTTGGATGAAAGGTGGAAAATGGTCAAGATGATCATTAAAACCACACAAGACATTGATTCTTGGCCAGCAGAAACTATGTTCCAGACCCTTAAGGCACATGAGTTTGAGTTAGATGAAGAAGATCCTATTATTGTGAATCATAAGGATAAGGATGCCTCTAAGGACATAACTTTTAAAGCCTCTACCTCTAAGGGGTCTAGATCATCTAAGTCTAAGGCCTCAAGCATAAAAGATGAACTAGATAGTTCTGATCTTAGTTTAAAAGATCAGATGAGCCTTATGATCAAAAGATTTGATAGACTAAATAAGAGGTATGGTAGATACAAGAAATTCTATAAGGAAACCAATGGTTCTAGTAACAGGGACTCTTTGGATCAAAACTCTTCTGAAAGAAGGGACGAGATCTCTAATGAGAACAGGAGAGATAGGAACTCATCTGATAAGAGGGATAGAAAGTATTCTGATAAGAAAGATAGAAACTCAATTGACAAGCATGACAGGAACCGAAATCATTCACCTCCTAAGAGATCTTCTAACAATCCTGTTTGCTATAATTGTGATAAGCCAGGTCATTATGCTTATGAATGTCCTGATCTGAGTTCTGAAGATCGAGAAGAAAGGAAAGCCAGAAAAGATCGAAAATATGCCAAGGGTAAGAAGGCAATGATGGCATACAATGAATCTGATTCGGAATCAGAAGAGTTGCCATCGTCTTCATCTGAATACCCCTCTAGCAATGAGAATGAAGTCTTCATAGCAGATGATGGACTGGCAATGATGGCCAAAATAAATGATGAGGTATCATCTGCTAACTCTTTTCAATCTTGCAAAAATTCTGACACTGATTTATGTGACACTGCTGATAGTAGTGTAGGAAGTAGTCTTCATCATTCCCAAGGAGTGACTGAAGAAGACCTTCTACAAGCTAACAAAGCATTCATTGAAATTAGTGATAAGAATATATCTTTAAAGCAAGAAATCATTAATCTGAAAGAAGCTCAGTTGAAAGTGGATCCTAATATAGTTGTCATAAATGCACGACTATCAGAAGAGTTGTCCCAACTCCAAGAAAAGTATGCATCCATTGACAAACTATATCAGGGTATGCTTAAAACTCAAGCCAAAGAGACTAATGAATTCAATGATTTAAAGATTAAATGTGAAAAACTTGAAGAGCGCAATAGATTCTTAGAATCTGAAGTAGTGAACCTAGATCGAAAGCTATCTGGGATGATTAACTCTACCAAGATTAATCAAACAATCTCAGACAGATATAGAGCTCCAAATGATAAAAGTGGAATAGGTACTGATCTGCCTAGTTCCTCTACTTCAGGACCTAAGAACACTAATGAAGCTAGTTCAAGTTACTTGCAACTAGATAAAGGAAAAGAACCTATGACTTATGATAATGATCAAAAACCTAAAGTACAGTCTAAATACATCCCCCCTACTACCAAGAATGGTAAAATGAAGAATGTATTAAGACCAGTACAGTCAAGACCATACCAGAAGAGTTATACTCCTCTGACCAGAATAGACCAGTCCTGGTATCAGAAGAGACAAACTCAGAACAGTAGGTCAAGACAAGCACAGGCAAGTTGGGAACAGCCTAGACCTCCTTTTATAAGGCAGTCTCAGCTGTATTCAACTATACCTAGGAGATTTGTGCCTCATTATCATAACAAACCTGTTCTTTATCCTCCACCTTTATCTAATGATATCATTGAAGAGGAAAGACCAAAACGCATCTATAAGCCGTATGGTCCACATGCTTTCAGACCATATTCAAACTATTACAGACATACTGATCTTACTGAAAAAGGGATAGAACCAAGGAAAGGGTATCTCAGAAAAATAGATCCTAAGTCTGCTGATAGTTCTGGAATGGTTAATAAAGTACTGTTTTGTGATAAATATGGAAGGAAACTGAAGAGGTCCCATCTATTCAAATCCTCAATGTTTATCTGGGTACCTCTCACTACTAACCCCTAAGGACCCCAATAATCTAGGGTACCTAAATTATTAAGACCACTACCTTGCAGGATCGACTGGACCTATACAAGAAAGATGGTTCAGTTGGTGAGACCTGGTACATAGACAGTGGGTGTTCACACCACATGACTGGTACCAAGGCCTTGCTTACTGACTATCATGAGAAGGAAGGACCAAAAGTCATCTTTGGAGACAGCTCCATGGCAATCACAAAAGGATTTGGATTCATCAAGAATGGAGATGTTGAAATCCAAGATGTCTCCTATGTTGAAGGTTTGAAATATAATTTGTTAT
The DNA here is from genome assembly GCA_963675135.1 of Galeopsis tetrahit. Taxonomy (NCBI): domain Eukaryota; kingdom Viridiplantae; phylum Streptophyta; class Magnoliopsida; order Lamiales; family Lamiaceae; genus Galeopsis; species Galeopsis tetrahit. The sequence goes on along the minus strand of OY776120.1, from coordinate 21,883,108 downwards.
CTGTATCTCAATTCTGTGACAGGGGATACAAAGTTCAGTTCAAGACCAGAAGATGTGAAATAATAGACAAAAGGACTCACAATGTTTTACTTGTTGGCACAAGACAAGGAAGTGTGTTGGGATATGAATCCTATAAACAATATTCTAATTGATGATTGTATGTTTTGATGGCCAAAAGCAACTTAAAGTTAGTGATATATGTGGTTCTAAGTCATCTTAACTAAGTCATCTGAATATAAGCTTACTAATCTGATGAGAAACTTAAATTGAGATTACTGATCTTAATACTAACTGAAATAAGTTTACTGATCTTATTTAGTAATATTGAGAATAAAATTACTGATCTTAACTGAGTTATATGGAATAAGATTACTGATCTGAGTATGGAAACTGAGAATAATTTTAGTGATCTTATATGAGATATTTGAAATCTGAGTTACTGATCTGATATACTTACTGATCTTATATGCTTACTGGTCTTATATGTAAGTTACTGATCTTAAGTGTTTACTGATCTTAGTATTTACTGATCTTATATAAAAGTTATTGAACTTACACGAGTTACTGATCTTATTGTTTACTGATCTGATATATGAACTGTTAGGAACTAAGCTGATGTTTTGTATTGTATAGACAGCTTATAGTATAGGACTTAGATATACTCATCTGTATATAGTTCAGTTGATGTATAGATATGTTTTATACATGTAAAGTTGTATTCTATTTGTATTCAGCAATGTAAAGTTCAGAACAGTAGATTAGGAATAGATTAGAAGAAGATCAGAAGACTAATGAAGACTCAGAAGACTACTTCAGAATAAGAAGACTTCAAAGAAGAATTGAAGATAAGCTGAGAAGAAATCTGGAGAAGTTTTGAAAGGTTTTAAGTTACTGTGCTGACTGACTCAGCAGAGTAAAATCCGAAGAGTAAAAAATCAGAACAGTAAGTTACTGTGCTGATTTGGTGAAATTGAAGAATAAGTTTGGAAAGCTTATTTAAGGTGTAACTGAAGATATTTGATGAGATGCTGACTTGGAAGGAAGTTACAAAGTCAGTTACAAGAAGAAGTTACAAAAACAGTTTTAGAGTTAGTTGAGAGTTAGTTCACAAACTGCTAACTGTCATACTAAGTTCTATAAATACTGTGTAATCTCCTACTGCTGAAGACTACTGAAGAACTACTGATCATAAAGCATTTACAAGCAATCTAAGTCTACAGAGCACAAAGAAGAACTCACAGAGTTAAAGGAGATTGAAGAAAGAAGAGAAGCCACTGAATTGAAGAGAAAACTCAAAGGCTATTCAAAGAGAAGTTTTACTTTTCAAGTTTAAGTTTGTATTTTGTAAAACAAGTGTGCTAGTTACTTGGAGAATTACTAGTAGATCGAAGATATACCTGGAGGTATAATCGATAAGATCAAAGTCTTAATCTTGGGACTTTAAGCCACAAGAAACTCAAGAAGGAAGAGTTAATAAAACTTCACAACTGGGATTGTGAGAGTGGATGTAGACATTTGTCGAACCACTATAAAATTATGTGTTCTTTACTTTACTGTTTGTTATTTGTTTGAATTGTTTAATCAAGAACATTAAGAATTGACAAAGATAAAGATCTAAAGAAAAGTTGAGTATAAACTAGTAAGGCCCATATTATTCTGAAAGTACTGATCTGAGCTGAGTAAGCACAGTACAGTACATAAGAAGACTAAATTCCGCACTGCATATTCTGATATTTTGAAAGATTTTTGAAAGTCTATTCACCCCTCCCCTCTAGACTTTCTTAGCTTACTCAATCTTAACTCAACTTTGGGACCAACAAAGTGTATACATTGTGAATTGGAATAGTTGTCCTAAGAATGCTTGTCTTATTACTAAGAGTCCTAAAGAAAACAGTTGGCTCTGGCATAAACGCCTCTGCCACCTGAACTTTAAGATAATCAACAAGATTGCTAGAGAACATCTTGTTGAGGGCATTCCTAATGAAATCTATTCCAAATCACAAATGTGTGACTCCTGTCAAAAAGGTAAACAGGTAAAGGTTTCATTTAAGTCCATTCCAACTCTTTCAACAAGCAGAGTCTTAAAACTCTTGCATATGGATCTTCATGGTCCTATCAAACCTCCTACATTGAATGGAAGAAGGTATACTCTGGTTGTAGTAGATGATTATTATAAATTTACTTGGGTAGTCTTTCTACACAAAAAGAGTGATACACAAACACTACTTCCAGATCTATTGAAGAGGTTGCAGGTTGAAAAGGGTCAACTCATTGACAAAATAAGGAGTGACAAGGGGACTGGGTTTATTAACTGTTACATCTCTGACTACTGTTCTAAGTCTGGCATACAGCATCTAACAAGTGCAGCCAGAACCCCTCAACAAAATGGTGTTGCAGAAAGGAGAAACAGAACACTAAAAGAAGCATGCAAAGCAATGATTGCAGAATTCAACACACCTCAGAAGTTTTGGGCTAAAGCCATTAACACAGCTTGCCACTCCCAAAACCGAAGTGCTCTTAATAAGGTGCATGGTAAAACACCTTATGAGCTATGGAAAGGCAGAAAACCTAGAGTTTCTTATTTTCATATCTTTGGATGTAAGTGTTTGTTGGGATATGAATCCTATAGACAATGTTCTAGATGATGAAAGTATGTTTTGACGGCCAAAAGAAACTTAAAGTTAGTGATATATGTGGTTCTAAGTCATCTTAACTAAGTCATTTGATGAGAAACTTAAATTGAGATTACTGATCTTAATGCTAACCGAAATAAGTTTACTGATCTTATTTAGTAATATTAAGAATAAAATTACTGATCTTAACTGAGTCATTTGAAATAAGATTACTGATCTGAGTATGGAAACTGAGAATAATTTTAGTGATCTTATATGAGATATTTGAATATATACTTACTGATCTTATATACTTACTGATCTTAAGTGCTTACTGATCTTATATGAAAGTTATTGATCTTACATGAGTTACTGATCTTATTGTTTATTGATCTGTTATATGAACTGTTAGGAACTAAGCTGATGTTTTGTATTGTATAGACAGCTTATAGTATAGGACTTAAATGTATTCTTCTGTATATAGTTCAGTTGATGTATAGATAGGTTTTATATATGTAAAGTTGTATTCTATTATAATCAGCATTGTAAAGTTCAGAACAGTAGATTAGAACTAGATTAGAAGAAGATCAGAAGACTATGAAGACTCAGAGGACTACTTCAGAGTAAGAAGAATTCAAAAAGAAGAGTTGAAGATAAGCTTAGAAGAAATCTGGAGAAGTTTTGAACAGTTTTTAAGTTACTGTGCTGACTGACTCAGCAGAGTAAAAATCCGAAGAGTAAAAATCAGAAAAGTAAGTTACTGTGCTGATTTGGTGAAATTGAAGAATAAGTTTGGAAAGCTTATTTAAATAGTAACTGAAGATTTATTTGAAGATGTGCTGACTTGGAAGTTGAAGGAAGTTACAAAGTCGGTTACAAGAAGAAGTTACAAAAACAGTTTAGAGTTAGTTGAGAGTTAGTTCACAAACTGCTAACTGTCATACTAAGTTCTATAAATACTGTGTGATCTCCTACTGCTAAGACTACTGATCTTAAAACATTCACAAGAAAGCTAAAGTCTACAGAGCACAAGAAGAACTCACAGAGTTGAAGGAGATTAAAGAAGAGAAGAGCCACTGAATTGAAGAGAAGAATCAAAGGCTATTCAAAGAGAAGTTTTACTTTTCAAAGTTTAAGTTTGTATTTTGTAAAATAAGTGTGCTAGTTACTTGGAAAATTACTAGTAGATCGAAGATATACCTGGAGGTATAAATGATAAGATCACAGTCTTAATCTTGGGACTTTAAGCCACAAGAAACTCAAGAAGGAAGAGTTAATAAAACTTCACAACTGGAGTTGTGAGAGTGGATGTAGACATTTGTCGAACCACTATAAAATTCTGTGTTCTTTACTTTACTGTTTGATATTTGTTTGAATTGTTTAACTAAGAACATTAAGAATTAACAAAGATAAAGATCTAAAGAAAAGTTGAGTATAAACTAGTAAGGCCCATATCATTCTGAAAGTACTGATCTGAGCTGAGTAAGCACAGTACAGTACATAAGAAGACTAAATTCCGCATTGCATATTCTGATATTTTGAAAGATTTTTGAAAGTCTATTCACCCCTCCCCTCTAGACTTTCTTAGCTTACTCAATCTTAACTCAACTTTGGGACCAACAGTGTTTCATTCATAACAATGGCAAAAGTAAGCTAAATGCTTTTGATGCAAAAGCTGATGAAGGGATATTCTTGGGATACTCTTCAGTAAGCAAAGCATTTAGAGTGTTTAATTACTCTACCCTATGTGTGGAAGAAACACCCCATGTGGTCTTTGATGAGAATGTGCAGGACTCTGCTGATCATCAGCTCAGTAAGAAAATTGACAAACTACAGCTCCAAACCAACAATGAGGATGATGATACATAAATATATGAATCTGTACAAGCATATAATCCTTTCCTGAATGTTCTATATCAAGATTCTGAAAAAGAAAAGGTAAAAGACAAAGGTAAGTCATCTAAAACTTCTGATATGCCAGAATTGAATGACTGCTCCCCTATGAACAAATCTGCTGATTTAATGCAAAACAATGATACTGATCTGTATGATATAAATGATGATAGTATTTCTATTAAGAATAGAAGGACATGGAAGTCTGCTCATTCTACTGATCTGATTCTAGGTGATTCCAGTAAAGGTGTTAAAACTAGAAAACAATTGTTTGATTCCCAGGAAGAACCTAGTAAGTCTCTATTTTGCTGGTGTGGTTTTCTATCCACTATTGAGCCTAAAACTGTGAATGAAGCTTTAAGTGATAGTAACTGGATTATAGCCATGCAGGAAGAACTTAATCAGTTCACTAGAAATGAAGTTTGGGAACTTGTTGATAGACCTAGTGATCATAATGTTGTAGGCACTAAGTGGATTTTCAAGAATAAAAAGGATGAAAATGATCTTGTAGTTAGAAATAAAGCTAGATTAGTTGCTCAGGGCTACTCTCAAGCTGAGGGTATTGATTATGATGAAATTTTGCTCCTGTAGCTAGACTAGAAGCTATAAGATTGTTCCTTGCCTATGCTGCACATATGAAATTCACTGTGTATCAAATGGATGTGAAAAGTGCATTTTTGAATGGTATACTTGCTGAAGAAGTTTATGTGAAACAACCACCTGGTTTTGAAGTGAATAGTCACCAAGTTTACAGGTTAAAGAAAGCACTCTATGGACTGAAACAAGCCCCAAGAGCCTGGTATGATACACTTTCTCTATTCTTACTTGAAAATGGTTTTACAAAAGGCAAGGTTGATAGAACTTTGTTTCGAAGACAAGAAGGTAATGATATATTACTTGTTCAAATTTATGTGGATGATATTATTTTTGGATCACCCAATAAAACCTTGAGTGAAAGCTTTTCTACACTCATGCAAAGTAAATTTGAAATGTCTATGATGGGTGAAATGACATATTTTCTTGGTCTTCAAGTAAAACAAACTCCAGAAGGTATCTTTATAAATCAAGCAAAATATACTAAGAATTTGCTAGACAAATTTGGTATTAAAACCTGTAAGACAGTTGGTGTGCCCATGCAACCTACATACAGAATGGATCCTGAAGAAGGAGGTAAGTCTTCTGACCAACCTCACTATCGTGCTTTAATTGGCTCTCTACTCTACCTAACTGCCAGCAGACCTGATATTGCTTTTTCTGTTGGTGTATGTGCAAGATTTTAAGCAAACCCCAAAGAAAGTCATCTGGAAGCTGCCAAAAGGATATTGAAATATCTAAAGGGGACCATTAATCGAGGATTATGGTATCCTGCGGATGATGATATATCCTTAAGTGGTTATTCAGACTCTGACTTTGGAGGTTGCAAAATAGATAGACAATCTACTTCAGATTCATGTCAATTCTTAGGAACTAAGCTCATTTCATGGTTTTCAAAGAAACAAACAAGTGTGGCAACTTCTACTACTGAAGCAGAACATATGGCTGCAGGTAGTTGTTGTAGTCAGCTTCTTTGGCTAATACAACAACTTAGAGACTACAATATTGTAGAATCTAATGTACCTATATATTGTGACAGTAATAGTGCCATTGCCATCACACAAAATCCCGTTCTACATACTAGATGCAAGCATGTTGACATTAGGCATCAATTTATTAGGGATCATGTGGAAAAGAAAAATATTAGGATGGAAAAGATTCATACTGATATTCAAAGAGCTGACATTTTTACAAAACCATTGGCTGAAGTGAGATTTAGAGAGTTATGCATTAGCTTAGGATTGATAGATATGGATTCTATATGTATATAGAACTGCACTAACATTCCAGGTACTGATCTTATACCAAGAGGAAGATAAAGCAGAAACTAAGAGCAGTACATCAAATGCCTAAATTCAGAAGAGACAATCCTATGTCAGACCACTACTTTTATCAAAACAGGTAACAAGGTTACTAAAGTGACCTTAATCCCGATGAGGAAGCTGGTAAAGCTGAGGGACACTGAGAACACACATTAAGGGGGAATCTGTGATTTCTTAAAGATCCTTTTGTTGACTCAGAACACTAAGTCACTTTAGCATAAACCTTGATGTGATCATTGATTTAATTATACTATTACTACTCTGTACTGTTTTACACCTATTTCTCATGAACTAACACTTCTACCAAGGTGAAACAGGCACATAAACGGAGTTCTCCACTGAAGGGGGAACTGATCTGATTACAGATTTGAAAAGTCTACAAATCTGATCTGATTACAGGCCATATCAGTCTACAGATATGTTCTGATTAAGAAATTGACTTGTCTACAGAACTGTTCTGATTACAAAGTTTCTTTGTCTACAGAACTGATCTGATTACAAATTCAATTATTCTACATAACTAATCTGACTACTGATTAAACTGTCTACAGAAAGATTTGATTACTACTAATCTGTCTACAGAATAGAACTGATCTGTCACAGTACTGATCTGAGGATTACTGTGCTGATATCAAAAAGGTGAAATCAGAAAAGTTGGGTACTGATCTGAAAACTACTGTGCTGACCCATCTACTGATCTGATGTCTGAAAAAAAAAATTTACTCAGCTGATCACAGTACTCAGCTGATCCAGATAAGTACATTTTCTTTATATACACGTAAGAGAATGAAGTGAAATATTTTTGGAAACTACTGTGCTGATATGCATCAGAACAGTATTTTGTCTTAGAATACTCTAAGTCAAAAACTGCTCAATTTTAGATTACTAATAGAGAAGATTAGTACACTCCTCTATTTTTAACCTAATTGCTGTGGTGTATTCATCAAACACAAATTGGCTCCAAGAAATAAGAATGGTACTAGAATATGAATAGTTTCTTTTAACACGTATTTCGAGACTCAATCTCAACCATTCATCATGGAAAATAAATTCAATCCAAGCCCTAGATTGGTTTTGAATTTATCAAACACGATCACTTTCATCTTCATCTTCCTTACGAGTTCATTTCTGGAAAATTCATAACTCAAAATTTACTGCAAAATCTCAATACTCTATCTTCTACAAATATCCTAAAATGGCGATTATCAATATTATCAGTGAATCTAACGAAGTCGCAGGTACGTTTGATTCTGATTTTTGGCTTCGAGAAAAGGGCATTTTTGTGGAAAATGCAGTTTACTTCAACGGCCGACACAGTGCGGAAAACCAAGCTATTCTGACTATGTGCGAAGAATGCGGGCTGAGAAAGTATCTTGAATCATCTCCAAACAATGTGTTTGAACCAGAAGCCATGGAATTCTTTTTACAGCTTGAAGGTGATAACAATGGTGTCCATTCAATGCTTTCAGGGCACAAAGTCTCGATTACCAGGGAAATCCTTGAAATCATGCTGGATTTACCTCAAGGCCCAGTAGATATGTTGACCTATAAGGCAGGAGAAGAGAAAGAATGTGTGGGCAGATGGTCGGGTGAAGAACCAGAGTCTCTAAGCAATCTTAAGAAAGATGTGCTTCCTACTGGTCTTCAATTTTTAATGGACATTGCTGGAAAATGTTTGTTAGGTCAACATCATAGTCAGGATGCTCTAACAAATTTGAAAATCCGAATAATGGCAGCAATCATTGATCGTGTGCAAGGTGATTGGCAAGGGTTTTTCTTAGAAAGATTGATGAGTGAAAGAAAAAGTCTTGTTCGATGAGGATACAATGGAATTTTCAATTAAGTCGAAGTTAGGGTTCGGAAACAAGCTGAGCATTCTGTTGCCTCAGTTAGTCATCAAGAAGGCGTATTGGAGTAATCATAAGAAATTCCATCATGGAAAATTCTTAATGAAAAAAGAATCTGTTCGATTTGAACAAGAGCGCCCTTTGGTGTTGCCTCAAGAACATGAAGCTCAAGAATCTGGTGCTTCAATGTATCGGTCTGATGATGATCAACTAGAGGTAAGATCCAAAGTGAGGCATGATCCGAGCAGTACTAGACCAAGAAGAGGGAGGTCTGCTAAAGCTGCCTCAGAACAAACAATCCGTTTTATTGAGACTGTGGTGCGAGAAAGTTCTGAAGAACAAGAGGTTAGTACTTCAAGTGTTGTTGTTTTACATAAAAGAACCAAAGAAAGAAGTGCTTCTAGACCTAGGAGAAGGCTTGTTGATTCCTCTCCTACCCCTTCAAATTCTGATCCTAGCTCAACAGATCCCATTGACCTCCAACCCTCATGTTCTGGAGAATCAGCTCACTATTCTCCAATTTCTCAGAACACTCCCCATTCATCCCCTCAGAACACTCATGTTTCAAGTCATCAAAACCAACCCACACCACATCATTCACCCACACAAGTTCATGATCACTCTACTGAACATGAATTTGAGCCTTCTTCTGTACCAATTGACATTTCATCATCCCCTGAACCTGAATATTTAGCTCCTAAACCTGCTGGTTTAATGGAATATCCTATCTGTGATAAAGAAGATCGAATTAGGATAAATTTGAGATTGGCTCTGTTGAAGCAGTTTCATGGTTTAGATGAAAGCTCAGTTGTGTTTGAGAAACTTCTTAGGATCGGCACATGGGTGTATCTTAAGAGAAGTACTCTTAAAGAGAATCTAGCTGTTATGGAAGGTATGGGTGGTGTTTCAATCTTTGATGATTGGGAAGCAGAGCAGATGCTTGCAGCTGATGTTAACTCTTTTACTGAGTTATTAACCCCAGAGTCAATGGTGCAACTTGTTGAAAGGTTAACAAGATTCAAGTATTCTGTGGAAAATGTTACCACTGCTGCTGCAGATGAAAATGTTGATGTTGTTATGGAAAGTGAAGAAAGGGTAGTTGATGAAGTTGCTAAAGTTGTTGAAGAAGATGTTATGGAAGTTGATGAAGCTGGTGACAATACAACAGAGGTGTTTGAGAACACTGTTGTACTTGAAGAGACAGAAGTTTTGGAAAATCAAAATTTGAATGCTGATGAACTGGAAAGCATGCCATTTCAGTCTGCTGAACCTGTCATTCCTGAAGATGTGCATGAACAGATCAGAACAGTTCATGTTGAAAAGGAATCTGATAATTCTAACTTTGAATTGTTGAGAAAGCAGAATGAAGAGCTTCAAGCCAAGCTGGAAGCTGCTGTGAGAATGTTTCAAGAAGCCACTGAAAGAATGAATAAGATGCATTTAGAAAATTCAGTTGAAAGAGTTATGGAGCATACATTGTCTAAAATCTATGATCTCCATAGACTTCAAGAGAAGACCTTATCTCAAGTGTTGCATGCAAAGTTGGAGCAACACATGACTCCCTTGAAAGAGTGGCATGATGAAGCCAAAAAGGGGAAAGATAAGAAGAGTAATGGAACAAACTCAATCACAACAAGCTCAACTAGTTGTGAGTCAATATGAATTAAAAGAAGAAATTGCAAGTTTGAATGAGAAAATCAAGCTTAGGAAACAACAGAAACAACAAAGTCAAGAAGTTGTTGAGAAAAAGAAAACTGATGTTGCTGAAAGTTCTATTCAAAAGAAAAGGAAACTGATCTTATCTGATGAAGAAGAACAAGAAGAAGAAACTGGTAGAATTACCAGATCCAGAAGCAAATTGAAGCATGGTGTTTCAAGTGAAGAAAAAGAAAAGCTTGAATTGTTGAAGGAAAAGAAAGCTGAAGAAGCAGAGCTGAAAAAGAAGAAAAATAAAGATGTTAAGTTTTTAAGAACAAGATTTGACAATAGAGTTGCAGCTTTGAGAAGGAAAATGAAAGCTAAGAGAAAAGCTGAAGGAAAAGAATTTGATAAAAATTTTCGAGATGAAAATTTTGTTGATTTTATAGTCCTACCTGAGAATATGGATTACTGGAAAAATCTAAAGAAGAAGTGGCAGATTGCAAACTTTATTGTGAAGAAGTTTGGTGATCATCTGAACAAGGAAGCTGAATTTGCTGATTTTGAAGAGTTCATGATGAACATAGATAGAGATTTCTGGGAAGATATCTCAAAAGTTGCTGCTCGTGCTGAGATAAAGATCTTATGTCCTGAAGAACCAATCTGGGATCCTCCAAGACTTGAGAATGGAGAACCTGATTACAAAGAGATTGGTAACATAATTGCTGAGATCATTAGAGATGAAGGTATTACTGATCATTAACATATGATGGATATCAAAGCAAGGCTTTATGTTGCATTCAGAATCTGAATCTGAAGAAAGAAGATGAAGGACAAGCTCACAAGATAACATTTCTAACCTTAATCTTTATTTCTATATTTTCTGTTTATTTCATATTCTGTTAGTATGTGTAATATGTGCATTATCTGATCTGATTATGAATATGATATGAATTTTGATTTGATGAACTGTTATGATAGACTACATACTTAACTACTGATTTATTAACATTTAAGTAGTTTTGGCTTCATCAAAAAGGGGGAAATTCTTGGGATATGAATCCTTGAAACAATGTTCTAATTGATGATTGTATGTTTTGATGGCCAAAAGCAACTTAAAGTTAGTAATATATGTGGTTCTAAGTCATCTTAACTAAGTCATCTGAAATATGTTTACTGATCTTAATGAGATATTGAAAACTGAGTTACTGATCTTATATATGGTTACTGATCTTATTGTGTTTACTGATCTGATATATGAACTGTTAGGAACTAAGCTGATGTTTTGTATTGTATAGACAGCTTATAGAATAGAACTTAGATGTACTCTGCTGTGTATAGTTCAGTTGATGTATAGATAGGTTTTATACATGTAAAGTTTGTATTTTATTGTATTCAGCATTGTAAAGATCAGAACAGTAGTTTAGAACACTAGATTAGAAGAAGATCAGAAGACTAATGAAGACTCAGAAGACTACTTCAGAATAAGAAGACTTCAAAGAAGAGTTGAAGAGAAGCTTAGAAGAATTCTGGAGAAGTGCAGAACAGTTTTGAGAACTGTGCTGACTGGCTCAGAACAGTAAAAATCAGAACAGTAAGTTACTGTGCTGAGTTGGTAAATTTGAAGAATAAGTTTGGATAACTTATTTAAAGTATAACTGAAGATTTATTTGAAGATTTATTTGAAGATATGCTGACTTGGAATAAAAAAGAAGTTACAAAGTCGGTTAAAAAAAGGAAGTTACAAAAACAGTTTTAGAGTTAGTTGAGAGTTAGTTCACAAACTGCTAACTGTCATACTAAGTTCTATAAATACTGTATGATCTCCTACTACTGAAGACTACTAAACAATTACTGATCTTAGAGAATTCAAGAGCAAGTCTACAAGCAATTTGAAGAACTCACAGAGTTAAGGAAATCGAACTAAGGAGAAGCCACTGAATTGAAGAGAAGAATCAAAGGCTACTCAAGAGAAGTTTTACTTTTCAGTTTAAGTTTGTGTTTTGTAAACAAGTGTGCTAGTTACTTGTGAAATTACTAGTAGATCGAAGATACACTTGGAAGTGTAAACGATAAGATCACAGTCTTAATCTTGGGACTTTAAGCCACAAGAAACTCAAGGAAGAGTTAATAAAACATCACAACTGGGATTGTGAGAGTGGATGTAGACTTTTTGGTCGAACCACTATAAAATTCTGTGTTCTTTATTTTCTGTTTGATATTTGTTTAATAATTGTTTAACCAAGAACAATAGAATTTACTAAGTAAAGATCTGATTAAAAGTTGAGTATAAAACTAAAACTGGAAGTACTGATCTGATTCAGTAAGAACAGTACTATTCAGAACACTATTCCGCATTATAAACTCTGATATTTTGAAAGATTTTTGAAAGTCTATTCACCCATCCCCTCTAGACTTTCTTAACTCAACTTGGGACCAACATCTGGTCTTATATCACAAGCTATGGTTGACGCATCTGGTTTTTAGATTATCACTGTATGATCTAGTTATTCGAGTTACGTACCTTATTATGTTTCTTATGCTTTTTTTAAGTTATGTACCTTATTATGTTTTTCATGTATTTTATCCCAAACGTGGAACCTTCTTTGATGTTGTACTGGCCATTCATAGCCTTCTATGTAGTACACCACGCATATGTATGTTTGCTTAGCATTGTTTGCATTGTATTGACAATTTGTGGTTAAATGTGAATTGGTAGAAATAGTTGTTTAAAAAAGCTACTGAAATTTGTTCGTCAATATTGAGCACAAGATTTGTAAAACATATGTACACATGTAATTTTTGCTTAACAGTGACAAATATATAAAATTACAAGACTATCTAGAACCTAAACATAATCATATTTCAACTGGAACATTTAAACACAAAAAATACACATAAACATACACATAAATATAAACATCATAGAAAACAACTGGAATAAAACAATGTCAGGCAAGAAATTTAAATTGGTACGATAGTTTACAAAACAGGAAATCACACCATCAACAACTGTCTTTAAGCAACAGAATCACACCAAAATGAACAATGTTAGGCAAGAAACACAGGGCATAATAAGGGACATCATCCGGACTTGTCTAAAAGGTGCCTCTACCGTAGAAACATTTGACTTCACGGTATTACGAGCGAAAGACATCAGTTAACTCGCACACTTCAATCCCCGTAGGCACAAACAACTCCACCCCCATGTATGGACACGCATAGGTGTCGAGGCCTTTACCCTCGAAAACATCACGACACATGGAATAAAGTGGAAATCCATTTTCCCTAAACCAAGCATAGTGCTCAATATCCTACAATCACAGTGTGGATTAATCATCATACACTGATATTAGTATAATACAGTAAAACAAACAATATAAAAAATGAAAATCTAACCAGTCCATCATCCCAATAGATTTTTGGGTAAATTTGCACCTTGTGTGAAAAGAAGTTATACAACACCCTTTTTTTGTGGAAAACAAATTGACGGAAGTACAAATAAGCATACGAGAGATCGGATAGTAGACTCTTAATTGTAGAAGCAGTCATGTTGGGATCACGAGGTATATCCATGTTCATAGTGATGGGGGAATTGATTGGATCACGATACGATTGTGCAATGTCCTCTACAAGAATGTTGTACTTTTCAACCGAGTTTATGTTCCGACCATCCATGAACTCACCAAGACGGTCAAGCAAATCATAGTGCTGCCATATATCCCACCCTCCAAAGTGCCACTTTACAAAGTCTTTTGACACTTGACACTTGATAGAAGGAGGGTTTGTGGAAAAAATGAGGGTTTTGGGTTTAAATATGGAGGGTAAGAATGGAATTTGGTTTTCCACACATGCTCCGTGTTTTTTGGCCGATAAATTATCTCAACCATTTTTGCAAGATTAAAAACGCACTATTTTCTTTGATTAATAGCGGACCATCGGGTTTGTAGTGGGCCTAGAAGAGTTCCACAAAATAGAAGATAGGCCCAGATTAGACACAATCTCTAATTTATCTTGTCTAATCTGGGCCACCAATCGAGCACTAACTACATATTGCTAAATTTCAACAAAATATGCACATTGATGTCGAAAAAAAAAAACAAATCATGCACCGATGCACATTACGTTTATTGAATTTGACGTCCCCTAAATGACACATTTATAAATTTAAAAAATCACATTATTGGCGTAATTATTGCATGCCAATTTTGATCCGGCTAATTTCACATCGGCCTACACTCATATGTCACGTTTGATAACTTAAACTAAACTTAGGATGTTTTGGACTTAGGATTTGATTTGAAAAGGTATTTGAAATGGAAGGATATGGGTGGGTATATACCGAAATTTCGGTATACCGAGCTTTTCATACCGAAAAAATATCAAAATTATCGAAATTTTTGGTATACCTAAATTTTCGGCACGGTATGATATCGTACCAAAATTCTTGGTACGGTAACGGTATGAAAAATGATCATACCGCGGTATTTCGGTATACCGAAAATTTTTCGGTATTCGGTATGAAATGGTATATCTATATACCGAAACCTTAATAAAATAATAATTTTATATTATTTTAAAATTAAAATAATTTTAATTATTAAAACATTAATAAAATAAACGTTAAATAATTAATTTCGGTATAAAACAATGCTTCAATATTTTCGGTATGAATTGGTATACCAATATTTCGATATGAAATGATGGTTCAATATTTTCGATATGAATCGATATACCGATATACCATACCAAAAATTCGATATACCAAAATTACGGTACGGTATCGGTATGAATTTTTACATACCGAAAATTTCGGTATACCGAGATTACAATATACTGAAATTTTGCTATGGTAACGGTATGAATTTTTTCAATATCGAAATTTCGGTATGATAACGGTATGGTTCAGTACAATCGGTATACCGTACCGAACCACCCCTATGAAAGGATTTAAAAATAGATGAATTTCAAATGACATGGTTTTATTGGGGATTTAAAATCCTCTCAATTTTAACTAAAAAAATGTGTGAGCAAAAATTTAAGTATTTGAAATTCATTTATAATCCAAATAAGTGGAGTGGATTTTGATTTGGATGGTGGATTTAAAATTCATAGATCAAATCCCTCCATCCAAATGGAGCCTTAGATTAAGGGTGGATTATGTTTTGATAACTGTTTGATAAATTGTTTGATAACTTAGATTAAGGGTGGATTATGTTTGATAACTTAGATTATGGTGGATTTAAAATTCACAGATCAAATCCCTCCATTCAAATTCCATCACAACTTTTATAAATTGTTTGATAACTTAGATTAAGGGTGGATTATGTTTTAAAATTTATAAAGTTTAGATATCATCATAATCTCAGTGTAATCGGTATTTGCTGTCAAACATGACCATTGATTGCAATATATTCCGTGTTATGAGTCTCAAAATTAGGATCTTTTGGGCACATTGATATGATCTGGTTGTATCTACTCCATCTAGCTAATTCAATCACTTGGAAACATTTTGTTGTACGTGCTTTTGAACGGATGATGTGGATGTGGACTTCGTAAACACTAAACAATCATATAATATTATGGGGTTTTTACGTGGATTAAACGGGTCAAGGTGGATGATCCGATGATGAATATATGAAGAACACGATGAAGAAACATTGATAGCTTCTTGGAGAAGCTTGGATGGCTTTTGTAAGCTTTGTATTATTGCATTGGTCTTTGTGCAAGTAGGTTAAGTTATGTTTACATTGTGCTTCTTTGGGCTTATATACTAGGATTTTGGCTGCCCTGCCTTTATACGTGGCGGGCTACTATTGGCCTTGAGATCCCACCAAATAAAGGTGATGGGAAGCTGCATTTAATGCATCTTGGAGGTTGTTTCGAGGTTAAACCACCTCTTTGGTGGTCGTCCTCGTCTCTGGCGGAGAGCTTTGTAGCTGTGATCGCCGGAAGTACTGATCGCCCGATCATCTCCAACGAATGGTGGTCATGCTCGCCCATTCTCGAGTAACTTTGATCACTTATCTTTCACAATCACAAATATATATGTGCTCGCCGATATCTTGTCTATATCTTCTTACGAGCGAGCACATATTTCATCTTTCTTGTTGTAATGTTGACTAATCATCGCATGGTTTAGGGTTGACTAGTCGTCGCCACATAAGCTGATGACTAGGATTGACTTGTCAAAGATTGACTTCTTTGACCTAGTGTAACATTTGTCCCCTGGTCGGCTTTCTTCGTATTCGAGTTAGGAAGGCGGGCAGTGTGATCGTCTTCGATTGATATAGACTTGTCTTCGACATTTATTTTACCTGAAAAATTTGATGATGAGATTTGCCAGCGGTCGCCTCGTTTCCCGTAACAAAAATGCTTCCCCAAGCACTTTAATGACGTCAGATGTGACTAGTGTCAGGCGCGCACGCTGATTTTGAAATTTGCGCGTGCGGGCACTCAAACATCGCGCGTGGAGTCCAACCGGTCGCCTCGATTTCGGGGACAACCCCAAATCTTAGGGAAATTGCAAAATTTACCCCGTTTTCTTGCATTTTAGTCCCTGGATATGTATGTCTATAAATAGAGCCTTTCCCTCTCAGAAACCATTTTCGAACTTTTGAGATTTCAGAGATTCACAAGCCTCCTTCTTTAGTGAGATCTCAAGCATTCCGACGATTTCGTGTTCTTCCGATCGGTGTGAAAGGTAAACAACTTCTTCTCTTCTTCTTTAAAATCTCATTTCCCCTTTTTCTGTCAAAAAATGGAGACCGGTGGAGGGTATCCCCAAGGTTATCCACCATATCCGTATCCACATTATCCTCAAGGGTATTATCAACCTCCACCTCAAGGGTATTATCCCCACCCTTATCCATACCATCCACCCCAAGGTGCATATCCTCAAGAGGTACCCGTTCCACCTCAACCGGAAAGACAAGAACCTCGTCCTCCAATACAACATGGGAGGCCCATGAGAGAGTACTTTGAGCCTCAACAAAGGGAGCATTATGATGGGATAGCAAGGCCAAATGTGGAGGCCAATAATTTTGAGATTAGTGCTTCTTTGTTGAGAATGCTTAGAGAGAAGCAATTTGAAGGGAGGACCGAGGAAGGCTTTGAAGAAGACCCAAATGAGCACTTGGCTCAATTTTTAGAGATAGCCGATACACTCAAACAAAACGGTGTGTTCGAAGATGCAAAGAAGTTGAGGCTATTTCCCTTCACACTTTCCGGAAAGGCAAAAGCATGGTTACAAACAAGCATTCCGGCGGGAGAGGTGAGAACTTGGGAAGAATTGAAGAAAATGTTTTTATTGAAGTACTACCCTCCTTCCAAAACAATGGAAGCAAAGCAAAATATCTCTCAATTTAAACAAGGAGCTAATGAGAGCCTTAAAGAAGCATGGGAAAGGTTTACCAACCTACTCATAACTTGTCCTCAACATGGTTTTCCATTGGAGCAAACGACTTGTTGGTTCTTTTGTGGCTTGAGAGAAGAAGACCAATATCATTTGGATGCTTGTGCCGGAGGTTCGATATGGCTCAAGTCGGCGGAAGAGATCAAGCAAATAATGGAGGGGATATCGAACAATTCTTTTAAAATGAGGATTGATAGAGGAGGAAGGCATCGAGTTGCTCAAGTTAATGAGGTGGACGCCATGAAAACAATGATCACCACGTTAATTGAGAAGGTGAATGCTCTTTCGTCTAATCAACCAAGTGAAAGCCCATTACCAATGGTTCAAGGAGAGCTTTCGATGAATCAAATGGAAGATGTGAACTAAATGGGTAGGCCACAATATCAAGGAAACCATCAACAAAACTTTCAAGGTGGTCGTCCATATCAAGCTCCTCAACAAAATCGTTTTCAAGGTGGTCAATCCTCAACACTCCAACCCAATCAAAGTCACCCGATGCAAGGGGGGCCATCCACCTCATTTCAAGGGAATCAAAATCAAAACTTCCGAAGTCATGACAACTTGGCGTATTCTAACCCAAAAGGAGCAATGCAATATCCACCCGGATTTGATCCCGGGGCAAGGCTTCCTAATGGGGAAGGAAAAGCTACTACGGAAGATACACTTTTACGGATGGAAGAGTTGTTCAAGAAAGCTCAAGAGCAACAAGTTAAAACGAATTTGGAACAAGCAAAGATCAATGAACAACACTCAAGGGGGATTAAAAATCTCGAGCATACGGTGGGGCAACTTGCAACGTCGGTTGGAGAGTTGAGCACGGCGGTTATCAAATGCTAAACAAGGGAAAATTTCCCTCAACAACCGAGATAAATCCCAAAGAGCATTGCAAGGCAATAGAGCTTAGAAGTGGCACCAAATATGAGGGTCCATCCATGCCCTCTCAACCGGGAGATGATGATGTCAAGGCAAATTGTGGAATTGAAGAAGAGTGTGAAGAGGTAGAGATGGGAAAAGCCGAAGAGGAGGAAGGAAATGGGATGGAGTCAAAAGACAAAAAGAAAGTTGATGGTGAAGAAAGAATACCAAAGTGGAAAAAGATGAAGGAGAAGAAGATTGAGGAAGAAAAGAGCATACCATGTGATGAGTGGGGGGTACCAAAGACAATGGTACCATTCCCTCAAAGATTCATGAAGAAGAAATTGGATGAGAAATTTGCTAAATTTCTTGAGGTTTTCAAGCAACTCCACATCAACATTCCATTCTCCGATGCTTTAGAGCAAATGCCCAACTATGCCAAATTCCTCAAAGACTTGATTTCCAAGAAGAGACGAATTGATGAACCCGAGCTTGTTAAGTTCAACAAGGCATGTAGTGCTATGCTCCAAAAGAACATGCCACAAAAGATGAAGGATCCGGGTAGTTTTGTCATCATGTGTGATATTGGAAATGGGATCAAGAGAAATGCTCTTTGTGATTTGGGGGCTAGCATTAACTTGATGCCCCTATCTTTGTTTGAAAAGCTCGAAAGAGGGGAGTTGAAGCCCACTTCTATTGCACTTCAACTTGCCGATCGATCAATCACAATTGCCAAGGGCATAGTTGAGGATATTCTTGTTAGAGTGGACAAGTTTGTATTTCCCGCCGACTTTGTGGTGCTAGAAATGGAGGAAGATGAACAAGTGCCTATAATTCTTGGGAGACCATTTTTAGCAACGGCGGGAGTCGAGCTTGATGTTGGGAGAGGAGAGATAACATTGAAAGTTGGTAAAGAAGAAGTGAAGATATCGATGTACGACGCAATGAAGCATCCCATGGATGTGGAACAATTGAACTTCGTCGATATTGTGGACTTATGTGTCCAAGAATCTTTGGAAGACCCTTCCTACTCTCTCTTCTTTGATGATTTAAATGATATTGATTCTCATTCATATTTTTCCTCTACTTATGAAAGTTTCAATTTTGACTTTGATAATAGGGAACAAATGGAGATTGAGGAAACTCTAGAGATCAAACATGGAAATTTCACTCTACTACCCTTGTTGAAGTTGGAGGAAGGAGAGCCTAAAATGGAGGAGAAGAAAGAAGGCCTCAAACCACTTCCCGAGCACTTAAAGTATGCCTACCTAGGAGAAAACGAGAAGAATCCGGTAATTGTATCATCTTCTCTTGCATCCCATGAATTAGATAGGCTACTAGAAGTGCTACGCAAGCACAAATCGGCCATCGGTTGGTCGATTGAGGATTTGAAGGGCATTAATCCATCAATTTGCATGCATAGGACCCGTCTAGAAAAAGATAGGAAGCCTATAGTCCAACCCCAAAGGAGAGTGAACCCTATTATCCAAGAGGTTATTAGGAAAGAAGTCATAAAATTTCTAGATTCGGGTATGATATTTCCTATTTCGGATAGTCCATGGGTGTCACCTTTACATGTTGTATCTAAAAAAGGGGGAATGACGGTTGTACAAGGTGAGGGAGATGAGCTAATAGCCATGAGAGTCGCCACGGGGTGGCGCGTGTGTGTTGATTATCGGGAATTGAATAAGGCTACTTTCAAAGATCATTTTCCCTTACCTTTCATGGACCAAATGCTTGATAGGTTAGGAGGTTTTTCACACTATTGTTTTCTTGATGGTTATTCGGGTTACAATCAAATCATGATTGCACCGGAAGACCAAGAAAAGACCACTTTCACATGCACGTATGGTACATTTGCATGGAGGCGTATGCCTTTTGGGTTGTGTAATGCACCCGCCACTCTTCAACGTTGCATGATGTCAATTTTTCATGGTCTTATTGAACGTATCATGGAGGTTTTTATGGATGATTTCTCCGTCTTTGGAGAGTCATTCGAATCTTGTTTGACTAACCTTGATATTGTTTTGCAAAGGTGTGAGGACACTAACTTAGTGTTGAATTGGGAAAAATGTCACTTTATGGTGAATGAAGGGATTGTGTTGGGCCATCATGTGTCATCCAAGGGGCTCCAAGTTGATAGAGCGAAGGTGGTAGCAATTGAAAAGTTGCCTCCACCATCGAATGAGAAGGGCATTCGGTCATTTCTTGGCTATGCGGGTTTCTACCGCCGATTTATCAAAGACTTTTCTAAGCTCTCTAAACCCTTATCTCATTTGTTGGAAAAGGATGTTCCTTTTGATTTTACTAATGAGTGTGTTGAAGCTTTTAGGAAACTCAAGGAGGCCTTGGTGAGTTCACCCATACTTGTGACACCAAATTGGGATGAGCCGTTCGTGTTGATGTGTGATGCGAGTGACTATGCGATGGGGGTTGTTTTGGGGCAAATGAGGGAAAAGAGATTTCATGCCATATACTATGCCTCAAAGACATTCAACACCGCACAAGCCAATTACACTACAACCGAGAAAGAGCTCTTAGCGGTTGTGTATGCTTTTGACAAGTTCCGTCCTTACCTTGTGGGAGCTAGAACCGTTGTCTACACCGATCATGCGGCTATCCGCTACTTGATGAACAAAAAGGATGCAAAACCGAGGCTCATTCGGTGGGTCCTTTTACTTCAAGAATTTGACATAGAGGTGAGAGACAAGAAAGGAAGTGAGAACGTCATAGCCGATCACCTCTCAAGGTTGGATCGAAATGAAGAGCAAAAGCAAGATGTGGTTGAGGTTAAGGAAAGCTTTCCCGATGAAAGCTTATTGATGATCGACACTATACCGGTGATGGGAGTGAGAGGAGACATCCCATGGTATGCCGACTTTGCCAACTTTTTGGCAAGTGGAATGATCCCCGAAGATTTGGGTCCCTATGAAACAAAGAAGTTTAACAAGGAAGTGAAAAGCTACATATGGGATGAGCCGTTTCTTTTCAAGAGAGGGGTAGATTCGGTGCTTCGGAGATGTGTGCCTCAAGAAGAATGGGAGGACATAATCAAACATTGTCACTGTCTTCCTTGTGGGGGACATTTTGGTACTTCAAAGACGGGAATGAAAATTCTCCAAGCCGGGTTTTATTGGCCAACAATCTTCAAAGATTGTCAAACATTCATCCGAGGATGTGATCGTTGCCAAAGAATGGGGGGAATAACAAAGAGGGATGAGATGCCTTTAAACATGTTCATTGAAGTTGAGCTATTTGATGTTTGGGGCATTGATTTCATGGGGCCGTTTCCTCCATCATGTGGGTACACCTACATTCTTGTTGGTGTTGACTATGTTTCTAAGTGGATCGAGGCTATTCCAACCAAGATGAGCGATGCAAGAGTGGTGATTCAATTCTTGAAGAAGAATATCTTCACTCGATTTGGAGTTCCAAGAGCTTTGATAAGTGATGGGGGGAGTCATTTTGTGAACAAAGTGATGGCTAATCTTCTAGCCAAATATAATGTGAAGCACAAGGTGTCAACCGCCTATCACCCTCAAACTAATGGTTTAGCGGAGGTGTCTAATCGTCAAATCAAGCAAATTCTCGAGAAGACGGTCAACACCACTAGAAAGGATTGGGCATTGAAGTTGGATGATGCTTTGTGGGCATATCGAACGGCATATAAAACTCCATTGGATATGTCCCCATACCAAATTATCTTTGGGAAGGCTTGTCACTTACCCGTGGAACTAGAGCACCGTGCTTATTGGGCAATCAAGAAGTTGAACTTCGATTGTGACTTGGTTGGAGAGAAGAGGTTGCTCCAATTAAGTGAGCTCGAGGAGTTTCAAGAACATGCCTATGAGAACTCTAAGATTTTCAAGGAAAAGACCAAGAAATGGCATGATGCTCGTCTCAAGAAGAAGAAGTTCGAAGAAGGGGATGAGGTGCTCGTGTTCAACTCCCGTTTGAAGTTGTTTGCCGGAAAGTTGAAGTCAAAGTGGAGTGGTCCGTTTGTGGTGAAAAAGGTGTTTCCTAGTGGATTTCTCGAATTACAAAGCAAAGATGGGAGTCGCTTCACCGTGAACGGTCATCGTGTGAAACTCTACTTCAACCCGAGTCAAAAAGATGGTGGAGGTACAAAGTCTCTTGAAGAGACTTGAACTCGAAAGAGTTCCGTCCGGCATAGGACGTTAAACCTAGCGCTAAATGGGAGGCAACCCATTCGTTTATTGCTTTCTTTTCATTTTTCATTTTAGTTAGTTTTGTGCTTTTTGACCTTTTTGGTTTAGTTTTGTTTAGTAGGTCGAGGTATGATGTTGATGCTTAATGGAGCTTGGACATGAACTCTTTATGGAGGAGAAAGGATAAAAAGAAGAAGATGGAATGGTGTATGGTGCAAACTCAAAGGTAAACACTCATTTCCAAACTTAGATTTGCTTAGCAAAGTCTAAGTTTGGGGGGGGTGTGGTCGTTTTTACAATTTCATTTGCACCGTTCTACATTCGTCTATTGCTTGATGATTTGGTTTGATATGGAAAATGTTGATGATATCGAGTTTTGAATTGTTTTAAGAGCTACATTGCATGTTTTACATGAATTTTGGGGCAAATTTTTTGTGAATTGAAGTTTTTGTGGTGTTTGAGTATTGCTATGTTGTAGTGGGTTGATTTGTTGTAGGATTTTTGGGTGTAAACATTGAAAAAAAGAGGAAAAAATGTTGGAAGCAGAACCCACTCGGCCGACCGAGTAATCTCAAACGGCCGACCGAGTGAGTTCTGTTGGTGGGTAACATTCTGGAAGAAGACGGAACTCGGCCGACCGAGGCGTCTCAAACGGCCGGCCGAGGCAGATCTGGTCGAGGGCGACCCACTGGAAACGCGTATCACTCGGCCGTCCGAGGCACTCAAACTGGCGGCCGAGTGATATCTGGGCGCGAGAAAGGTAAATATTTTCAAAAATTTTTTGGGTCAACCCGACCCGAAGCCCGACCCACGCGAATTTTGTGCACATAAAACCCTACTCTTCCTCAATTTTTCACACACTACACACATTCCTACCCCCATTTTCACAAACTCACTCTCTCTCTCTAAATTTTTTCTCTTCATTTTCTTGCAACACCTTCAAGAAATCAATCCCCAAGGTATGTAATCTCCTTCCCCTCTTTTATTTTGCAAGAACAAGCATGATAGTGTAAGTTTTATACTAGTTTTTGCATGACATAAGGGAGGTGACGAAAATTTCAAATTTTTGGTGGGTTTCTTGATTTCTTGCAAATTTCTTCCATGAGTTGTGCTTATTGGTGATTATTGATGATGGGTAACTCATATCTATGCTTAATTTGTGCTATTATTGTGTGATTGGTGAGAATTTAAGCTAGAAAGTGAAGGAATTTTTGCAAGAATGGTGAACTTGGGAATATTCATGAACTTTTGTGTAACTCTTGAGCATGTGATATTGTAGTCTTGTGAATGTGTTTTATTTGAGAGTTTCATGCTAGGATAGAGTTAACATTAGTGATAGCAAGGTGTTTTGTGCTTTAATTTCTTGTGAAAACTTTGACCAACACCTTGCAAGCATTATTGTTGTTGAAGAAGGGAGTTCATTGAGAGAAAAATAAATGTCTATTGTTGAAGAGGTGAGATGTGAACTTGAACATGGTGGATACATATGAACTTAAAAGCTAAGGAACTCTTGTGAATGATGAATTTAAATGGAAACTTTTGTGCACATTCTCATGAGTTTCTATTCTTTTGGTTGTAGAAAATGGCCAACAATAATGGACCAAGCTCTCAGGAAATGAATGAATGGCTCGAATGGCATCTCTATAAGTTGTGTGGCACCTATCCATCCTACTTTGGGATTGATCTAGGAGAGAGAGGAGAGATGCTAGCCGACAACTTCATAACGGTGTCTCGTATGATCTTCCACCCTACGAAGTACATCGATGACAATTGTATGGTCCACATGGGGATCAAAGAAGATGTGGATAGGCTATTTGATGCAATTGGATGGACGAACTTCTTACAAATTCAGAAGCCGTCCTATACTGAGCTTATGGTGGAGTTCTTAACCACCATCGACATGGACTTTGACGGGCAACATGTACCTAGAAGGATCACTTTCCGTTTAGGGAATGTTGACAGAAGCTTAACGGTACAAGAGCTGAATGAAATTTTTCAAGTCCCCAACAATGTCGACAACAGGGTCTATTTGGGGATCAGGAGTTTCAATGCTCAAGATTTTTGGGTGAAATTGGCTCGACAAGACAGAGACGACGTGCCAATCTATAACTCGAGTAGCTCTAAGGCATCTCTTATTCGAAGTCCGGTCTTCCGTTACATTCAGAGGGTGTTAGCGAACTCGGTTTTCACGAGATACGAGGTTGGGGCTGTGCGAAAGGATGAGTTGTATGTCATAAAATGCATGGTGGATGGTAAACCTGTGAACATGGCCGCCTACCTCATGGCACAATTGGCCCGGCAGACTAGATCAAAGGTCAGGTACTCCCAAGTGGGTGGATTTATCACCCACATTGCGGAACATTTCGGATTAGTGCCTGAGGAGATGTATGACCCCATTGTTGGAGAATCCAAGCTTGATCTTGGAGTGATGATTCAAATGAAAATACTAAAGATGGAAAGGGGTACATACTGTCTGAGACTTGATGAAGACACCCTCTTCCCTTTGCCTAATCCGGAATTAACTAGCTTGAGGAGACGGAGGTACGGTACATGGGATTTGCTATCCGGCGCCCACCGTGCTTGGATAGATAACTTTGATGCTGGAAATCCCATCAACCCCGAGAATGTTGGAGGAGTCCCCATGCATGTCGATGAGCAGGAAGAGCCTGGAGAGCCCCAAGAGCAAGGAGGAGGTAGTCCATGGCGGGCAGCTCCGGATCAAAGAGGGAATGTTTCCCATGCTTATGGAAGAAGGGGCACGGAGCTTGAGTCACTTAGGGCTAGTATCGAGCAGTTGGGTCTAGCAAGTCGTGGACACTCGCCTAGCCAACGTGGACACTCGCCTAGCCAACATGGAAACTCACTACGCGAGTATTGATGCACAACTCCTCGAGATGAACAACATGTTCCGCCCCCATTTTGAGTGGCTCGCCCAACAAGGCTACTACAACCCACCTCAACCACCTCAATGATGCCTCAAAACTCCGAAGATGGTGTGGTATAAGTGTCCTAATTTTCTCTCATTTTCGGTGTTCATGTTTATGTCCGTAGCATTTTGTTATTTGTACCTTTGGATCTTTGTTTTGGGATCATGTATTTTGGATATTTTTGTGGATTTTTGTTGATGGGGATGTTTTTCTTTTGATATTTTGTTTGGATGGATGTTAGGGAATTTTATTTTATGTGATGGTGGATTTTTGGAGAATTTGTGGATGGATGCATAAGTTTACTATAATTGATCTTGCAATGTTTGTTGGTGATTGGGAAATTAATGCATGTATGACTCTATCAATTGATTGCATTTTGTGTGAAGGGCTAGGCTTAGGAAAGCACTTGAGTTACCATATTGAGCTGGAGAGACTTGAGCCTTCTTGAATCGAAATATCATCCTGATTCAATTTTTCTTGAGTGAGTCATCCACGAATTATGCATGCTAGAACTTGCTCTTTGACTTGTTTGACACTTGATTTAGGAGGAAATTGTTAAAAATGATAGGAGGCACTTCTTTGAATTTGAGTCACTTGGCCAAATAAATCCCACCAAATGATACATTTTCGTAGTTAGCCCCGTTGAGCCGTAAAACCAATTTCCTTTGGCAAGCTACAAAATGTCACCATGAAACCACATCTTTTGAGCCTAATTGTCCTTATCATTTGTAGAGCTTCAATGTTGGTTGACATGGTGAGGGGATTGAAGTGAGTGGATTTGTTTTGATCAAAGTGAATTCAAGAGAAAAGAAAATGGTTGAAAAGAAAAAGAAGAGCAAATGAGCTTGTGCTTAATGTGAAAAAAAAAAAAGGAAACAAAAAGTCCCAAAAGCTCAAATCACAAAAGTGAAGAGAAATGGCTCCAAAATGTGGTGAAAAGAAGGAAAAAGGGGTGAGGTTCATTTTGAGTGAAAAGAAAAGAAAGTGAGCAGGTGTTGTGTGAGAGTTGAATGAAAAATGAGAGAAATACAACATTTGTTGCTCTACAAGTGAATGAGTCACTAATTCCAAATTTATCCCACCCCTTCCAAAGAACCTACATTACAACCCTTGAAAGACCTCTTTGATTGACAATCGATGCCTAAATATTTGGTAGAGAATTGAGTTGAAAAGCAAGCCTATGGTCTTTGTGTTTTTTCGTGGATTGACAGTTGAGAGCTTACATACCCAATATACACTTGTGTGTTGAGAGAAACACTTCTTGAGAGAGTGGTGAATCAAGTGTGTTGAATTTGTCTTAGCTTGGATCACATTTTGTCTTGAAAGTGGTAGAGAAACTGCATGTGTTGATGAACCATTCATTGGAGACATTGTTTGATCATGCCTACTATGCATTGTATCCATTCGCAAATCTTTCACAATCTCCCTCCTTTTGTTTCTTTTTTTTTTCTTTGCTTGGGGACAAGCAAATCTCTAAGTTTGGGGGGGTTGATTGGGTGTGAGATTGCTCGTTTTTGTGCTCATTATTGCTATGTTATCGTAGCATTTTGATGTGATTTTGGTCTTAATTGATAGAAATGGTGTTACTAACCTTGTTGTCAAGGAATGTGTTCAAAGTGTAGGAAACAAGGTGAAATAGTCCGTTTTAGAAGGAAAACAAGCATCGGCGCGTGGGAATTGAAGTTCGGTTGGAGGACAAAAAGGAAAGCCAAGGAAAAGTGTTAGAAAAATCAAAGTAGCAGAAGTCACTCGGCCGGCCGAGTGGGATCACACTGGCGGCCGAGTGAGAAAAACTTCCAGAAACTTTCTGGAACTGCCGTGTCACTCGGCCGGCCGAGTGATTTCACACTGGCGGCCGAGTGACTTAACACTGGCGGCCGAGGCATTTAACACTGGCGGCCGTTTGACTTCTGGAACCAATTTTGGTTCTGGAAGCCCCCCTCACTCGGTTGACCGAGTGATCCACTCGGTTGACCGAGTCAACTCACGATTTTCGGGGTTTTTTGAGAATTTTGAAGAACTTCAAGGACCAAAGTGCTAATTTCGTCTCACACACTTTTGGAAGCTTTAAATAGCTTCAAAACTCAGTTTGTAAAGAACTTTTGGCCTCATTTATTACCACTCTAAAACCCTAGTTCATCTTCATTCCATCTTCCACATTTATTGCACTTTAATTCATAGTTTAGCTTCAAAGTAGGATACTTAGCATAGGTTTTTGAAGAAGAAGGCTCCACACTTTTGTAATAGCTAGGTATTTTGAAGAAACAACAAGGTGACTTCAAACCATTCTCTCAATTTCTATATAATTCCATATTTAATGTTATTCTTGAGTTCTTTTTATGTTTTAGCCATGGGTGTTTCTCAAAACACCATGGGCTAAGTTTATTTATGCTTTGGGTGTTCTAGAACCATGTGAATATTGAGTTTGAAATTGTTTGAGCTTTGTATTGTTAAGATTAGGTTTATTGCTTCTTTTAATGGGTATTATGAGTACTTTGTGTGTTAACTTCTATTAATCCATATTTAGATGCATGTTTAGCGTAGACGAGAGTTACATGGACATGTCTATATTTATGGTGTGAGTTGTTGATATGCAAATGTGTTAGTTATACTTTTAATTCGTCGAGAGAGAGTTAATCGTATTAGGACCCCATTAAAAGACATTAATTACTTGAATGGTTGTTTGAGTAGTTGGTGAGGATGAGGAAGAAAACCTTATTACCGGGTTTGGGAACACCTTAGAATTAAGGCTATATTACCCGAAGGGAAATGGTTATCATCCTAGCATTTAGGTGCTCTTAGCAAGTCATAATTGAAGCAATAACAAAGTAAAAACAATTCCTCTCCATTTCACTAGGTAGAGAACACCCGAAGCATTCTCTCACACCTGCACTTCTTCGAATTAAATTCGTAGTTGTTCTTTGTTTTAATTGATAATCTCTTGCCTTAGTAGTAATTTTCTTTGCTAAGTTGTGTGGATTTCTTTTAATAGTCATTTTACTTACATTTAGTAGTTTAAATTATTTGTTAGTGTCTAGGTTGGTATTTGATTTGATTTCTTGCATCGTGGTAGTAAGTTAGCTTAAGTTTAGAAATCCAAAAACCCGAAACCGTAGCTACATTAGCTATCACAACATAAAACTCTAGGGATCCATTGCACAAACCCACCTCCTAGGTCGATACTACTTGGTCGAATACTTCCATTACTACTACGAACCCTTATGCTTGAGGGGAAGTAGTTAGTCAACCTATAGTTACCAAAAATTCGTTCAAGTCAGAGTTCCTCTCACAGTCTTCTCCATGCGAATCCCATTCTCAGCACAATATTCCTTGAACTCACAGAGTTCATATTCACCTCCATTGTCAGAACGAAGACACTTTACTTTCAGCCATATTTCATTCTCTACAAGAGCTTTCCACTTCCTGAAGGTATCAAAAGCATCCGTTTTATTTTTCAAAAATAAACCCATACCTTTCGAGTGGAGTCATCGATGAAGGTCATGTAATACTCCGAACCACCAAGGGACTTCACGGGCGCTGGTGCCCATTGATCGCTATGCACCAGCTCCAGCTTTCCTGCCTTCAATGCTCTACCATCTCTCGAGAAATTCACCCTTCTTTGTTTCCCGAAAACACAGTCCTCGCATAGGCCAACTTCAACAGATTTCAGCCCTAGAAGTCTCCCTTTCGAACACATTACCTTCATCCCTTTCTCGCTCATGTGACCCAACTGACAGTGCCACAAATCAATGTTGGTCGTAGCTCCCACAAGGTCAATACAATCCTTGGGGTTAGATGTAGTATACAACGTACCTTCCTTCTTCCCCCGAGCTACTATCATGGCTCCTCTACTGATCTTCCAACTGTTGCTGCAGAAAGTCACTGAGTATCCTTCTACATCAAGCTGTCCGATTGAAAGCAAGTTTCTTTTCAATCCTGGAATGTGCCTCACACCATTCAACTTCAACATCGATCCGTTTGGTGTGGTTATCCGGACATTTCCTTTTCCCACGATTTTCAGGGGCTCATCATCAGCAAGGTAGACATGTCCGAATTCGCCAGACACATAGTTCTCCATTATTTCAGCATCACTGCAAGAGTGGAATGATGCTCCAGAATCCAACACCCATGATTCTAGCGGACTACTGACACTCAAGACCAACGCGTCTCCAATATCATCTGTGGTTGCGTTTGTTGTCTTTTTCTCGTTCTGTCCCTTCTTATTTTTCTTGGGTGCTGAACACTGGTTCCTATAGTGACTAAACTCATCATAATTCCAGCACTGGATCGAGTCTTTATCTTTCTTGGATTGACTCTTTCCTCTGTACTTTGATCTGCCACGATTTTGCCTACCCTTCGATCTGCCCCTTTCCTCCGTGTTCAGCGCTGACCCTGAAGTGGGTCCAGGCTCTTTCATGCGAACCTCCTCGCTAATCATCAGATGCCTCACTTCGTCAAGCTTTAGTTTATCTTTCGCGGATGCAGCGCTAACTGCAGTTACTGTTGCAGCCCAACTATTAGGCAAAGAAGATAACAAAACTAAAGCAAGTACCTCGTCACTGAATTCGATCTCGACAGAACACAACTGCCCAATGATCATGTTGAACTCGTTCAGGTGTTGTTGCACGAGTGTGCTCTCCGACATCCTGAGGTTGAACAACCGTCTGATCAGGTGAACCTTGTTCGCCGTTGTGGGCTTCTGATACATCTCCTCCAAGATCTGCAGCATCTCTTCTGCGGACTTGGCTTTAGTCGTGTGGTAGGCTACGTTCATGGACAACGATAAACGTATCACACTCATCGCCTTTCTGTTCAACATATTCCACTCCTTTTGTTCAAACTTTTCGGGTTTCTCCTTCTCCTCTAGGGGCACATACAAATCTTTACCATAAAGGTAATCCTCGATCTGCATCTTCCAGAACCCAAAATTCGATCCGTCAAACTGCTTGATTGAAATCTTCTTGTCGCTCATCGTGACTGCTCCCTCTGAACCCGAGGCTCTGATACCAGTTGTTAGGAAATAAACACACGCACACGATAAAGAAAGAGAAAATAACACGCGAATTGTTTACCCAATTCGTCTTGCGACTACATTTGGGGGCGATGCCAAGCCAGGTATTTCACTATATTTTTCGGATGCTGATTACAATGAGAGAACTTCTATTTATAATAGAGAATTTGCCCTAACCCTAAGCCCATTAGGAACAAACTTGCTCTCTACTCCAAGCTGGCCCATTAGGAGCAAACTTGCCATAATTAGCCCTAATCATACTAGGGACAAACTTGCTCCCCACTCCAAGCCCATAAGGAATAAACTTGCTCCCTACTCCAAGCCCATTAGGTTAATTCAGGCTCCACACTCCAACAGCGCAAACACAGACCC
Source organism: Galeopsis tetrahit (assembly GCA_963675135.1). NCBI lineage: Eukaryota > Viridiplantae > Streptophyta > Magnoliopsida > Lamiales > Lamiaceae > Galeopsis > Galeopsis tetrahit. Next base: position 21,852,454 of record OY776120.1, on the reverse strand, counting down.
TTCAAGAAGAGGCTCAAGCGGCACTAAAGACTATTTGGAATAAAATGACTCCCTCAAAATACTCGGGGTTAGCGTGGAAAGTGATAAGAGGACGAATTGACACTCGGAGTGAACTCAACAAGCGTAATATTTTGGGTAATGGCGACGACTTGAGCTGTGCACTCTGTGGAGCTGTCGACGAAAATATCCAGCACTTGTTCTTTGGCTGTACTATGGCCAACAAAATTTGGAGATTGCTCTTCTCTTGGTTCGGTGATAGCTCGCCGATGCAGATTAACTCACCTTCACACTTTCATCAATTCTGTGGTATTGCCGGATTCAAACGTAAGAAATTTATCTTGGAATGCGTATGGTGTTTGACGGTCTGGTTTATATGGAATGACAGAAATAAGAAGATTTTCTCAAACGAGGAGCCGAAATCAGAAAAAATGTTCGACGAAATTAGAGCAAGGGCCTGGAGTATTTTCTGCCTCCACAAAGAACGTCCTACCTCGACTTCCTTTCACGACTAGAAACAAAATTTAGAAAATTGTTCCTGACATTAGATACCATGTGATTAGGAACAGATAGAAAATGGTTTCAAAATCCGTTTCTAACCTGTTTAGAGACGGTTTTATGATATCTAATCCGTCTCTAAATCTCAGTTTTTTGATAGTGTTAAAATGGGTCCAGAGTCCTATAGAATTAAAAATTAATAAACTTTGCTATCCTATTTAAACTCTACAATTTACATACCTACCTTAGTAATTAAGCTAATTAATTGTAGCAGTAAATAATGGTTAGGCAATATGCATTGATAGTAAATCTAGGGTAGCTCCATTCTTTAGTCAAAGGGTCTCCTTACTCAATTAAAAAAACCATAAATTTCAGGGTACAAAGGAAATAAATTACTGTTAGGTTTGCGCCTATAAAAGAAGCAACATTTAACTATTTTTTTACAACTACCAAACCATTCTCCTAGCTTGAAATTACTAAATAATTAGACTAGAATGGATGTTGCATTAGTCACCGCTTGTTCTCGTCCTCTCGCAAAATATCATCCAAGTGTATGGGGAGACCGTTTCCTCCTTAACGCACCACAATCCAATGAGGTAATGCATACATGCATGCACAATATACATTTTTAGAGTTAAAATTCAATTTAATTTGTTCCATAAATTTGAATTTTTTTTTTTTTTTTTTGTGAAAAACTCCCAAAACAATTTAGTATTTTCAATTTCTAAATTTTTTAAGGAAAAGTTCACAATTATGGAACATAATCCCTATATATATATATTGATTTATTTATTTTTTGATTTTGTGGATGAACACTAAATAAGGATGGTGATAAACAAGTTGTGGAGGAGCTGAAAGAGGAAGTGAAAAGAGAGCTGAAGGAAGCATCAAACGATTACATGCGACAACTGAAGTTGGTGGATGCAATACAACGATTAGGCTTAGAGTATCATTTTGTGGAAGAAATTGATGAAACCTTGCAAAATGTACTGCAAAAGTTTGACGATTATTGCAAAGATAAGCATGATATGCAAACCACTGCTCTCAGTTTTCGGCTTCTGAGACAACATGGATACAGAGTCTCATGTCGTAAGCCCCCTACTTTTCAGATTTTGATTTGGTGTAGTAGACATGTGCAAAACCAAAATCGGACGAACCGGCCCGTTCTAACCGCCGGTTTGTTGAACCATCGTTTTCAGTTTGAAAATAGAGCTGTAACCTTAAAATTAAGATTCAGTTTCGGTTCCAATAACTCAAAATCGAATCCGACGGTTAAACTGGCAATTTGGGGTTAAACATAAGGT